>CM062293.1:271111244-271824955 GCA_031216915.1 Pictodentalium vernedei
AAATGAAGCTTTTGGTGTGAAAATCCTCTTGGTTCTTTTGAACGGCCAAATTACCTTTTTAAACAGCATGTTTCAAAATTGCAAATTCTGTCATACGTTCAAGACGGAATTAAGAATTAGAGAATTTGAAATATGCTCTTATGCTCAAACCGTTCAAGATAATATCACCTTTTTTAACACAATATTTACAGTCATAACCGACATAACCTCAGGAGAACATTGCGATCTGCCAGCGTTTTGAAGTCTTCAGCAGTCAGCCCTCTAGGCATAGGTACCCCCATGGCTATGCCAATTAAAATCCTGACTCAGTAAGGGTCGTAATTGGCATAGCCATGGGGTACCTAGGGCTAGGGGGCATGTAAAACCTCAAAATCATGCCGTTCTGGTGACGCTATAAATGAAGACGGTCAGTAGATATATTTTACATATTAAATAATAACCCTGGGTACCCCTTGTATCCGCATTCCGCCATTGCCTCGATGGCTAAATTGCATGTTGTCATTGGTGAATGCGAACAAATCAACAAAAAGTAAATCAAGTGACAAAAATGAATTTAATGAAGAAAGAAACTCCAGTTCCAACACTAGAAAGATTAACTACAAATTGTTGAATGCCACTTAGCATTTATAGTATGTTGTGATTGTTGTCATTCGTTAATTAACAATTGTGAACCTCCAAAAAGACAGACTCTCGAACTAGCATTACTAACTGCACGCAGACTGACGCAGTGTTGCATCTACTAGAAAGATCAGGTAATTCAGGTTGCAGTGCAATGTCAACCCTTCAACAAACAATTTAAACAAAATGAACAAGTGCCCTGCGCGGCTGCGTGAGAGACTTTTATACTGCCTATATAGAGTATCCATGACAATTGTAAATCGATATTTTTACATAAATTTTAATTCCTTGCTTCCAAAACATAGATTATGACCCCCCCCCCCCCCCCCCCTTCTGAAAAAGCGTCACCAGTTCGTTTCAATGAGGGGTCGTAAAGCATGTTTTGGAAGCAAGATCTAAAAATAATTCAATTAGGCCTGCGTAAGTATCGTCTGATTTTCGGATACCCGACCGTGTTCAATCCATATATAGATTGTGGTACACAATTTACTTGATTGACATGGATCTGAGGTTATGACTCAAGAAAACGAGCTGCTCAGCAATATCGGGCTTTAAGCATGAACGTCGCACAGACGTTATGTACCCTGCCTTAGAAAAAAGTCTCTCACTTGGAACACTTGTTGCTGGAGTTGCCAGATAGATTTTTGCAACCTGCGCCACACTGGGATATTTTTCCCTGTGATCTGCCCACCATTTGAAGGGAGATTTAGTCGGGTCAACAAGTGGTTCGGACAGGTACAACTCCAGCTCCTTTTGCATATTTTCCGTTACCTGAATTTCACTATGTTCAGCCTCTTTACCCCGAACACTACATTGTTTTTTCTGAACCATCTCTCGAAAGATCCCCCAAACATCATTCCTTGGATGGTGCACTAGAATCACCAACTGATGAATCGGGTGTTTGGGAATCAGTAGTCACGACTGTTTTTGTTGCCCCCTTTGCTTTTGATTCTAAAAACTTTTCTGTCATGATAGCAACAACATGATTTATTGCTTTTTGCCTTGAGGCTTCGTCAGAAAATGAAATGTCTTTGAACCGTGGGTCTAACAACGTCGGACAGAATATAGCTCATTTCCTTCGTAGTAGGCCAGCGAGTTCTAATGCCAGAAATGATTTTTTTCCGTGAAATCATTCATTTCACATCCAGTCATTTGCTGAATTAAAATGTTGAGAATGGGTATAACCATTGAAATTGTTGAGTAACGTGAGGCGGACATCATGTTAGTGATGTCATCAAGGGTTTCAAGATATTTACATAATCCTGGGCGATCTTCCACTCACTGCCTAGCATATTGGGAACTTTGGAAGTGGAGGCCAAAATGGCATTGACTGGTTTCCCTCTGTTCAACCAGTCTCGCCATGAGATAGTATAACGAGTTCCACCTTGTGGGGTATTCATTCTGTAACCGATGCTGTGGGCAATTCATTTTTATTTGCATTTCATTCAATTTATGTGTATCCTTTGCACTCATATTAAAATGCTTGACTATGTTTTTGGCTTTAGAAATAACTCTGCCTAGCCCATCAAATTCTGTAATTGCATCATTAGTGCCAACTGAAGGGTATGTGCAAAACACGAGACACCAGTGAATTGACTCGAGGGCAAAAGCTCAACGGCAGCCTTTACGTTCGAGCAGTTATCCGTGACCACAAAAATTTTAATTTTTGGGGAACATAATCTGGAACCCATACGTTAGGCACTGAAGAAGTTCATTTTTTTATGTTTTCTCCCGTGTGTGACTGGGGCATGTGAACTACGCTTAGACAAAGATCGTTCATTTCGAAATAATTGTTAAAAAATGACCAGTGACAAGCCATGTAGGCATCATTCGCGGCAGATGTCCAATGATCCAGTGTCACCCCTAAAGAGTCACATAAGCTAATTTTTCTCTGAATTAACTCTTTCGTGGAGAAATAGAGTTCTGGTAATAGGCTGTATCTGACAACACTTTTAGCTGGTATGTTGAAAGCAGGTTGTAGAGCATTAACAAACTCGCGGAACCCAGGATCATCCACTATGCTGAAGGGTTGCATATCAATGGCAATCATTTTGGCTAGCAATTTGCTGCAGTTTCTCTGTCGATTGTCATGGAGTTCCCACTTGGCTTGCTGGAGAAAGCTTGTCATTTTGGGACTTGACTGCTCGGTTTTGGTGTCCACAGGCGCAGATGCTTCCATCTGAAAGTAGAAATGAAAAAATGGGTGTGATTTTAAACTCGCATGAACATTTCATTACAATGGTCACACCAAGTTTTTATTTATTTATTGTTGTTTAATGAGCCCTCTTTAAGGTAATCAAACTTCGACATAATAGATCAGGCCACGATTTAGTGGCAGTGCAGGGGAGGGGGGGGTGGGCGTTTTAAGGCTGGAACCGCAAACTAGCAATCCGCCACACATACTGACGTCTTGAACTTCGCTTAAGTCAAAAGTGTGTTCAGGTCACTTCAGGAGAGGTGGCTTGCCTGGGTAACTATATAACAATGGTGTCCATCGTGACATTAAATGCTTCATTCACCAAATCTCATTTAAAAATGAAAAAGCTCATGATAACAAAATCGGAGATCACATATATTATTTACAACAGTCCATGGAAAGAAATAAAGCAAAGGCAATTTGACGAGACTCAAGGGTTCCCAGTAACTTCTCACACAGGACAATCATATCTCCTGTATCAAAAAACGTTGAGTTCTTCTATCTAAATGTGATTACCCCTCCCCCCCACCCAGACCATTTTACTTTCAACGTGGTGAGTTCATTGACGTGGTGTTACGACCACCAAAACAACGTGTTAGTTAAGTTCAGTGGCAGGCTGGTAGCTGAAGGATGTTCTAATGATATTTGTAAAAGGGGGGTGGGGGGGGGGGGGGGGCACCACACGCATCTCCGGGAGAAAGAGGGCTGCTGGGGTCAGTGGGGTGGGTATACCACATGCGCCGACGCATGGATTCACACCACCAAAACAATGTGTTAGTTAAGTTCAGTGGCAGGCTGGTAGCTGAAGGATGTTCTAATGATATTTCTAAAAGGGGGGGGGGGGGGGGGTGGGGGGAGGGGGGGGGCACCACATGCATCTCCGGTAGAAAGAGGGCTGCTGGGGTGGGTATACATGGATTCACACTTGTTATAAAAGGAAAATTAGGAACTATGTGTTACGATACAAAGGGCAATTTATTATTGGTCAGATTATGTCAGTCGCACTGTGGCAGCTCATCCGCTGGCCACTGGGAACACCCTGGAAACGTCAAGGCCTTCAATGGACGGGGAGGGGGCATACTTGGCGTATAATTATAACAGGTTTGGAGGGTTAGGCTGTTCGTTGAAATATTCAGATATTGTAATACACAATCGCGCATATTTCAATGCGCACCTTACAATACATTAGTTATTCTCAAATGTAAGATGAAGAAGAGTAAGATAAGAAGAGTACTGAATACGCTATCGTATGTCAGAGTAAAAAAAATCTAATGAATTGTACCACCAGACCACCCAAAATATACATGATGTCTGAAGTCTCCAGCCCAGAGACTCCAGACTATAATACACCAAGGATTGAGGAAGCGGTCAATCTGCGGAATCCTAATATTTGCCCTAGTATCTACCATCGACATACAGATGTGGCTGATGTGCACGAGTGTCTCCCCACCCCCACACACCTTTCCGTTAAAATGGCTCTTTTTCGCCTCAAGGGAACGACAATAGTGTGCAAACAATTGATGTTTTTTTTAAAACTAAACTTTCTGTTGCCACCGGCGAGATCATTTAAAAGTGTGATTTTCGTATTTGCATGTAGGAGTGTAGAAGGTGTTTTTTTTCAGTCTTTTGGGTTTTTAAAAATTCTCAACACTGGTCCGAACCATGGTTTGACCGGTGACACGGACATGGTGTAGCTGAAGCCTCACCACGCTGTTTGGCCCCTTAGGGATCAAGTGTACAACCAGAAACTGTGCCAGCCCCCGAGTAGCAAAAGCCAACCCCCCGAAATCGACAATGCAATCTGAAAATCTGAACATTACTCAAACTACTGAATTTACCCCCCACCCCCCCCCCCCCCCCCCCCCCCCCCCCCCCCCCCCCACACACACACACACACTCCAATGTTCGGAAGCTTTGGCCACCCTTAGCCATAGGCCATAAGCCTGCACTGGTTAATAGCCTGCGTTCTATGGGTGGAGTCGCGAGGTACATTAAATTATCTCAGGCGTTGTAAAAAAAAATCAGGAAAACATTATTCCTTTCCCTTCTTCAGAGAAAAGTGGTATTTTTTTTTCTCCGTGTGTTGGACTGTTGGTGTCACTCATAATTGTTCAAGAGTATTGATAAACTGAAGGCATGGTGAGACAAAAGAGTTTTTCCCTCAAAACGTAAACGTGACACTTGACAGACGCTAGCGTCTTGAATGGGTGTCAATATGATTATGACTCGATAAATGTGTTGACTGACTTGCATTGTATCCAATCAGAGTTTGACTTTTTATTTTCACTCCGCCCAAATGGATGTCAACCGCTGCATATGAACTCAGGTCAACGGCTCAACGCAAGTATTTTGCTTCCCCAGTTGTTGAGTTCTCTGCAATCGCAACAGTGTAACTGTAGGCAATGTCGATTTCAAAAGTGTAGGGTTGCATGGCAGATGTTGATTTCACGTTAAAACATCAATAAACTGAATAAAATATATAAGTATAATACAGTAGTGGCCAAAGCATAGGTACGATATTTCCTACTTGCATGTGTAAACTGCAGATTGCGCAGCTGTTAAAATGCATTAAATGCTAATGATACTCACCTTTAGTTTTCTTTTTAAACTTTTTTCTGCCATTGCCTTTTTAAGCTTGGGCCATTCCGTAGGGTGTTTGCTTTCCACGTGCCGGTGTAAGTTGCTGGTATTCCCATAAGCGGCGACAATGGATTTAGGGCACAAAAGACATCGGGCCTCTTTTTGTCTCTTCTCTGGCTTTTTGAAAAACTGCCACACCGGGGCAATATTTTTGTCCTCCGCCATTTCTATTCACAGATGAATCAGTACGATCGCACGCGCGCTTCACGCGGTCTTGACGCAAAACACCCGAAATGCGCGTAGTGCAGCGTACCCGTACTGCACCTAACTGAAAAAACCGAAAACTCGGTTTTGCAAAAAAAAATTTGGTTCACTCCCGGTCGGTTTTTAGAAAACCGAAACTGAGTTCATTTCACGGTTAACCGCAATGCACTACAAGGAAAGGTTCCTATTGATTTTGGGGGCGATTTGTCAAAATTCCTGCCCTTGCCGTCCATTTTGTTGTCCAATTTCGCGTGCAAATGGAGGTTTCCGACCAATATCTTGAGTTTGACTTTACCTGTCTGCTTGAAGTTCACAGGTATTAAGCGTTCTACCTAAGGGAAGGTCCCTATTGATTTTGGGGGCGATTCGTCAAAATTACTGCTCTTGGCGGCCATTTTGTTGTCCAATTTCGTGTGCAAATGGAGGTTTCTGACCCATATCTCGAGTTTGACTTTACCGATCTGCTTTAAGTTCAAGCATATTAAGCAATGTACCCAAGGGAAGGTCTCTATTGATTTTGGGGGTGATTTGTCAAAATTCCTGCCCTTGGAGGCCATTTTGTTGTCAATTTCGCGTGCAAATGTAGGTTTCCGACCAATATCATGACTTTGGCTTTATCGATCTGCTTAAAGTTCACAGGTATTAAGCATTGTACCCAAGGGAAGGTAAATACACAGAGTTTACCCATGTCACCATCTACGCTATACCCCTGCAGTACTTGTTGGGCATCGCAGCTCTGAACTGCATCACACTTCTGATAGCCACCCTTGGCATTGCACTTATTTCTTCTACATTTGTTGGTCATAGGTATGCCCACATTAGGCGGTACACCCCGTGGGGGTATGCAGCGGACGACAGTCCAGCTCTTGTTTTTTTTGCTGAAAATTTTCTTACAAACCGTCTAAGGAAGATGTTTGTTATTTTTGTTTCTGTACAAACTGTTCTTGAACCGAACGTGATTGCTCAAGCCTTACATGTACATCATCTATGTCTACAGATGTGAATATTTGAATTAATCTGCCCAGGCATGTTGTTTTGTTTTGCCACCATGCTCAATAAAAAAAAAATCATTTTGAAATATGAAAAGTTGTATTATTTGATTTTTTATTTTTGTTTATTCCCTCCCATTGGGAACCCCTGGAAATGAAGCAGTACTTATTTACGGAGATAAACAAGTTCTGTGTTTGACTAGGAAAATAGGACTTGCAGCGCTTAATAATGTTCTGATCGGGGTGTATAATAAGATACATAATTATGACTAACTCTCTATTCACATTTTCTTAAGTTTGGTATCAAATCAAGCCATGACTGCTATTAGCAGCCATGACTTGATTTCATACCAAACTCCAGAAAATGCGATGCATATTGTAAACATAAGTGGAAATGTTAATCATTTATTTTGTGATCTGACCAGCAACATTCAGCTGGTGTTTGCCGATTTTTTTTTAGAGAGAATCACACCAGATTCGCAAGATAAGACAAATTTTAGGCCCTGGACTTGGTTAATAATGCCTGAAGTGGAACTACTCTAAAATGGGCAGCAAAGATGTACAGTTAAAACTAGAAGTCCTGTCATGAATTGCGTGCAAATGTGTTGATCAGCATGCTTTTCTTTTGTAATATGGTTATCAAATTCTGTACATAATTATAGCCTTAGCACAAGCCGTATTTCGGCCAGTGGACCTCTGTGTAACCTGAAGGTCCATTGGCTGAAAGTGCTTGTGCTTGCTATGGATAAATAGGAGACTCTACCGTGGTTTGGTTGCCATTCGATAAGGAAATTGCACGAAATTCCAACATGCAATTAAGGCTAGATAAGCACACAGTTCATGACAGGACTTGTACTTTGAACTGTAAACAATTGGCTGAACTTGACCTTACAGCTTTGTTGTACTTTCAATGAACCATACATGTAGCTGCAAAAAAGTACTTAAACACCAATAAATAAATAAATCAATTCCCAATTTCCCACTCCTTATTTCCCCACCATTGCTGCAAGATACATGTATAGTAGAGTACTCATACCCCTCCTGCACATCCCTGCATACTGGACACAAAATTTCAAGTGGCAAATTTTCCCCATAATGCATCTTTGAATTGAACCAATGCGATCTTGTTTGACAGCTCATTAAGGTATGTCAAACAACGTTGAATTGCTTCACTTTCTAAATACATCATGGGAAAAACTTGTGATAAGATGATTAATCAGTATACTATTAGGCGAAGGCTGATATATGGACATCAGTTCAGAAGGGTTGGTGTACATTAGCCAATGCCATTTGTAAAAACGAAAAGTTTAACATTTTCATATCGCTACCCCTCGAATTTTTGAGCTTACAGAAATTCTCATGCGAGTTCAGCAGGTCTATAATATGAATCGAATCGAGTGGGCTTATGAATTACATTTTGTTGTTTTTCATGTTGCAGTTGTTGTCATAAACTTTTACCACCTGAAAACATGCGTTATATATAAATTTACATTTACCATCACTTGATGCAAACTGTGTTTGAACAGTCTTTCAGCTTTTTCATTAAGCCAGTTGACAACCTTGTAACACAAATGCACCATTTAAGCATGTGTACGTTACAATGTGTTTTTCTCCTACAGTAGTCAACCAAATGATCAATGTCAGTGATTCATGTTCAACCAATGAGAATGTACAAACATATGGTTCAACGTCGAGCGAGGTTAGTAGCTGGATGGGTGACCATTTCAGCGACTAATTCACGCTCCCGCGTTGTGTCCTTGGGCAAGGCACTTAACCCCAATTGCCCACATGGGGGCACGATAACGCTGTGTTCTAAGGCGTACTGCACGTTGATGGTGCTCATGTCTTCATCCACTCTACATGTAACACTCCCTGTGCTGTGGTGCAGAGTTCAGCATTACAGTGTTGGAGAGCTGACAGCTGCTTGTATTTGCTCGGTGGTTCTCTCCGGGTACTCCAGCTTCCTCCACCTGTAAAACTGTCACCGACACGAAATGACCCTGGCTGTTAATGTGTCGTTGAACCTCTATAAATGGTTGTCAGATTGATGTTATATTCGCCAGAGGAGATAGTCCAAATGACAAAACCATTTTCTTCTAACAGTGCAAAGTCTCATTTACACTGTCGCACTTAACAACTGAGGTCGCTTTGAAATTTATACAAACAATTATTAATGATTTTCATTAATTTTAAATACTTAATTCTCATCATCCAACAGAACTTAACAAGTGCCAAATATAAGCCCAAGTGGCAATGACAAGTTAACGTCGAACATGTATAGGGCTAATACGTTGTCTGACTGACAGCAATAGTCAGCCATTTGCAGCCATATAGTTTCCACAAATCAAATCTACCCAAAGGCAAAAATAAGCTTGTGTGTGTGTGTGCTGGAGTGGAGTGCCTACTACATGTATCTGCCAACAATTTATAGCTTAGGGGTGATCAATTCTCAAATTAGCCATTGAAAGAAATACGGCAAACTTGTATGTGTGTGGGAGGGCAAGGGGATGAGTGGAGGAGGTAGACTTCACAACATTGCTGTATTGCCGTACATTAAATGCCATGTTTCAGAATTGAATTAATTGCCTCCACTTAACCTTATCTCCATGTTGTGTCACAATTAGGCATTGTGCACAAACACATGACATTAAACACCAACTAATAAATAGTTGAATCTCAAAATATCCAATCCTTCGATTTTAGCGTGCGCTGGCGCATGCAGTTTGCAGGTGAATGTCGATAGTAGCGTGTTATGTTCGGCGCATGCTGCCGTTCAGAAAGTAGCGCTTGCAAATAAAAGATTCCCAGTCGCAGTTGGGAATGGTTAATATGTCATTTTAATCAGTCACTTATCAGTTCCAATTTGTGTGCAGCCTCTGTCGGCATCCTTTGAAGATGAACGTATGCATACAGACAGTCGGGACATAATCACATTGTTCACAGACATAAAAGAGAATAAGACACTGTGTTTTCCAATCTCATTGAACTGCGTGCAGTAAACTGCAGTATGCATGGTCTTTTGTGTGACATCACTCATGATCACCCTAGCCAATCCTATTTATTGTTTTAATCACAGACTTCTCTGCCGATTTTGTTTATTAATTTACTCATGACCGTTCAGTGACCCATTTCATTCTGGAAGTTTTCCACAGGACATGTTTTTTCAATCTAATCAATTTATTTTTGTTCAGGAATCGAACAGTTATGTGCATTCTACAGTATCTTTAATTTAGAAATCAACTAAATGTATCTGGATTGTGGTGAATTTTATTGTTTCCTGGAATATTTCAGAATGATCATTCAGCATTTCTGAGAATTCCGAATAGTTGAAGTTGACATTGTGACATTTTCGTGGTATGTGTTCCAGTTTGGGACACATAACCATGAAAACATCACAATGTGTACAACAGTCAACTTCATCGCGTAACTGACTGGATATGACTTGCAATGTACATCACTACATGTACACCACACGAGGAAGATGCCAGAGAAGGCTGAATAAACTACACCAGTTCATGCATGCTTACGTAGGACACCGGGACCCAGTGAATTCAGAGTATTATATTTTAATTAAATTGTCTGCCGATTGCTAAGGCTGCACAGTATTTGATTTTTCAATACCGAGTGCGGTAATAAAATAAAATACCGCAGTATGACTAAATACCGTTATCATTATCGGCTTTACATTTTCGGGACAGCTGGCCAGGTAAAATTTGATTACAGGTGTCTGGAAACACGTTCTAAAGAGATATATCACACCTACTTTGAAATACCCCCTCTCACATACATGTAGATACTATACACATGTATTTTAAATATATAAGAGGGGGTATTTTAAGGTATAAGGGTGATATCTCTTTAGATCAAGTTTCCAGACGCCTGATCTTTTAACATAAGGTCAAGTTTGGGCATATATTACAGTTTTCTCAATTATTTCGGACGTGAGTTCATATATTGCTTTACAATCCTGAGTCCGAGGGTCTCTCTATGCACATCAGAGTTTATCAGAAGAGAAGTAACACTTCTGTTGTCATTATTTTTCAATAGAAGGGACGTTTATGTTCATTCTATTGTTAAATAAGTCAGCTATTCGTACTGCTTGGGTTATTTATCTTCCAATTAGCTTAAGATTTCAACACATAAGTAAGCGCTGGCTGTATCTTGCGCTTATTCTAACTGTTTGGCTATTATATGATCTTATGTGGGATCTCTTCAGGATAGTTAAGTTTTCGGCACATGGGAATAATAGTTTCCATTATTTGTGTTGCTAGTAAAAGGCTTTTGAGTGCATACATTGACGCTCAGCTGTTTTCATGGGAATGAATGATAGGATATGTGTATCCTTAAATTCATTTGTTTCTATTGATTTCATTGAGGTTATGGGGTCTGCTATTGGGCATTCGCCAGAGGCTTCCCCATTAGAGGGTTTTCTTCTTTAAGGACAGTTTTATTCTTCATGTCATTCTCTGCTCTCAGTGGCATTACGGAGTATTCAGACGCGAAAGAGCTTTATGGTCACTATATTATTGCTGTCTGCACCAGCAATGATTAGTAATGTGGGTGAGGAGGTTTCGACATATATTTGAATTCCCCCCCCCCCCCCCCCCCCACACACACCCACGCTTTCGCGTATATATTTTTTAATAATACATACTTTGTGTCTGGGTCATGTTGGATGTCACCATCATACGCATATATGCAGTTCTGTTGCATTTGTTTCCGGTATTTATTTTCCGATTTTGGAGCCGGTTTATCATACCAACCTCCATTTCCAGATCCTGGTCTCTATTTTGTCGGTTCTCAAATCGCATTTTCTCACATGTTTATAGTTGTAGATACCAAATAGTACACGTTGGAGAGTGTTTTTTACGGGATTTAATATTACAGAGGCCTCCTGTGAATGATCTTGAAGCATTTTTTCTCTGCAGAGATTGTTCATCTTATCCCGCTTTTGTATGTGTATGTTATAATTGATTTCCCACTGATTTCATCGTACCTGTATACAGCATCTGCAGTGCATATTTTATAGTGGATAATGTTATTTACCAAAATCATCGCTATAGCCTTGGCTTGTGAAGTGGCGTTAAGCACCATTTATTATTCATGAATTAATTTTTTGAGTGCCTGATCGATATTTATTTATATCGTTTCCGGGTTCTGCTTATTGATTCCAGAGCTCTCCCCTCTTTCTTTTGAAGTTATGTTAAGAAAAAAGTGGGAGGGGGGGGGGGGTGGGCATTTTGTCCACTTCTCTGCCTTATGGGGTATGTAACTATTGAGGAAGCTGTCTTGTCCGTACTATGTTCGGCGATCAGCTGCAGTATTATTGTGTGGCGTAGGTTTATTGGAAATTTTCTCTCATTCTCAGTATGCCATAATAATTTTTAGGGCCTAGTCCAGACTAGTGTCTGAAATTGTTTATTTGTTACATCCTAATTAACATGAATTTATGCTTAGATTTATGATTTACATAATTGGGATCCATATTAGGTTATGTCTCTTCTATTAAAGTATTAAGAGACATTCATGTAAATTCTAATTTCTTCATCATGGATTGAAGGATTTGATCTATGTTGATCTACTATTTCGGAAGTTCTAGGTCCTCCGCCTCTTTATGATTCAGCTAAGTCTGGGTCATTGGTTACAGTATAAAAATATGAAAAATTTATAGTAATTTATATATTTTTTATACTTACCAATGACCCAGACGGGAATGGCCCTCCCATGAGTGGGCAGTACTGGGCACTCATACCTCCCCGCTGAATTATTATAATCTTTTTTCTATAAAGAATGATTTTATTGGCACCAGATTCGGTGACTTCCTGGCGTCTGCGCATGTGCGGAGGGTAAAATGTATGGAAGGCCAGTTAAGACTTCTAATTTTCGGTTTTGCATGCAAATTTTGGGGATTGGGGGCAAAATTTGTGTTTGGCCCTAGATATTTTGGGGTTAGCACCAACTAAGTCTGGGTCATTGGTAAATATAAAAAAATATATAAATTACTAATTTTTTCATTTTCTAATGATAAAAGTGGTTCCACTGGAACCACTGGGGGCAAAATCAAAGAGATGTTACCTGAACACATTAGCATAGTTTAAACGTTTCGAATTAAATACCCTAGGAGCCTTTCGATGAAAACTGATTTCCCAACAATAAAAGTGGTTCCACTGGAACCACCTGGGGCCAAATCAAAATTCCAAAACCTTCATGCACAACTAGAGGTGTTACCTGAACACATTAGCATAGTTTAAACGTTTCGATTTAAATACCCTAGGCGCCTTTCGATGAAAACTGATATTTTTATACTGTACCAATGACCCAGACTCAGCTGGTGTTAACTCTTAAATTCTAGGGCCAAACACAAATTTTGCACCCCCAATCCCCCAAATTTGCATCAAAATCCAAAAAAATAGATGTCCTATGTGGCCCTCCATACTTTTATCCACTGCGCATGCGCAGTGTCAAGGAAGTCCGAAATTGGGGCCAAATTCTCATTCTTTGTTTGGCCCTTCAATCAGTAACATCTCACTGATATCTGTGCTTATAATCTCAGTTAAAATGATGCCAGACACAAAATCATGAAAGAAATGGTGGCTTTAAGGATGAAATGAGAGGATGATAGGAAGAAACAGTGGAAGGATGTGTTCAGGGCTGTAACTTATAATTTTTATGCAAAATTATTTCATGTTCCCTAATTTCGAGGCATGGGCCTGATGTTTACATTCTTGTTATGAAATTTCCACAGTTTGTTCAGTGTTTCCTCTCTGCCTTTCCTTTATACCCCCCTTGTTATTCTCCCATGCTTTTGGCATAATTTTTGTAATTTTTTTACTAAAATTTCTTGGAAGTTTTGGCTTGGTAACAGAATGTTTATTCTGTTTTTCCCCATGGTTACGTCCTCACCCTAGGATGGTTAGGCGTTTCGGTCATGCATCTACCATCTGATGTACTGCAGTTTCTTCTCAGGAAGCCTCTGTTTTGCATCGGATAGTGTTAAAATTGGTTACTGATTTCGGGCCATATTTTCAGTGCCTGGAGTCTTGTTTCCAGTTTTTATTCACTTTTGTTTAGTTGACAACGGTTACTTCTGACAGTGATTCCTTGTCTTCTATTAGTTCTGCTCATAGCCAGATATATTAATATTGTCCGTAAGGCCTAAAAAAAATAAAAATCTCTTTCTCAGGCCCTCCCGCATGGTCCTTTTTGGCTGCCGCATGCTCTCTTTTTATAACCAATGGAAACTTTAAAAAAAAATCAAAATTAAATGGTTTATGTCTGATATTTTACCAAAGTTAAAAAAATTGATAAATTTGTCATTTGAGTGCAAGATGGCTTTGCAATGCTAAAGCATTGCAAAGCCTTTTTGCTCTCAAGGAGCAAAATACACCACCTCCCATGCTATTCTGTAGATTATGAGGCCTAGAACATAAGCCATGCTATGAACTTTTGATGGCAAAGAAATAATTACAGAAATAAAAAATAAAATAAAAAAACGCCCGCCCGCATGCAATTTTACAAATAATGGCCTGAGAAACAGAAGATCTACTTTGTGGGGCCTAAATGTAACATTAATTTTTAGACATTTTTTAAAAAATTTTGTCCACACTTAGGCTTTTTTGGGATCCATTTGGGCTCATTGTTCCCATTGGTAACTTGGGCTTATCTTGAAATTTTTTCGAAAAAATGTTTTTCTTTTGAATTAATTTTCGAAATGTTTGTAATGGATTATTATTATTATGTATCTTTCTTTTCAAGGGTTGGTGCGAGTACGATTACTGTTTAATATTTTTTTCAAAATGAAAGAATATTGTTCAATTGTAAATCGAGGAAGTCTCCTTCTGATTCTCATGTTCATTGTATTTGCTGTAGTCTGTGTACTCACACTAATTCTTGCTCAGTGTGTGCCAATTCGGATGACAAACGTTGGAGATATGTGTCATGGTATATTGTTAGTGATGTGAGGTCCATGCCGGTCCTCTCTCCACAGGGTCACTCTAGTTTTTTCAGTCTCTTTTTCAGAGGAACAAGAACAGGGTGATGTTTCCGTGATGTCTTCAAAAGTGTCCTTCCGTCGTCGCAATAAAGAGCTAGCAGCAAAGTGCTCAAAGAAATGCGGCAAGTGCCTAAGAGGTCCCTAGTAGGATCAACGGTCACTTGTTGCCCGTTAGCTCCCCCGGTGAAGCAATCATTCACGAAATGGTTGTGATGCCAGGTTCGTCCATTGCGGTCCAGGAGAGGAGAAGGGGTGTTGCGAGCACTATAATCTCGGATCACGCATCGACGGATCGGAGGATGGAAAGGACAAAGCCAGTCAGTCCGGTAGCTAGCTCGTCCAGGTCTACCCGGACCGCGAACGAGAGAGGCCCCCTCTCTCTTACAACAGCATCTGGGCCCAGGTGTTGTTGTATGTAATGTTCGTCAGTCGGAGCATACGTCCACTCCTCATGCTTGGGATGCTCCGTCGCATGGACAGTCCGACGTAGCTTGTCTATTGGCTTCCTCATCCTCACGTCAGCACACACGCCCGCACCTTGGTTTTGTGACCGCAGGTATCCAGCCTGCTTTGCCGACCAGGGATTGCACGTCGACCAAGCCAAGGACACGAGGCATTTCCAGTCAGGACGTTCGCATATAAGAAGTATGCAGGAATTAACATCCCAGGAGCTTCCAGCGGCTAAATTACGTAAGACCCCGGCTCCACAGGCCTCCATGACGGACTTGCTATTACAGATAGCTCAATTCATCGCAGCATCCCAGCAGCCATCAGAAACTTTTTCAGAAAAGAAACTGTCTGAGGAAGCTGGGTCGGTTCGCTCCCCTGCTGAGTCAGAAAGGGACGACTGAGATTCTCATGTGGGCCAGTCGGATGGTGAAAGGGAATCAGCGGAGCTGAAATTTTCCCTTTCCGAACAAGATTTCATCCGGAACACCTTTCAGAAGTTGTTTCTCCGGACCAAAATGCTGCGTTACCTGATAAAAGACTGATAGCGTCACTGGACGCAGACTTATTCAGCCGGAATAGGGACATTGCGCCTGAGTTTCCGACCCAGTCCAGAAATGTCACGCGGACATTTGAACTTCTTAATGATGCTATATTCAAGCTAGCCTCTAAGACTGGCAAATCTGGTTTCTTATCATCTCATGCTCTACAGCTGCCTTTCATCAATCATAGAAGTAGATTTGAAACGGCAGGACAGGGCGTGCCGAGAGTTCCTCTGCATTTAGACGACCAGGCAGACGACTTGGAGTTGTCATTGCCGGCATCTATGTCGATTTATTCCAGTATGCTGGTGACAACTATCTCGTCTAACAGAATCTGTTTAGACGCATTATCTTACGCAGATCACCTTACCAGAGCGTTATCATTACGTCTTGAAGGAAAAGAATTTCAGGATGTTCAAAACTTCCTTGAAAGTTCTTTCGAGGGCCATAGCATATTCTACGTATAACTCCACCCTTCAGTGGCAATCTGGAGTTAGTCAGACGTGATGCTTCCCTGGCTGCATCCACAAGAGTGGATAGTAAGGTGAAAAACTCTCTTCCAGTCGCTCCGGTCTCACGAGAGCTCTTCGACGGTAAGCTTTCTATAATCTGTGATCAGATTACTAAGAAAGCTTGAAAAAGTCGGGCTCAGCAGAGAGGAGTAGGCAGGCACTTCAGGGGCGAATACATCCAAGGGAAGTTCCTATAGAGGATCTAAGAAAGCCTCTACGTCTTACCGTCAGAGTAGCGACTCAGGTAGGGGTCGTAATGCTGGCCGAGATAACCAGTCAGATGCCCCTAGGTCGACTGGGCGAGGTGCAGATCGTGGAGGTTGTGGTTTCTCCTCCCGCAAGTCTCGCAGGCCCAGGAGGTGATGGTCTAAACCTCTATTGCGTTTCAGTGGACGGAAGGCTGTCAAGATTCTTAACCAATTGGTTGTCAATTACGGACGACCCATGGGTGCAAGGGGTTATTTTCGAAGGTCTAAAACTGTCCTTCAAGGAAAAACCTCTGTTAACTCGAAGTCCACGTTGGACTCAGCGTCCGTGAAACGTTCAGAAGAGAGATTCGCTTCTGTCAGAAGTTCAATCTCTTCTGGACAAGAAGGCTATAGACGTCGTAGAAAACCAGGAATCTCCAGGTTTTTACAGTCACCTGTTCCTGGTTCCAAAACCAGACGGCTCGTTTCGTCCAGTTATAGATCTGAGCTGGATAAACAAGCTGATCGTGGCTCCGAAATTTTATATGGAGACCATCCAATCGGTCAGAGCGAGCATTTGAGTGAATGATTATGCTGCGAGCATAGATCTCAAGGATGCGTACTTTCACGTCATGGTACATCCGGCGTTCCGAAAGTATCTTCGCTTCGCAGTCCTAGGAGTCATTTATCAGTTCCGAGCAATGTGCTTTGGACTGAATCTAGTGCCCTGGGCCTTCACTCGAATAATGAACTTGGTAATGACTCATTTCTGAGCTCATTCTTCTGTGGTAACGTCAGCCTACTTGGACGACATTCTTCAGAGGTACGGCAACAAGTTAACACTTCAGAACGATGTTCAGAGTCTGCTTCAGTTGCTCCGACGTCTCGGTTTCATAGTAAACGAAAAGAAGTCAAATCTGGTGCTGTCCAAGTCATTCACTCACCTGGGAATGAGCTTTGAGACGCACAACAAACTCGTTGGTCTGCCGTTAACCAGAGCGAAATTAGTCAGATGTTATGCTCGCTTTTGTCTTCACTCAGATGTAGTAACAGCGAGAGAATTCATGAGAATGACAGGTTTGTGCGGAGCCGCTGCGGATCTTATTCCGATGGGGTGGCTATGCACTCGTCCACTCCAGATATTTTTTACTCAGAATTGGAGTGTGAAGACTCATTCGCTCGAAACGAACATCGTCTTGTCGAATCATGTGAAACAAGAGATTCAGACTTGGGCAGATTTTCAGTAGTTAACTCAGGGAGTACCACTGCAACTGTCGGATCCGATTTTTACGATAATGACGGATGCGAGTCAAACAGTTTGGGGCACAACTTGGAGCCCATCAGATTCAAGGTGCCAGGGTCTTTGGGATTCGCAGTTCTTAAACAAGCACATAAACATCAAAGAGATGATGCCAATTTGGCTTGCGCTACGTCAGTGGATGAACATTATTCAGTTATTCAGAATTCGCATGTCCGACAATTCGACAGTAGTTGCATATATTCGGAACCAGGGAGGCACTCATTCCATTCTGTTGTTCAATCTAACAGAAAGAATCCTTCTGTTTGTCCTAGAGCATCAAGTTCTTCTGTCGGTCCGTCATATTCTGGTCGTCTGAACTTTCTAGTGGACTCCCTTTTTCGGAAAGGTTGTATGCTGCCGTCAGAATGGACTCTCAACAAACGAGTATTCAATCAGATTTGCTACCAATGGCATCGCCCTATGATAGTCTTATTTGCGACGCATCTCAACAATCAGTTGCAAATGTATGTGTCGCCATACCCAGATCCTCAAGCGTTTGCAGTAGACGACCTCTCGATCTCTTGGGATGGAATGATAGGATACGCGTATCCTCCAGCTCCGTTGATTCAACAGATATTGCTAAAAATCAAGCAATCTCACTGCAAGATTCTGTTGGTAGCATCTCTGTCACCCCAGAGACCATGGATAAATCTACTCAGGTGTCTGTTGTGGGACATTCCGCGGAAGCTTCCTCCACGGGAGGACCTTCTTTCGCAGGGGAAATCACGCACACTGCATCACAACCAGCAAGGTCTCAACCTTCACATATTTCTGTTGTGCGGTCCTTCTTGCACGGCAAGCATTTTACAGGACGAGCAGTGGACGCAATTTCTAACTGTTGGAGGACCTCCTCTTTGCAAAATTATGCTGCTAAGTGGAAGGTTTTCTCTCGATGGTGCAGGGATCATTCTGTTGATTTTTATGATCCCTCCATTCCAGACATTGCTAATTTTCTGGTCAACTTGTTTGACGAGATCAAACTGCAGCCAATAACTATTAAGGGTTATAGGTCTATGCTATCGGATACCTATGCTCATCATGATAGTGTACAAATTGGCTCTAATGTCTCTTTATCTAAGTTAGTGAAAAACTTTTCGATAAATAGACCTAGAACCCTTAGGTTAATTCCTAAGTGGAATTTATCTTGGGTTCTTCTGAAGCTAAAAGAAGCGCCATTTGAACCTCTTGATACAGTGGATTTCAAATACTTATCTTATAAGACAGCTTTTATCTTAGCCTTCTCTTCTGCTAGAAGAGTTAGTGAGCTTCATGTACTATCTGTTGATGATTCTCACTATCGTAGTGTTGGTAATACTATTACATTGACTACTAATGTTGGATTTTTGGCTAAGAATCAGGCTCCTAATAAGTACCCTGAACCTATTGTTATTAAGGCTGGAGCTCCAGGATTTAGCCCTGCTTCATTTATGGTGGTTCGCTTGGTGCCGTGGCGGTTCGTATTTTTATAATATGCGTGGATGTGGTGCCCACTGGTGTATTTCGCCCCGTCCGCGGTGGTCATACTTTAATTATTAGATAATATTATACTGCTGAGGCCCGGGGTAATGGTCTGTATCGGAGAATTAGGTAAATTGTCCCGTAGGGGTTGTACCCACGCCACGGCATGTATTTTTCAGCCCTTTACTAACCACCACCCCTCCCGCATGTATCTGTGTCCCATCCCCACCCCCCCCCCCCCTCTTTTTTTTTTCTTTTTTTTTTCAACTGGATTCCCTCTATTGGGTTTAATAAGGTATTTTTAGTTTTCCTTCTGGCAGTGCTACGCAAAGGGCTGGTTGCTAAGATTCTGAAGCAAGAATATTGCAGTTTTATTATAATCCCGCTATAACGTAGAGATATTGCTAATCTGGCATTCATGTTCACAGCCCGTCGTGTATTATGTCGGCGTACGTCAAACGTTCCAACGAAACTGTGTGATAGTTTTCTTTTCAATGTTGATTGTTGTTTAGTATAGTGCAGAGATGTAGTTTGAAAATTTATCAACAGTCCTTGAAGAAGGCCAAGAGGCCGAAAGCTTGACGAAGAGCAATATTGATGAGATATATACAAATTACTTAAAATTTATCATTTTTTTGTGCCATGGTTTTTTTTATGTGAGAGAACTATAAAAATGTTGATACATCACTAGACTCATCTGACATTACACTGAACAACTTGCACCTGAAATAAACAGGACTGTTACATTGCACTAATGCATTCACAACACATTAAAAACAAGCCACAGTAATAACCCAAACAGAGCACCTAACATCATTGTCACATCGGAACAATAATTCAAAATCCCACTGTCATCCCCACACTGTCATTATTTTAGTTGTGCATTTTTATATAGAAATTCATGCTGATTGACATGTGGATTGAAACCTTTGTGATTTTATGACTGTGTTAATCTTTGATTTTGGTCAATGGGGAAAGTACCACCAACAGTTAAAGACATTTGATAATCTGGTCAGTTGTTCGCTTCTGAAGAAACAAAGCATAAATCAATATAATTGTGAACTTTGATGAAAATGTCTAATTTCTTAGCGCTTATCTGAGTAAATGAGTAGATGGACGAAAATCAAGAATATACCAGGTTGGTGATTTTGAATTTATGTACCAAATTTTTGTGCCAAACGCTCATATTTATGTGCCAGATTTTTTAAAAATGTGCATTTGGCACATGT
Organism: Pictodentalium vernedei; assembly: GCA_031216915.1. NCBI lineage: Eukaryota > Metazoa > Mollusca > Scaphopoda > Dentaliida > Dentaliidae > Pictodentalium > Pictodentalium vernedei. The sequence continues at coordinate 271,131,562 of CM062293.1, forward strand.
CAGCATGAACACTGTTATGAAGCCTTTATGCTGCAGAACCTGTAGTTCAAAATAAAGTCCAAATATGTGCTTCCAGCACTTTACCAGTTAAAAGGGAGCTTAATTAGTCACTCCTTGGGATACATAGTCTATCATCTGTGATGACTTCAAATGACTTTCCCTTCTGTGCCAATTTTCACCCAACTTAGTGTGCATGTTCCTTATGATTAACGAATGCAGGCTTATTGGGGGGAATTTGTATCCAGCTCCAACTGTCAGTTATTCTGTGTGTCACATCTCTGTTTCTCGAAAACAATTCATGCTCATTCTTATACTATTTGCATCAGGATGACCAAGTGTGGTATGTATGTACATCTTGGGAAAGCTGTTTATCTTATAATAAGTATTATTGGGTTCGTAATTACCCCTAATACAGCTTGTATCAGGGGCCCCTGATACACAATCTGTATCGGGCAACTGCATAATACAGCCGCATGCTTGGTTGCAATTTGTTTATGTTACTATTTGTGAAACATTACAAGCCTTTGAATTGTATTTGTGGGAGACCTTGTACATTGTTTCCATATACATCCACATTATCATGATAATTCATTTATCTAATAATTCTGTCATATAAACAGATTAAACCTTAAATTATTAATACAGTTTTGGGACATAATGTTGGGCGAGAAAAAGTTTGAAAAGACCCTTTTTTATGGAACAATATTGTTGTGCACTTTAACAAACAATGAATAATGCGGTCACCGCCAATTTTCAAACTTTCATTGTAAAATTATTCACTCCCATTGTCACTTCCTATGATGATACACTTGAATTTACAAGTGTCCAATATTTAATTGTGCAGTTTCTATTTATTGTGGGATGGGGGGTAATTTGCTATTAATAGTTCTGTCGCTAATTGTAAGGAATTTTGTTTTGTTTTGTAAGCGATTAGCTGAGTCGATCATTGAAACGCACATAGAATGTATTCATGCGGCTGTTATGATAGCCTCTTGCGCTCCCGGAAACAAGTCATCAATATGATACAGAATCAGAATGAGCCGTCTATATGATACGGAATCGGAACACATTATGTGATACGTACTGTTTCTCGTGGGTTTTCAAGCCAAAATGGATTTGATTGTTAGATAAAAAAAGAGAAAAAACACTTCTCAAAACTATAATTATTAAATTAGGAACCACATTGCTTTTACACGTTTGTATCTGAATCACTGGACACATTCAATCTGTAACAACATGCAGTTATACTGTTGAAGTGCAGAGGCTTTTAAGAATGTTGAACATGTACAGCCTCAATAAGTTTAATCCTAGGGTTGTAAAAGTTCAAGGCAGCCGCATACAGTTTCAGCTAAAAAGACCAGTATTTGTATGAGTCTGAAAATGAAATCTGAAATTAAAATGCTAAATAACCCTTACTCAGAACATACAATATCATAATTAAGTATTTTAATTATTTTTTGTAGAAAATATTTTCAACAAAACCATATTTTCAACAAAACCATGATATGGTTTTGTTGAAATGTTTGGAGAAATGTTTTTTTCAACTGCTCAGTTTGTAAATTAAGTGTGAGGTCTCAGCCAATTCATTAGGTAAAGTGTTGATAAAGTTATTACAGTTGAGAATTGTAAGATAAATGATAAATATATCATTGCCATTATGTTTATGTACAAAATATTGTATTAGAGTGTCACTCTTGTTTGTCAGGCTATATCTCAACTCGTCGAGATATGGCCTTAACTCTTTCATCACGAGAGACCGTTTTTTCGGTCCAGCAACATGATACGTTATAATTTCATTAAGTAGGATGGCTACTAAGTGAACGTGTGTGGTAGAACAATAAATTTTCAACGTGCAGCCTTCAGGCTGCACGTTGAAAATATTAATTGCTCTACCCCCAAATAATGAATATGGACTCTACCAATTTCTGCCATTTAACTGGCATGGAAGATACCACCAGTGTTCAAAGGGTTAAAAACAAGAGACCAACTCCAAAACAACATTTTGTACATAAACATAATGATGATAATATATATGTATTGCAGACTATGTGCAGATCATGCTAACCAACATTTTAAAGAATAGGTCATGATGCAGGTTAAGCCAGTCCATCACTCTCAAAAGCAGTTCAGGGTCATGATTCCTATAAAATGTAAAATAAAAGCTATAACACAGCTTACAGCTACCAAACTTGACCTGCAAATACATCTTGTAAAGTGGAAGTTACAGACTATAAATAGGTCATACTGATCTGCATTTTAATATATAGATCATATCTACGGGTGACATTTGTTTGTCCTTTCAGCCACTTTAAAACAGTTGAGACTCATAAGGCCCCACAAAGTAGATTTTCTGTTTCTCTGGCCATTTTTTTTGTAAAATTGTATTCGGGCGGGCAGTTTTTTATTTTATTTTTGTAATTATTTCTTTGCCATCAAAAGTTCATGTTCTTGGTCTGTTTTATGTTTTAGGCCTCATAATCTACAGAATAGGATGGGTCATGTATTTCATCCCTTGAGTACAAGAAGGCTTTGCAATGCTAAAGCATTCAGAGCCTTGTTGCACTCTAGGGACAAATTTATCAATTTTAGTAACTTCGGTAAAATATCAGATATAAACCTTTTAATTTTAAAGTTGACATTTGTTATAAAAAGGGAGCATGCGGCAGTCCAAAAGACCATGTGGGAGAGCTTGAGAAACAGATTTTTTACTTTTTAGGCCTATCTCCTATACTATATGGCATAGAGTTACCAAACCTGACTTCAGTATACATCTTTGGGAGTGGGAGCAGCACAGATGATAAGTAAATACTGACCAATATTTTAAAAAACAGATCGTGGTGTATTATTGATCACTTATTCCTTTTGAAGTTTTCCTCCCACTCCATGCTCCAGAAGGTACAAAATCTTGTAAGAACATATCGGCTATTTGTTTGGCATATCTTTACAGTGCATATCCTTCATTTGATCAGCTTGAAATTTCATAAGTAAGCTTGGCTTGACATCCTCGAGATATGTACTGTAGAGTTTTGCTAGAGTTTGAAAAATATGGCTTCTGGTAACCTTCTTTAATTTTGCTGTTAACTCTTTACCTAATGCAACATCATATCCGGTCAGTGCTATTCACAAAAATATTTATTTCTTATTTTTTTTCAATTTTTTTTTCTAAAACATATCTTATTGAGCTGCTTCCAATGATGGGTCATAAGCTTTGTTTTTGAGGCCAGAAATGAATGTTTTCAGTTATTCAAGACATTTTTGCAAGTGTCAATCTCAAGTCATATTACGTTAATTGGTTAAATCCTTTTGCACACTGCATCTCTTAACTAGTGATTTTGAGGTTTCACTTGCATGTGTGTAATGACTTCTAGATGTGAAACAATAAATTTCAGGGACAGAATTTCAGAAAATTTTGCATGAATTGAAATGACATAAGAATAATAATACAGTGGAACCCACTTAATTGGATATCTCTTAACTGAATAACCCTGTTAATTGAATATAATTTCCCAACACAAATCTATTTACCATACCTCCAGTACAAATTTGACCTGTTAATTGAATATAGGTTATAGAGTAAAGTCCTGTTAATTCAATAAAAAATCTTGTAACCTGTTGAGAAATTAACCTGACTCACCCTAGTTTTCCTTTGTTTATAGACCTATTTGGCCCTCAGTATATCCAGTACAGGCATTTTATCTATTATATCTTGTTTGACAGAGCTCATGGAGCTCTGTCAAACAAGATATAATAGAATAAATGCTAAGTTTATCTCTAGAATACAGAACAGTGACACAATCCCTGTTAATTGAATACTTCTTTTAATTGAATAATTTTCATTGACAAAGTGGCTGTTCAATTAACAGGGTTCCACTGTACATAGTTTTTATATAGCGTAACATCATTTGGATGTGCTCTAAAATGCTTTTCATGGAAAATAAATACATATTTGAGCTCGCTACTAGAAGCACTGAAGAAAACAAAAACTGATCAAATTAGGCAGCTGAAACCTCAATGGCCTCTCGGAAGAGATGGGACTTTGGTTTTGCTTTGAAGTCATCTAAGCTTATGGAAGCCTGGATATGCACTGACAGTGAGTTCCAGAGTCATGGACCTACGAAGGAAAAGGTCCTGGTATTCACTAGGGTGGAACAGGGAAAAGGAACAAGAAGCCTGAGCTGTTTGGATGAGCGGAGATTCCATTTTGATGTTTCAACTGTCAAAAGGTCCTGAAGATATTGTGGAGTTGACCCACTAATGCAACACCCAAACTTTGAAAGTGCTACATTGTTGAACAGGGAGCCAATGTAGCTTATGAAGAAAAAGGGTTATGTGATCATAGTGTCTGGATTCCGTAATAATACGAGCAGCAGTGTTTTGTATTTTGTGCAGCTTTGTGATTGCGGTAGACCTGCAGTGAATTAGAGAAGTCCAAATGTTTAGAAATAAAGGCATTATCAAGCCTTTCCAAGGATTTTTTAGTCAAATAACGTTGGAAGATCTCCAAGATTTCTAATGTGCATAAAACAGCACTTGCAGATTATATCAGCACTCGCTGATGAAAGGCATGAATCAAATATTACCCCAATGTTGGGAGCAATATCTGATACTATTTATTTTGAGTTGCCAATTTCTAAAAATTTAATTTGAAAATCAGAAGGAATTTCGGTGCGAGATATAACCAACACTTCTGTCTCATCATCATTCATTTTTAACCTATGACCAGCTATCCAGTTTCGCATGTCAATAACACAGTTTTGCATCATTTCCATGGACTTCAGCGATTCAGACTCACAAAGTGCATTATAAGACACATACAGATACAGCTGAGTATCATCGCCGTAGAGATGGTATGGAATGCCTTCATCCCTCAGCATTCAGCCATTGAGGCAGTATATAATATAAATAACATATGGCCCTGAATTGAGCCCTGTGGAACACCACATACAAGGGATTTACTATCTGATTTGATCTTCAAGACGGAAACCTTTTGCTTTCTAGCGAAAGGTAAGATTCAAACCATTCCAGAATTGTTCCTGCTATTCCTAGTTGACGTGACATGGATAGAAGCAGGGGATGATTTACCATGTCAAAAGCTGTCGAGAGCTCCAACAAGACAAAGAGAACTGACTTACGTTGACCTAACAGACAAATTATGTCATTACAGACTCTCAAAAGGGTAGTTTCTCTACTGTGGTTTGGCTGATAACCCAATTGATATGGTTCAAGGAGATTATTACTTTGGAGGTAATTCCGAAGTTGTTTAGCTTCTACCTTTTCCAGAACTTTTGTTGCAAAAGGTAAATTAGAAACTGGCCTATAGTTTTTCAAGATATCAAGATCAGAAGGTTTCTTGATAAGTGGAGATGCCATTGCTAATTTAAGGTCATGAAATGCCCATTTTATACTGTTCAGAAATAAATTTACAGGAATCATCACATGAATGAAGTTTCTCTAACTCACAAAATTCTGCTCCAGAGTTTTGTCTCATTCTGGTAAAAAATAACCATTATTCATTATTGTTTATTATTGAATGGCAGTTCCTTTGGCCGACCTTAAGCCTGTATCCTTCATCTGATTAATGTGTAATTTCATATGCAGCTTCAGGATGACATCTGGATGTGAAATCTTGAGTTTTGCCATGTAAGCTTAAAAAAAACAAAACATTGCACTTTGGTGGCTCTCTTATATTTCACTCTTAAATCATTACGTACACTGTACAGATCACTTCTCTCAACCGATGATTCTGAAATTTTATATGCTTCTTCGGGTTGATGTTTAGACGTGAGATATATAGTTTATTCATGATTTCATAGAATATTGATGCAATAGTATTATACTTTCTATAGAGATGAAATTTTCCTTCATGACAGTTTTGTACCTTGATCTTTGTTTAATAGATACCATATATGATGAAGCACCACCCACACCTACAATGGAAAAGAAAGATACCTCTGATGAAAATATAACTCCTGCTGATAGTGTAGCTGATGTAGTGAATGCCCAAACAAATAAAATAAACCTTAGTTTGTTGAAATCCGTCAATAGATACCGTCCAGATAGAAAACAGAAAAAAGGAACTATTGATGTGTGGTGGCTGTTTGATGATGGAGGTTTGTATTCTATGGTTTGTTTTGTCACTTCCCTTCTCATTTTAGAAAATAATTCTTCCCTGGCTCTCTTTCCCAATCATCCTGCTTGTGTAGTTGGAATTTAACAGGATAAATAACCATCTTTATTTGTGGACTCCTGCAATAAAACTCTGTTAATTAAATAAACATTTTGTCAGCAAAAAATACTGTGGAGTCCTCTTAAACAGATATCTCTTAATTGAATAATTCTGTTAATTTCATATAACTTCCAAACACACAACTATTTACCATACCTTCAATACAAATTTGAGCTGTTAACTGCATGTTGGTTGTTGACTAAACTCCTGTTAATTGAATAAAAAATCTTGTAATATATTGAGAAATTTACCCTGACACACACCAAATTCCCCTTGTTTATACTGACATTTAATCTGTTATAACTTTTTTGACATAGCTCCATCAGCTCGGTCAGACAAGATTGAATAAATGCACAGTTGATTTCAAGAATACAGGAAAGTGGCCATTTCCCTGTTAATTGAATTTTCCTGTTAATTGAATAATTCTCGCTGGCAAAATGGTTATTCAATTGACAGGGTTCCACTACCACTTCATTCAATTAATATTCAATTAACAGAACATTACAAATGAGAAATCACTTTTCTTTTCTATATTCTAGTGTTTAACTGAGCATATCTTATATTATACCTTGTTTGAAAAAGCTAAGCTCTGTCAAACAAGATATAATAGGTTAAATGCTTATATTGATGTTCTTATGTCGGGTAGGTCTGTAAACATGAGGAATGCTGTGGTCTTAGTAACTGTCCCGCAATACAAAATTGGAGAACTATAGAAATGGCCTTTGCTTGTATATATTTCGCTCCATCCTTTCATCTGCACTCATTTTTCTTCAACTTTAACCCTTAAAGGCCTATTTCCGAGTTTTACAACCTCAGAACAGGTGCCATCAGCATGCTATTATGAGGAAATCCTGCCACCAATAGACAAATTATCTGGGCAGTTGTTTCTAGTCAAGTCTTGGCTGCCTTAACAGGCAGCCAAGATTGGTCTATAAATCACTGTCAAGCCGCTGGATGTATTCAGGCTGTGGTCAGGTGTGAATTGACAATTGTCCAAGCCCTTAAGGGTTAAAAGTATGAAACTTCTGAATATACTTTGTGGCCATTTTACTATGCTGAAATAAATTCCGCAGTTATTTCCCTTAACCTTTCAACACAGTGTACATTAAAATATTAAGTCTACAGCTGTACAGAGTTGTAGGATTAAAGTTTTACTGAAGCCCACTACAAATGCACAATGGTTAATCCATTTTGCTGTACATAGTATGTTATTGTGTTTTAGACCATCCAGAATGCTAGCTTTGAAAGGGTTAATGCACTTGAAAAATGTATTTTGGTGAAAAATGGTTACACGTGGTGAAATCATTTCCTCCCACACCATTCATTTTTCGAGTGGTGAAACCTTACAAAACTATTGTTAACACACCTTCCCCTTTAATGTGCAACCTTTATATAGATGGCAGGAGTCATAAATTACTATTTTATGTTGTGTTATTATGCTTGATCTACTTGAAAAAAATTGTGTAATGGTTAAAAAAATGGTCCCTACATGTATGTTTTGAAAATCAACTCCCCCTTCTATCTCAAGTATTGAAAGCATACAGAATTGTTGGCGATAGTCTGATGATCTGCAACATATATGTACTCATCAGCATTGTTGACAGAAATATTTTGCATTTTGTGGGGAGGATGGGGGTGGAGTATGCTAATGTTGAAAACAATGCCTCATAACTTTTAGTTTGGAAAATGAAAGTTCAAAAAGTTATTTTTTATACTGTACCAATGACCCAGACTTAGCTGGTGCTAACTCTAACAAAACCAGGGCCAAACACAAATTTTGCCCCCCAATCCCCAAAATTTGCATCCAAAACAAAAAGAAATCATGTCCTAAAGGACCTCCATACTACGCTTCTACTGCGCATGCGCAGTGACGCAGACGTCCTGAAATTGGCGCCAATTATCATTCTCTGTTTGGCCCTTCATCAGTCAACATCTCACTGATCTTTGTGCTTGTAAATCTCAGTTTAAAGGATGCCAGACACGTAATTTTTGGAGAAAATGTGATTCTAAGGAGGATAGAAGGAGGAGAGGAAAAAGAAGTGACAAAAAATAATCAGGGCTGTACTTAAAATTTTTTGATGAAATTATGTTAAGTTGCCTATTTTCGAGGCATGGGCCTCTTGTTGTCATTCTTGCTAAATGTTGCACTGCTTATTCAGTGTTTCCTCTCCCCTAGCCTTCTAAAGTCCCCCCTTGCAATTCTCCCATGCTTTTGGCATATTTTTGAGAAAGTTCATTTCTAAAATTTCCTGGGAGAGTTGCTTGGTTACAGAATGTTTTCTGTTATTTTCCCCATAGTTACGTTTTCACCCATGGGTGTATAACGTTGTGTTCTGCATCTTCCATCTGATGTTCTGCAGATTCTCCCCTGGGAGTCTCTGTTTTGCATCAGATAGAGTGTAATTTTGATGACTGATTCCGGGCCAGTTTTTTCACTGCCTGGAGTCATGTTTTCTGGTGTTTTACACTGTTTGTTTACATTGGCAACAGCCTTTTTTGAGGGGGGCTGTTTGACTTTGCTGTAGTTTATCTCACTATAAGATACATTTATATTATCTGTAAGTGCCTCATTAATTATTTAATATAAATTTAAAATTTTTGACCACACTTTGCCATCGGATCCATCGGGGCTCAACGTTACTTTTCAGCAACTTGGGCTTCTCTGAAAAAATATTTTTTCAAAATTATTTTGATTTGTAATTGTTTTTTCATTTATTAATGGATCATGTTATTATGTATCTTTGTGTCAGGGGTTTGTGCGAGTAACTAGGACTTGTTGTTGTCCTTTCACTATGAAGGGACATTGTTCAAATTGTAATAGGAAGAAATCTTCCTCTGACTTTCATGATCATTGTATTAATTGTAGTCAGTGTTCTCGCATAAATCCCTGTCCTATATGTGAATATTGGGATGAGAAACATTGGAAACGTGTGTCACGATATGTTGTTTCTGGAGAAAGGGCTATGCCGGCTCTTTCTCCGCAAGGTCACTCTACTCTCTCAGTTTCTATTTCAGAGGAACAAGAACAGGGTGATGTTTCCATGTTATCTTCTACAAGTGTGCGTCCGTCGTCACAAATGAATTCAGAGCTAGCGGCAAAAGTGCTCATGGAGATTAGACAAATGTTGTCCGCTAGCTCGCCCGGTGTAGCGTCCATTCACCGAATGGTTCGGCAGCCGGGTTCGTCCGATGCGGTCCAGGAGGAAATTTTGGGTGATGCGAGCACTATAAACATAATAGATGCACACCCAGTGACGGCGGATAGTAAGCGAGAACGGAGGAAGCCTTTGAGTCCGGTTCCTAGCTCGTCCAGGTCCAGCCGGGCCGCGAGCGAGAGAGGCCCCTCTCTCGTACAACAACATCTGGGACCAGATGTTGTGGTACAAAATGTGTCTTTAGCGGAGCATACGTCCGTCGCTCGGGATGCTCCGTTGTATAGGCAGTCCGCGGAGACTGTTAAGGCTTCTTCTCGTCAGCGCACACGACCGCACCTTGGCTGCGTGACCGCCGATATCTTACCAGCTTCGCCGATCAAGGATTCTTCGGCGACCAGGTCACACCATCCGGCAGCCAGGGACTCGAGGCCGATGGACTCCGGACGTTCGCATAGAAAAAGTATGCGGGAGCCATCTGATGCGGAGCTGCCCTCGGCGAAGCAGCGAAAGACTGCGCCTCCGCAGGTCTCGACGCCGGACATTCTTGTGCAGATAGCACAGCTTATCGCAGCATCCCAGCAGCCGACAGAAACGGTGTCGGATCGAGAATTATCCGACGGCGCTGGGTCGGTACGCTCCGCCGAAGCATCGGGGGCGGACGACCGGGAACATCATGAGGTCCGACCGGATGGTGAAAGGGATACGGATGGTTTGGAGCTATCCCTTTCGGAACAACATAAAGCTGCCGTGGACTTCATTCGGCACTTTCTCCCTCAAGTTGTTCCGTCGGGCCAGACTGCTGCGGTTCCGGACAAGAGGATTATAGCGTCATTGGACTCTGAATTTTTTGAGCGGTTCAGGGACATCGCTCCCGAGTTTCCGTCGCAGTCCAATAATGTTGCAAGAACATTTGAATTATTGAACGACGCTATATTTAAACTTGCTTCCAAGACGGGGAAAGCAGGTTTCTTGTCCGCTAATACTCTCAACCTGCCTTTCATTAATGCAAGGAATAAATTCGATACGGCAGGACAGGGTATCCCGAGAGTTCCTCTGCGTATGGACGACGAGGCGGAAGACTTAGAGCTATCATTACCGCCGTCGGCTTCTATTCCAACCGCGGTGTTGGAAACAGCTATTGCGTCTAACAGAGCCAATTTAGATGCCTTTTCTTACGCAGATCACCTTACTAAGGCGTTATCACTGCGCCTTCAAGGGAAAGAGTTTCAGGATATACAATCCTCTTTAAGACTTCTTTCAAGGGCAGTAGCTTATTCCACGTGTAACTCCGCCCTTTCAGTGGCAAATCTGGAGTTGGTTAGATGTGACGCAGCCCTAGCTACATCCACACTCGTGGATACTAAGGTGAAGAACTCTCTTAGAGTCGCTTCGGTCTCTGGAGAACTTCTCTTTGACGGCAAGCTTTCTGCTATTTATGATAAAATTACAAAGAAAGCTTCGGATTCTCTGTTGTTTAAATCTGCTTCTAAGAAGTCGGATACAGCAGACAAGAATAAGACAGGCACTTCTGGGTCTAATGCGCCCAAGAGAGGTTCCTGTAGAGGTTCCGGTGCATCCTCTTGGTCTTATTCGAGAGACCGTCAGGGTAGCGACTCTCGTTCGGGACGTCCTTCGGGCCGGGACAATCGGTCGGACGCCCGAGGTCGACGGGGCGAGGTGCGGGTCGTGGAGGACGTGGTTTCTCCTACCGCAGGCCTTGCAGGTCCAGGAGGTGATGGCTTAAACCTCTATTGCGTACCGGTTGGCGGAAGGTTGTCGAGCTTTTCACAAGAATGGGCGTCGATTACGGACGACCCTTGGGTGAGAGGAGTGACTTCGGAAGGTCTAAAGATATCCTTCAAACGAAAGCCTCCATTAACTCGAAGTCCAAAGTGGACTCATCTTCCGCCAAATCCGCAGAAAAGAGACGCTCTGCTATCAGAGGTGCAGTCTCTTTTAATGAAGAACGCGGTAGAGGTCGTAGAAAACCAGGAATCTCCGGGATTCTACAGCCATCTGTTTCTGGTTCCGAAACCAGACGGCTCGTTCCGTCCAGTCATAGATTTGAGCTGGATAAACAAGCTGATCGTCGCTCCGAAATTTTATATGGAGACGATTCGGTCGGTCAGAGCGAGTATTCGGGTGAACGATTATGCAACAAGCATAGATCTCAAAGATGCGTACTTTCACGTCATGGTACATCCGACATTCCGAAAGTACCTACGCTTCGCAGTCCTAGGAGTGGTGTATCAATTCCGGGCGATGTGCTTCGGATTGAATCTAGCACCCTGGGCTTTCACTCGGGTAATGAACTCGGTAATGATCTATTTCCGAGCTCATTCGTCTGCGGTAACGTCGGCCTGCCTGGACGACATTCTTCAGAGGTACGGCAACGAGTTAACCCTTCAGAATGATGTTCAGAATCTTCTTCTATTGCTCCGACGTCTCGGTTTTATAGTAAACGAGGAGAAGTCGGATCTGGTGCCGCCCAAGTCATTCATTCTGGGAATGAGCTTCGAGACGCACAACAATCTCGTTCATCTGCCGTTAACCAGAGCGAAATTAGTCAGTTGTTACGCTTGCTATTGTCTGCACGCAGACAAAGTCACAGCGAGAGAATTTATGAGACTGATAGGTCTGTGCGGAGCCGCTGCGGATCTCATTCCTCTTCAGATTTTCTTGACTCAGAATTGGAGTGTGAAAATTCATTCGCTCGACGTAGACATTCTCTTGTCAGATCAAGTGAAACAAGAGATTCAGACTTGGGCAAACATTCAGTGATTAACTCAGGGAGTTCCGCTGCAGTTGCCGGATCCGAGTTTTACCATTATGACGGATGCCAGTCAAACAGGTTGGGGTGCATCATTAATCCCAACGGATTCGAGATGCCAGGGTCTTTGGGATCCACAATTCCTGTGCAAGCACATAAACATCAAGGAAATGATGTCAATTTGGCTTGCGTTACGTCACTGGATGGACATTATTCACAAGGCTCATGTCCAAATCCTATCCGACAATACGACAGTAGTGGCGTATATACGGAATCAGGGAGGCACTCATTCAGTTCTGTTGTTCAATCTAACGGAAAGAATCCTTCTGTTTGCGCTAGAACATCACGTTCTTCTTTCGGTCCATCACATACCGGGTCGTCTGAATGTGCTAGCAGACTCCCTTTCACGAAAGGGTCGCTTGTTGCCGTCGGAATGGACTCTCAACAAACAAGTATTCAATCAGATTTGCTACCAATGGGAACGGCCAATGATAGACTTATTTGCGACACATCTCAACAATCAGTTGCAGACGTATGTGTCTCCGTGTCCGGATCCAAGAGCATTTGCAGTAGACGCTCTGTCGATCCCTTGGGACGGAATGATAGGATATGCGTATCCTCCAGCGCCGTTAATTCAACAAGTATTGCTAAAGATAAAACAATCTCAATGCAAGATTCTGTTGGTAGCATCTCTGTCGCCACAGAGACCGTGGATAAATCTACTCAGGTGTCTGTTGTGGGACCTACCGCGAAAGCTTCCTCCACGGGAGGATCTTCTTTCGCAGGGGAAATCGCGCCAACTCCATCACAACCCGCAAGGTCTCAACCTTCACGTTTTTCCGTTGTGCGGTCCTTCTTGCATGGCAAGCACTTTACAGGACGAGCAGTGGACGCGATTTCTAACTGTAGGAGGACCTCCTCTTCGCTAAACTATGCGGCTAAGTGGAAGGTTTTTCATCGTTGGTGTAGGGATCATTCTGTAGATTTATTCGATCCCTCTATACCAGACATTGCAAACTTTTTAGTATACTTGTTTGACGAAATCAAACTGCAGCCTGTTACTATAAAGGGTTATAGGTCTATGTTATCTGATACCTATGCACATCATGATAGTTTACAAATTGGATCTAATGTCTCTTTATCTAAGTTGGTTAGAAACTTTTCGATAAATAGACCCAGAACTCTTAGATTAATTCCTAAGTGGAATTTGGCTTGGGTTCTTCTTAAATTGAAGGAAAAGCCATTTGAACCTCTTGGGACAGTAGATTTCAAATTCTTATCTTATAAGACAGCTTTTCTCTTAGCTTTCTCTTCTGCTAGAAGAGTCAGTGAGCTTCATGCACTGTCGGTGGATGATTCTCACTATTGTAGTGTCGGGAACACTATCACCTTCACTACTAATGTGGGTTTTTTAGCTAAGAATCAGGCTCCTAATAAATATCCGGAACCTATTGTTATTAAGGCTCTTCCGTCTTCAGACGGGCGTAGGCCTTTACTCTGTCCTGTTAGAGCGTTACGTATCTGTTGCTCAGAATGTCGTCCACTAAACAGTTGCAACTATAGTTATGCAGGCTTTCTGTTCCGGCAGTGACTCCGTCCGGCTGCCCTCTTCGCTCTGGGCTATTTGACCCAGGGCAAGGGGAAGGGGGGTGGGGGGGTGGGTGTTCCCTTAGGTCACCTGCCTTATAGTGAAAAGCAAGGGAATGCCTCCTCCAAGTCAGTATTTCTGAGTCGCTTCCGGGATGGTTTTAAAGTGTAATATTAATGTTAAATTCGTTCATGTCTTATTTTTAAAGTGTAGCTCGGTGTGAAGCATTTGTATATGTCAAGTGTCAAACGGGCTTTAATATACAATACTCGGACACTTTTAAATGACTATAAAGAGTCTCAATTCTCTGGACTACTTTATTTATTGGCTTACTTTAAAAATAATTAGTATAAGGGATATACTGGATGTTAATAGAGAACATGAATGTTATTGTGCTCAATTATTAAGGGTAGTGTATCTTTCTAATTTAATATTAAATAAGAAAGATACATGTAAAGCCTAATACTCCTTTTCTCCTTAAGGGGTTACCTCTTTACTATATAGTTGAGCTTATTGGATTTTCCTCTATGTCCTAGGCCCTCCAGCCTGTTTACTATTCAGCTAAGTCTGGGTCATTGGTACAGTATAAAAATGTTAAAAAATTTATAGTAATTTATATATTTTTTATACTTACCAATGACCCAGACGGGGATGGCCCTCCCTGGAGTTGGGGAACTCTTGCCTCCCCGCTGAGTACATAGCGCTGACCAGGCACTGCCAGTAAGAATGATAATTGGCGCCAATTTGGGGACCACTGCGCATGCGCAGTAGAGGCGTAGTATGGAGGTCCTTTAGGACATGATTTCTTTTTGTTTTGGATGCAAATTTTGGGGATTGGGGGGCAAAATTTGTGTTTGGCCCTGGTTTTGTTAGAGTTAGCACCAGCTAAGTCTGGGTCATTGGTAAGTATAAAAAATATATAAATTACTATAAATTTTTTAACTTTCATATTGATTTCCCATGGGATTATTCAAAATGTTATGCTTGACTGACAAGAGGGGCCACAGATGGCTGAGAAGTTGGACATTGAACCATATTGGGTGATCAAATTCTGCTACAAATACCAAATAATGGAGGCATTCATTCAGGGTCACATTTGTGGCAGAATGGTGCTGGAAGTGTTTTTTCCATAACACTGTTTGACACCTGTTCCTTAATTGCCTAAAAGTTTTATTGATTTTTATGTGTACCCATACATGTATGGTACACATAATGCCGGCATCCGGGGTGGCCATCCATCGTTCATCCATCCTTTGTCCATCCGTCTGTCCGTCCAGTGTCCGTATCCATTTCTTTGTCATTCGATAACTTGAAAAATAATGCTTGGATTGTCAAGTTACTTTATATTTGTGTTCAGGTTACTGATGTGCCAAGCTGTATAGTTTTTGGTGTAAATCTGATGATTTGATCCCGAGATATTAAACCTTTATCCTTCAAATTGAAAATTCCTTCAATCCCTTTGGCATTCGATAACTTGAAAAATATTGCGTGGATTGTAAAGTTACTTTATATTTGTGTTCAGGTTACTGATGTGCCGAGCTGTATAGTTTTTGGTGTAAATCTGTTATTTTGATCCTGAGATATTAACCCTTTATCCTTCAGATTGAACATCCGGCGTCCGTATCCATTTCTTTGGCATTTGATAACTTGAAAAATATTGCTTGGATTGTCAAGTTACTTTATATTTATGTTCAGGTTACTGATGTGCCGAGCTGTATAGTTTTTGGTGTAAATCTGATAATTTGATCCTGAGATTTTAACCCTTTATCCTTCAAATTGAAATTCCTCCAATCCCTTTGGCATTCGATAACTTGAAAAATATTACTTGGATTGTCAAGTTACTTTATAATTGTGTTCAGGTTACTGATGTACCGAGCTGTATAGTTTTTGGTGTAAATCTGTTATTTTGATCCTGAGATATTAACCCTTTATCCTTCAAATTGAAAATTCCTCCAATCCCTTTGGCATTCGATAACTTGAAAAATGTTGCTTGGATTGTCAAGTTACTTTATATTTGTGTTCAGGTTACTGATGTGTCGAGCTGTATAGTTTTAGGTGTAAATCTGATAATTTGATCCTGAGATATTAACCCTTTATCCTTCAAATTGAAAATTTCTCCAATCCCTTTGGTAACTCAAAAAATATTAATCTGATTGTCACCTTTATCCTTCAAATTGAAAATTTCTCCAATCCCTTTGGTAACTCAAAAAATATTAATCCGATTGTCATGTTACTTTATAGATGTATTCAGGTTACTGATGTGCTGTGCTGTATAGTTTTTTATGTAAATCTGGTAATTTGATCCGGAGATATTAACCCTTTCTCCATCAAATTAAACTCCTCCAATCCATTTCTATATGTACCCATACCATGTATGGTGTACATAATGTCAGCATCCGTGGTGGCCCTCTGTCATACAGCTTTCTACTAGTTGCGCGTATGGGTACACATCTGACGATTTCATCGGCCTATTTTTAGCTTAACTTGACAAAGTCAAGATAAGCTATTGCCATCACGCATGCGGAAGTCTGTTATTGTGAGTCTGTTAGTCTGTGAGTCTGTTCACATTTTACTTTAGCGCAGGCTACACCCTGCAGTTCTTGTCTGATCGTCACGAAATTTCATATACAGGTTTGGGGTCATGTCTAGATGAGAATGTCCCCTTTTGGTCGTGATCGGTCAACCGGTATGGCTGCATGATCCCAAAACCTGAAAACCATTAGCACAGTCTACAGGTCGTATTTATGAAGGGATTTCATTGTAACTTGGTAGGATGCCTCTGTATAATGCCTAGATGAGAACGTCCCCTTTTGGTCATGATCTGTCAACCGTGATGGCTGCCCAAGCCCGAAACCCAAACACTTTTAGCACAGTCTGCGGGTCATATTTAATATGGAGGGATTTCATTGTAACCTGGTAGGATGACTCCGGATGATGTCTAGATGAGAACTTCCTCATTTGGTCGCGATCTGTCAACTGTGACGACTGCCTGAACCCAAAACCTGAAAACCTTTAGCACAGTCTGCAGGTCATATTTATAGAGGGATTTCATTGTAACTTGGTAGGTTGACTTCATATAATGTCTAGGTGAGAACGTCCCCTTTTGGATGTGATTGGGCAACTGTGACGGCTACAGGGGCCCAAAGCCCGAAAACTTTTAGCACAGTCTACAGGTTATATTTATGAAGGGATTTCATTGTAACTTGGTAGGATGACTCCAAATAATGTCCAGATGAGAACTCCCCTTTTGCTCGTGATCATTCAGCCTTGATGGCTGCCCGAGCCCAAAAACCTTCAGCATTGTCCATAGGTCATATTTATGTAAGGATTTTATGGTAACTTGTTAGGTTGACTCCATATAATGCCTAGATGATGACATCCTCTTTTGGTCGTGATTGGTCAACTGTGATGGCTACAGGTGTCCGAAGCCCGAAAACCTTGAGCACAATAACTTTGTAGGATCACTCCAGATGATGCCCAGATGAGAATTCCCCTTTTGGTTGCGATCATTCAACCATGATGGCTGCCCGAGCCCGAAGCCCGAAAACCTTTAGCACAGTCTACAGGTCATATTTATGAAGGGACTTCATTGTAACTTGGTAGGTTGACTTCATATAATTTCTAGATGAGAACGTCCCCTTTTGGACACGATTGGGCAACTGTGATGGATACAGGGGCCCGAAGCCCAAAAACCTCTAGCACAGTCTACAGGTCATATTTATGAAGGGATTTCATAGTAGCTTGGTAGGATGACTCCAAATAATGTCTAGATGAGAATGCCCCTTTGGTCGCGATGATTCAACCTTTATGGCTGCCCGAGCCCAAAAACCTTTAGCAAAGTCTATAGGTCGTATTTATGGAAGAATTTTATTGTAACTTGTTAGGTTGACTCGATATAATGCCTAGATGATGACATCCCCTTTTGGTCGTGATTGGTCAACTGTGACGGCTACAGGGGACCCGAAGCCCGAAAACTTTAGCGCAATCTACAGGTCATATTTATTAAGGGATTTCATTGTAACCTCGTAGGACCACTCCAGATGATGCCTAGATGAGAATGTTCCCTTTTGGTTGCGACCATTTAACCATGATGGCTGCCCGAGCCTGAATCCCGAAAAACTTTAGCACAGTCTACAGGTCATGTTTATGAAGGGATTTCATTGTAACCTGGTAGGTTGACTTCATATAATGTCTAGATGAGAACGTCCCCTTTTGGACGTGATTGGGCAACTGTGACGGCTACAGGGGCTCGAAGCTCGAAAACCTTTAGCAAAGTCTACAGGTCATATTTATGAAGGGATTTCATTGTAGCTTGGTAGGATGACTCCAAATAATGTGTAGATGAGAACGTCCCCTTTTGGTCGCGATCATTCAGCCTTGATGGCTGCCCGAGCCCAAAACCCCAAAAGCTTTAGCATAGTCTATAGGTCGTATTTATGGAAGGATTTCATTGTAACCTGTTAGTTTGACTCCATATAATGCCTAGATGATGA
This sequence comes from Pictodentalium vernedei, assembly GCA_031216915.1. NCBI lineage: Eukaryota > Metazoa > Mollusca > Scaphopoda > Dentaliida > Dentaliidae > Pictodentalium > Pictodentalium vernedei. The sequence continues at coordinate 271,149,794 of CM062293.1, forward strand.
CATCCCCTTTTGGTCATGATTGGTCAACTTTGACGGCTTCAGGGGCCCGAAGCTCGAAAACCTTGAGCACAGTCTACAGGTCATATTTATGAAGGGATTTCATTGTAACTTGGTAGGATGACTCCAAATAATGTCTAGATGAGAATGTCCCCTTTTGGTCATGATCATCCGGCTTTGATGGCTGCCAGAGCCCAAAACCCAAAAACCTTTAGCACAGTCTATAGGTCATATTTATGTAAGGATTTCATTGTAACTTGTTAGGTTGACTCCATATAATGCCTAGATGATGACATTCCCTTTTGGTCATGATTGGTCGACTGTGACGGCTACAGGGGCCCAAAGCCTGATAACCTTCAGCACAGTCTACAGGTCATATTTATGAAGGGATTTCATTGTAACTTCGTAGGATCACTCCAGATGATGCCCAGATTACAACGTCCTTTTTTGGTCGCGATCATTCAACCATGATGGCTTCCCAAGCCCAAAACCGAAAAACTTTAGTACAGACTACAAGTCGTATTTGTGAAGGAATTTCATTGTAACTCAGTAGAATGACTCAGTATAATGTCGAGATGAGGACGTCCCCTTTTAGTAGCAATCGGTCAACCGTCACGGCTACACAGGCCTGAAGCCTGAAAACCTTTAGCACAGTCTACAGGCCATATTTATGAAGGGATTTCAATGTAACTTGATAGGATGACTCATTTTGGAATAATTTCTCTGTAACTTTGTAACTTTTGTTGACATACGTTAACTGTGAGGGCCGCATACATTAACTTTGAGGTCATATTAACCCAACTCTCCGCCCTTTAGTACAGTGTACACCTCATATTATTTTTATGAAAAACATAGCATACAGGGAACAGAAATTAACATAGTTCCAATTATCACAATTCTTGTCCTATTTCATAATCCTTTCATAAACATTGAACATTATCCTTTTCATCAAACAAAACACACGGACAAGTTAAGCTACAGTGTCATTGACACTTTCATTAAAACTGGCTCATAACCATCATTGAAATAAGATCATCAGACTCATTTCAAAGAGAAGCAACAATGTGTATTATGGTTTGTTTGTGGAGAGTTCATGTTCTTCAGTAAATTCTGTTTCTGACCCAGTTTTTCAACATTTGTTATTTCAGGTTTGACATTGCTACTCCCTTATCTTCTTACAACCAAATCACAGTGGAGCAAAACTCACTTAAGAGTTTTTATTGGAGGAACAAAGAGAGGAGAAATAGATAGAGAGCAGAGACAGTGAGTAATTTTTGTGTACAATATCTTAAAGAGATAGAAATTTAAACATGTGTGAGTATATCGTTAAAGGTCTATATTTTACTTTGAACACTTATTGCAGCAACAGACCAGATACCCCTTCATGCAGATATTGGGTAAATTTGCAAGTTACATTCTAAGTATCATAGCCATTTCTGTGCAAATGTTGCCTGCCTCATGTGCAGCAGACTTTCCTAGAAGCAAATGCAAAGCCACATTATTCAGACTGTCAGGGTGTGGAAATAGTGTATAAAAATCACCAGTCCTTTAACAGATTGAGAGCTGCAAGCCCATATTTTGACCTTTTTCTGTAGTGCATGTTATTTATTAATTTATTGGGGGTTTAACAACACTTTCAATAGCCAGGGTCATATGTAGAATAAATTTACAGGAAGAGGAAGCCGTAGTACCAGGGAGAACTAATAAGCAGTTCCGAGTACTTATCCCATTATCTAACTTAACTAACCCCACACAAATAGTAGTAGATCAGTTGAAGGAATGTGTAACATAAACGCGCAGAACATTAACACACCGCTGTCTGCTCCTACTTGGACAGTTCAAAATAAGTATCTTGCCTAAGGATGCAGTGTTGATGAGAAGGTTACGATCAAACCTACTACTTCCATTCAATCCTCAAATCAGTGAACCATCACACGTCCTTGTGGTGCAGGTACCTCAACTTGAAGGCTTCATATTCTTTGGATTTGCTTCATATTTTGAAGTGATATTGTTTAGTCTGTATGGATTTTCCTTTGTAGCTAAAAACAACAATTTCAAATGCCCATACTTCCTGAACCTTACCAGATTATTACTTTTTATTTGTTGTTAACCCTTTACCCAATGTAATGGCCAAAACACAAAAATCATCATTCAATTTTCATTATTTTTTAATTTTTGTCTCAAAAACATAGCTTATGACCCCTCATTGAAACAAGCTCATTTATGTCATTCCAATCACTGAGGGGTCATAAGTTATACTTTTGATGCAAAAACTGAAATCATTTAGTTATTCAAGAATTTTGTTTGCATGTGTCATCTGCCTTTCATGTTAGGTAAAAGGTTAAGCTTAGCTATGAGTAATAGAATAGTTTGACAAAGAAAACTGATATCACTTGCCTCATGGAGAACCATATTTGGACTCGCACGTCTTAGCACTGTTGGTAATGTGGGAAAACAGAATACAAATATTTCTTCATGAACTTTCTGCAATATCAGTATGATATATAATAATAACACTTTGGTCAGCCGCTGATTTGTCACGGTTCTCGGGTGAGAAGGCCATGGCTACCCATGTGCTACCAAGTGCCACCCTATTCCCACGCTTATTCTCTCCTCCCAACACTCGGAGACGAACTGCATGATGACACCCCTTGCCTCATTCTTCCCAATCTCTCCGATTAGCATATTAACCCTCTCCTTTGAATCACTCACTAACCACAAGTCCTTCATTCTTCCATCCCACCTCACCATTGCAATTCCATTGAATCCTATTCTTTTAGACTGGTATTTTCAAGGGTCTCCGCCACATCTAAATTACATATCTTGCACTCCTTTTCACTGTTTTTCCCAATTTTTCCACTCAGCTTCAGGGACCGCAACCTCAGCTTGAACAACATTCCCCCCCCCCCCCCCCACCCCCCAAGGTGCCATCAAGGTACTCTTTAAAACCAAGCTTCTCTTTATCACGCAGGCCACCCAAAGACCTCTTTGATTTGACCCCCTCTCACCAGTTAAGGTTACCCTGGATTGCCCCTACGTCTAGGTCCAAGATCTCCAATGAGTAGTTCTCTATTAACTCCCTCACTTGGACATCCACCCTGTCTTGGTATTTGAGTTGAAAATACTCTGGAACATTACTTTACACCATCGGCTGTCAGGTAGACAAATAATTAAGATAACCGAGTTTCAGTTTCAATATGTCTATCCTGTCCTTGATCCTCATCCACCCAAGCCCCCCCCCCCCCCCCCCTTCCCTCTTCCGATTGCTTCTAGTGCTGCAGCATTACTCGACCCCTTTATCCATCGGTGGACATTGTTCTGCATGATTTCCAAGCTCTTTACAGACATTTCTTTTAGGGGTACCACTTCTGTACCATGTTAACCTTGGCAGACCCACCATTTCCCAAATGGTTTTCCCCACGAAAACCTTATTGAAACTGTTTATCCCTATAGGTACCACTTCCGTACCATGTTAACCTTGGCAGACCCACCATTTCCCAAATGGTTTTCCCCACGAAAACCTTATTGAAACTGTTTATCCCTATAAGTTTCATTTGGTTAAGGATTCACCTCCTCTTCAGAATCAATTTATTTGTGTGGTTTTGATAGATACCTATTCCTGTGATGTTTATGTTTTCCCCTAGATTCTCGTAGTCACCTGTCTCTCCTACACCAAGAAGTTTGCTGCTACCTTAAAGAATACAGAACTCCCCACCTTCCAGTAGGATCCACTTTACAGCCCACGGGTATAACTTTGCTTTTGCTTTCATTTAGTTCGAGTCTCCAATTGTTCCCATATTTCCCAACAATTTCCAGCATTTCCACTAGTCCCTGTTCGCTTTCTGACACTAGCACCATATCATCTGCTAAAAATAGCCCTAGGATCTTCAAGTCCCTAACTGCTTCCAAAGCCCAGAACTTCTATACTCTATCATATGCCTTTTTAACATCTAAAAAGGCCATAAACATCTTTTTCATTTTTGCTTTCGTGTATTCTATCATTTTGGATAGCATGAAAAGATGGTCAGTGACTCTTCTTCCCTTCCTGAAGCCATTCTGAATCTCTTCCAAAAAACCCCTCTCCTCAATCACCTCCTCTAATCTCCCATACAGGACTTTACTGAAAACTTTTCCAATGTTGCTACTGACAGAGATCCCTCGATAATTATCCAAAACGTCCTTTTACCCCTTTTTGTGTATAAATGTCACTTTGCTTTCTCTCTACTCTTTTGGGACCTCTTGTTTTTCTATTGCTAAATTGAATAGGGCAGTTAGGCTTTCACAGAGTTCCTCTCCCCCTTTTTTGAGAAAGTTGTTAGGAATTTTGTCCTCCTCTCCCGCTTTTAATTCCAGTATAGTGTATACAGTCTCCTTTGAGGGTGAAGATTCAAGTTTATTGAAAGAAAGGTTCTCCTCCCATGGAAGTGGAGCAGTGCTTGTTCACTGGTAAAATAGGACTCGGTGATGAATGTGTGGGGTGAAAGTTCTCCAATGTAGGCAGCTTAAGTCGAAAACAATTGTCTAAATTTGACTTTTTACTTGTTTTGCAGCCATGGTATTGCCATATATGCTGAGAGTGACCCAAAATCCCATTGAATAAATTACTTTCTATGACTATATTTTTTTAGCTCACCTTCACAAAGTCAAGCTGAGCTAATCCCATCGCTCTCCATCTGCCCGCCATCCGTCAACACCATGTTTTGGTCTTCTCCTCCAAAACCAAAGGGGCATTGCATTTTTGTTCAACTCAACATGCCCAGCCCCAAAGGGAGGGGGTGGGGGAAAATGCTTCAAATGTTTTTAAAAATCTCTTCTCATGAACCAGTGGGTACATTGACTTGATATTTGTTATGGAGCTTCCTTTTGAGTTGTAGATTCAAGTTTGTTCAAACGAAGTTTGTGAAGCAATATTGGGCTTTGTAATGGGAGGGGTAAAATTTGGCCCTGCCCAAAATTTCTATTTTCTGAACCGTTGGTCCAATTTGAACAAAATTCAGTATGTGGTATTATTGGGTCATAAGTACATGTCTCGTGCAAAAAAAATTCCTGCATCCTCACGGGAACCCAAGGAGCTAAAAATAGAAATATTTTCAAACGCCCATATTTCCCAAACCACATGGAACAGAGAACTGTTATTTGGTATGAAGCATCCTTAGGACCAGTAGAATTGAATGGGAAAAAAAATTGCCATCAATTATGTTAGGGTGTTCTGTAGAGGGCATCGAAAAAATGATGAGTCAGCATATTTGCAAAAATTTAAAATCTTTTCTCCAGAACCAATTGTCAGAATCTTTTGATCCTCTGCATACTGCATCCATGGGGGAGGGGGAGGGGGGTTGGTCAGATACAAGTTTGTTAAAATAAAGCCCATTGGTTCCTATTTGGGCTCAATACAGGATCCCAAATTTTTAACTTAGGGCAATATGGGGAATATTCTTTAAAAATCTTCTTCAGAACCACCATTCAGAATCTTTTTATGTTTGGTAAACATCATTGTTATGAGGGGCAGATTCAAGTTTGTTCAAATCGGGTCCTTAGGTATATATTTGAGCTCGCTATGGTAGCCCAAATTTTAACATAGTGCAATATGAGGAAATTTCTTTAAGAATCTTCAGATCCACCAGGCGGAATGCTTTCATATTTGGTATACAACATCTCTAGGGGGGTCAGATTCAAGTTTGTTCAATTCGAGTTCCTGCATTAATATTTGGGCTCTATTTGGGAACCTGAAATTTAACTAAAGTACAATATGAAGGAATTTCTTCAAAAATCTTCTTCTTCAGATTCACCTGGCAGAATCCTTTCATATTTGGTTTACAACATCTCTAGGGGAGTCAGATTCAATTTTGTTCAAATTGGTTATCTGGGTTAATATTTGGGCTCCCTATGGTAGCCTGAATTTTAACTTAGTGCAATATAAGGAAATTTATTGAAAAATTTTCTTCAGATTCACCAGTCAGAATCCTTTCATATTTGGTATACAATATCTCTACTGGGGATCAGATTCAAGTTTGTTCAAATTGGGTCCCTGGGTTAATATTTGGGTTCCCTATGGGAGTCCGAATTTTAACTTATTGCAATATGAGGAAACTTCCTTAAAAATCTGCTTCTCCAGAACTAGGGCTGGGCGGTTTTTTGGTTCAGTTCGTTTAGGTAACTTTTAATACCTATTTGGTCGAATATGAGTGAGCCTGAGACTGTACCCTGTTCATTAAATTTACTTAACGATTCTTCAATTGCATGTGTGGATTCTTACGGATGACTTTTTAATTTTTCATATTCCTTCTGGTGGTGGTTCTGTAGATATCATTAAAGATATAAGAAATATGCTACCACTATTTGGGGGGGGGGGGGGGGGGGGGGGGGATTTGTTGTAGATCCTCTAGAAGTAAGCATAAATGGCACAGTGTTTGCCTTTGCCCGACATTTTAGCCTTTGTCATGCGGAACGCAAATTCTGGGAAATTTGTTGAAACCGAAAGTCTCGGTTTTTAGCTTAACTTGACATAGTCAAGATAAGCTATTGCCATCACGCGTGCAGAAGTCTGTGAGTCTGTGACGTCTGTTCACATTTTCCTTTAGCACGGGCTACACCCCGCAGTTCTTGTCTGATCGTCACGAAATTTCATATGCAGGTTTGGGGTCATGTCTAGATGAGAATGTCCCCTTTTGGTCGCAATCGGGCAACCGGTATGGCTGCCCGAGCCCAAAACCCGAAAACCATTAGCACAGTCTACAGGTCGTATTTATGAAGGGATTTCATTGTAACTTGGTAGGATGCCTCTGTGTAATGCCTAGATGAGAACGTCCCCTTTTGGGCTTGATCTATCAACCGTGATGGCTGCCCAAGCCCGAAACCCAAAAACTTTTAGCACAGACTGCAGGTCATGTTTAATGTGGAGGGATTTCATTGTAACTTGGTAGGATGACTCCTTATGATGTCTAGAAGAGAATTTCCCCATTTGGGCATGATCTGCCAACCGTGACGACTGCCCGAGCCCAAAACCCGAAAACCTTTAGCACAGTCTACAGGTCATATTTATTGATGAATTTCATTGTAACTTGATGGGTTGACTTCATACAATGTCTAGATGAGAAAGTCTCCTTTTGGACTTGATTGGGCAACTGTGACGGCTACAGGGGCCCGAAGCCCGAAAACCTTTAGCACAGTCTAGAGGTCATATTTATGAAGGGATTTCATTGTAACTTGGTAAGATGACTCCAAATAATGTCTAGATGAGAACGTCCCATTTTGATCGTGATCATGCAGCCTTAATGGGTGCCCGAGCCCAAAAACCTTTAGCATAGGCAAAAGGTCATATTTATGGAAGGATTTCATTGTAACCTGTTAGGTTGACTCCATATAATGCCTAGATGATGACATCCCCTTTTGGTCATGATTGGTCAGTTGTGATGGCTACAAGTGCCCGAAAACCTTGAGCACAGTCCACAGGTCATATTTATGAAGGGATTTCATTGTAACTTCTTAGGATCTCTCCAGATGGTGCCCAGATGAGATTGTCTCCTATGGTTGCGATCATTCAACCATGATGGCTGCCCGAGCCCAAAGCCTGAAAACCTTTAGCACAGTCTATAGGTCATATTTATGAAGGGATTTCATTGTAACTTCTTAGGATCACTCCAGATGATGCCCAGATGAGATTGTTCCCTATGGTTGCGATCATTCAACCATGATGGCTGCCCCAGCCCGAAGCCCGAAAACCTTTAGCACAGTCTACAGGTCATATTTATTAAGGGATTTCATTGTAACTTGGTAGGTTAACTTCATATAATGTCTAGATGAGAACGTCCCCTTTTGGACATGATTGGGCAACTGTGGCGGCTAAAGGTGCCCAAAGCCCGAAAACCTTTAGCACAGTCTACAGGTCATATTTATGAGGGGATTTCAATATAACTTGTTAGGATGACTCCAAATAATGTCTAGATGAAAACGTCCCATTTTGATCGCGATCATTCAGCCTGTATGGGTGCCCGAGCCCAAAAACCTTTAGCATAGGTAAAAGGTCATATTTATTGAAGGATTTCATTGTAATCTATTAGGTTGACTCCATATAATGCCTAGATGATGACATCGCCTTTTTGTCGTGATTGGTCAGCTGTGATGGCTACAAGTGCCCAAAGCCCGAAAACCTTGAGCACAGTCTACAGGTCATATTTATGAAGGTATTTCATTATAACTTCGTAGGATCACTCCAGATGATGCCCAGATGAGATTGTCCCCTTTGGTTGTGATCATTCAACCATTATGGCTGCCCGAGCCCGAAAACCTAAAACACAGTCTACATGTCATATTTATGAAGGGATTTCATTGTAACTTGGTAGGTTGACTTCCTGTAATGTCTAGATGAGAACGTCCCCTTTTGCACATGATTGGGCAACTTTGACGGCTAAAGGTGCCCGAAGCCCAAAAACCTTTAGCACAGTTTACAGGTCATATTTATGAAGGGATTTCATTGTAACTTGGTAGGATGACTCCAAATAATGTCTAGATGAGAACGTCCCATTTTGGTCATGATCATTCAGCCTTGATGGGTGCCCGAGCCCAAAAACCTTTAGCATAGGCAAAAGGTTATATTTATAGAAGGATTTCATTGTAACCTGTTAGGTTGACTCCATATAATGCCTAGATGATGACATCCCCTTTTGGTCATGATTGGTCAACTGTGATGGCTACTGGTGCCCGAAGCCCGAAAACCTTGAGAACAGTCCACAGGTCATATTTATAAAGGGGTTTCATTGTAACTTCTCAGGATCACTCCAGATGATGCCCAGATGAGATTGTCCCCTTTGGTTGCGATCATTCAGCCATGATGGCTGCCCAAGCCCGAAGCCCGAAAACCTTTAGCACAGTCAACAGGTCATATTTATGAAGGGATTTCATTGTAAATTGGTAGATTGACTTCATATAATGTCTGTATGAGAATGTCCCATTTTGATCGCGATCATTCAGCCTTGATGGGTGCCCGAGCCCAAAAACCTTTAGCAGAGGTAAAAGGTCATATTTATGGAAGGATTTCATTGTAACCTGTTAGGTTGACTCCATATAACGCCTAGATGATGACATCCCCTTTTGGTTGTGATTGGTCAGCTGTGATGGCTACAAGTGCCCGAAGCCCGAAAACTGTGAGGACAGTCTACAGGTCATATTTATGAAGGGATTTCATTGTAACTTTGTAGGATCACTCCAGATGATGCCCAGATGAGATTGTCCCCTTTGGTTGCGATCATTCAGCCATTATGGCTGCCCGAGCCTGAAGCCCGAAAACCTTAAGCACAGTCTACAGGTCATATTTATGAAGGGATTTCATTGTAACTTGGTAGGATGACTCCAAATAATGTCTAGATGAGAACGTCCCCTTTTGGCTGCGATCATTCAGCCTTGATGGCTGCCCGAACCCAAAACCTTTAGCATAGTCTATTGGTCATATTTATGGAAGGACTTCATTGTTACTCGTAAGTTTGACTCCATATAATGCCTAGATGATGACATCCCCTTTTGGTTGTGATATTTATGAAGGGATTTCATTGTAACTTTGTAGGATCACTCCAGATGATGCCCAGATGAGAATGTCCCCTTTTGGTTGCGATCATTCAACCATGATGGCTGCCAGAGCCCAAAGTCCAAAAACCTTTAGCACAGTCTACAGGTCATATTTATCAAGGGATTTCATTGTAACTTGGTAGGTTGACTTCATATAATGTCTGGATGAGAACGTCCCATTTTGATATATATATATATATATATATATATATATATATTTATGAAGGGATTCAATGTAACTTGATAGGATGACTCGTTTTGGAATAATTTCACTGTAATTTGGTAACTTTTGTTGATATATGTTAACTGTGAGGGCCACATTCATTAACTGTGAGGTCATATTAACCCACCCCTCAGCTCTTTAGTACAGTGTACACCTCATATTATTTTTATCATAAACTTAGCATACAGGGAACAGAAATGAACATAGTCCCAATTATCACAATTCTTGTCTTATTTCATAATCCTTTCATAAACATTGAGCATTATCCTTTTCATCAAACACAACACACAAGTTAAGCTACATTGTCATTGACACTTTCATTTGTTAAGGCAGTGGTTCAGTTTCGGTTTTGAAAAGTAATATAAATTATCTTTGACCCAAAATCATCTGCGTAAGGCATGTTGTAAATTGGATTGGAAGTAAACATAAAATTTATTGAGTTTTGAAAAAAATGACTGGTAAATTATGTTAATTAGCTGACTTCTGACACATTCTCTGAAACTGTCACATGCTTAGAGATAATGATGCGCATTGGCAGTTCTGTTTTTTTATTAACAATAAAGTGGTTAAATTAAAATAGAACGTATCCTGTTAAATGGATGGCAGGTAACTACTGAAAGTTTTTTAGACTTATTGCGAATTGTTTGTATATTGTTTGAACTTACTTTAAGGAATCGTGCAGTACTGCAGGTCTGTCAGGTATAAACTGTCAAGTATCAAGTTAACACTGCATTCCCAATATGCAGTTGTTATAATCAACACTTGTTTTCCCATGTGTATTTTGTGTACACAACAAATTTCAAGATGCAATATTGCAAACTTTCAAATCCCATTATGCAGCCGTCTCCCTTCAAAAACATCAATCGCCTGTCTTAACCTAGATGGAATCAATGCAAGGATCAACCAAGAGGGCGAAGTGAAGTTGGCAATATCTTCGCCGTGGCACCGCTCACTTAGCCCAATTTCTATGTTTGGTCAAAATCAAAGTCAAAAAGAACTTCTACAGCCGAAATTAGGAGAGATATTGAGAAAACATTGGAGTGAGTGAGTTACCAATAAAAGTGATTCGTATATGATATCACGACTTACTTCAATAATAGTTATCAAAATCACAAGAAATATGATTTGTTTTCCTTTTATTTTACTGTCATTTGAAGTAGGAACCATTAGAAACCGGGCAGTTTATTTTTAAGCGATGTGATAATTACCGAAATAAGCACAACAATTGCATATTATCCCCCAAAACCAGGGTGAGAGCTTAGCGGCTCCTTAAAAAATAAGGAAATAGTTGATTTTTGCTAAAATGAAACTTTTCTTGTAAATTTTTGCACCTTGACAAGGCCCCAAATCACACTGACAGAACAAGGCAAATCCCATCAATGGTGGAGCCATAGTTTGAAATCCTGGTGGATCATGTGGGTGAAGAGTTTGGAGGGGTGGGGATCTCTGGACTGAGGGTACTGTACTTGTACTGAGGACAGGAAATAAAAAAAAATATTTTCAATTCTGGGCATGGGAGGAGCAAGTGGGATTTTTTTTTTGGGGGGGGGGGGGGGGGGGGAGGGCTGGGCTCCCCAGATACCCATTGCTCCACCACTGTAGCCCACTACAGTAGCCTGGACCACAATATGTCCATTAGCTAAGAAGAGTGGTCAGCACTGAGTAATCTGGGTGACTCAACACTCTCTAGGAGCCTCATGACTTGGACAACAAATACAGACACATTTTATGTGTACATTACCCTCTAAAATGTGGATTTCTACAATATATTTTGAAAAACCGAAAACCGTGTTTTTGTTCAAAACCGAAACCAAATCAAAATGCAAATTTTAAAACCGCCCAGCCCTATTCAGAACCACCCATTAGAATTAGCCCAAATTTTAACATCGTGCAATTTGGGGGAATTTCATTAAAAATCTTCTTCCTCAGATCCACTAGTCCGAATGCTTTCTTATTTGGTATACAATATCTCATGGTGGGTGGGGGGAGAGGGGGTCGTTGCAACCCTTGGAAAGATGGCAGTGCTTGTCTACAGCTGATAGAATTAGAAGCAATCATGGGGCAGCTGGTGGGTTTTTGAAGGGGTGGAATGGGTTGTGATCCTTTGATAAAAACTACCCAACAACTACCATGGCTTGGCCGATCTCATGGTATTGTCAGCTGGGGTGAATGAGTGCTGACTGTGCAAACACTGGCTCCAAAGGTGAGAAACTTCTCTGGGGATTTGCCTCCTCCCACTTCCCTACAAAATTTCTTCTCATAATAAGAGCTTATAACCTTTCATTCGAATTCTTTCCCAACAAAAATCAAATTCAGTGATTTCTGGAAAATCAGTAATTTCATTTTAAACTTTTTCAAAAGCTTTAAATATTAAATTCTTTACTTTCCTGAAATCCTGGAATTATTTGTGACATCTGGGATGTCTGGAATGAGTGCATATAATAATTCTGAATTTTCCTGAAAATCTGGAATTAGAAAGTTAAAGTTTTGGGATTTTGCTGGAAATCAGGAATTTGCATGTCAGGAAAATCACAGAATTCTCTGGATAAAATATTCACTTTTTAATCTTGATTTTTCTAGGTTTTGCTTTCATTAGTTCCCTGGAATTCTCTGAAATTTCTGAAATCCCAGAATAAATTTCACACAGGATGTATCAAATAATCTTTTATTTCTAAAAATAATTTTTTATTATTTGTTTTTTGCCTTATTTATACAGCAGAAACCACTGTGGGTTGTTTAACCATGAGAAAAGTGGTAGTCAATGGGGTGGGGGTGGGGTGGGGTGGTGAGCCAAAAAATCCTCTCAACATGAGAGTTTTTCATGGCATCCAACTTTCAGTTTACACAAGTCAATCAAACTCAAGTGCGAGTTTCAAGCAATTCATCAGAGTGGCATACTTCACCACCGCAATCCTAAGGGACAATGGAAGGGCAGGGGTGTGGGTGCCACCTTTGAAGGACAACCTGGACAGAATGTCAAAATGTAAATTCCGAAATGTTGTACCGTGGTTCATAGATCCCTTTCACAAAGCATGCTCAGTGAGTCAATGTCTGGTTAAATTTCTTGTCCTTGATTTTATATCAAGAGATTAATTTACTACGCATATTCTTGATACATTGAAGGTTGGATTAAATGCAAGCACTCTTTAACTTTGCAAAACAAGCAATTAATAGTGATTGTATCTTAATCACAACACATTTTATTACTGCATGGAAGGGCACAGGATGTCTCGTTCCCTGCCCAGTTGTGCAAAGGTAAAGTGCTTTGTATGCTTTTTGCTGACTTGCATTAATACAGCTTTGAGTAAAAAGTTAATATCTGTGTGTCAGTTCTTTCGGATACTTTTGTGGTAAAGCAATACAAGCACATGTATGAAGAAAAAACAAAGCACAGATTGCCTTAAAATTGTATTCTGTATGATTTATTAGGGCTGCAGATCTAGAGTAGTAGAATGTACTATTATTCAGGTCTTGAAATGTTATACATGCACACCTTCTGTTAATTAAAGATATGCATACATTTTAATTGTAATGTACTTATTTTCATAGTATTACAGTGGAACCCTGTTAATTGAATGGCCACTTTCACAAGTGAAAATCATTCACTTAACAGGAGTATTCATTTATCAGGGATTTGGTCACTTTCCAGTATTCCTGAGATAAAATGAGCATTTATTCTATTATATCTTGTTTGACAGCGCTCAAGGAGCTCTGTCAAACAAGATATAATAGACGAAATGTCTGTATTTGATATACTAAGGCCAAATAGGTCTATAAATAAGGGGAATCTGGTGATTGTCAGGGTAGTCTATCAAAATTTCACATGTTTTTTTATTAACCCTTTGAACCCAAGAGGCCCTTTTTTCCGGCCCAGGCACATGATACGCCATAATTCCATTAACTGGTAGAGTGCTGGAAGCCCATATTTGGGCTTTATTCTGAAGTGCCGGTACCGCAATTTAAAGGCTTCATATTCTGTGGATGTGTTTCATATTATCTTTAAAGTGATATTATTTTGTCTGTTAGGATTTGCCTTGTTACAATTTATGGGAGAGTGCCCACTAGCACTCTCTCATAAATTGTTACAAGGAAAATATGCACAAACAAATTTTAAGGACAAAAAATAATTTAGCACTCTACCAGTTAAGGAGGATGGCTGCTAAGTGAATGTGTGGTGTAAATCAATCAATATTTTCACATGCAGCTCTGGAAAATATTAATTGTCCTTTCCTCAAATAATGAATATGGACTCTTCCAATTGCTGCTTTTGAACTGATATGAAAGATACCACCAGAGTTTAAAGGGTTAAATTGTGTTTTACACTGTAACCTATATGCAGTTGACAGGTCCAATTTGAACTGAAGGTATAGTCCAGCCTCCAAACGCCATTTTTTCACCAAACCATGTTTTGTTGTATTAAGTTTTTTTCTCAACGGTTTTTATTAGTTCAGACACCCCTCTCACTAATTTTTCTTACTGGACAGCTGACAGCATTGAGCATTTTTAACTCAACTTTGGCAAAGCCAAATTTGAGATTATGTCATGGCCAGTCGTCCGTCTGTTCGTCAAGAATTCAATACGGCTCGGGCTAGAGGCCGTATTTATGAACCGATCTTTACGAAACTTCTTGGGTACCTTTGTTATGACCGTGGGACGAGAACGAGTGTTTTTGGGTCCGATCCGAAATTCAAGTTGGCCGCTGGCGGCCATTTTGTACAGACTTGGGTGCAGTCAGATTTTTGCGCAAAACATCCATATGAAAGCGCTGATTTGAATAATTTTTTGTATGAATGTTTAGTACCATGGGATACATCACATATAATACAGGTTTTTTTCTCATACGTAAATTATGCAAATTAGACTAACTTTGAAATATTTAGTGTTACTTTCAGCACTGTAAGTGCAAATGCCAAAACGGCTCGGGCTAGAGGCCGTATTTATAACCCGATCTTTACGAAACTTCTTGGGTACCTTTGGTATCACCGTGGGACGAGAACGAGTGTTTTTGGGTGCGGTCCGAAATTCAAGATGGCCAATGGCAGCCATTTTGTACAAAATTAGGTGCAATCAGATTTTTGCACAGAACTTCCATATGAAAGCGCTGATTTGAAAAATTTTTTGTTTGAATGTTCAGTACCATGGGATACATCACATATAATACAGGTTTTTTTCTCGTGCAGAAATTATGCAAATTAGATGAACTTTGATTTTTTCAGTGCTGCTTACACACAGTAAGTACACATGTCAATACGGCTCGGGCTAGAGGCTGTATTTATCAACCGATCTTCACGAAACTTCTTGGGTACCTCTGTTATTACCTTGGGATGAGAACGAGTGTTTCTGAGTGCAGTCCAAAATTCAAGATGGCTGCCAGTGGCCATTTTGTACCGAAATTAGGTCTAATCAGTTTTTTGTACACAACTTTTATACGGCTCAGGCTAGAGGCCGTATTTATGAACCAATCTTTACAAAACTTCTTAGGTACCTTTGTTATCACCATGGGATGAGAACGAGTGTTTTTGGGTGTGGTCCGAAATTCAAGATGGCCACCAGCAGCCATTTTGTACCAAAATTAGTGCAATCAGTCTTTTGTACAGAACTTCTGTATGAAAGTTCTGATTTGAATAAATTTTTGTATGAATGTTTAGTAAAATGGAATACATCACATATAGTACAGGTTTTTTTCTTGTGCAGAAATTATGCAAATTAGATGAATTTTGATGTATTTAGTGCTACTTATACACTGTAAGTGCACATGTCAATATAGCTCGGGCAAGAGGCTGTATTTATCAACCGATCTTCAGAAACTTCTTGGGTACCTTTGCTATCACCTTGGGCTGAGAACGAGTGTTTCTGAGTGCGGTCCAGAATTCAAGATGGTTGCCAATGGCCATTTTGTACCAAAATTAGGTCCAATCAGTTTTTTGTCACAACTTCTATACAGCTCGTATTTATGAACTGATCTCACGAAACTTCTTGGGTACTTTTGTTTTCACCTTGGGACAGGAATGAGTGTGTTTTGGGGTGCCTTTGTTATCACTGTGCTATGAGAACAAATATTTTGTGGTTCAGTCAGGCCCACTCTGGGACTCAAAGATTTCTTTTCTAGTTTAGCATCTGACTGTCTCCCACCTTTACAATACTTTACCTTTACATTTGTTACAGGCTACGGTCAGTATTTATGTACAGACCGTTACAATACTTTATATGTACCTTTGTTATCAGGTCATTACCTAGATGTTTGTCATTGCTGTGTCACATACTATACATGTACATGTCTTGACAAGTTGAGCTACAGTGTCATTGACACTTTCATTTTTAATTGGGCCTTAATGTGAGGTACTGTTGAAGGGGTCGAAAATTAATGTGGAAATTACAGATCCGAATGATTATTTCATCTTAACTCACTATATAAGCACAAAATGTGATGTAATTGTGTTTCGATATAGTAACTACATCCGCATTGGGTATTTGGTAGAAACAGAACGGATATTACACCGCTATTTATATCTATCAACACTATTTGTATCTAACAACGCTCTTTATATGTGAACGCGTTGGGAGATTACGTCATATAACTGTTCTTTCTCTTTGATTTCTTAGAGCGAGGACGCATTATTGCAACTGCGCAATTGTGTCTCATTACACACCTCATAAACTTACAATTTTGTCTCGCCTTTTATCACTAGCATTTCTATTTCTTCAACTTCACTCGATATAGCATCAGGTTCGGGCGACCTTTGCTTTGAAATGACATAGACTAACTCCGTCATGTCAGATGCTTGTTTTTTCTCAACCATGTTCGGTTGTGCTGAATCGAGGAACAAAGATCCTCTAATGAACGTGAAAGCAAAGCGAATTGAGAATATACTCAGGTGTAGTAGGATTTATAACGATGACTTACATATAGCTTTGCGACATGGGTAGGATGCAGACCCAGATTTGACTCTGAGTTGCCATAAATACTATGATGAGAAGTATTTGCACCTGAAGAATGTGAAGCAAGCATTGCTCATAGCACATCCCTAGATTCTGATGCTCCGCCCGAAAAACGACCCAAACGTTCACATGACGAATTTACTTTCAGGCGTCATTGCCTATTTTGTGGTGATGACTGCATAATTGACCGGGATACAAAGAATCCTTCAAGGTGGAGGCCCGCCTACCTGTTTCGCCAAATAGGCACACATACACCGCATATGTCAGTGATGAAATAATTGGCATTTGTTGTCGTAGGAACTATAAATGGTCCGAAGAAGTAAAGCTTAGAGTGTGTGGTGCTGTTAGCGACTTACATGCTGCCGATGCTCGGTATCATGTTGACTGTAGGTCGAAATTTACGAATCCAAAATCGGTAGAATCAGCTGCAAAACAGAAAATTGATCTTTCGTCACCACATAGTCAGGCCATACAATCTGTCATATCTTACATGAAAAATGACACATCCTCCACGTGGATTAGTGTCGAATTATTTGATCTTTATCTGCAATCTGGTGGGACTTACAATTCCCATCAATCATTTGTGTCTGATCTAGTTGATAGCTGCGGAGATGACATTTTGGTGTTGTCTTCCCCGGGAATCGCCACCATTTTGGCAGACAAATCCAGAGCTGGCACCTTACTTAGGCACGTTAAAGACTCGGATGACAATATTGACAGTTCCATAAAGATTCTCAGTAAAGCAATTGGCAAAGAAATCAAAGATATGGATCATGACAAAGATAACTATGCCACTGATGTTAACAGCGAGAGCGTATCCTCGTTTGTAAGTGGTACACTTCTCACATTATTAAGTCTTTTAGCTCCACAGTTGGATCACACATTACCTGCTCTGATGATAGGAAACATAGTGACATCAACGTTGTGTGGAAAATACACACCGCTTCAAATTTCGATGGCAACGCTGTTAAGAGATTCTAAAGAGTTGGTAAAAACCATTCATGATTTTGGTGTTACATGCTCATATGACAAGCTATTGAGATTAAAAAAATCTGCGGCAGCTCTGGCTGCAAAGAATACAAATGATACACCGATTTCGGATGTCAACAATGGCCTCTTACAAGTGGTTGTTGACAACTTTGAATCTGAAATTGCTTCTCAAAATGGGAAGCCAAGCACCCATTCATTGGCAATCGTGATGGCTCAAAAGGACAATAATGATTCCGTTGAGTCTCAGACGATCCCAAGATTGAAAAAGTCAGATATGACAAAACCAACTGAGTACGAATTGGATGTTGTGCGTTTCAGTGGACCCAAACGACCTGACATGCCCGCATCACATGTACGAAACATTGTTCCCCTTCTTTCAACATTGTGTCGCAGTGCAATGTCATTACGCAGAGCAATAGAACTTGACTTCGCATTTTTGAAAGATATGGTCAGTGACCAGAACTGTCCGGAGTTCAATGGGTTTTATACCCGCATGACGAGAGACTCGGGTCAAGCAACGAACCCAAAAACCAACGCAGCATACCTCCCTCTAATAGACATGACATCTGCTGATCCAGACACTATCATGACAGCTATGGAAAAGGCAGAGCAACTATTGTCAGATGCAGGACAGCCGTTCACTATATTTACTGCCGATCAGCAGTTATACAAGGTAGCAGTTCAGGTGTTATGGTCTTATCCAGACAAATTCGCAGCATTTGTTCCTGGATTGGGTGGTATGCATTTGCTCATGAGTTTCATTGGTTCAGTTGGAACGGTCATGGCCAATACTGGATTTTCAGATATACTTGAGTCAGTATTCGGTGGGATTGAAAAGATGTTGACTGGGAAAAAGTTTCCAATGAATATGAGAGCCATGCGTTTGTTATCAGAAGAACTTTTGCGAACAGCTTTCGAGAATAATGATTTGTGATGTGCAGAAGATTTATTTCCATTGCTAGAAGAGAACGCGTGCAAAAGTCGCACGACAAAAATGTGGGTTGATGCTTTTTTGAAACCATGTTTCCTCATGATGTTGTACATATGAGAGGAGAGAGAAGGTGACTGGCTTTTGCACATCGAAGCTGTGAAAAGCATGCTTCCTTATTTCTTTGCTTCTGGTCATGCAAATTACGCAAGATATGGGCTTTACTATCTGCGGCAAATGCAAAATATGCCACCGGATATTTTATCTCATTTCTTGAAGGGTGAACATGTGATGAGACACATACCTGGTCTATGGAATGGCATATGGAGCGATATGTATATCAAAACTACCTTCATGCGATATGACCATGGCAAATCCGGTATAATAGGGATCACATTAAATCCAGAAACACTAAACACCTGGGCATTGAGTTTGCATGCATGTGGGAAGTTAGCTACTGGTATATCAAATTTGCGAGAAGATCGAGATAGTGACAAATTACAGATCGCACATAAGGAAGAGTCCAAGTCAAGAATTGCAAGTGATTCTGTCGAACGTATGGGTCTGAGAACTAAACTAGGAATGTACATCGACCCATTGGATCCAAACGGACACCCCGAGACCATAATTAACATCGCAACTGGTAGGATAGGTCCAACGTCTGTCAATGTCGATAAGATTGTCAGCCTCAGAGTTCAGAAAATGACGGAATTTGAAGAGGCCTTCCCGAGTGGATTTTATGAGTCAATTTCGAAACCAGTACAAACTATGGCAATCTTGAAAAAAGTCGATGAAGGTTGGGGAGGTCAAAATATATGACACTAATCTCATTTATTCCAGAGTTATCGGACTTTTATGTAGTTCACGTGAATTAGATATCAAACATATCCTTTCCTTTGAACTGTCAACACTACCAACCGCCATATTTGATGAATCCGGGGATATTGCGCGTGTGAACATCAAAATCAGTATTGAAAAATAAAACAGTTGTTGAGAAACCAAAAAGAATGTCTGGTGTGGATAAGAAATCTGCAATTGTTATCGATGGCTGTGCACTGCACTGGATACCTCATTGGCCCGTGTCTACCAAAACCAGACCGGCAACTGTTCTAAACTTCATTACAGAGTTTAAAGGTAACATCAAACAGAAGTTGCGATCGAGTGATGTGTATTTGGTATTTGACAGATATGTTGCCTACAGCACCAAGTGTGTGACAAGGGCACACAGAAAGGCCGATAGCTGCCGGGTGTTTCAACTTGTACCCACCTCCATGCTACCACCAAACAAACATGTGCTGACCGTAGTGGAGAACAAAAAGCAACTGATCTCCGTTATATGTGATCAACTCACCACGGACAAAAGTTTTGCTGAGCAAAACACACAAACTCACAAACTTATAATTACTGGCCAACATGATGTTCCGCTTGAGGTTAGTTGTGGATCGGTGACAGATAGAGTAGATATGGCAACTAGTCATGAGGAACCTGACAACATCGTTCAACAGGCAATATTGTTTGCTGCAGCTGAATGTAATAACGTTGTGGTTGTTGCTGACGACACTGACGTGTCTATTTGTTGTTGCTGCATCACTACCTTGAACAACACTTGACGGTTGCAATGACTATGGAGTCACCAATCCATGGACGGGTGGTGATAGATATACCTGCCACAGTTGATACACACAAGAAAATTGTTCCTCAATTGCTCGCTGCTCACGCACTTTCCGGGTGCAATACTGTAGGGGGGATACTTTGGTATCGGCAAAGGGCATGTACTGAAGGTTCTGCAAACTGGTGGGACACTGGAATCACTTGGAGAGAATAACGTGGAGATATTAGATGTTCTTGAACAAGCCACCAAGTTCATAGCATTATGCTATAGATCACCTAAATCAACATCAATGTCCGATGCTCGTTTGTGCATATGGAGAACACGTATTGGGAATCCGACTGCAACATCTGCTCCTAAATTGTGCAGCCAACCACCCACAACAGAGGCTTTTACTGAGAATGTCAAACGGGCCCACATGCAAACTTGTATATGGAAGCATGCCCTTCAACCAAACCCATCGCAGATGGACCCAACTGTATCTGGATTCGAGAAAGACGTGAATACAAATTCTTTGAACCGTGTGACAGTCGCGTCCAACAAGCTAGCACCTGATGAAATACTGAAGATGATTAGGTGCACATGTTCGGGTAAAACGCCATGCAAATATTTGAGGTGCAGGTGTAATGCAGCAAACATGGCGTGTACCATTTTCTGTGCGTGCAGTGTTTCAGAGGACTGCTGCAATGAACAGGCATCGCTGGCAGTAATGCGTAGTGATGAGTCGATCTAAGGAACTACACAGTCATTCAACTTGATATTCACTGCATCTTGTGTGGTCCTTATAAAGTACTTCACCAATGATATTTGCAAACATCTCTCTTGTTACAATTTCTCGTACATTTCAGTTCCCACCTCCGTTTTGGAGTCTTTAACACTACTGCTGAAAATAGCAAAATGTTACTAATTTTGGTAGCCATTTTGATTTTTTCTGGAAAATCTGGGGATAAGCTGACCTGCTTTGTGACCAACACAATCAGTTGGAAATGGCATGCTGTACTGAATTATTTAGTAAAGATTTTTGACTTTCAATTTCAATATTTTCAGTGGTCTCGGCGTGAAACTTGAATTTGGGGCCATCTTAGGTTTTGGCGGTTATAAGGAAATTAATCAACCCTATCAGCTGCCCAGTAAAAGGAATCGCACGAGGAGACCATATAGTTATACAATATAGTGATACAATAATACACCAAGAAAAAACCAGGTTAAGTGTATTGGCGACTGGACTATGGGCAGATGAGTGTAGACTGTAATTTCTTTGTTACTTTTCCAATTTTGGGGGCATTTTGGACGCTATATTGGGTTTCCCAAACAATTCCTTTGATCATATATAACAAAAGAGCATCACCCCATATGGCTAATTCATATCGGAAATCATGGTTGGACAAATTTAATATAATATATAGGCCTAATAGCCGCCTATATTTGTAAGAAATGATGATTTTTTGCCATATTTGTGGCCATTTTGGACGCCATCTTGTGTTTTGAGAGAATATATGTCATATGACACATGAGAGTAACAGTAGGTTCATGAAAATGTGCCGATATGTGTATATACCTTACATTGTTTATACATATAATATTGGTTAATTCCGACGGACATAACATAATTCGCAACTTTTTTCGGATTGACTAGTTTATACCGGGGTTTATAAATAACGTGATACAGTGAGCAACAATCCACTTCTGGTAGATATTAGAGTACCAGTGTGTGCAGAAATGGCCCCTCTGGTAAATAGAATTATATAAGAATGCGTATTTGTCAACATCTTAGCAACAATATGAAGGATACGTGGTGAAATCTCAAAAAAATGAGAAAAGAGTGACACATTGGCAGCCATCTTAGCTCTTGGCCGCCATATTTGATTTTGGTAATCTTATTTTGGCCAATAAGTAACAATTATATATCTGTACGATGAATCAAGAAGAAAAATCTTCAAAATTCCATATCTTGCCTAAAATTCCGATCCAAGTTATATGGTGATATTGTATTTTTTCATAGCGGCCACCTTGGCGGCCATCTTGGATTTTGTCAAATAAAAAAAATTGCTCAACACTGTTAGCTGTCCAGTAAGAAAAATCTCATCAAGGAGACCCTATAGAATAATAATCCGCCGAGAAAAAAACTTAATACAACAAAACCAGGTTCAGTGCCTCGGCGGCAGGACTAGTATGGTAAATATGGAAATTATATCCAATTTGGATTATTCAACATAACATAATCCCAGGAACTGGAATTTTCTGGTTCTCGTTTTTGAAATTCAGTTACGATACCGGGAAGTTTCCGGTTCTCGTTTCTGAATATCAGTCCTGATACACGGGAAATTCATAGGACAGAACCCAATCTTTGTTTCCCGATTCTAGTCTATGAATTTCCAAGGCATTGCCACTGATTTTCAGAACTGGTAAATGGGAAATTCCTGTTCGCGAGATTAAACCACTGCTGCAATGGTGATGCTGGTCTAGAGGTCAACCCCAAAAACATACCAAGTTTCAAAGTGTTTCATTCATGAATGTATACTGTAGGGCATGCCAGAGGAAAAGTTTGAATGCCATTGCAAATGGCAACTTTTTTGATGAAAATGGAAGAAAATCAATAGCTCACATCTAGAGGTCACCCCAAATAAGCATACCAATTTTAAAGTGATTCAATGATAAATGCATCCTGTGCAGTGTGCCAAAGGAAATTGTCAACGTCCAAACAGATTAGTGGAATGGCGTTCCTAATGGCAGCGTTTCTCAATAGAAATGAAATAAAACCAAAAGCTCCCATCTAGAGATCAGCAGTACACAATTACCTTTGGTACATTGCTCAGGTCGCATTTATGATCGGATCACTCTGAAACTTTGTATGCTTGTTTGGGGTGACCTCTGGATGGGAGCTATTGATTTCTTCCATTTCCATCAAAAAATATTGCCATTGGCAACGACCTTTGAACGTACTGCATTCATGTATCAATATTTCCCTTTGTCACACCCTACAGGGCACATTTATGATCAGACCACTTCAAAATTTTGTATGCTTGTTTATGGTGACTTCTAGATAAGTGCTATCGATTTTCGTCCATTTCCATCAAAAAATGTTGCCATTGGCAACGACCGTTGAATTTGGTGCATTTATGTTTCAATATTTCCCTTTGGCACATAAGTTAACTGTGAGGGCCACATCAACCTAGCCCTCAGTTCTTTAGTACAGTCAACCCTTCAAATTATTCTTGTTGAAAACATAGCATGTTGGGTACAGAACTTAACATATTCTCAATTATCACAATTCTTGTCTTATTTCATAATCCTTTCCTAAACAGTGAACATTATCTTTTTCATGAAACACTGCACACAGTCAAGTTAAGCTGCAGTGTCATTGACACTTTCATCTTTCATTTCCATTGAGAAACGTTGCTGTTAGCAGTTATCTTTGAACTTTGTCATTTTTGCATCCACATTTTTCTAAGGCACGCTCTGCAGCATGCATTTATGAATGGATTGGTTTGAAACTTGGTATGTTTGTTTTGGGTGACATCTAGATGAGAGCTTTAGATTTTCTTAAAAAAATGTTGCCGTTAGCTATAACCTTCAACTTTGCCCTTTTGTCTGTTGACAATTTCCGTTGGAACACCGCACAATTCACGTTTATGATTTGATTGCTTTGAAACATGATGTACTTGTTTAGAGCCACCTCTGGATGGGAGCTTTTGATTTTCTTTCATTTCTCTCGAAAAATATGGCCAAATGTTGCTGTTAGCAATGGCCTTTGAACTCATTGCATTGTGCATCAACATTTTCCTTT
This sequence comes from Pictodentalium vernedei, assembly GCA_031216915.1. Lineage (NCBI taxonomy): Eukaryota > Metazoa > Mollusca > Scaphopoda > Dentaliida > Dentaliidae > Pictodentalium > Pictodentalium vernedei. The sequence goes on from CM062293.1 coordinate 271,173,828, forward strand.
GGCAAGCAGGGTGAATTTATGAATGGATCAGTTTGAAACTTGGTATGCATGTTTGGGGTAACCTCTAGATGTTAGCTATCGTTTTTCTTCCATTGCTGTCAAAAAACCTTGCCATCAGCAATGACCTTTAAAATTAGTGCATTTGTGCATCAATATATTCCTTTGGCATGCCCTACAGGGTATATTTATAAATGGATTGCTTTGAAACTTTGCAACAGCCTTTGAACTTGGTGCATTTGGTCATCAACATATTCATTTGGCATTCTCTATAGGGCACACATTCACATTTATGAACAGATTGCTTTGAAACTTGCTATGCGTGTTCAGGGTGACCTCTAGATGAGAGCTATTGATTTTCTTTCATTTCCATCAAAAAACGTTGTTAGCACCAACCTTTGAACTTAGTGCATTTGTGCAGCAACTCATCCCTTTTGCACTCTCTACAGGGGGTGCAGTGGTGTTGCGGTAACCAGTTCTCGTCAGATCACCGAAGTTAAGCAATGTCAAGCCTGGTTAATCCTTGGATGGGTGACCACTTGAGCGATCGATTCGGACTCCCGCGTTGTGTCCTTGTTCAAGGCACTTAACCCCTATTGTCCACATGGGGGCACGATGATGCTGTGTACTAAGGCCGATCGTCCAAGTGGGGGCACATGATGCCGTGTACTAAGGCGTACTGCACATCAATGGTGCGCATGTCTTCAACCAATCTAACCCTGCCTGTGCTGCAGTGCGGAGTTACGATGTTGGGGAGCTGGCAGCTGCTCGTCGTTGCTCGGTGGCTCTCTCCGGGTACTCCGGCTTCCTCCACCCGTAAAAACAGTCATGGTCATGATTAGCCATTGTGCATAAGTATGTGACCTTAAACACCAATAAATAAATAAATAATATTTGAACTCTCTACAGGGCATATTTATGAATTTCCATAAAAAAAACAGTAAAAAACATTGCTACTAGCAACAACCTTCAAAATTAGTGGATTTGTGCATTAGCATTTTCTTTTGGTACGAGGACGCATCCATAATCGGGTTGTTTTGAAACTTGGTATGCTTATTCAGGTTGAAATAGATCGGAGCTATCAAAAATTGTTGCTTTTTGCAACGATCTTTGAATTTAGTGCATTTGTGCATCAACATTCTTCTTTGACATGTCATTAGGCAAGACCTCTAGGTAAGAGCTATTGATTAGCATACATTTCTGTAAAAAAAGTTGCCGTTTACAATTACCTTTAAACTTACTGCTTTTGTGTATCTGACATTCTCCCTTTAGCCATACCTACTGTTTACATTTAAAAATGCATGGATTGTTGTAATGTTGTGGACACACAATGCTGTTATGTTGAAGTTTAACCAAATAACATTGGAACCAATGATCTTCAATTTTGCCATTTTACTTATAACTTCCCAAATTCAAGTTTGTCAAGTTGAGCTACCGTGTCATTGACACTTTCATTTGAATTTCCAATGCAGTTTCGACATGATAACTTGAACAAACATTTTCCAATTTTTATCAGATTTGTCCTATGCCACAACTCGACCCCAGTATCTCTGATGCAAAGCTCTTGTTATATTTTAGATTCCTTTTCCATGAAACTCATAGCTTACAATTACTTTGACATTACTTCCATAGTCTTTTCTTACAATGCAGTTTTTGTCACCAGCTTTAAATTTGCTAATTCTTTCCAGTGTTAAAACAAACATTTTTCTTATATTTATCAAAGCAATACCTCAGAGTATTCCAGTTGATATTACTGTGCATCTCTCTTCTTCACACATTTCCCAGAAAAATATTTAAAAAAGTTAATTTTTTAGCATGCTCAGACATTTTGGGATATCTGAGAACCTAAATCTTTGGCTTTATATAATGCACAACTCTGAGCTATATGTCTCTTCCTATATACTGCCAAACTGTCTTGAAACTTTTGTAGGCTGTGTAGAATTCTGTGTTTCAGAAAACCCTATTAATTTAAAGAATTTGGTGAGTTTTTATATGAGGGTAAACAGCCTTTTGTGCTACTATCATCCTTATGCAAAGAAAATAATATTATTCAAACACTTTGGTTTTTATATCGGTACACTCTCAATTTTTCAGATTGGCTACCATGTTGACCAAATTCAGGATTGATGCCAAAGCAATGCATGTTGTTTCAGATATAGGAAAAATACCTAAAGAAGAGAGGTAATATGTTTTGTTTTTTTCATTGTGCTAAAACTCTGCAATGAATTTGTTCATCTGCCAGCAGAAACCAAAAAGAAGGTTTTTACATTACATAATCACAAGAAATTCCATTCCATGTCTACTAGTGATTTGTGAATGTGTATATGCTGAAAGACTGGTCATCTATATAGCTATCCATGTGGTTGTGTTTGTCCTTATATTATCAGTAACCTTTGTTAACCTTTTTCTATTGAACTTTAACAGTTCTTTCCAACTTTGAACCAAACTTTGCACTGATGTATATTTTAATTTAAGAGGGAGCATGGTGGCTCAGTGGTTACGGAATTGAACTTCAAATTGAAAGGTCCACTGGTCGATCCCCGCTAGGTTTAACTGCATTGTGTCCTTGGGCAAGGCACTGAATCCCGATTGCCCATGTGGGGGCATTGTGGTGCTGTGTAGTACTAATGTGTACTGCACATTGATGGTGCACTTGTCTTCATCCAGTGCTCATCCTGCTTGTGTGGAGGTAGTATGTTGGGGAGTCAGGTAGTTGATCACCGTTTCTTGGTGGTTCTCCCTGTGTACTCCGGCTTCATCTACCCAAAAAACTCTGACAGGAGGTGACCCTGACTGTCAAAAGTGTTATGTTGTTGTTAAATCCCAATAAATGAATAAATTCAGTGTAAGGCGTGTGCAGTAAGTTTAGAAAAGTTCAAGGCAAAAATAAAGTTTAAATTTTGGTAATTTTTGTATATCGGAAATAACATTTTAATCATTAAATGGCTTTCAAACTTTTTAACTCCACCTGACAAGTGTCAGCGGAGCTTTCCTGGTAATGATTTATCTGTTGCACGTCCGTCGTCCATCCATCTTCCATCTGTCGTCAAATTTTGTTTGTCTGGAACATAACTTCTTAAACACTGATTATTTTTTTACCAAATTTTATAACAATAGGTATTATCAAAAGTCAATGTGTGGCAAATTATGATATGGTATATTCCCCTGAAGGTCAGTGTCACATGCCCTATGTTAAAATGACAGTTAGAAAAACCTTTACATTTCACTGTCACGTTCGTCAGGTCTATATAACTTGGTATGATTTTGTCTGGTCTAAGTAACTTGGTATGATTGACAGATCTTATTCATTCTTGGTACAATTATTGCTCATGACTCAAAGGTGTGTCGCTACTTTGATCTAAGGTCATATCATCAAGTTCAATGTCACAAACATTAAAACTTAGATATTGATATACAGCCCTTGTCTTGTCTGTATAATTGAATCTATGTGACAGTTACCAATAACCTAATGTGTCATGACCATGACCCATTGTCATATCAAGGACAAGGTCACAAGCAGTAACACTGGGATTCTTGTCTAGTATTTAGCTTCTAAAAGTAGTGACCCTGAGTAGAGCAGTCTAGGCTGAAGGGCCTCTTGTCCTTTGTAGGAAAGAACTACACCATTTGAAACCCTAGCAAGCACGATGTACCTACTCTAAAAAAACTATGCTCTTCAAAGGAAAGAGCTACACTTTTTTTCGGTGGACAAGGAGAACTGTTGCTCTTGATAGGAAAATTTATTGGCTGAACAGGCATGTTTCCCTTTGTAGGAAAGAGTCACACTGTTTGGAATTCAAGCAAGCATGGTACTTCTAGAAAATTGGAAAGAGCATTTGCTCTGTAATAAAAGCTATCCATTTTGCTGCTGCCCTGTGGGTCTGTTGCTCTTGGTAGGAAACTGTGGTGGCATAGCAGACATGTTTCTCTTTAGAAATTTGAAGAGCTGCACTGTCTGGAAAAGGCTATACTCACTGTAGGGCACTGTTCATTTTGTGGAGGCCCAGAAGGTCTGTTCCTATTGGTAGGAAATTTTGATGACCTAACAGGCACGTTTCACTTTGTAGAAAAGAGTCATACAACTTGGTGCCCTAGCAGGCATGGTGCCCTTAGTTGCAGAAAAGCTATATGCTCCCTGTTAGTGTTGTTGTGTGGTATACCAAATTTTTGATACGGTTTCGGTATTACTGGGATACCGAAAACCATACTGAAACCAAATCAAGATATCGCTCATTTCGGTATTTATATTTTTCCTGCGAAATTGACAGAAAGTCAACTCATCAAGGTGGATCATAAATATAAAAGCCTGGGGCCGCATATTTTAATTGAATTGATAAGAAAATGTGCAAATGTGAACTTCGTAAGTGACAGGTAGCAGAAGACGCTGCCGAATATGCCAGAGAAAGAAATTTAAAAAAGTGACAGCAGAAAAATGAAAAATGGCAAGTTGTTAACTTGGTACTTCCGTTTCTGAAGAAAAATGTCCCGGTCCCAGTGTTCCTTGCATTCAGGCTGATTCAATATATTTTCTGGAAATTACTGTGTAATTTAATCACAGGGGGCATTAGGGGTCCGAAGGGTGGTTGACTGGTTGGCAATGGGTTGGAAGTAATCCACTGGTATTGACAATTCACTACGTTGACATCTTGGCATACAAACGGTGATACTGCTCTTGGCAATTTTTATAGCATTTCTTTCAATTCTTCATTGCTATTTTAAGTTGCAGATACTTTTATTTTATTAAAATACAAGTCCCCAAACTTTAATACCCGATCATCTGCTTTATATTCTTTTGTATAAATAATTTATACTACAAAGACATGATTGACCTAAATTTTAAGACACATTAAAAAACATTATACGGAAGCCAACAGACGACAACAGATTTAGCATTATTGGAGTTGATTCAATCAATCGAGGTGTAGCAAATGCTTTGAAAATGATTTGCTGCTATTAGTAAATCATCAATTTGTACATTTTTTACTCAAGGAAAATGAAAATGTACCCTAATTTATCATGGAAAATTGTGGATTCTCTGGAATTTTCATAAACGTGAATGAAGCCAGGAACCAAAGGCAAAGTTAGTGAACACTGGTAGAGTGATTCCACTCAAAATTCTCTATAATTACAACTAGATGAATGTTATAAAACATGTTATTTTACAGGTTTTTCAAGGATGAACCCAAACAATGAAAGGTGGATGACACCATGTCATTGAAACATTGCAAGATTGGAAATGATTGCACAATGTTTTCACAACTGGGATTATCATAGAGAGATTAATTACAGTTACATTACTTCAATTTACTTGCATATTTATGTGGATTTTGAACACTGGATTCACTGGACAGTGGACATTAATCTTGTTGCCACTTTGAAAGTTAAGGAGGGAAGGACTGACCAAGAGTGTTACTACTAGTGAAAACTTACTGAAAAGCTTTGAAGGTGAAGAACATATGTTTCTTCTACCTGATTCATTGGGGAAGGGCATGGTATGAAGGACATGGAGGCCACCTGACTAGTTTAGCAAGTTATTTAATGAATCACTCGATTCTGTGTGATGATTCACACTGAATCTAATGATTCATTAAATAACTTTCTAGACTAATCAATTATCGCAGTTGAATTCTTGTCAAGTCCATGAGATGTCAGTGCTGAACCTGTTCAGTTACTGTATGGTTGAATGTTGGGAAATTGGGTCAGTTTGCGACCACTTTCAGTGTTCTATGCATATACGAATACCGTACCGAAACCGAGGTATTTACCTGAAAAATACCGATACCGAACCTGAAATTTCAGTACCGCTCAGCTCTACTCCCTGCAGGAAAGAGCTATGCTTTTTGTGGTGGCCCTGGAGGCCCATTGCTCTTGATAGCAGCCATGTTCCTTTTGTAGGAAAGAGTTGGCGCCTGTTATTCGAAAAAGTTATGCTCCCTGTAAGAAAGAGCCAGGTTTTGTGTGGCGTCCTGGGAAACCTGTTGCTCTTGGTTAGTGATTAACCGATAAGGATTTGGAACTGTCATCCACTGGCTGATTAGTTGAGTGCACAATCGGCTGATTGTGAGTGCCAATGTCAGAAGTCACAACCAAAAGGAGTAGTAGATACAAGAATGCATAGAATAGGGTTAATTTTACAGTACAGTCAGGTTGATATGTCTTGATCTCAAGTGTGAGTCACTGTGTGTATCAAAATAAAAATACAAGATCAGCGGTAACATGTTCACAGTGCAGCATCTTTGATTGATGCGAAAATGGGTGACATATGCTCATACTAGTTTTAAATTCCACCTCCATTTAAATTTAGTTTCAGGATGAAATTGAATAAAATATATCAAAGGGCAATTAAATAACATATTTATTTACTTGATTTAATTACTGATTTATGTTCAAACTTGAATTTTAGATTAAAAAACCCACATGGAGATACAAGTCAAAACAAAAGTAGGTCCCTTTTTATCTACAGTAATTCAGATTGCTTTCATTGTGGGGTGGAAATCAGCGACTGAAAATACATTCATAACTGCTGTGTTTTGAAAAAGCTTCTAACGCTGCAATTCACTCCATTTCGTAGATTTGTATTCATGCGAAAATACCCAATGGAAAAATATAATGTTTCACACATGATAACCAATCCCAGAAGTCCATGCACAAAATGGCCATACTCTATTTTTAGATTGTTTACATAAATAAGTAACCTGCACAACAGATTGAAGTAAAACTCTGACTGTGAAGACAACAAATTATGTTCATTTGTTATTGTCTACTTTGTGTTGACAGTGACTAAAGAAGAATTTGGTAAGTAGTTTGTTTACAAATGAGCTGACAGTGATATCAGACGATGAAACAGCAATTCATAGTACTGGAGGGGTGCTGCCAGTGTATGTGTAACTTGTACAGGGAGTGGGATATTATGTTGAATAATCGACCAATCATTTCAACACTACTGCCAATCATTGTGGCAACTTATTAAGCTAGTTACTGCTTGTATGAGGTCGTAAATCAAAAGTAAATATGAATAATTTTGATCTTGTGGTGTTCCATGTAATTATTGGCATGAACTGATGTTCAAACACTTCTACTGATGGTCAACCAATGGCTTAAAATCGGCCGATGTCAGATGCGATTGCCGAACATCGGTTAATCACTACTCTTGATAGGAGAAGGCATAATGTTTGTAGTGGTGCAGTAAGCTAGCTCTCTCCTTGTAGGAGAAAGTTATCTCTGCGGTAGCCCAGCAAGTTGGTTGCTTAAGGAAGGGAATTGTTGTGTGTGGTGATTTTACAGATATGTTGTTCCAGGTAGAAAGGTGCTTTGCCAGTTATTAGTCCCCTACCGGCATCGCCGGAGGGGACTATAGGTTTGCACTCTGTCCATCCATCAGTCTGTCCATCTGTCTGTCAGTCTGTCAGTCACACTTTAGTTTTCCGGAGTTTTTTTTGGAAACGCTTCAACGGAATGATTTCATTTTTGATAAACTACTAAAGAACAACTTACAGATCAAGTTTGAGTTTCATGCTGATTGCACTATTCTTGTGTGAGTTACGGCCCTTGGAAATATGGGAAATGGCACCAAAATATCAGTTTTTCGGAGTTTTTATGGAAACGCTTCAATGGAATGATTTCATTTTTGGTAAACTACTATAGAACGATGACTTACAGATCAAGTTTGAGTTTCATGCTGATTGCATTATTCTTGTGTTAGTTATGGCCCTTGGGAATATGGAAAAGCACCAAAATATCAGTTTTCCAGAGTTTTTTTGGAAACGCTTCAACAGAATGATTTCATTTTTGGTAAACTACTATAGAACGATGACTTACAGATCAAGTTTGAGTTTCATGCTGATTGCATTACTCTTGTGTGAGTTATGCCCCTTGAAAATATGGAAAAGTGCCAAAATATCAGTTTTCTGGACTTTTTCTGGAAACGCTTCAACGGAATGATTTCATTTTTGGTAACCTACTATAGAACAATGACTTACAGATCGCCTTTCATTTACACTCTGTCCATCGATCCGTCAGTCAGTCTGTCGGTCGTACTTTAGTTTTCCAGACTTTTTTTGGAAACGCTTCAACAGAATGATTTCATTTTTGGTAACCTACTATAGAACGATGACTTACAGATCAAGTTTCATTTACACTCTGTCCATCCATCCGTCAGTCTGTCAGTCAGTCTGTCGGTTATACTTTAGTTTTCCAGATTTTTTTTGGAAACGCTTCAACGGAATGATTTCATTTTTGGTAACCTACGATAGAACGATGACTTACAGATCAAGTTTTATTTGTACTCTGTCCATCCGTCAGTCTGTCAGTCAGTCTGTCAGTCATACTTTAGTTTTCCAGACTTTTTTTGGAAATGCTTCAACCGAATGATTTCATTCTTGGTAACCTACTATAGAATGATGACTTACAGATCAAGTTTGAGTTTCATGCTGATTGCATTATTCTTCTGTGAGTTATGGCCCATGGAAATATGGAAAAGTGCCAAAATATCATTTTTGAGGACTTTTTTTGGAAATGCTTCAATGGAATTCATGCTGATCACATCTAGGTTATAACATTTGTATAATTATTAATGCTCATTAGTCCGGTAGGGGACATTGTATTGCTTCAGCGATACGAGCGCCCTTGTCTTAATGTTGCAATCCTGTTGGTCAGTAGTATTATTTTTATTGCATTCTGCTCTGAAGTAATTGGATATCTACATAAAGAAATTGTTGGTATAAACTTCAAACCTTCACCAAGTATAATCTTTTCGTGGTTACTGAGTGCCTGAATGGAAAGGTCTTTAACGTGTTTTTCAGTCATATCGGCCAATTTGGTACGGTTATGATCTTGATCAGATTTAATGGTTTTGAATAAATCGACCTGAAGGAGATTCTGCAGGTTGCATTTCTGGTGAATGTGACATTGGGGGTATGCATTTGCCTCCCGAAACATAAGAGGTTGGGTTGTAGTTAGCAGACGTTGGAGTCTGTGTTGTATTGAGAGGTGCAATGTCACAATGGTGGTGTTAGGGTATATATAGTCACTGACAGTGTTGGTTGAGATCTCATATATTTTATCTGAAATAATTTCTGCTATGTGTAAACTCTGCTATGTATGCCTGCGAGATACTATGTCAAACCAGAGTATCCCCCACCGAGTCGGTCTGCAGCGAAGCATTACAGCTTCAGAACTTACCACCAGGCACAGGTGTGGTTTGGGAATGCAGAGTTTAATGGAAGTGACTGGGGTTGAACAAGATGGTCAATACGCTCCTATTTCAACAGATCTCTTACTTTTTTGGCTCACCTTGCTGAAAATTATATGATGTAACTGTGCAAGTGGTTATGAAAATGACATGTGTTGTTGTCACCAGAATGGGTTAAATTGTACAAAAGCATCTGGTAAATTCCAATAAAACAATTATTTCACTTCTGGCTACCATACACCATTTGACAAGGAATAAGAAGTGTGATACGGTAGTTATGTCTGGGGTGAATAACCCTGTTAATTGAATATAACTTTCAAATACAAAACCATTTATCATACCTTCTGTATAAATTTGATTTTATTATATGCAAAAAGCCTATAGAGTAGTCTGATAAATAGGGCTGTCGCGATTATTCGATTAGTCAAATAACTGGACTGTTATGGTAGTCAACGGTTTTTATTTTTAGTTGATCGTTGTTCATTTTTAAAGTGGTACAGGTCGGTTTAAATTTAAATTTACTGTGTAATGAGGTGAATGAACAGTTAGATTATTAACCTTTGAAATGTCTAATGTCTAACCATACTTACTAATAATATCTCTTGGCCTTTGGTTTCCACATGATTGTACAACAAGGTAATTTTAAAAACACTGAGCCTTGCCATCTGGTCAATCTCTGTTCTATGGAGTATTAACCAGCACTCTGTTAATCAGTGCTAAAGTTGCTCGTCGATGCTCGGTGGTTCTCTCCGGGTACACTGGCTTCCTCGTACTCTGGCTTCCTCCACCCGTAAAACTGTCACGGTCACAATTAGCCATTGTGCATAAGTATGTGACCTTAAACACCAATAAATAAATAAATATAAATAATCAGTACTAAAGAGTATCGGTCAAACAGTGTACCTTTGAATAATTCGCGGTATGGGAACCCATTGCAGTCTGCAGTGTAAATAGAGTCTTTTGTTTTGTACACTTGAACTGACCGCATCGGAACACTCCAAACTGCAAAAGTGAGAAAATTGTTACAAGACTCGCAGCGGTCAGTTCAGTTATAGTAGTAAGTTGTAATTTGTGTAGGAATGGAGGAAATTTTATGTTCAAAATTTCTAGAAATTAGTTATAGAAATGTAGCATTTGAACAAATGTCCATCTGTTTAAATTCTTCAGAGGAGTCAGATATTTTGGTGTTTGCATTTTATCTCAGCACAGAAGTATCCACATTCAAACATCGTCAGTTTTAAATTTGTTTTGTAAGTATATTGAAGATTGTTTGATGAATTTATTGGAAACGACTATTAAATGACTAACCGTCAATTAATGCTGGTGATTAGTCGACTACAAAAATTGATAGTCGTGACAGCCCTTCTGATAATTGAATAAAAAATCTTGTGATATGATTCTGACAAGCACTGAATTCCTTATGTTTATAGCCATTTGGCCTTGGTACATCAAATACAGGCATTTAGTCTATTATGTCTTGTTTGACAACTCACTGAGCTCTGTCAAACAATATATAACAGAATAAATGCTCACTTTATCACTTGTATACAGAAAGTGATTAAATTTCTGTTGAAGGAATATTCATATTAATTGAATAATTTTCACTGGCAAAGTTTTTATTCAATTAATAGGGTTCCACTGTATAAGACTTAAGATTTTGTTCCAGTTAATATTCACTTTAACATATTTCAGTTTGTATTTAACCTTTGGAGCCTAATTCTGACCTTGATTCATTTTTGCTGCAACAGAACAGGTACCCCAACATGCATTCTCTGGGTAAACTTGAAACTGTCATTGGCAGTTATTTCTAGGCATGTCTTGGCTGCTAAAATAGGCAGCGAAGTCTTGCCTAGAAAAAACTGTAAAGTCACAGGATGTAGACTTGTCAAAGTGTAGCAAAAATGTTTTAAAATCCCAGGACCTTTGAGGGTTAAAATATTAGATAATTTGTGTTTCAGCAAGAAAGAATTTGATAATCTAATGGAGGGTTGGATATTAGATGAAGATGAAGAAGAATCAAAAGAGAAATATCCCTGGAAAATTACTCAAGATGAAGTAACTCTTCTTAAAGATAAGGTACTGAAGCATCTGAAAAGTCTTTGTTTTCAGATTTTAAAGCGGCAACAGCTGTTTTACTATCATGAATTGTCTTCCTCAGAAAGTTTAATATTATTAAATTTCAGTGCATTAACCTGTAAAATAGATATAATAATAACTTGGTATATCATTGACTTGTGAGGAAATGTTGTTAGGCAGCTCACTGTTAGATGGGTGCATTGTGTACTTGAGCAAGACACTTTGCACCCACTTGTTGGTGTGGAAGCTTGGAGGTATGGTGTGATAATAAGGGTGAAGTGCAGGAGACTGGAATCAGTAATATGAGTTGGAGTTTTTCCCATAGTCCACGTGCATTGAAGGAATCTGTGAAATGCAAGAAAAATTCCAAGAGTCATTGATTTCTCTCCCTTGCACTCTGCCTGAGTTGTTTTCTTTATTTACACCACGATTAAACTTGAATTAAGAGGATGAAGTTGATATTTTTAAAGAAAAATAAAGAAAAATATCACCTTCCATGGTCTGTTTACATTCTTGCTTGACACTTATTTGTGTTGAAGCATTTCATACATGTCACTCAGATGCATAATGACCAATCAGATGTGATCTTACATGATGTTCTTACACATAGGCAAGATTTCACACATGGTATTGTACATAGGACATTTCTGAATGTCTGTATGGAATTGGGTAACATTGAATACATACAGCAATCATGGTATAAGGTGTTGGACACATTTCTAATCAAAATGTCTTTAACCAGTGCGAATCAACACTAAGCCTCGCTTGTGATAGTAGATAGGAAAATTGCAGGCTGACAGTTGCTAACTATTTCTCTGGGGTCCTTTCCAAGTTCTCAGGGTATATCCATGTATAAAACTGTCCTACATTTTATGATCCTTGCAGTTGAAAGTTTTGTTAAAATACCAATTCAGTGACTCTTACATTTGTGTATACTTGTTAATTAAAAGAATAAATTAGTTAATTGCACCCAATTGTCAAACACCAAACCATTTGCCTCACCTTTAGCACAAATTTGACCTGTTAAATGCAGAAGGAAGGCAGAGTACATCTGTTAATTGAATTAAAGATGTTTGAAAATTTATTCCAAAATGTCTGAAACTTTCTGATTGCTACAGATATTTTTGTCTTGATATATGGTCCAAGTTAAAGTTATTTAGTATAAAAGTATTCAGCCCATTATAATTTTGTTTGACATGGCTCCATGAGCCCTGGAAGACTGAGGTGTAATGGATTAAATATTCGATTATACAATTTATTACCTGAAATTGAAGAATTTACCAAATGTTGTTCAATCGAATATCTCAGTTAACTGAATATTTTTTACAGGCAAGGTTGGTATTCAATTAACATGTTACTACAGAAAATAAATAAATAACTGTTAGGGTGGATTCCAGGCTGATGCTAAAATGGTTTTTGGATTCCATAACAGCTTAATCATTTAGTAGTGATGGGACAATTAATCCATAAACCATCGGCTGAAATCTAACCCATCGGATCACTCATCACAAGTGGGGGGTACACATCAGCAAATGGCGATTGTCAAAAAGAAAAATTTGTTAACATTTTCATGCTGCTATGCCTTGATTTATTGAATTTACACATGCAGTTTAGGACAGAAGAAATAACAAGCTGTTTTAGAAAAATGGCTCAACTGTGCAATTATATCACATTTTGTTTGAACTTATTGATTTGGACATGCCAATCAGTGGTCGGGTGATAACGCGACTAGTATTTCTGCTGGAAATGCCAGTTCTGCACAGAATCACCCAAATTCAACTTTCTTTAAATGGCTGCCCTTGTGTTGTATTTTAGGGTGCGCGGTGGCTCAGTGGTAGACTGTTGGACTTCTATGCTAGAGGTCCTGAGTTCGATCCCCGGCTGGGACGACCTGCGTTGTGTCCTTGGGCAAGGCACTTTACCCCGCTTGCCTACATGGGGGTACGATGACGCCGTGTACCAAGGCGTACTGCACGTCGATGGTGCACGTCTTCAACTGCTGTAACCCTGCTTGAGCGGAGCTTGAACAGAGTTAGAATGTTCAGGAGCTGTCAGTTGCTCTTCACTGTTCGGTGGTTCTCTCCGGGAACTCCGGCTTCCTCCACCCGTAAAACTGTCAAGGTCACGATTAGCCATTGTGCATAAGTATGTGACCTTAAACACCAATAAATAAATGAATAAATAAATTGTGTTGTATTTTTAAATTGCATAAGTTTCCAATCTGATCAAAATACATTAGTTGGGGTGCAGGATAGTTGTTGAAAGTCGTAATATATAAAAAATAACCTTCACTTCATACAAAAGAATATTGAATATTGATGTCAGCATCTGGATGGAAATATTTTGTATTGGGGGATTCAAATGAGGAGAAATACACAGAATAAAACTTGTGCAAATGGGCCTGACAGAATGTAACTTATGCAAATCTCGGGCCTGATTTTCAGGCTTAAGTATTTTAAACAAGATTTCCACAAGTTACATTCTGTGTATTTCCCATTATCAGGTTCTACCAATACAAAAGATTTCCAGAATTTTACCAGGAGCAAGTTGTTGACTGGTATCAAAAGTGATGGCAGGAAAAAGCTTATAACTGTTCCAGCATAGGGTAATCGAGTACTCATGTAAATTTGAAGAAGTATAATACCCTAAAAGCTTTATATATAAATGAGATCAGTCATATGGGGACATAAAGCTCAATTATGAAACTAATTTCTATTTTTAGACAAATCGACACATTCGATTGAAAGAGTTACTTTTAAAGCACTCCAGTGAAGCTTCATTGATCATTGTGTAAGTACAAAGCCAATGTACTGATTGTTGTTTTTGACTACTTATGAATTCATTTAGGAATCTTCAAATATCTGGGGCCTTATTTAGCATATTGATTTTTGACAAGGAGATGCAGATAAAATTTGGGTATAAAAAACAGTGTTTAGTCCTTGATTTTCTCCAAGAAGATTCAAATAAGATTTAAGGTATAAAAGGTGTTAACCTGTTCATTTTTTGAAATACATATTTTACTGCTTGAACACTTCTGCAAAATATATTTTAAAAGTTTACAAACAATTTACTCCTCATAGTGCAACTTTATGATATAAGATCAACTGTTTTCATCACAAGAGCACCATACAGGTTGAGAAGTCAAAAAGTTATAATTGATAATACTTGATAATTGCTCCATTTTGTACAGTTGTCAATCAAAAAATATCAAATATCTGTTTTTGAGTTCATGCTTCGTGCCGAGCACCAATATTTACAGATTTGGGTGCAATATTTTTTAAAACAATAGCGTTTTTAAATGTGCATGCAGTTATCAATGCATTTTTAGCTCAACTTGACAAAGTCAAGCTGAGATATTGCCATCACTTCTCGTCCGTCAGAGTACATACGTACATCCATATGGTCGGGCACAATTCGATTTTCTTCCATTTCTGTCAAAAAGTGTTGCTGCTGGCAACGTTCTTTGAACTTAGTTTAGCCAGACCTCAATATTTCCCTTTGTCACTCCCTACAGGGCACATTTATCATTAGATTGCATTGAAACCTGGTATGCTTGTTTGGGGTGACCTCTAGATGGGAGCTATCAATTTTCTTCCATTTCCAAATATATATATTTGTATACCCCAAAACTATTTTCAATAAATTTTGGCAAAAAATCGTTATGTGTTTAACAATTTACGCATTGTATCCGGAACTCTGAAGGCCTCTGTTTGAAATGTCACATTGAATATCGTTGATGAGAGAAGTTGTCATGCATGCCAAAGACTTCAGGGATGATGTATGTTGGTCCCTTTCGACCCTCTTTAACTGTGGAATATGGCTATCATGTCTGGTAGCAATCAGAGAGACAAAGAATGGGAATGGGCAATGCTAGGTATCCCTTATCTGATTTTTATGAGTCTCTCTGGAGCATTATGTTTTCACCATGTCCGTCCGTCCATCTGCCCGTGGTCCTGCATCCATTGTCCATCCGTTAACTTTTGGTTTCTGTCAGATAACTAAAGAACCCTTTATTCAATCTAATCATTATTTTTAGGGATGACCAGGCCATGGCAGCCATATTGAATTTGGTTCCGTCCAATAACTAATGAATGCTGACTCAAATCATTTTTATTTTTTAATTATGCATTGTTGGTGTCTAGAGGAAGCTTCCTTTCGATTTAGGACCATTCAACTGAACCAAGATGGCTGCCAGTGGCCAATTCATTATCCACTAAAACACTCTTAAAGAGAAGCCTTCTCGCAGGAGATACCATTGAACTGTTCTTGCTGATCACAGTTGTATTACCAAATCAAAATATGTAAACAGTTCATTTTGAAGTTATGCTGCTACTTATTTCAGCTTGTTCTGTGCCCTGTCTAGCTACCTATTTAGACTGATTTCTAGCCAGTGGTACTGGAATCACAACACTACTAATGTTTCTCATAATCCCCCTACTGCCTACTTGCCCACCAAATTATGTTGTAAACCTATAAATAGGTTCAAACATATATATTTTTATACTGTACCATTGACCCAGACTTAGCTGGTGCTAACTCTTACATTCTAGGGCCAAACACAAATTTTGCCTCCCCCCCCAATCCCCCAAATTTGCATCAAAATCCAAAAATAGATGTCCTATGTGGTCCTCCATACTTTTATCCACTGCGCATGCGCAGTGTCAGGGAAGTACCAAAATTGGGGCCAAATCCTCATTCTTTGTTTGGCCCTTCAATCAGTAACATCTCAATGATATCTGTGCTTATAATCACAGTTAAAACAGGGATTTTTCTACCCTTTTTGGGAAAGGGTCCAGGGGCCTTTCCAATTGGGAAAATTAGAGTCACAGAGGCCACAAGTGGGAATTTATCTGAGCGACTATCAACAAGAAATAAATAAACTTACTAGCATATCCTTGTGAGAAATCAGTCTATTAATCAATGAAAACCTGTTGTATAATTGTATTTACCCACTGGCTGCTTAGAATTATTAAATTGTACTGGTGATTAATCAATCCTAGTGATGAAAAAGGATTGGTTAATGATCACCCACATACATAAGTCCTCACCTAAGCAAGCCAAGTTCAGTCAGCAGGAGTACTTGGCCTGGTGGACGGTTTGGGTAAAATAATTGTGGACGGTTCGTTCTGGGGACGAAAGTCTATTCAGGTTTCATGACATCAGTCAGCAGGAGTATCAGACCTGGGAAACGGTTTGAATAAAATACAGGTTACCAGACAGGATTTCAGACGTGAGCTGAACCTAAAAATTGGTACCGTGCTTTAAGAAGCACGGAACTCGCCTGTAACAAAATTTAGGTACCATTCGTGAGCCGTTATGGTTGACAGCGATGCATTTTGTCACTTTGACTCACGCACTGCGAGTCGCGTCATTCAGTTGTGATTCTATGCACATCAAGGGAGCTAATTTAGAGTTCTGATTCTAGGAACACACTGTCAAGGACGCTCCTTGACACTGTCAAATGGTTTAAAAACAACACAAGTGAATACCCTTCGTACTGAAACAATTCACATTGCGAAGTCCACTGGCAAATATTATTCGGTGCTGGTCACTTAAAAATAATCGACTGGTCACACAGAAATGAATTCTCAACTGCCGTGAATTGGGAATTTTTGGGAGCAAATTGGGAAAAAAAGTGACTATTTTCGATTGGGAATGGGGCCGATATTCGGCCCCTCTCGTCGGTCAAAAAAAAACCTGTAAAATGATGCCAGACACATAATCATGAGAGAAATGGTGAATCTAAGGATGAAATAAAAGGATGAGAGGAAGGAACAGTCGAAGGATGTGTTCAGGGCTGTAACTTATAATTTTTATGCAAAATTATTTCATGTTCCCTAATTTCGGGGCATGGGCCTGATGTTTTCATTCTTGCTATGAAATTTCCATTGTTTGTTCAGTGTTTCCTCTCTCCCTTTCCTTAATACCCCCTTGCTATTCTCCCATGCTTTTGGCATAATTTTTGTAATTTTTTTACTGAAATTTCTTGGAAGTTTTGGCTTGGTAACAGAATGTTTATTCTGTTTTTCCCCATGGTTACGTCCTCACCCTAGGGTGGTTAGGCGTGTCGGTCATGCATCTACCATCCGATGTACTGCAGTTTCTTCTCAGGAAGCCTCTGTTTTACATCGGATAGTGTTAAAATTGGTTACTGATTTTCAGTGCCTGGAGTCTTGTTTCCAGTTTTTATTCACTTTTGTTTACGTTGACAACGATTACCTCTGACAGTGATTCCTTGTCTTCTATTTAGTTATACTCATAGCCAGATACATTAATATTGTCCGTAAGTGTAACATTAATTTTTAGACATGTTTTAAAATTTTTGTCCACACTTAGGCTTTTTGGGGATCCATTTGGGCTCAACGTTCCCATTGGGAACTTGGGCTCATCTTGAAATTTTTTCGAAAAAAATTTTTCTTTTGAATTATTTTTCAAAATGTTTGTAATGGATTATTTTATTATCATGTATCTTGTTTTCAAGTCGGAACATCTGCCCCAACCATACACCATCCCCTTAAATTCACCCAACATTGTTGCGAACGTCACAAGTAAACTCCCGAAATCAAAAAACAACCCACGGAAATAACGTGTTTGATGTTTCCGACTGCATGAATAACAACCCTAGTTGGCCAACTGACCAGAAATTGAATAAGACCAGGGGTGCATGAAGTAAACAGGGAAAAATATATGGGTGAGCTTATTCTCGAGGGAGCAGCCTGCAGGAAAATTAGGACCCAAAGTTGACATGAAATTAGGCCACCTACAGACATCAATTTGTTCACGAGGTACTGGTAAGTTCAAAATGTCTTACAGAAACATCAAAGAGAAATTATGGAAGAACACATACCAGTTCGTATTTGGAACAATTTGTTATCACTAAAGAACCAATTACAAAATCCATGTGCTTTTTATTTTCATTTTGTAAATACATGCGGACAAATTCCTGGAAATCTGCGAGTTTCCGGAAATTGAAAGTGAAACTAGCTTTTCCTCGAACTGCAACTGAGTTAAGAGGAAACCCAATCAGGTCAGGTGATGATTTTCAAAGCAGACAATATGGAAATTAGTAGGCGTGTTCGATGTTTGCATAATTATGGACAGATAAGAGGTTAAGTCATAATACGAGAAGTTGTGTGGGAGTGTTCGGTGTACAATTGTTGACAGGCTGATGACTGCTGTGGGCGTTAACTGTGCTTAATTTTCGACAGGGGATGTACATCACGCATGCGTAAAGAGCACTTCATTTTGTTAACATTCAATGGGATGGAACGAATAATATAAAAAAAACCTGAATAATGATTTATTTTATTAAAATATCAGTGACTATATTGAGAAAAAATGATTTTAAACAGAAGCTACCAACATTAATTCTCTCTCGAAACTGAAAGAGGTTTTGAGGACTTTGAAAGCTTCACTTGCCATTGTTGAATTATTTTTCAAAATGTTTGTAATGGATTATTTTATTATCATGTATCTTGTTTTCAAGGGTTAGTGCAAGTACGATGACTGTTAATATTTTTGATTCTCATGCTCAGTGTATTTCTTGTAGTCAGTGTACTTCCACTAATTCTTGCACTGTGTGTGCCAATTGGGATGACAAACGTTGGAGACGTGTGTCATGGTATATTGTTAGTGGTGAGAGGTCCATGCCGGTCCTCTCGCCACAGTGTCACTCTAGTTTTTCAGTCTCTTTTTCAGAGGAACAAGAACAGGGTGACGTTTCCGTGATGTCTTCAAGAAGTGTGCCTCCGTCGTCGCAGTCAAATGAAGAGCTAGTGGCTAAAGTGCTCAATGAAATTCGGCAAATGCCTAAGAGATCCCTAGTAGGATCGACGGCATTGTCGCCCACTAGCTCGCCCGGTGAAGCAATCATTCACGAAATGGTTGTGACGCCGGGTTCGTCCGTTGCGGTCCAGGAAAGGAAATCAGGTGTTGCGGGCACTATAAACACGGATCATGCACACCCGGCGACGACGGATCGGAGGATGGAACGGAGGAAGCCAGTCAGTCCGGTACCTAGCTCGTCCAGGTCTGCCCGGACCGTGAGCGAGAGAGGCCCCTTTCTCTTACAACAACATCTGGGCTCAGATGTTGTTGTACGTAACGTTCATCAGTCGGAGCATACGTCCACTCCTCCTGCTCGGGACGCTCCGTCGTATAGCCAGTCCGGCACGGCTAGTCTATTGGCTTCCTCATCCTCAAAGCAGCACACACGACCGCAACTTAGCTATGTGACCGCTGATATCCAGCCTGCTTCGCCGACCAGGGATTCCACGTTGATCAGGTCACACCATCCGGTAGCCAAGGACACAAGGCCTTTCCAGTCGGGATGTTTGCATAAAAGAAGTATGCAGGAATTAACGTCCCAGGAGCTTCCAGCGGCTAAATCACGTAAGACCGCGGCTCCACAGGCCTCCGTGACAGACTTGCTATCACAGATAGCTCAACTCATTGCAGCATCCCAGCAGCCATCAGAAACTTTTTCTGAACAGGAACTGTCTGAGGAAGCTGGGTCGGTTCGCGCCCCTGCAGAGTCAGAAAGTGACGATCGAGAGTCTCATGTGGTCTAGTCGGATGGTGAAAGGGAATCAGCGGAGCTGGAATTTTCCCTTTCCAAATAACTTAAGGTGGCCATAGATTTCATCTGGCAACACCTTCCAGAAGTTGTTCCTCCGGACCAAAATGCTGCATTACCTGATAAGAGACTGATAGCGTCACTGGACACAGACTTTTTCGGCCAGAATAGGGACATTGCGCCTGAGTTTCCGACCCAGTCCAGTAATGTCACGCGGACATTTGAACTTCTGAATGATGCTATATTCAAGCTAGCCTCTAAGACTGGCAAATCTGGTTTCTTATCGTCTCATGTTCTAGAGCTGCCTTTCATCAATAATAGAAATAGATTTGAAATGGCAGGACAGGGTGTGCCGAGAGTTCCTCTGCGTTTAGACAACCAGACAGAAGACTTGGAGTTGTCATTGCCGACGTCCATGTCGAATTACACCAGTACACTGGAGACGACAATCTCGTCTAACAGAATCAGTTTAGACGCCTTACGCAGATCACCTTACCAGAGCGTTATCATTACGTCTTGAAGGGAAAGAATTCCAGGATGTTCAAACTTCCTTGAGAGTTCTTTCGAGGGCCATAGCATATTTACGTATAACTCCGCCCTTTCAGTGGCAAATCTGGAGTTAGTCAGACGTGATGCTACCCTGGCTGCATCCACAAGAGTGGATAGTAAGAGAGCTTCTCTTCGACAGTAAGCTTTCTATAATCTATGATCAGATTACTGAGAAAGCTTCGGATTTTCTGCTTTTTAAATCCGCTTCGAAAAAGTCGGACTCAGCAGAGAGGAGTAAGGCAGGCACTTCTGAGGCGAGTACATCCAAGGGAAGTTCCTATAGAGGATCTAAGAAAGCCTCTACGTCTTACTCCAGAGACAGTCAGAGTAGCGACTCAGGTAGGGGTCGTAATGCTGGCCGAGACAACCGGTCAGACGCCCCTAGGTTGACTGGGCCAGGTGCGGGTCGTCGAGGACGTGGTTTCTCCTCCCGCAAGCCTCGCAGGGCCAGGAGGTGATGGTCTAAACCTCTATTGTGTTCCAGTGGGCGGAAGGCTGTCGAGATTCGTAACCAATTGGTTGTCAATTACAGACGACCCATGGGTGCAAGGGGTTATTTCCAAAGGTCTAAAACTGTCCTTCAAGGAAAAACCTCTGTTAACTCGAAGACCACGTTGGACTCAGCTTCCATCAAACGTTCAGAAGAGAGATTCGCTTCTATCAGAACTTCAATCTCTTCTGGAGAAGAACGCGATAGAGATCATAGAAAACCAGGTTTCTAAAGTCACTTGTTCCTGGTTCCAAAACCAGACGGCTCATTTCGTCCAGTTATAGATCTGAGCTGGATAAACAAGCTGATCGTGGCTCCGAAATTTTATATGGAGACCATCCGATCGGTCAGAGCTAGCATTCGAGTGAACGATTATGCTGCGAGCATAGATCTCAAGGATGCATCTGGCATTCAGAAAGTATCTTCGCTTCTCTGTCCTAGGAGTCGTTTATCAGTTCTGAGCAATGTGCTTCGGTCTGAATCTAGCGACTTGGGCCTTCACTCGAATAATAAACTCGGTAATGACTCATTTCTGAGCTCATTCGTCTGAGGTAACGTCGGCCTACTTGGACGACATTCTTCAGAGGTGCGGCAACAAGTTAACTCTTCAGAACGATGTTCAGAGTCTGCTTCAATTGCTCCGACGTCTCGGTTTCATAGTAAACGAAAAGAAGTCGGATCTAGTGCCGTCCAAGTCATTCACCCACCTGGGAATGAGCTTCGAGACGCACAACAATCTCGTTCGTCTGCTGTTAACCAGAGCAAAATTAGTCAGTTGTTACGCTCGCTTTTGTCTTCACTCAGATGTAGTAACAGCAAGAGAATTCATGCGACTGACAGGTTTGTGCGGAGCCACCGTGGATCTTATTCTGATGGGGCGACTACACACTCGTCCACTCCAGATATTTTTTACTCAGAATTGGAGTGTGAAGATTCATTCGCTCGAAACGAACATCGTCTTGTCGAATCAAGTGAAACAAGAGATTCAGACTTCGGCAGATATTCAGTGGTTAACTCAGGGAGTACCACTGCAACTGCTGGATCCGATTTTTATGATAATGATGGATGCGAGTCAACAGATTCGAGGTGCCAGGGTCTTTGGGATCTGCAGTTTCTAAACAAGCACATAAACATCAAAGAGATGATGTCAATTTGGCTTGCGCTACGTCAGTGGATGAACATTATTCAGAATTCGCATGTTCAAATTCTGTCCGACAATTCGACAACAGTAGCGTATATTTGGAACCCGGGAGGCACTCATTCCATTCCGTTGTTCAATTTAACGGAAAGAATCCTTCTGTTTGTCTTAGAGCATCAAGTTGTTCTGTCGGTCCGTCATATTCCGGGTCGTCTGAACGTTCTAGCGGACTCCCTTTCTCGGAAAGGTTGTATGTTGCCGTCAGAATGGACTCTCAACAAACGAGTATTCAATCAGATTTGCTACCAATGGGATCGTCCTATGATAGACTTATTTGCGATGCATCTCAACAATCAGTTGCAGACGTATGTGTCGCCAATCCCAGATCCTCGAACGTTTGCAGTAGATGCCCTCTCAATCTCTTGGGACGGAATGATAGGATACGCGTATCCTCCAGCTCCGTTGATTCAACAGATATTGCTAAAAATCAAGCAATCTCACTGCAAGATTCTATTGGTAGCTTCTCTGTCACCCCAGAGACCATGGATAAATCTACTCAGGTGTCTGTTGTGGGACATTCCGCAGAAGCTTCCTCCACAGGAGGACCTTCTTTCGCAGGGGAAATCGCACACACAACCCGCAAGGTCTCAACCTTCACGTATTTCTGTTGTGCGGTCCTTCTTGCACGGCAAGCATTTTACTGGACGAGCAGTGGACGCAATTTCTAACTGTTGGAGGACCTCCTCTTCGCTAAATTATGCTGCTTAGTGGAAGGTTTTCTCTCGATGGTGTAGGGATTATTCTGTTGATGTTTATGTTTCCTCCATTCCAGACATTGCTAATTTTCTGGTCTGCTTGTTTGACAAGATCAAACTGTAGCCAATAACTATTAAGGGTTATAGGTCTATGCTATCGGATACCTATGCTCATCATGATTGCTTACAAATTGGATCTAATGTCTCTTTATCTATGTTAGTGAAAAACTTTTCGATAAATAGACCTTGAACCCTTAGGTTAATTCCTAAGTGGAATTTATCTTGGGTTCTTCTGAAGCTAAAAGAAGCGCCATTTGAACCTCTTGATACAGTGGATTTCAAATACTTATCTTATAAGACAGCTTTTCTCTTAGCCTTCTCTTCTGCTAGGGTGAGCTTCATGCACTATCTGTTGATGATTCTCACTATCGTAGTGTTGGTAATACTATTACATTGACTACTAATGTTGGATTTTTGGCTAAGAATCAGGCTCCTAATAAGTACCCTGAACCTGTTGTTATTAAGGCTCTTCCATCCTCAGACGGTCATAGGCCTTTGCTTTGTCCAGTTAGAGCTATGCGTATTTCCAAACGTAGATCTGAGTTTATCAGAAAGGGATGAAGGCTGCATATTGGTCTCAGCCTTCCACGTTCACAAATTTTTATCTTAGAAATATTGAGTCCATTTCTGGCGACCTGCGTTGTTTAGGTCCGTTATCTGTTTCTCAGAATGTCGTCCACTAAACAGTTGCAACTTTAGTTATGCAGGCTTTCTGTTCCAGCAGTGACTCTGTCCTGCTGCCCTCTTCGTTCTGGGGGGAGGGGGGGGGGTGGTGTTCACTTATATCACCTGCTTTATAATGAAAAGCAAGGGAATACCTCCTCTGGAGTCAGTAATTCAGAGTCGGTGCCGGGATGGTTTTAAA
This sequence comes from Pictodentalium vernedei, assembly GCA_031216915.1. NCBI lineage: Eukaryota > Metazoa > Mollusca > Scaphopoda > Dentaliida > Dentaliidae > Pictodentalium > Pictodentalium vernedei. Next base: position 271,197,523 of record CM062293.1, read on the forward strand.
GTGTAAAGCTAATGTCTATCTCATTTGTGTGATATTTTTAAAGTGTAGCTCGGTATGAAGCATTTGTATATGTCACGTGTCATACAAGCGTTAATATACAATCCTTGGAAACTTTTTAATGAGTATAAAGAGTCTCATTCTCTGGACTATCTTTATTTATTGACTTTCCTTTAATAAATTAGTATAATGGGTTATACTGGATGTTAATGGAGATCATTGATGTTATTGTGCTCAATTACGGAATGGTATTGGGTCTTTCTTTTTTGGTATAAACAAGAAAGATACATGTAAAGCCTGTTCTCCTCTTCTCCTTGAGGGGATAATTCTGTTTACATGTAATTGAGTCTATTGGATTTTCCTTTATGTCCTTGGCTCTCCAGCCTTTTTTCTATTCAGCTAAGTCTGAATATGTACGTACATTAGTATGTTAGTACGTTAGTACCTCCGTCCACAATTTCCTTTGGCACACCTCATAGGTCGCATTTATGATCAGATCGCTTTGAAACTTGGTATGCTTGTTTGGGGTGACCTCTAGATGGGAACTATCGATTTTCTTCAATTTTCATCAAAAAATGTTGCCGCGGCCAATGTTCTTAGTACTTAGTTTAGTCAAACCTCAATATTTCCCTTTGGCACACCCTACAGGGCATATTTATTATTGGATCACTGTGAAACTTGGTATGCTTGTTTGGGGGTGATCTCTAGATTGGAGCTGTCGATTTTCTTCAATTTTTGTCAAAAAATGTTGCCACGGCCAATGTTCTTAGAAATTAGTTTAGTCAGACGAGTGTTGAAACGATTAGCTGACTAATCGATGTCGACGCGATTATTAAATTAGTCGATCCCTAAATCTGCTAGTCGATTAGTCAGAACATCTGCCCCAACCATACACCATCCCCTTAAATTCACCCAACATTGTTGCGAACGTCACAAGTAAACTCCCGAAATCAAAAAACAACCCACGGAAATAACGTGTTTGATGTTTCCGACTGCATGAATAACAACCCTAGTTGGCCAACTGACCAGAAATTGAATAAGACCAGGGGTGCGTGAAGTAAACAGGGAAAAATATATGGGTGAGCTTATTCTCGAGGGAGCAGCCTGCAGGAAAATTAGGACCCAAAGTTGACATGAAATAAGGCCACCTACAGACATCAATTTGTTCACGAGGTACTGGTAAGTTCGAAATGTCTTACAGAAACATCAAAGAGAAATTATAGAAGAACACATACCAGTTCGTATTTGGAACAATTTGTTATCACTAAAGAACCAATTACAAAATCCATGTGCTTTTTATTTTCATTTTGTAAATACATGCGGACAAATTCCTGGAAATCTGCGAGTTTCTGGAAATTGAAAGTGAAACTAGCTTTTCCTCGAACTGCAACTGAGTTAAGAGGAAACCCAATCAGGTCAGGTGATGATTTTCAAAGCAGACAATATGGAAATTAGTAGGCGTGTTCGATGTTTGCATAATTATGGACAGATAAGAGGTTAAGTCATAATACGAGAAGTTGTGTGGGAGTGTTCAGTGTACAATTGTTGACAGGCTGATGACTGCTGTGGGCGTTAACTGTGCTTAATTTTCGACAGGGGATGTACATCACGCATGCGTAAAGAGCACTTCCTTTCGTTAACATTCAATGGGATGGAACGAATAATATAAAAAAAACCTGAATAATGATTTATTTTATTAAAATATCAGTGACTATATTGAGAAAAAATGATTTTAAACAGAAGCTACCAACATTAATTCTCTCTCGAAACTGAAAGAGGTTTTGAGGACTTTGAAAGCTTCACTTGCCATTGTTTCATTGCAAGTATTACTGTTAGTTTTAATCAGGGAAGAACGGCAGTACACATGTTTGATAACAATAACATGGGGGCTTCGACTAGTTGATTAGTAATCGATTACTGCTGGCGACTAGTCGATTCCTGAAAATCACTAATCGTTTCAACACTAAGTCAGACCTCACTATTTCCCTTTGGCACACCCTACAGGCCACGTTTATGATTGCATTGAAACCTGGCATGCCTGTTTGGGGTGACCTCTAGATGGGAGCTATCAATTTTCAGCTCACCTGACTTTCAGTCAGGACAGCTATAGTGATCACTCACCGTCCGTCGTCCGTGAACATGGTGTTTGCGTCTTCTCCTCCCAAACCGCTGAACCAATTTAATTGATATTTGAGATAATAGTTTGTTATGACATCGCAATTTGATTTGTTCAAATCAAATTGCCTCGCCCGTGGGTAGGGCCACACCCAAAAAGTGAGCTGAAATCTTAAAAAATCTTCTCATGAACCAGCAGTAGCAGAGACTTGATATTTGGTGTGCAGCTTCCTTTTGAGGTGTAGACTCAGATTTGTTCAAGAGAAGTTTGTGGGGCTATATTTGCCCCTCCCATAATTTCTATTTTCCAAACCAAGAGGCAAATTTTGACCAAATTTGATATGAGGGCTTACTGGGTCATAAGTACTTAATTTATGCAAAAAAATTTTTTCCCATTGCCCCATGGGAACTGCAGGAGCTAAAAATAGAAAAAAAATTACAATGCCCATATCTCCAAAACTACACGGCACTGAGAACTCTTATTTGTTGTGAAGCTTCCTTAGGACCAACAGAATGAAATGGTAAAAAAAAAATTGCCATCAGTTTTATCATGGGGTACTTTTTGGGGACTTTGAAAAAGTGCTGAGTCAGCATTTTTTAACACTTGTGGGTAATGGGAAAAACATATAAGACTACTTTCCTCCCAAACCACTGCTCCAAAAGCTTTCAAATTTCACATATAACATCTTTGGAAGATTGTTTCACATGTTTATTGAAATCAATTGCCTGGATCCATACTTGGGCTCTATGGGAGCCCAAATGTTTAAATTAGTGCAGTATGAGGAGTATTTTTTAAAAATCTTCTTCTTCAGATCTACCAATAAGAATCTTTTGATATTTGGTATGCAGCATCCTTAGAGGGTTGAGATTCAAGTTTGTTCAAGCCAAGTCCCGGGGGTCATATTTAGGCTGAAAATGTGGGGTCCCGTTGCGGACTTAGAAATTTTGTACCAAAATCTGGACATTTTTTTTTGTTGTTTTTTTTTATGCGTTTCGATCAATTTTAAGACAAAAATTTTTTTTTTTTTTTACACTGAAAATTTGGGGTCCGGGTGGGTCTTTGAAAATTTTGGACCAAAATCCAGAAATTGTTTTTTGTTTTTTATGCATTTAGGTCAATTTTAAGAGAAAAAAAAAAAATTTTTTTTACACTGAAAATTTTGGACCAAAATCCAGAAATTGTTTTTTGTTTTTTATGCATTTCGGTCAATTTTAAGAGAAAAAAAATTTTTTTTTTTTACACTGAAAATTTGGGGTCCGGGTGGGACTTAGAAAATTTTGGACCAAAATCCGGAAATTAGTTTTTTATGCGTTTTAAGAAGAAGAAAAAAATTTAGGCTGAAAATATTTTGTTTGGGGAAAAAATTCTGTTTTTTATGCGTTTATCTCAGTTTTGGGATGTAAAAGTGCAGGAACTGAAAATAGAAGGAAAATCCTGTGTATTGTGTGGGCACAATCGCTTCATCTAGTTGGTGTATGCTTTTCTTAGGAGGGGCATATGCAGCTTATTCAAGTCCCTGGTTTGATATTTAGACTACCATGTCAGGTGATTACCCACAGGCCCCTTGGGGCCTCTTGTCTTCAATTTCCGTCAAAAAATGTTGCCACGGCCAAGGTTCTTAGAACTTGGTTTAGTCAGACCACAATATTTCCCTTTGGCACACCCTACAGGGCTCATTTATGATTGGATTGCTTTGAAACCTGGCATGCTTGTTTAGGATGACCTCTAGATGGGAGCTATCGATTTTCTTCAATTTCCGTCAAAAAATGTTGCCACGGCCAACATTCTTAAAACTTACTTTAGTCAGAAGACCTCAATATTTCCCTTTGGCACACCCTACAGTGCACATTTATGATCGGATTGCTTTGAAACCTGGTATGCTTGTTTGGGGAGACCTCTAGATGGGAGCTATCGATTTTCTTCAATTTCTGTCAAAAAATGTTGCCGCTGCCAACTTTCTTAGAACTTAGTTTAGTCAGACCTCAATATTTTCCCTTTGGCACACCCTACAGGGCACAGTTATTAGCTCAACTGGACAAAGTCAAGCTGAGCTATTGCCATCACTTCTCGTCCGTCGGCGTACGTACGGCCACAATTTCCTTTGGCACACCGCACAGGTCACATTTATTTTCATTTCCTTTAAAAAATTATTGGCGTTTTCACCAGCCTTTGAACTTAATGCATTTGTGTAGCAACTTATCCCTTTTTGCACTCTCTGCAGGGTATATTTATGAATTTCCATAAAAAAGAGAAAAAAAACATTGCCGCAAGCAATGACATTCAAACTTAGTGCATTTGTGCATTAATATCTTCCTTTGGCATGCCTCAGAGGGTGCATTCATTATTATGCTGTTTTGAAACTCTGTATGCTTATGCAGGATGACAAAGATAGGAGCTATCGATTTTCTTTTCATTTCCATCAAAAACTGTTGCTTTCAGCAACAGTCTTTGAATTTATTGTATTTGTGCATCAACATTCCTCTTTGACATGGCCTACAGGCCACATTTATCAGGATTTTTTTTTAACTTGGTGTGCTCATTGGGTGAGACCTTTAGATAAGAGCTATTGATTAGCATTCATTCCTGTGAAAAAAGTTGCCATTTACAATAACCTCTGAACTTACTGCATTTGTGTATCAACATTCTTCCTTTAGCCAGTCTTACAGTTTACATTTATGAATTCAAGGATTACTCTTGACATTGTGCACACACTATGCTGTTATGTTGAAATTTCACCAAATAACATTGGTACCAATGATCTTCAATTTTGCCATTTCACTTATAACTTACCAAGTTCAAGTTTGTCAAGTTGAGCTACAGTGTCATTGACACTTTCATTTCATTGACGTTGTTTACATTGACAATGTCCTCATATATAGGTAGTATTTTATATTCTATTACTTAGAATTACTGTAGGATACCTGAATTATTATTCCGATAGTGTAGCTCATTAAATTTGGATTTTGTCCACACTTAGGCTCTATCGGGATGCCTTTGGTCTCTTAATGTTCCCAAAATATTTTGAATTTAATTTTGATTGTTATTATTCATGTATCTTAATTATATATTTTTTTGTGGAGTTTGGAGGACTGATATCAACTTTAGTCGATTCACTCCTGCAGACTCTTGTCATTCTTGTGTTCTCTGGGATGACTAATGTTGGAGATGGGTGTCACGGTAAATTGTTGGCGGTGAGGTTCTGAGGCCAGGCCTCTCACCGCGTTAGAATTCATTTTTTCAGTTTCTGTTTCAGAGGAACATGAACATGGTGATGATATTCTGACACCCATCCAAGTGTGCTACCACCGTCGCGCTCCGTTCAGCATATAGAGCTAGCTGCAGTGCTCATAACTGCAAGAGTTAGACCTTTTGTTAAGGGTATTGATCTCTTGCAAGCAGCTAGCTCGACTGGTGAAGCAGTTACTCCGTCTGTGGGAGCCGTGACACAGGGTAAGTCCGTTGCGGTCGAAGGAAGTGTAGATGTGGGTAGAGCGAGCACTTAAATATAAATAAGCTCATGATTGGGGCCAAATGTTGTTATGAGGAACTTGCACCAGCTGGATCATATGTCCGTCCACCGCTTGGGATGCTCGGTCTAGTCTGCAACCGGGGTCGGCTTTTGTCACGGCTTCCTCCGCTATGTTTCTCAAGCCGAAATGAAGTTATCTCGTTGCAAACTTGCATGAGACGGAGCACACGTCCGCCCACCACTTGGGATGCTCCGTCTAGTCTGCAACCGGGGTTGGCTTCAGTCACGGCTTCCTCCACTACATTATTAAAGCACACACGACCGCAGGATAGCTACCCGACATCAGATAACCAGTCATTTGCGCGAAGATGGAGACTTTCTTCGCCCTTGAAGTTGGACCATCTGATAGCTAGCGATCCGAGGCATCAATCAATGGGACGCTCGGAGAAGAGATCTATCTCCATATGTTTGTCCCAGGAGCAGCATGCGGTGGGAAAAACAGAAGACCGCTGCTCCTCAAGCCTCGGGAACGGACTTGCCGTCACAGTTGCATGGCTATTAGCAGCATCCCAGCTAATGCAAGAGCTGCCTCCCACAGACTGCAGTGTGAGCTGTCAGACGGTGCTGGGTTTGGTCCGTTCAATTGTGCATGTAGTAAAAGCCTGAAGTTTCTCTACGAGACACGCGGCTAGATCTGGGGTCAGATCACCGATTGGAGAACCCTCTCCATCCCATTAACAGTCGGGGCCGACTCTGTCCATTGTGAGAAACCTTATTGAGTCTGAACATGCATCGAAAAGTTCCTTCCACACTGCTGCCGGGGCTGGCGGCAGTTATGGCTTCTTCTACTTACATTGAAGCTCACAAAAGAGGATTAAGCCTAGAAGTTTCTAAGCGGGATACTCTACGAGATCTGGGGAAAGATTGAGAGTGCAGAGCGTTTTTCATCCCGTTAACAGTCGGGGATGACTGTTTTGTGTTGTAAGAAACTAAAGAAAGGAGGAGCATCCGTCCTATGTGATGAGTCGGGATGCTTCTCCTGCACTTCAGCCGGGGTCGGCTGTGGTTACGGCTTCCTCTTCTTCGATGGTTATGCACGATAAGGGATAGATGCCTAAAAAGTTTCTAACGGAACACTCAGCGAGGTCTGGAGCAGATTGCGAGATGGTGAACCTTCTCTTTTCTGTCAGCAGTCGGGGCCGACTGTTTTTGGTGCAAGAAACTTTCGTGAGTTGGGACGCCCGTTGACGCTTACGATTCGGGATGCTTCTTCCACACTGCAGCCGGATTCTGTGGCAGCTATGGCATCTTCCCTTGCTTCATTAATGAAGCGCGTTGACCACAGACTAGCCATCTGACTTTGCAAGTTCGGGTTGAGACTAGAACTACCGTTTAACAGACTCCGATGGTGAGCTGTCAGTTGGTGCTGCGTTGGTCCAGTCATCCGTTTAGTCGGATGGAGTTGACCATATTTGCGGATGGAACATTTGGATGGTGAGAGGGATACGGAGAGTGAGTCTTCATCTCTCACAGAAGGGCACTTTAAGACTAGGAAAAGTCTTAAGCTCTTAAGAATATTGTTCCATCTGAATAAGTCTGCATTTAGACTATTTGGGTAGTAGATCACGTTCATCAGTTGTGGGTCCAAGTTCGAATATGAGCATGCCGGGGATGAAAATATGTTCCTACCTGCATCATTTAATATATGCTCGGAAATAATGGAATGTGCTATTTCATTGAAAAGAGCAAATCTGGGTGCAATGCCCTAAGCAGATCACCTTACCAGAGCTATGGCGCAACGTCTCAATGGAAAGAAATATGAGGACGTGGTTCCTCACTAGAGTTCTTTTCAGGGCAGTGATGTATCAGGGTTCGCACGAGGGTCTGGAATCCTGGAAAAGTTTTGGAAATTAGAAAAAAAAATTCCATACCCTGGAAAAGTCTGGAAAACGGCACCTTTTTTGAGCTGGTTTAGAAAAAGTCTTGGAGAAAACTGAACACAGAAGAGGTGTGTATGGAAAAGTTATGGAATCGATCATTTGTTTCGAAAATCCAAATATTGTTTCCAAAAAAAAATGAAAATCTCGATGCGTTGTCGGAATTCACGAACATCTGCTATTTGGCCGGTCTTTATTTGCATTTATCGGGACATTTTAGAAACACCGACGGATGTAAAGTATCAAGACGCTTTACAAACACCGGCGGATGACCTCATTTTTGCAAATCTGTAAATATATCGCAAAACATGCCTTGCAATTGTATCTTCAGAGAAAAGTGGCTATCAGAATCAAAGTTTTGTGGCTGGATACAAAAAGATGTTAATAAACTGAAACCCAGATGCATTCCATGTGCGAAATCGATTGACATTGCCAATATGGGAGAAGCTGCACTTGTCAGTCATTCGAACGGAAAAAAAACATTTGGAGGCAACTACATCCAAGAAAAACAGTCAACTCTTTTATGAGCTATCAAACGAAAAAAACTGAATGTGCAAGCAATAATAATAGTGACGCATCCAAGATAATATCTTCTGTTATCAAGTCTGATGTTTTAAAAGCCGAAATTTTATGGACACTGGGGTATGGAAAAGGTATGGAAAGTTTCTCGCCGGTGGTCTTGGAAATGTGTGGAAAGTCCTTGAAAAGTTTTGGAAAAGTTATGGAATTTTTCTCCCTTAGAAGTGTATGAACCCTGTACAGTATGCCACAGACAACTTCGCATGGACAGTGATTTTGGAGTTGGTAAGACGTGATGCTGCCCTTGCGTCATCATCACTTATAGATGACAAGGTGAAAAGCTCTCTCTGAGTCACTCCAGTTACTGGAAATATACTATTTGTCGACAAGCTTGCATTGATATATGTGCAGGCTACAAGAAGCTTCAGTGCTCTGCTATTGAAGTTGCTGTCTCATCAACACATCTCAGCAGACCGCGGTAAGCAAGGCCGTTCTGTTTCTAATACGCATCATGTCTCGTGAGGGTACAATAACCCTCTTATATTTACTCTGGAAGTCGTCATTATAGCAACTTGGGAAAGGGGTATAGGTCTGATCAAGGCTATGGATCAGACACCCCTAGTCCGAGGATTAACGGAAGGTTATCATCTTCACAAGAAACTGGGCGTTAATCATGGAAGTTCCTTTCAAAGAGGGTCACTTCTAGTGGAGGTAAAGGCTCTTTTATTGAAGGGAACAGTTGAGGTCAACGAGACGAGCTTCTTCAAGGGGAGGATGTAGTTCCTCCTCCCGTAAACATCATAAGTCGTACAAATGATGGACATGACCTCTATTGCTTGCCAGTTTACGGAGGATTATCAACTGAACGAGGACTGGACGTTAATCACGGAAGATCCTTTCAAAGAGAGTCACTTCTAGTGGAGGTAAAGGCTCGCTTATTGAAGGGATCAGTTGAGGTTGACGAGACGAGCTTCTTTGCGGGGAGGACTTAGTTTCTCCTCCTGTAAGCATCATAAGTTGTACAGGTGATGGACCTGATCTCTATTGCTTGCCAGTTGACAGAGGATTATCAACTTCACGAGAAACTGAACATTAATCACGGAAGTTTCTTTCAAAGAGAGTCACTCCTAGTGGAGGTAAAAGCTTTCTTAATAAAGGGATCAATTGAGGTCGTCGAGAATAGATTTCGGTTGCTTGCCACTGGCCGTAGGTTACAACCTCGCAAAAAGTGGATAAATTGCGGAAGATTAGTGGATGAGAAAGTAGTCTCAGCAGTCCTGTGGCTATCAGCCCAAGCAAGCTCCACTTACAAGAATACTTGTTAGACTAATCTTCCAAGAGAGGCTTTCCTTCTGGAGGTATAAGCTTTCCTATTGAAGAAAAGCATTAGACGTCGTCAAAATTATTCTCCAGTTTTTTATTATCACCTGTTTCTCATGAATCCGGATGGATAGGGGATAGATAAGCTGAGATATGTCTTGGCGTCATGACAATTATGTCATTGTGGACGCCATAGTAGCCTTCTATAAAGTTACAGCGGTCTCTTCAGTTAGTCTCTGTCCGCTGTCTTTGGGATTACAAGCAAAAAAGATACTGTGCTTTTCGGTTTGTTTTTCCTAGGTGTCATAGACTTGAGTCTTATTGTTACACCTTAGTAGCCTAGCTAAAATCTTGAGTGAGATTTTTTCAGTATTATGCAGTGGCATAACTGAATTTATTGTCTCCCGCTTTTTGTTAAAAAATGGGAGATATTAAATTCGGGGTGTCCTTCCATCCTTCCGTGTTTTTCGTTTCCAGACTCTAACTTTCCTTACAGTGACTGGATTTCGATGAAATTTGGGTAGTAGATCACTTTCATCAATTGTGGGTCCAAGTTCGAATATGGGCATATTTTTATACTGTACCAATGACCCAGACTTAGCTGGTGCTAACTCTAAAATATTAAAGGCCAAACGCAAATTTTACCCCCCAATCCCCAAAATTTGCATCTAAAACTGAAAATTACATGTCCTATATGGTCCTCCATACTTTTACCCCACTGCGCATGCGCAGTGTCAAGGAGGTCTCGAAATTGCCGCCAAAAATCATTCTTTGTTTGGCCCTCAATTCAGTTACAACTGACTGATATTTGTGCTTGTAAATCTCAGTTTAAATGATGCCAGACGCATAATTATGAGAGAAATGGTGGATATATGGTGGAAATAGAAGGTGGAGAGGAAAAAACAGTGGAAACAAATGTTCAGGGCTGTAACTTATAATTACTTTTCGAAATTATTCATGTTACCTATTTTCGAGGCATGACCTTGTTGTCATTCTTGCTATGAATGTTCCATTGTTTAATCAGTGTTTCCTCTCTCCCTTTTCCTTTATTCCCCCCTAGCTATTCTCCCATGCTTTTGGCTTATTTTTTGTAATGTTTATTACTAAAATTTCTTGGGAGTTTTGACTTGGTAACAGAATTATTTTGTTTTTTCCCCATGTTTACGTCCCCACCCCAGATGTGTTTAGGCATTTTGGTCTGCATCTACCATCTGATGTTCTACAGTTTCTTCTCGGGAAGCCTCTGTTTTGCATCAGATAGTGTTTAAATTGGTAACTGATTTCGGGCTATATTTGTTTCAGTTCCTGGAGTGATGTTTCCGGTTTGTTGATACTTTTGCTTATGTTGACAACTGTTACTTCTGACAGTGATTACTTGTCTTCTGCTTAATTTAGTTCATAGCAAGATACATTAATATTGTCCGTAAGTGTTGCATTAATTTTCAAAATCATTAAAAAATTTTGTCCACACTTAGGCTTTTTTGGGATCCTTTGGGCTCAAGGTTCCCATTGGGAACATGGGCTCTTCTGAAAATTTTTTCAAAATTTTTTTTTTTTTTGAAAATTATTTTCTTTTAAAATGTTATAATGAATTATAATATATATGTATATTTATTTCAAGGGTTAGTGCGAGTGATATGACAGTGTATATTTTTTCTGGTTGGAAAAAATGTTCTTCATTCGTAATGCGAGGATATCTTCCTCTAATTCACAAGTTCATTGTGTTTCTTATAGTCAATGTAGTTGCATTAATTCTTGCTCTGTGTGTGTTGATTGATATGACATCGTTGGAGACGGGTGTCACGGTATTTTATTAGCGGTGAGGGGTCCATTACGGTCCTCTCTCCGTAGGGTCACTATATACTATCAGTTTCTTTTTCAGAATTCAGAGTGATGTTTCCGTGATGTCTTCAATAAGTGTGTCTCCGTCGTTGCAATAGTAGGGCTAGCGGGAAGTGCTCAAGGTATTACGACAATTGCTGGGAGTTAGCTAGTTCTATCGAAGGCATTGTCGCCCGCTAGTCCGCCCGGTGTTGCGTCCATTCACCAGGAAAGAATGGTACAGCACCCGGGTTAGTCCGTTGCGGTCCAGGGAAGCAGATTGGGTGATGCGGGCACTATAAAACTTCAGATGTGCACACCCAGCAACGATGGATCCGAGGATAGTACAGAGGAAGCCTGTCCATCCGGTAGCTAGCTCGTCCAGGTCCCCCGGACCGCGAGCGAGAGAGGCCCCCTCTCTCTTGCATCAACATCTGCGCCGCGATGTTGTTGTATGTTGTTCGCTTAGTCGGAGCTTACGTCCACTCCTCCTGCTCAGGACGCTCCGTCGCATGACTGTCCGACGCGGCTGCTTTATGGGCTTCCTCATCCTCGTCAACACACACGACCGCACCTTAGCTGGGGACTGCCGCGATTTTATTCCGATGGGGCGGTTACGCATTGGTCCTCTCCAAATTTCTTTAAGTATTGGAGGGTGAAGATTCTTTCGCCCGATACGGACATCCTCTTGTCTAATCAAGTGAATAAGAGATTCAGCCTTGGGCAAGTTTTCTGGGCTTAACTCAGGTAGTTCCACTGCAACTGCCGGATCCGAGTTTTACAGTCTTGACGGATGCCAGTAAACAGGTTGGGTCGTTTTCATTGAGCTCAACGGATTGAAGTGCCAGGGTCTTTTGATATCGTAGTTCCTTATCAAGCACTCAAACATCAAGTATGATGTCATTTTGGCTTGTGCTACGTTACTGGATAACGTAATTCAGAATGTTCTTATGCTAATTCTGTCCGACAATTCGACGGTATTAGTGTATTTTCGGAATTATAGAGGCACTCATTCCATCCTGTTATTCATGTTAACGGAATGAATCTTTCGGTTGCTACTAGAACATCAAGTTCTCCTATCAGTCCGTCATATTCCGGGTCGTCCGAACCTATTAGCGGACTCCCTTCACAGGGGGGCCATTTGTTGCCGCCAGATTCAGCTTTCAACAAACGAGTTTTCAATCAGATTGCTACCATGGCGAGCGGCCAATGATCGACTTATTCGCGACGCATCTAAACAATTAGTTGCAGACGTATGTGTCATTATGTTTAAATCTTCGTGCGTTTGCAATAAATGCTCTATCGATCTTGTTAGACGGAATAATAAGATATGCGTATCTTACAGCGTTGTTGATTCAACAGATTTTGCTCTAGTGTAATTATTTCAATGCAAATTCTGTTGGTAGCTTCTCTAACTCCACAAGACTGTGGACAATTTACTCACGCGTCTGTTGTGGGACATGCCATGGAAGCTTCCTCCACATTTCGGTCCATTCTATGGTCAGATGGATTCAATCTACTGTCAGTTCTGCTTATGATTATTTCTTCATTCAGCAGTCTGTGTTTTAGTTTAAGCTCATGAAGCAAGAGTTCTTCTACTTCATGGGCTTAAGCTATTAATATGGTTATTACAGATTTAATGAGGGCTGCATATTAGTGTTTGCCCTCCATTTTCACTATTTTGTATCTGAGAATATTGAGTCCTTTTCTACAGATCTACATTGTTTAGGTCCGCTATTTTTTACTCTGAAGGTTGTCTACTAAATAGTGGCAACTATGTGTGTATAGGCTTTCGGTTCCGGCAGTGACTCTGTCCTGCTGCCCTCTTTGCTCTGGAGTATTTGATCCAGGGCAAGGGAAAGGGGGGAGGGGATGTTCCCTTAGGCCACCTGCTTTATAGTGTAAAGCAAGGGAATACCTCCCTTGGACTTAGTAATTCTGTGTCGGTTCTGAGGTGATTTTAGGGTTAAACCTATGTTTACTCATCTGTGTAATATTTTTTAGTGTTGATTGGTGTGAAGCATTCATATATATCACGTGATTAATTGAGTGTTAATATACAATCCTCTAACACTTTTAAATGAGTATATAGAGTCTCATTTCTCTAGACTCCCACATTAGTTGGCTTTCCTTAAAAAATATTAGTATAAAGGGTTATACTAGATGTTTATAGACATCATTGATGTTATTGTGCTCAATTACAGAATAGTATTGTGTCTTTCTTTTTTGTTACAAATAAGAAAGATACATGTAAGACTATCTCTCCTTTTCTCCTTAAGGGGATAGGTCTGTTATAGGTAATTGAGTCTATTGGATTTTCCTTATGTCCTAGGCCCTCCAACCTTTTTACTATTCAGCTAAGTCTGGGTCATTGGTGCAGTATAAAAATGTTAAAAAATTTATAGTAATTTATTTATATATTTTTTATACTTTCCAATGACCCAGACGGAGATGGCCCTCCCATGAGTTGGGAACTCATTCCTCCCCACTGAGTACATAACGCTTACCAGGCACTGGTTGTAAGAATGATTTTGGGCGGCAATTTCGAGACCTCCTTGACACTGCGCATGCGCAGTGGGGTAAAAGTATGGAGGACCATATAGGACATGTAATTTTCGGTTTTGGATGCAAATTTTGGGGATTGGGGGGTAAAATTTGGGTTTTGTTCTCGTGCAAAAATTATGCAAATTAGGGAAACTTTGATTTATTCAGTGCTACTACTAATGCACAAGAAGTGCACACCTTCCGTGTTTTTCGTTTCCAGACTCTAATTTTCCTTACAGTCAGTGGATTTCGATGAAATTTGGGTAGTAGATCACTTTCATCAATTGTGGGTCCAAGTTCGAACATGGGCATTTTCCACACATATTTAATTAGGCTGCTTAAATTTGATTGGCTGATGGTTTCCAGACTCTAACTTTCCTCAGAGTCAACCGATTTCAATGAAATATCATATATGGATTACTTTTCACATCAGTTTAATGTAATATGTCTTATCATACAGTCTTAATTTTTAGTGATTCTCACAGTTATACTCCACATCACTTTACTTGCTTTGACAGTGACCTCCATGAAAATAAATCTGATAACGACTGTCTAAAGCGCTGTCTGTTCTGTCTCTTCTAAATAACTTCCACTTGCAACTGAACTATATTCCACTGGATGCATTAATTCCCCTTGAAACTGCTGCCCAGCGGGAGACATGAATTCACTGAATTTGCTTGTTATCTCTTGGGACTGCAGTCTCTTTGGGAATTCAGGGCTGTTTATATAGCGGCTCTTCATTCCCTACCTTGCGTGACGTTAACTGTAAGTCTCCATTAAGTGAGCCTTCATGGTCACAACTTACACCGATATATCTGTCTTCACATAGATGAAGACTTATAAGCTATGGCTAGCATTGTAAGTCTCCCCAGTGAGCTTCTAGGACCTCAGTTATCAGCTTTTAATGGTTTTCATGTACAGGAAGACCTTTAGCTGCTTCATCTAGGCTGAGTTAGTTGTCCTATTAGACATGATACTGTTTGTTAGAGGAGGTTATTCTCTTCAAACCGGTATGGTTTGGTGCGAGTTATTATGTAAATACGGTGTATTTGTTCGTCACGTCCTTCTCTGCCCTTAGTGGCATTATGGAGTCGGTCAGACGTGAGGGAGCCTTGCGGTTCCTATACTATTTGATGACTAACACCAGAACGATTCAAGTAATGCGGGGTGAGGGGGGTTTGATATGATTTTGAATCCCCCCCCCCCTCTCCCCCCACCGCCAATGTGTTAAGAGACGATTACTGGACAAGACGTAGTTTTCTTCCCGTAAGCCTCATATGCATTTAAGTATATACATGCATTTCATGACTTCTCGATTGGCAGCTGGGTCGTGTTCTATGACGACCTCATGGGCACATCCACTTTTAGTTGGTTGGTTTCCTGTGGTTGTTTCGTTTATATGTCATATACGAGCCTATGATTCATCATCAATAAATTGCTATCCTTTGGGTACCTGGGAGGCTGTCTAGTCAGTTAACTAGTATTCAGATGATTACATGCTCACGCGCATAATAAATGCATTATTAGGCAGACGCATTTTCGCATGTTATGGACCTTAGAAACAATGAATTATTTTGGGGGCGGTCCGTGACGAGTCTGTTATTCATAGCTTGTTCCATTTCTAGATCCAAGTTTCTATTAAATTTCGGTACCCAATCAAATACAACTTGTCTTTACACTCTCGTATATGCGCAGTTTTCTAGGAGCATAGATATCGGATTGAACACGTCTAGGAGTGTTATTTACAGGAATTTATTGTACACCTGAATGGGGTCGCCTGTGGGTTACCCCGAAGTGTATTTACTCTCCAGAGATCGTTTTCGACCTATCTGTGCATGCCGACTCCGGTATACGTTACAAGCAGGCGATATTAATTACCGGGATTGCCGCTATAGCCTAAGCTTCTGAAGTGGCGTTAAGCACCAAATTATTAATAATAGTTAATACCTGGTTGCCTGTTCAACGAATATTTATATTGTTATTTGGTACTGCTTTTACTGATTCCAGCGCGCTCCCCTCTTTCTTTTTGAAGAAGTTTCCTTCAAAAAAAGGGGGGGAGGAGGGGTGATTTTTTACCTCTTCTCCAGCTTGATAAGTGGGTAACTATGAGTGAAGCTGTTTTGTCTGTAGATTAATCCTGGATACAGCTTATGTTTTATTGTATATGGCGTATGCTTGTGGGGGATATCCTCTCATTCTCAAATACGCCATCCTAACTTTTGGGGTTTAGTCCGGACCAGCCTTAAAAATTGGGAACTCGTTACATCCAATTAGCATAGTCTTCATGCTAAGAAAACGGAATTACTTGAATTTGGCTCCTTATTTATGATATGTCTTCTCTATTACTGTATAGAGACACATACATGTAATTCCTTTTAAATTTAATTTCCTTTCACCTTGGATTACAGGCTTGGAACTATGTTGGTCTACTAATTCTGAAGTCCTAGGCCCTCCACCTTTATATGATTCAACTAGTCTGGACCATTGGTTTATAGTATAAAAATATGATAAATTTAAAGTAATTTGTATATTTTTAGCTCAAATAGACAAAGTCAAGTTGAGCTATTGCCATCACTTCTCGTCCGTCGACGTACGTACGTTAGTACGTACGTTAGTATGTACGTACATACGTCCACAATTTCTTTTGGCACACCTCACAGGTCACATTTATGATCAGATCACTTTGAAACTTGGTATGCTTGTTTGGTGTGACCTCTAGATGGGAGCTACCGATTTTCTTCAATTTCTGTCAAAAAATGTTGCCGCTGCCACCGTTCTTAGAACTTAGTTTAGTCAGACCACAATATTTCCCTTTGGCACACCCTACAGGGCACATTTATGATTGGATTGCTTTGAAACCTGGTATGCTTGTTTCGGGTGACCTCTAGATGGGAGCTATCGATTTTCTTCCATTTCCGTCAAAAAATGTTGCCGCGGCCAACGTTCTTAAAACTAAGTTTAGTCAGACCTCAATATTTCCCTTTGGCACACCCTACAGGGCACATTTATGATCGGATTGCTTTCAAACCTGGTATGCTTGTTTGAGGAGACCTCTAGATGGGAGCTATCGATTTTCTTCAATTTTCGTCAAAAAATGTTGCCGCTGCCAACGTTCTTAGAACTTAGTTTAGTCAAACATCAATATTTCCCTTTGGCACACCCAACAGGACACATTTATGATCGGAATGCTTTCAAACCTGGCATGCTTGTTTGGGGTAATTCTTCCATTTCCGTCCGTCAAAAAATGTTGCCGTTGGCAACGATCTTTGAATTTAGTTTAGTCAGACCTCAATATTTTCCTTTAACATACCCTTCAGGGCACATTTATGATCAGATCACTTTGAAACTTGATATGTGTGTTCGGGGTTACCTCTAGATGTGAGCTATTGCTTTTATTTTTATACTGTAACCAGTGACGTAGACTTAGCTGGTGCTAACCCAAAAATATCTAGGGCCAAACACAAATTTTGCTCCCCAATCCCCAAATTTTGCATGCAAAACCAAAAATTAGAAGTCCTAACTGGCCCTCCATACATTTTACCCTCCGCGCATGCTCAGACGTCAGGAAGTCACCGAATCTGGCGCCAATAAAATCATTCTTTGTTTGGCCCTTGTCAGATAACAACAAACTGATATTTGTGCTTTTAAATTTCAATTAATAATGATGCCAGACACAAATCAATGGTTAAATTGGTGGATCCAAGGACAGAAATGGATGAAGGAAGGAAGAAACGGTGGTTTGAAACGTTCAGGGCTGTAATTTTATAATATTTATTAAAATTAGTTCATGTTCCCTAATTTTGGGACATGAGCCTGACATTATCACTGATTGATTATGATCTATCCACTGTTTATTTAGTATTCCTTCCCTGCCTTCCCTTGATCCCCCCAGTTAAGTTCCCAAGCTTTTTGGCTTGTTTTAATAAAAAAAATTTATAAAATTTATTGGGAGTTTAACGTTTTATGCAGAAGATTATTCTGTACATCCCCAGGGTTACGTCCACATCCTTAGGGTGTTCGGGCATTTTGGTCATGCATCTTACATCCAATGTATCGTTTTTTCTTCTGAGGAAGATCTTGCTTTACATCAGATAGTCTTGTTTCTGTTACTGACTTCGGGCCGTGTTGTCTGGGGTCTTGATTCCGGTGTTTTGTTTACATTACATTACTCTAGGTAGTTTCCTATTGTTGTTTAGGAACAACAGTTGTAAGTAAAATTAAATATTCTGATAGTGTGGCAGTTAATTTTACACAGTTTTTATAATTTTGTCGACACTTAGGCTTTTTTGGGCTCATCGTTCCCTTTGGGAACTTGGGCTCTTATATTAGGAAAAAATTTTCAAAAATTTTTATTTTATTTTTGAAAGAGTTTTTCTTTTGGATATATTTATTTCATTGATTATATTTAATGTTATCTTATATTATATGTAGATTTGGTGGTGGTACAATGACATATTTAGTTTTTAGGTAATTATTTTTATCTAATAGTATGGCAAATAGAGGAAACCTTTCCTTTATTTAGTTGGTCGTTGTATGAGTTTACTTGATGTACTACCACTAATTCTACTCCATGTATCAGATTTGATAATCTGAATGACGGGCGTCATGGTTTGTGTTAGGTGAGTGGACTATATCGGTCCTATTGCGGCGAGGGGACTCGGCTGGTCCTCTCGTCAAAAGGTCACTATAATTTTTTAGTTTCTATTTACAGAGGAACAAGAACATGATGTGGCTTCGTGACGCCGTCAAGGAGTGTGCTGTTGTTGTCGCAATTCAATGAAGAGCTAGCGGAAAAGTGCTCAGGTATTAGACAAGTGCCTAGATCCTTAGTAGGATTGACGACCTTGTCGCCAGCTAGCTCGACCGACAGATGTAACTCTAAATGAGGGACGTGATGCCGGGTATGTTCGTTGCGGTCGAGAAGAGGAATAAGGGTGTAGCGAGCACTATAAACATGCGAACATGCTCACCCTGCGACAACGGGAAGGAGGAAGTAGACAAGTTCTGAGGTATGCTCATCCAGGTCTTTCGTGGTCTCAAGCAAGAGAGAGGCCTCTCTCGCTTATGACAGCATCTCGGGTCAGAGGTTGTTGGTAGGAACTTGTGTCAGTCAGACAAGTTCTGAGGTAAGCTCGTCCAGGTCTTCCGTGATCGCAAGCAAGAGAGAGGCCCCTCTCTTTTATTACAACATCTGCGGTCAGAGGTTGTTGGCAGGAACTTGTGTCAGTCAGACAAGTTCTGAGGTATGCTCGTCCAGGTCTTCCGTGATTGCGAGCAAGAGAGAGGCCTCTCTCTCTCTTATGACAGCATCTGGGGTCCGAGGTTGTGGGTAGGAACTTGTGTCAGTCAGACATGTTCTGTGGTATGCTCGTCAGGTCTTCCATGATTGCGAGCAAGAGAGAGGTCCCTCTCTCTTATTACAACATCTGGTGTCAGAGGTTGTTGATAGGAACTTGTGTCAGTGGGAACTTACATCCACGGGACGCTCCTTCCATAGACTGCTGGGGCCGGCCAGTTTTATAGCTTCCTCTATGTTCGAAAAGCACACGACCGCGCAGGTCCGTTGTCCCTAGTTAGTTCGAACGGTGAAGTAGTTACTCAGGTCCCTGAGAACTGTCATGCCGGGTGTACACGATCTGAGCTAGAGAAAGAGAGATCATATAGGGTGGAGCGAACAATATGATATGCAATTATGCTTACCCAGCGACGACGGAAGGAGGAAACCGGCAAGGTCTGAGGTATGCTCGTCCAGGTCATCCAGGACTGCGAGCAAGAGAGAGGCTGCTCTCTCTCTTACAGCATCATCTGGGGACAGATGTTGTTGGTAGGAACTTGCGTCAGTTGGAGTATACATCCATGCCTCCTGTCCGGGGCGTCCCGTCTAATAGGCAGCCGGGGCCGGATAGTCTTATGGTTTCCTCTACATAACGGACAAAGTGATCTTTATATTGCACAGGGCTATAAAACCCGATGAATGGTGTCAGTTCCCTGTCGCCGGTGAAACGGTTAAGATTGGATACTTGGACCGTGACTCAGGATGTGTCGCATATGCATTGTATTTAGAGCTAGTGGAAAAGTGCTCAATGATTTTAGAAAAAAAGACAAGGGCTAGGTTTCACGGAGGCTTACGTCCCTTGTCTAAAAACAGCTAGCTGAACCGGCAGATCTCACTCGTATGTGGGTGATGTGATTTCGGGTATGTCCGTGGCGGTCGAGAGAGAATAAGGGTGTAGCGAGCACTTTTGATCGAATCCATGCTCACCTAGTGCTGATGGAAGGAAGAAGACGACAAGTTCTGAGGTATGCTCGTCCAGGTCTCTCCGGGTCACGAGCAAAAGGGAGCCCCGCTCTCTCTTTCAACATCATCTGGAGCCAGGTGTTGTTGGTAGGAACTTGCGTCAGTCAGAGCTTACATACATAGCTATTGTCTGGTACGCTTAGTTCAATTCCTAGCCGGGACGGCTACAGTTTTGCTTCTTTAGCGTCTACCAAGCACTCTCGCACCTTGGCTAAGTGACTCAGGATTTCCAGTCTGCATCGTCAGAAGGTCCATCTTTTGTGAAGAAAGTTGCACCATCTAGTAGCCAAGGGGATGAGGCTTCATTCATCGGGTCGTCCGAATTAATAACTATATTGGACTCCATGTCCTAGGAGCAGCTGTCGAAGAGGCTATTCATGACTGCTGCTCCTCAGGCCTCTGTAACGGACTTGCTGTCGCAGTTGCTCAGCTAATTGCAGTATTCCTGCTAAGGCAGAAGCACTCAACGTCAGTCTCAAATCTTGAGCTGTTGCATAGTGCTTATTTGGTCCAGTCACCTGCCTGTTTAGATGCTGGTGACTGTGATTCTAACTGATTTGAACATATGATGGAAAGGATAACTTTTCCTTCCGGAACAACTCTTGGATGATATGGATACCATACATTATCATTTCCTTCAACTTGTTCCAGGGATTCAAAATGCTGCAAGCAATTATGAGAAACCGCTAGCATTGTTCGGCGCTGACTTCATCCGAGTAAAGAGCAGGGTAATAAGATCGCTTTCCGGTTAAGTCTATACGGGTGTCACAGGTCTTCGATTCTGTAGTCGACACCATATTTAACTTTCGATGGGAAAAAGTAATTCGGTTTCTTATCATCTTCCTCTGTATTTTTAATCGTTTGTGATGGTTCACATACTTTTAAAAACAACAGGGGAAGATGTGGAGAGTTCCTCATTGTTGATTGAGCAGGCTAAGCTGTTTGCTCGGATGCAATTGAGAAGATAATTTCTTAGTCAGAGTGAATTTAGTCTCATGGTCTTATGTACTTTAATTTTAAGTACTGTGACTCATCGTCTATATGGAAGGAATTTTGTGGTCGTTTGTACCTTTTAAAATTCTTTCCAGACCTAGTATTTATTTCTTGGTTTTAACTAATGTTAAGTGGGAGTTATTCTGATGCTAATGTAAGTGGGAGTTATTCTGATGCAACGATGCCTTGTGTCTTCATCTTTGCATTTGACTAGGTGGAAAACTTGCCATAGGTCGCTTTAGTCTTCCAACTCTAGTTTTTATGATAAGAATCAATTCTCGTCTCTTTAAGCTGAGGTCTAATGTACCATCACCATCAGAAAGAGTACAAGATGTTGTCCTAGACTCAAATCGTTTATAAGGACTCATAGCAAGGTATAGGTATACCTAAGTCTTTGATGGTAAGCTTTCATTATTGTAGGATTAAACTACAAGAAAGCATCTATTCTCGACTCTTTAAGTTGGGGTCCAATCGACCACAGCCAACA
The DNA here is from genome assembly GCA_031216915.1 of Pictodentalium vernedei. Lineage (NCBI taxonomy): Eukaryota > Metazoa > Mollusca > Scaphopoda > Dentaliida > Dentaliidae > Pictodentalium > Pictodentalium vernedei. The sequence goes on from CM062293.1 coordinate 271,219,024, forward strand.
GAAGAGTAGGAGAGTTTGTCCTAGACTCAATTCGCTTATAAGGCTCATAGCGAAGGTATAGGTATCTCTCCTAATAATTCTTACGTGGGTCTATACAGCCACTTGGATAGGGGTTTCTCGTCTTTGAATCAATTCTCGACTCTTTCAGTTGGGGTCCAATCGACCACAGCCAACAGAAGTGTACGAGATGTTGTCCTAGACTCAAATCGTTTATAAGGACTCATAGCAAGGTATAGGTATACCTAAGTCTTTGATGGTAAGCTTTCATTATTGTAGGATTGAACTATAAGAAAGCATCTATTCTCGACTCTTTAAGTTGGGGTCTAATCGACCATAGCCAACAGAAGAGTAGGAGAGTTGTCCTAGACTCAATTCGCTTATAAGGCTCATAGCGAAGGTATAGGTATCTCTCCTATATATAATTCTTTAGGTTTGTGTATACAGCCACTTGGATAGGGCTTTCTTATCCTACTGAGTTACTGATCAGACTCCCCTGAGCCGGTGGTTCGAGGCTCTTATATAACTCGGTCCGGCTAATTTTGACTGGAAGTGGATAAATAGGTTATTTATTATTATTTTTCAGTCGATAAACGAACATTCGGCAATTGTAGAGAGTATAGTTCTTTAGATCACTTGTTTTGTGAACTAGATAATGTCTCATGGGATTTATGACAGGATTCATGTATCCCACTAGTCATTTGGCTGGTTCATCTGTTTCACAGAGCAAATTAACCAGCTGTTTGGCTTGCTTTTATCAGTTATCTGACGCATTAACAGCAATAGTTTTATGCGCCGGATGAAGTTGTGTGGAGCGGCTTCGAATGTTACTTGCGATGGGTCGCTCACACACGTGTCTGCTCCAGTTATTAACTGGAGTGGTAGACGTTTTTCCCTCTTGACCTGTTTTGTTTTAGAGAATCTTTTAACATAAGGTCAAGTTTGGGCATATATTACGGTTTTCTCAATTATTTCGGATGTGAGTTCATATATTGCGTTACAATCCTGAGTCTGAGTGTCTCTCTATGCACATCAGAGTTTATCAGAAGAGAGGTTACGCTTTTATTATACCACCCACTTGAAAAGTGGGCGGTATATAGCATTCATGGTGTCCGTACTTACGTACTTCCGTACGTCCGTACGTCCGTGACGCTTTGGGGGTACACATCTGCTATCCGCTACTCCTCTTAAACCAGTGGGTGGATTTCATTGAAACTTACAGGCATTCTTTTCTATACATTATAGATGTGCACCTCCTATTTTGCTTTCAGGTATTTTTATTTTTTACTCTTTCCCAAAGGGCGAAATGAACTTAGCCAAATTGTTGTGATGCTTTAGGGGGGTACACTCCTGCTATCCGCTACTCCTCTTATACCAGTGGGCGAATTTCATTGAAACTCTCAGACATTCTTTTATATACTTTATAGATGTGCACCTTCTATTCTGCTTTCAGGTATTTTTATTTTTTCATCTTGCATGCTCTTTGTAATATTTACCCTTTCTCATATTGAAAATTGCTCTCATGTTTTCGGAGAACATACAGATGTGCTGTGTATATTAAATACTTTTTTACTGTTGTGAAATGTTTCTTGGTTGGAGTGGGTGGTATCTTTAGTGAGCAGTGCTCACAGTAATTCTAGTTGTCATTATTTTTCAATAGAAGGGACGTTTATATTTTTATACTGTACCAATGACCCAGACATAGCTGGTGCTAACTCTTAAAATATAGGGCCAAACACAAATTTTGCCCCCCAATCCCCAAAATTTACATCTAAAACTAAAGAAAACATGTCCTGAAAGGCCCTCCACCCTTTGCCCCCACTGCGCATGCGCAGTGTCAAGGACGTTCCGAAATTGGCGCCATTAATCATTCTAAGTTTGGCCCTTCATCAGTTAACATCTGACTGATCTTTGTGCTTTTAAATCTCAGTTTAAATGATGCCAGACACATAAATATTAGTGAAATGGTGATTCTAAGGAGGATAGAAAAGGAGGAGAGGAAAAGAATGTGTGACAGAATATTATCAGGGCTGTAACTTAAAATTTTTTAATGAAATTATGTTAAGTTACCTATTTTCAAGGCAGCAGCCATTTTGTTGTCATTCTGATTATTTAGTTACACTGTTTTTTCAAATGTTTTCCTCTCTCCCTGTCCTTTAAGTTCCCCCTTGCTATTCTCCCATGCTTTTGGCATAGTTTCTGTAATTATTATTACTAAAATTTCTTGGGAGTTTTAGCTGAATAACAGAATGAATTCTGTTCTTTCCCCATGTTTACGTCTTCACCTACGGGTGGTTAGGCGTTGTGTTCTGCATCTACCATCTGATGTTCTGCAGTTTCTTCCCTGGAAGTCTCTGTTTTGCATCAGATAGTGTATTTTTGGTAACTGATTTCGGGCCTGGGTGCCTGGAGTCTTATTTTAGTGTTTTTACACTCATTGTTTACATTTACAACAGCCCTCTGTGTGAGGGGGGGATTTCTAAATAATAATATCTTTATGTTATTTTAATCATAACTAGATACATTATTATTGTTCGTAAGTGTTGAATAAATTGTTTAAAATATTTTTAAAATTTTTGTCCACACTTAGGCTTGGGATCCATTGGGGCTCAACGTTACTTTTCAGAAACTTGGGCTGTTCTGAAAAAATATTTTTTCAAAATATTTTGATTTCAATTATTTTTTCTATATTAATGGATCATATTATTATTATGTATTTTGATTGCCAGGGGTTAGTGCGAGTACCAGGACTTGTTTTCTTTTCACATTGAAAGGATATTGATCAATTGTTTTAAGAGGAAGTCTTCCTCTGACCTTATTATCATTCTATATGTGGTCAGTGTACTCGCATTAACTCCTGTTCTGTATCGTATGATTTCGATGACAATATGGGAAGCGTATGTCACGGTATGTTGTTGGGGATTTGGACACTCCGGTCCTTTCCCCGCAGGGTCACTCTACTTTATCAATTTCTATTTCAGACGATCAAGATTAGGGTGATGTATCTGTGATGTCTTCCAACAGTGTGCCTCCGTCGTCACAATTAATGAAGGGCTAGCGGAAAAGTGCTCATGTAATACGCCAATTGCCTAAGAGGACCCTAGTAGGTTCAACGGCCTTTGACGTCCGCTAGCTCGCCCGGTGTAGCGTCCATTCACCGAATGGTTCGGCAGCCGGGTTCGTCCGTTGCGGTCTAGAAGGAATTTTGGGGTGATGCGAGCACTATAAAATTATCTTAATGCACACCCAGTGACGGCGGATCGGAGGGAGAACGGAGGAAGCCTTTTAGTCCGGTTCATAGCTCGTTCCGGTCCATCCGGATGGCAAGCGAGAGAGGCCCCTCTCTCGTTCAACAACATCTGGCCCCAGATGTTGTGGTACAAATGTGTCACTAGCGGAGCATACGTCCGTCGCTCGGGACGCTCCGTTGTATAGGCAGTCCGCTGAGACTGCTAAGGCTTCCTCTTCTCGTCAGCGCACACGACCGCACCTTGGCTGCGTGACCGCCGATATATTACCAGCTTCGCCGATCAAGGATTCTTCGGCGACCAGGTCACACCATCCGGCAGCCAGGGATCGAGACCGATGGACTCCGGACGTTCGCATAGGAAAAGTATGCGGGAGCCATCTGATGCGGAGCTGCCCTCGGCGAAGCAGCGATAGACTGCGCCTCCGCAGGTCTCGACGCCGGACATTTTTGTGCACATAGCACAGCTTATCGCAGCATCCCAGCAGCCGACAGAAACGGTGTCGGATCGAGAATTATCCGACAGCGCTGGGTCGGTAGCCGGGGACTCGAGGCCTGCAGACTCCGGACGTTCGCATAGGAAGTGTGCGGGAGTCAACGTACACGGAGCTTCCAGCGGCAATGCATCGTAAGTCCGCTACTGCACAGGCCTCGGGAACGGACGTGCTTTCCTTAATAGCACAGTTTATCGCAGCATCCCAGCATCAACTGAATCTGTCGCATATATTTTATCCGACGATGCTGGGTCGGGACGCTCCGCGGAAGCGGGTACGGACGTCCGATAGTTTCATCCGGTCCGACGGGATACCGAAAGGGATTCGGAGGATTTCAAGCTTTCCCTTTCGGAACAACATATGCTGCGATGCCGGATAAGAAACTGATAGCGTCGGTGGACTTAGAAATTTTGGGTTCGGTTCAGGGACATCGTCCCTCAGTTCCGACATAGTCCAATAATGTCACACAAACTTTCGAATTATTGAACGACGCTATATATATTATTATTTTATGCCTGCTATCCAAGCATTTCTGGTTTCTTGTTCGAAGAGTTAAGGAGATGTCTTTCAAAAGTGTGCCTCTGTCGTCATAGTTAATGAAGAGTTAGCGGCAATAAGTGCTCATGGAATATGTCTATCGCTTACGGAGTGACATTCGCTAGCTCACCCGGTGTAGCGTACATTCATCGAATGGTTCGGCTGCCGGGTTCGTCCGTTGCGGTCTAGGAAGGAGATTTGGGTGATGCGAGCACTTTAATTACTTTAGTACTCACCCAGTGACGGCAGATTGAGGACAGATCGGAGGAAGCCGACATAGGGGACCGCATGTTGTGGTTCAGATATTTTACATTCGGAGCATATGTCCGTTGCTCGGGACGCTCCGTTATATTGACAGTCCGAGAGACTGTCTTTAATGCTTCCTCATCCTCACAGCAGGGCACACGACCGCACATTGGCTACGTGACCTCGAGTATCCGATCAGTTTCGGCATTCAGTGATTCCACGGCGAATAGGTCGCGCCATCCGGTAGCCAAGGGACACGAGGCCTATACACTCCGTTCGCTCGCATATTGGAAGTATGCACGGGGTAACGATCTCGGAGCTTCCTGCGGCAATCCATCGTAAGACCGCTTCTCCTCAGGCCTCAGTGACGGACGTGCTATCCGAGTTAGCACAGTTGTTTCGCAGCATCCCAGCAATTGACAGTTTCTCGGTCGAATTAGGAATTATCCAACGGCGCCGACAGGATGGCGAAAGGGATTCGAAAGATTTCGAGTTTTCCCTTTAGTAGTATCGGAAGTTGCCTTTCATATCTTCTGGCATTTCTTCCAGTGATTATTTTTCGGACTTCATTGCTGCGATCTTGGATAAGAGACTTATAGCGTCATTGGACTCGGATTTTTCGATCGGTACAGGGACATTGTCCCTGACTTACCGACGCTGTCCAATATTGTCATTACAACATGTGTTTTATTTTTCGACGCTATATATTTATATATATATACAAGCCTGCTACTAAGCATGATAGTTTAGTTTCTTGTCCGCGTGGCTCATTTCTGCCATTTTATCATTTTTACAAATAGTTTATTTTGGCAGAGCAGGGCATACCGAGAGTTCGTATGCGTCTAGACGGTGTTATTAAAGACTGCATATATTCTTTTTTCGCCGTTTATGTCTTTTCCAATTTCAATGTTGGGAACGACATTATGTATAGTAGACTTAACTTAGACGCTTTATTATACGTAATCCGCCTTACTGAGGCGTTATCATTACGTCTTCAAGAAAAGATTTACGGGATATTATTCTCAATGTAATTTCTTTTGAGGGCAGTAGTTTGTTCACGTATAACTCCGCCCTTCAGTGGCTGATTGGAGTTGGTTAGACATGACGCAGCCCTAGCTACATCCACACGCGTGGATAGTAAGGTTAAGAACTCTCTCAGAGTCGCTTCGTTCTCGGAGGAGCTTCTCTTCGACGGCAACTTTCCGGCAATCCATGAATTGCTCGATTTATACATTCTCTTGTCTATCTAGTGTTACAAGAGATTCAGACTGGGGCAAACATTCGGTGGTTGACTCAGAGAGTGCCGCCGCAGTTGCCGGACCCGAGTGTGGCTGTTATGACGGTTGCCAGTCAAACAGATTGGGATATATACTGATCCCTACGGATTCGAAGTGCCAGGGTCTTTGGGTTCCGCAGTCTTTTAGCTATCAGTTTAACTTCCGCGGAATAATGTTTTTTAGGCTTGCTTTATGTCATTGCATGAACATTATTCAGAAACGCATGCCCAAATTCCTGTCCTTTAATTCGACAGTAGTGGCGTATCTCCGGAACCAGGGAGGCACTCTTTCGTTTCCGTTATTCAATTTAATGGAAAGAATCCGTCTGTTGGTTATAGTACACCAAGTTCAGTTTTGGTCCGTCATATTCTGGGTCGTCTGATTGTTTTATCGGACTCCCGTTCTCTTACGGGTCGCTTGTTGCTGTCAGAATGGACTCTCAACAAACAAGTATTCAATCAGATTTGCTATCTATGGAGCGCCCAATGATGTTTTATTTATGACACAGCTTGCTAATCAATTGCAGACGTATGTGTTGGCTTGTCCAGATCTCTGAGCTAATACTGTTAACGCTCTATTGATCTATAGGACGGAATGATAGGATACGCGTATCCTCCGGCGCTGTTGTTTAGCAGGTATTGCTAAGATAAACAACCACAATACATTTCTGTTGATAGCATCTCTATCTTCACAGAGATCATGAGTAATTTACTCTCTTATCTACTGTGGATCTTAACGTGAAATCTTCCTCTATGTGAGGATCTTTTTTCACTGGGTAAATCGTGTCATCTTTATCACAACCAGCAAGGTCGCAACCTTCATGTATTCCGTTGTGTGGTCCGTATTGCATTGTAAGCACTGTACTGGACGAGCTTTGGACGCGATTTCTTACTATAGGAGATCCTCTTCTTCGCTATTCTATGCGACTAAAGTGGAGGCTCTTCCGTCGTGGTGTAGGGATCATTATGTTCATATTGTTGATCCCTCCATACTACTCATTGCTATTTTTTAGTATACTTGTTTCACAAGATCTACTGCAGCCTGTTATTATTTAGGTTATAGGTTTATGTTACCTCATACCTATGCACTCTACGATAGTTTACAATTGAGTCTTTTGTCTCTTTATCTAAGTCAGTTAGTAACTTTTTGATAAATAGACTTAGAATCTTTAGATTAAATTCCTATACAGATTTTAACTTCGGTTCTTATTTAGCTAAGTAATCATTTGAGCCTCTGGAAACAGTAGTTTTCAAATTCTGACCTTTTAGACAGTAAATTCTTTTGGTTTCTCTTTTACTGTAGAGTCAGTGAGTTTCATGCACTATCGATGGATGATTTTCACTTTCATAGTTTCGGAATCAATACTTCCGTTACTATTTAGGTTGGATTGTTGCATAAGAGTTAGGCTCCTATTATCCGGAACCTATTATTTTAAGGTCCTTCCGTCTTCGTATGGGCATAGGCCTTTACTCTTTCCGGGTACAGTTTATGTATTTATAAACAGATATCTGTTTATTACAAGGGCGTAAGCTTCTTCTGTCTTTGATGTCTAGTAGAAGGACGTTACGCTCCATTTTATTGTTAATGGATTCTATTAACTAGCGTACTGCTTATGGTATATCATTGACTTAGCAGTTGTGCTTAAGATTTCGGCTCATGAAGTAAGAGTTCTTCTACTTCTTGGGCTTACTTTAATAGTGTCGCTATTATAGAATTTTGAAGGCCACTCATTGCGCTCAGCCATCCACATTCATGAATTTTATCTTAGAAATATCGAGTCAATTTCTTGAGGCCTCTTTTGTTAGGTCTATTATCTACTGCTCAGAATGTCATTCTCTTAACAGTTGCTACTATAGCTAGGTAGGCTGTCTGTTTCGGCAGTGTCTCCGTTCGGCTGCCCTCTTCGCTCTGGGCTATTTGACCCAGGGCAAGAAAAGGGGGGGGGGGGGGGGGGGGGGGAGGGTGTTCCCTTGGGTCACCTGTTTTTACTATGAAAACAAGGGGATACCTCCTCCGGAGTTAGTAATTCTGAGCTGTTATTGGGATGGTTGTTTAGTGAGAAGTTTAAGTTTATAAAATTCATTCAAGTCTTAGTTTTTAAAGTATAGCTTTTGAATATTGCATATGTCAACGGACATGATTATGCAATTCTCAGACACTTTTAGGAGTATAAGAGTCTCTATTCTCTAGACTTACTTTATTATTGGCTTACTTTAAAAAATTATTAGTATAAGGATTATATTGCATATTAATAGAGTACATGGATGTATGAAGCTCAATTTTTGGAAGGTGTTGTATCTTTCTATTTTATCATAAATAAGAAAGATACATGTAAGGCCTATTACTTCTTTTCCCTACAGGGGATGACTCTATTTTATTTTATTGAGCGTATTCCATTTTGCTCTATGTCCTTGGCCCTCCAGCCTTTTTACTATTCAGCTATGTCTGGGTCATTGGTACAGTATAAAAATGTTAAAAAATTTATAGTAATTTATATATTTTTTATACTTACCAATGACCCAGACGGGGATGGCCCTCCCAGGAGTTGGGAACTCTTGCCTCCCCGCTGAGTACATAGCGCTTACCAGGCACTGGTTATTAGAATGATTAATGGCGCCAATTTCGGAACGTCCTTGACACTGCGCATGCGCAGTGGGGGCGAAGGGTGGAGGGCCTTTCAGGACATGTTTTCTTTAGTTTTAGATGCAAATTTTGGGGATTGGGGGGCAAAATTTGTGTTTGGCCCTATATTTTAAGAGTTAGCACCAGCTATGTCTGGGTCATTGGTAAGTATAAAAAATATATAAATTACTATAAATTTTTTAACGTTCATTCTATTGTTAAATAAGTCAGTTAGCTATTCGTACTGCTTGGGTTATTTATCTTCCAATTAGCAGTCAATGCTTAAGATTTCAGCGCATAAGTAAGCGCTGGCTATATCTTGCGCTTATTCTAACTGTTTGGCTTTTTTATGATCTTATGTGGGATCTCTTCAGGATAGTTAAGTTTTCGGCGCATGGGAATAATAGTTTCCATTATTTGTGTCGCTTGTATTAGGCTTTTGAGCGCATACATTGACGCTCAGCTTTTTTCATGGGAATGAATGATAGGATATGTGTATCCTTGCATTCATTTGTTTCTATTGATTTCATTGAGGTTATGGGGTCTGTTATTGAGCATTCGCCAGAAGCTTCCCCATTAGAGGGTTTCTTCTTTAAGGGAAGTTTTATTCTTCATGTCATTCTCCGCTCTCAGTGGCATTACGGAGTATTCTGACGTGAAGAGCTTTATGATCACTATATTATTGCTGTCTGCACCAGCAATGATTAAGTAATGTGGGTGAGGAGGTTTCAACATATTTTTGAATTCCCCCCCCCCCTCCCCACACTCTCACGCTGTCGCATATATATTTTTTAATACATACATACTTTGTGTCTGGGTCGTGTTGGATGGCACCATCATACTCATATATGCAGTTCTGTTGCATTTGTTTCCGGTATTTATTTTCTGATTTTGGAGCCGGTTTATCATACCTACCTCCATTTCTAGATCCTAGTCTCTATTTTGTCGGTTCTCAAATCGCATATTCTCACGTGTTTATAGTTGTAGATACCAAATAGTACACGTTGGAGAGTGTTTTTTACCAGATTTAATATTACAGAGGCCTCCTGTGAATGATCTTGAAGCATGTTTTCTCTGCAGAGATTGTTCATCTTATCCCGCTTTTGTATGTATGTGTTATAATTAATTTCTCACTGATTTCGTCATACCTGTATACGGCATATGCAGTGCATATTTTATAACGGATAATTCTATTTACCAAAATCATCGCTATAGCCTTGGCTTGTGAAGTGGCGTTAAGCACCATTTATTATTCATGAATTAATTTGTTGAGTGCCAGATCGATATTTATTTATATCGTTTCCGGGTTCTGCTTATTGATTACAGAGCTCTCCCCTTTTTCTTTTGAAGTTATGTTTAAAAAAAGAGGGGTGGGGGGGGTCATTTTGTCCACTTCTCTGTCTTATGGGGTATGAAACTATTGAGGAAGCTGTCTTGTCCGTACTATGTTCGGCGATCAGCTGCAGTATTATTGTGTGGCGTAGGTTTATGGTAAATTTTCTCTCATTCTCAGTATGCCATAATAATTTTTAGGGCCTAGTCCAGACTAGTCTCTAAAATTGTTTATTTGTTACATCCTAATTAACATGATTTTATGCTTAGATTTACAATTTACATTATTGGGATCCATATTAGGTTATGTCTCTTCTGTTATGTTATTAAGAGACATTCATGTAAATTCGAATTTCTTCATCATGGATTGAAGGATTTGATCTATGTTGATCTAATATTTCGGAAGTTCTAGGCCCTCCGTCTTTTTACGATTCAGCTAAGGCTGGGTCATTGGTTACAGTATAAAAATATGAAAAAATTTATAGTAATTATCCCCGCATTTTCAAAAATGCGGGGATATTGTCGTGATCTCCATCCGTCCGTCCATCCGTCCATCTTTCCGTCCGTACATCACACCCTGAAAGGCTCCTAGGGTATTCAATTTGAAACGTTTAAACTATGCTAATGTGTTCAGGTAACATCTCTAGATGTGCATGAAGGCTTCGGAATTTTGATTTTGCCCCTAGTGGTTCCAGTGGAACCACTTTTATCGTTAGAAAATCAGTTTTCATCGAAAGGCTCCTAGGGTATTTAATTTGAAACGTTTGAACTATGCTAATGTGTTCAGGTAACATCTCCAGATGTGTAAGAAGGTTTCAGAATTTTGATTTTGCCCCCGGTGGTTCCAGTGGAACCACTTTTATCGTTAGAAAATCCGTTTTCATCGAAAGGCTCCTAGGGTATTCAATTCAAAACGTTTGAACTATGCTAATGTGTTCAGGTAACATCTCTAGATGTGCATGAAGGTTTTGGAATTTTGATTTTGCCCCCGGTGGTTCCAGTTTTCATCGAAAGGCTCCTAGGGTATTTAATTCGAAACGTTTAAACTATGCTTATGTGTTCAGGTAACATCTCTAGATGTGCATGAAGGTTTCGGAATTTTGATTTTGCCCCCGGTGGTTCCAGTGGAACAACTTTTATCGTTAGAAAATCAGTTTTAATCGAAAGGCTCCTAGGGTATTCAATTCGAAATGTTTAAACTATGCTAATGTGTTCAGGTAATGTCTCTAGATGTGCATGAAGGTTTTGGAATTTTGATTTTGCCCCCTGTGGTTCCAGTGGAACCACTTTTATCGTTAGAAAATCAGTTTTCATCTAAAGGCTCCTAGGGTATTTAATTCGAAACATTTAAACTATGCTAATGTGTTCAGGTAACATCTCTAGATGTGCATGAAGGTTTCGGTATTTTGATTTTGCACCTGGTGGTTCCAGTGGAACCACTTTTATCGTTAGAAAATCAGTTTTCATCGAAAGGCTCCTTGGGTATTTAATTCAAAATGCTTAAACTATTCTAATGCATTCAGGTAACATCTCGAGATGTGCATGAAGGTTTTGGAATTTTGATTTTGCCCCCGGTGGTTCCAGTGGAACCACTTTTTAGTGATAGGAAATCAGTTTTCATCGAAAGGCTCCTAGGGTATTTAATTCAAAGCGCTTAAATATGCTAATATGTTCAGGTAGCAACTCCAGGGTTCCCGCAGGACCTTGGATTCAAGGATTGGTCTTGAATTCGATGAAGGGGCGTTCAAGGCCTGGAAAACCTTGAATTCACCCAACACGGCCTTGAAAAGCCTTGAATTCCGCTTCAAACGAGCATAATACATTTAATTACGCATCAATTTTCAGGGTTTACTGTACTGCTTTCACTGAAAGACAACCACAGTGTATTTAATTACCCCAGTTTTCACGGTTTACAGCACCGCTTTCACTGAAACTCTTTCTCTTCACACGTCACTGAGAGCGGAAATGTATCTGACATTCTGATTGAATATCTATTTAGCGTTGTCAGGTTACTGTATGATCTCCGCCAATCAGAAGAATTCTTACAATTACATACAACCGGTGGAGTTGACATGTGCAGACGAACAATAAAACGAGTTTGTTTATAAGTTCACAAAGTAAGTGAAAAATAAGAATGGGTAAATGAAAATTCCATGAAGCTTGGATGAAAATTAATGAATATAAACACTTGCTGGTTCCCGTGCCTGGAGGTAATTATTCAGCCAGATTGCAACCTGTGCAGAACAGTGATTAGCGTGTTGAAAATGGGGAAATCTGCTTTGGACTCGCATGTAAAGTCTGACAAACATACGAAAAAAATAAAAAGAGCTAAGTTCTAACATGACTGGGAATATTCAAAGTGGCTTTTGAAAACAAAAATCTGAATCAGTAAGTAAAGTTGCTGGTCAAAAAACCAGAAGAAACGCATCATTCGCAATATCTGAGGTGTCCACTCAGGCGCAGACAGCAGAAAGAATCTGGACTATGAAGTGTGTTTCCAGGCACCACAGCTTTCGGAGCTGTTCTAAGATAAACAACGTTTTTAAACAGATGTCTCCCGACAGCACCATAGCTCAGCAGTTCTCTTGTGGTGAAAATTAATGCTCCTGCATTGCAACGTTTGGCATTGGGCCTTACATACAGGATAATATCACTTTGAGCAAACTGAAGAGTTGCAAATACTTAGTGTTGATGTTTGATGAGACTCATAATGATTCATTAGAGCAGAAGCAGATGGACGTGCATGTTAAGTTTTGGGATGATGCAAGAAATCAGGTTGCTACTCAATACCTAGATTCCTCTTTTATTGGACATGGTAGGGCGGAAGATTTGATGAAAGGACTAACTTCTCAAACAAAAGATTTGGACCTGTCAAAAATCATTCAGCTGTCAATGGATGGCCCAAATGTAAACAAAAAACTTCTCAAAATGTTAGTTAATGATATGGAAGATAAGCACAAGGTTTCACTTCTGGATATCGGTAGTTGTTGTCTACATACTGTTCATAACGCCTACTAAAATGGTGCCAAAGAATCGGACTGTTAAAATGAGGCAAGCAATATTAGAGTCAAATGCAATGAGAGACACTGGGAAAGAAAAACAGGAACTTAGCAGTGAGTTGACAAAAAAAAGCACAAAATTAGAGTCTGAACTCAATGAAGTGGCAGCTGATGTTTAAATAATTTGATGAATGACTGTACGTATGTTCAACCAGCTAGATTTCAGCTGTTAAGTTTAAATAGATTGATAAATGACTGTACATATGTTCAATCAGTTGAAAGATTTCTATTTAAGTTGAAATTTCATCAAGATGTTGACAGTTGGATTTCAAGGACAGCAATTTCCTCTCAGTTTATTTTTTTTCACTTCTATAAGTATAAACGCTACTCAAAACTACATCTTTTAACATAATATTGAATTTTTGAAAAGCCTTGAATTTGATTCTCACTGAGCCTTGAAAACCTGTTAAAAATGCCACAAAACGGCCATGAATAGCCTTGAATTTTGCTCATCCTTGAGAGTAGGAACCCTGAACTCTGGATGTGCATGGAGGTTTCGGAATTTTGATTCGGCCCCCGGTGGTTCCAGTGGAACCACTTTTATCGTTAGAAAATCAGTTTTCATCAAAAGGCTCCTGGGGTATTTAATTCGAAACGTTAAAACTATGCTAAGGTGTTCAGGTAACATTTCTAGATGTGCGTGAAGGTTTCGGAATTTTGATTTGGCCCTAGGTGGTTCCAGTGGAACCACTTTTATCATTGGAAAATCAGTTTTAATCGAAAGTCTTCTAGGATATTTAATTTGAATCTTATAAACTATGCTAATGTGTTCATGTAACATCACTAGAGGTGTATGAAGGTTTTGGAATTTTGATTTTGCCCCAGGTGGTTCCAGTGGAACCCCTTTTATTGTTAGAAAATCAGTTTTCATCAAAAGGCTCGTAGGGTATTTAATTCGAAACATTTAAACTATGCTAATGTGTTCAGGTAACATTTCTAGATCTGCATGAAGGTTTTGGAATTTTGATTTTGCCCCAGGTGGTCCCAGTGGAACCACTTTTATCATTAGAAAATCAGTTTTCATCGAAAGGCTCCTTGGGTATTAATTCAAAACGTTAAGACTATGCTAAGGTGTTGCTAAGGAAATGCGGGGATACACCATTGTGTGCTTTGCACACAAATAACTTGATCTAGTTTATATATTTTTTATACTTACCAATGACCCAGATGGGAATGGCCCTCCCATGAGTGGGCAGTACTGGGCACTCATATCTCCCAGCTGAATTATTATAATCTTTTTTCTACAAAGAATGATTTTATTGGCACAAGATTCGGTGACTTCCTGGCGTCTGAGCATACGCAGAGGGTAAAATGTATGGAGGGCCAGTTAGGACTTCTAATTTTCGGTTTTGCATGCAAATTTTGGGGATTTGGGGGCAAAATTTGTGTTTGGCCCTAGATATTTTCGTGTTAGCACCAGCTAAGTCTGGGTCATTCGTGAGTATAAAAAATATATAAATTACTATAAATTTTTTCATTTTCATTTCCATAAAAAATTATTGTCGTTATCACCAGCCTTTAAACTTACTACATTTGTGCATCAACTTATCCCTTTTGCACTCTCTGCAGGGTATATTTATTCATTTCCATAAAAAAAACCCCAAAACATTGCCACAAGCAATGAACTTCTACTTAGTGCATTTGTGCATTAACATCTTCCTTTGGCATGCCTCAGAGGGAACATTCATTATCAGGTTGTTTTGAAACTTTGTATGCTTATACAGGTTGACAAAGATAGGAGCTATTGATTTTCTTTTCATTTCCATCAAAAACTGTTGCTGTTAGCAACACTCTTTGAATTTATTGCATTTGTGCATCAGCATTCTTCTTTGGCATGGCCTGCAGGCCACATTTATAATAGGATTGTTTTCTAACTTGGTGTGCTCATTAGGCAAGACTTTTAGATAAGAGCTGTTGATTAGCATTCATTTCTGTGAAAAAGTTGCCATTTATAATAACCTCTGAACATACTGCATTTGTGTATCAACATTCTTCCTTTAGCCAGTCTTACAGTTTACATTTAAAAATGCATGGATTACTCTGATGTTGTGCACACACAATGCTGTTATGTTAAAATTTCATCAAATAACATTGGTACCAATGATCTTCAATTTTGCCATTTCATTTATAACTTACCAAGTTTAAGTTTGTCAAGTTGAACTACAGTGTCATTGACACTTTCATTTATACTTACCAATGGCCCAGATGGGTATGGCCCTCCCATGAGTGGACACTCATACCTCCCCGCTGAGTTATTATGTAGTACATTTTTCTACAAAGAATGATGTTGGTGCCAATTCCGGTCACTTCCTGACGGCTGTGCATGCGCAGAGAGTAAAAGTATGGAGGACCAGATAGGACTTTTACTTTTCGGTTTTGCAAGCAAATTTGGGGGATTGGGGGGGGGGTTCAAAATTTGTGTTTGACCCTTGATAACTTTGAGTTTTCACCAGCTAGTCTGGGCCATTGGTAAGTATAAAAAATATACAAATTACTTTAAATTTATAAATTTTTATACTGTACCAATGACCCAGACTTAGCTGGTGCTAACTCTAACAAAACCAGGGCCAAACACAAATTTTGCCCCCCAATCCCCAAAATTTGCATCCAAAACAAAAAGAAATCATGTCCTAAAGGACCTCCATACTACGCCTCTACTGCGCATGCGCAGTGACGCAGACGTCCCGAAATTGGCGCCAATTATCATTCTCTGTTTGGCCCTTCATCAGTCAACATCTCACTGATCTTTGTGCTTGTAAATCTCAGTTTAAAGGATGCCAGACACGTAATTTTTGGAGAAAATGTGATTCTAAGGAGGATAGAAGGAGGAGAGGAAAAAGAAGTGACAAAAAATAATCAGGGCTGTACTTAAAATTTTTTGATGAAATTATGTTAAGTTGCCTATTTTCGAGGCATGGGCCTCTTGTTGTCATTCTTGCTAAATGTTGCACTGCTTATTCAGTGTTTCCTCTCCCCTAGCCTTCTAAAGTCCCCCCTTGCAATTCTCCCATGCTTTTGGCATATTTTTGAGAAAGTTCATTTCTAAAATTTCCTGGGAGAGTTGCTTGGTTACAGAATGTTTTCTGTTATTTTCCCCATAGTTACGTTTTCACCCATGGGTGTATAACGTTGTGTTCTGCATCTTCCATCTGATGTTCTGCAGATTCTCCCCTGGGAGTCTCTGTTTTCCATCAGATAGAGTGTAATTTTGATGACTGATTCCGGGCCAGTTTTTTCAGTGCCTGGAGTCATGTTTTCTGGTGTTTTACACTGTTTGTTTACATTGGCAACAGCCTTTTTTGAGGGGGGCTGTTTGCCTTTGCTGTAGTTTATCTCACTATAAGATACATTTATATTATCTGTAAGTGTCTCATTAATTATTTAATATAAATTTAAAATTTTTGACCACACTTTGCCATCGGATCCATCGGGGCTCAACGTTACTTTTCAGCAACTTGGGCTTCGCTGAAAAAATATTTTTTCAAAATTATTTTGATGTGCAATTGTTTTTTCATTTATTAATGGATCATGTTATTATGTATCTTTGTGTCAGGGGTTTTTGCGAGTAACTAGGACTTGTTGTTGTCCTTTCACAATAAAGGGACATTGTTCAAATTGTAATAGGAAGAAATCTTCCTCTGACTTTCATAATCATTGTATTAATTGTAGTCAGTGTTCTCGCATTAATCCCTGTCCTATATGTGAATATTGGGATGAGAAACATTGGAAACGTGTGTCACGATATGTTGTTTCTGGAGAAAGGGCTATGCCGGCTCTTTCTCCGCAAGGTCACTCTACTCTCTCAGTTTCTATTTCAGAGGAACAAGAACAGGGTGATGTTTCCATGTTATCTTCTACAAGTGTGCGTCCGTCGTCACAAATGAATTCAGAGCTAGCGGCAAAAGTGCTCATGGAGATTAGACAAATGTCGTCCACTAGCTCGCCCGGTGTAGCGTCCATTCACCGAATGGTTCGGCAGCCGGGTTCGTCCGATGCGGTCCAGGAGGAAATTTTGGGTGATGCGAGCACTATAAACATAATAGATGCACACCCAGTGACGGCGGATAGTAAGCGAGAACGGAGGAAGCCTTTGAGTCCGGTTCCTAGCTCGTCCAGGTCCAGCCGGGCCGCGAGCGAGAGAGGCCCCTCTCTCGTACAACAACATCTGGGACCAGATGTTGTGGTACAAAATGTGTCTTTAGCGGAGCATACGTCCGTCGCTCGGGATGCTCCGTTGTATAAGCAGTCCGCGGAGACTGTTAAGGCTTCCTCTTCTCGTCAGCGCACACGACCGCACCTTGGCTGCGTGACCGCCGATATATTACCAGCTTCGCCGATCAAGGATTCTTCGGCGACCAGGTCACACCATCCGGCAGCCAGGGATTCGAGACCGATGGACTCCGGACGTTCGCATCTGGACGTTCGCATAGGAAAAGTATGCGGGAGCCATCTGATGCGGAGCTGCCCTCGGCGAAGCAGCGAAAGACTGCGCCTCCGCAGGTCTCGACGCCGGACATTCTTGTGCAGATAGCACAGCTTATCGCAGCATCCCAGCAGCCGACAGAAACGGTGTCGGATCGAGAATTATCCGACGGCGCTGGGTCGGTACGCTCCGCCGAAGCATCGGGGGCGGACGACCGGGAACATCATGAGATCCGACCGGATGGTGAAAGGGATACGGATGACTTGGAGCTATCCCTTTCGGAACAACATAAAGCTGCCGTGGACTTCATCCGGCACTTTCTCCCTCAAGTTGTTCCGTCGGGCCAGACTGCTGCGGTTCCGGACAAGAGGATTATAGCGTCATTGGACTCTGAATTTTTTGAGCGGTTCAGGGACATCGCTCCCGAGTTTCCGTCGCAGTCCAATAATGTTGCAAGAACATTTGAATTATTGAACGACGCTATATTTAAACTTGCTTCCAAGACGGGGAAAGCAGGTTTCTTGTCCGCTAATACTCTCAACCTGCCTTTCATTAATGCAAGGAATAAATTCGATACGGCAGGACAGGGTATTCCGAGAGTTCCTCTGCGTATGGACGACGAGGCGGAAGACTTAGAGCTATCATTACCGTCGTCGGCTTCTATTCCAACCGCGGTGTTGGAAACAGCTATTGCGTCTAACAGAGCCAATTTAGATGCCTTATCTTACGCAGATCACCTTACTAAGGCGTTATCACTGCGCCTTCAAGGGAAAGAGTTCCAGGATATACAATCCTCTTTAAGACTTCTTTCAAGGGCAGTAGCTTATTCCACGTGTAACTCCGCCCTTTCAGTGGCAAATCTGGAGTTGGTTAGACGTGACGCAGCCCTAGCTACATCCACACTAGTGGATACTAAGGTGAAGAACTCTCTTAGAGTCGCTTCGGTCTCAGGAGAACTTCTCTTTGACGGCAAGCTTTCTGCTATTTATGATAAAATTACAAAGAAAGCTTCGGATTCTCTGTTGTTCAAATCTGCTTCTAAGAAGTCGGATACAGCAGACAAGAATAAGACAGGCACTTCTGGGTCTAATGCGCCCAAGAGAGGTTCCTATAGAGGTTCCGGTGCGTCCTCTTGGTCTTATTCGAGAGACCGTCAGGGTAGCGACTCTCGTTTGGGACGTCCTTCAGGCCGGGACAATCGGTCGGACGCCCCGAGGTCGACGGGGCGAGGTGCGGGTCGTGGAGGACGTGGTTTCTCCTACCGCAGGCCTCGAAGGTCCAGGAGGTGATGGCTTAAACCTCTATCGCGTACCGGTTGGCGGAAGGTTGTCGAGCTTTTCACAAGAATGGGCGTCGATTACGGACGACCCTTGGGTGAGAGGAGTGACTTCGGAAGGTCTAAAGATATCCTTCAAACGAAAGCCTCCTTTAACTCGAAGTCCAAAGTGGACTCATCTTCCGTCAAATCCGCAGAAAAGAGACGCTCTGTTATCAGAGGTGCAGTCTCTTTTAATGAAGAACGCGGTAGAGGTCGTAGAAAACCAGGAATCTCCGGGATTCTACAGCCATCTGTTTCTGGTTCCGAAACCAGACGGCTCGTTCCGTCCAGTCATAGATTTGAGCTGGATAAACAAGCTGATCTTCACTCCGAAGTTTTATATGGAGACGATTCGGTCGGTCAGAGCGAATATTCGGGTGAATGATTATGCTACAAGCATAGATCTCAAAGATGCGTACTTTCACGTCATGGTACATCCAACATTTCGAAAGTACCTACGCTTCGCAGTCCTAGGAGTGGTGTATCAATTCCGGGCGATGTGCTTCGGATTGAATCTAGCACCCTGGGCTTTCACTCGGGTAATGAACTCGGTAATGATCTATTTCCGAGCTCATTCGTCTGCGGTAACGTCGGCCTACCTGGACGACATTCTTCAGAGGTACGGCAACGAGTTAACGCTTCAGAACGATGTTCAGAATCTTCTTCTATTGCTCCGACGTCTCTGTTTTATAGTAAACGAGGAGAAGTCGGATCTGGTGCCGTCCAAGTCATTCACTCATCTGGGAATGAGCTTCGAGACGCACAACAATCTCGTTCGTCTGCCGTTAACCAGAGCGAAATTAGTCAGTTGTTACGCTCGCTATTGTCTGCACGCAGACAAAGTCACAGCGAGAGAATTTATGAGACTGATAGGTCTGTGCGGAGCCGCCGCAGATCTCATTCCGATGGGGCAGTTATGCACACGTCCTCTTCAAATTTTCTTGACTCAGAATTGGAGTTTGAAAATTCATTCGCTCGATGTAGACGTTCTCTTGTCAGATCAAGTGAAACAAGAGATTCAGACTTGGGCAAACATTCAGTGGTTAACTCAGGGAGTTCCGCTGCAGTTGCCGGATCCGAGTTTTACCATTATGACGGATGCCGGTCAAACAGGTTGGGGTGCATCATTAATCCCAACAGATTCGAGATGCCAGGGTCTTTGGGATCCGCAGTTCCTGTGCAAGCACATAAACATCAAGGAAATGATGTCAATTTGGCTTGCGTTACGTCACTGGATGGACATTATTCACAATGCTCATGTCCAAATCCTATCCGACAATACGACAGTAGTGGCGTATATACGGAATCAGGGAGGCACTCATTCAGTTCCGTTGTTCAATCTAACGGAAAGAATCCTTCTGTTTGCGCTAGAACATCACGTTCTTCTTTCGGTCCGTCACATATCGGGTCATCTGAATGTGCTAGCAGACTCCCTTTCATGAAAGGGTCGCTTGTTGCCGTCGGAGTGGACTCTCAACAAACAAGTATTCAATCAGATTTGCTACCAATGGGAACGGCCAATGATAGACTTATTTGCGACACATCTCAACAATCAGTTGCAGACGTATGTGTCTCCGTGTCCGGATCCAAGAGCATTTGCAGTAGACGCTCTGTCGATCCCTTGGGACGGAATGATAGGATATGCGTATCCTCCAGCGCCGTTAATTCAACAAGTATTGCTAAAGATAAAACAATCTCAATGCAAGATTCTGTTGGTAGCATCTCTGTCGCCACAGAGAACGTGGATAAATCTACTCAGGTGTCTGTTGTGGGACCTACCGCGAAAGCTTCCTCCACGGGAGGATCTTCTTTCGCAGGGGAAATCGCGCCAACTCCATCACAACCCGCAAGGTCTCAACCTTCACGTTTTTCCGTTGTGCGGTCCTTCTTGCATGGCAAACACTTTACAGGACGAGCAGTGGACGCGATTTCTAACTGTAGGAGGACCTCCTCTTTGCTAAACTATGCGGCTAAGTGGAAGGTTTTTCATCGTTGGTGTAGGGATCATTCTGTAGATATATTCGATCCCTCTATACCAGACATTGCAAACTTTCTAGTATACTTGTTTGACGAAATCAAACTGCAGCCTGTTACTATAAAGGGTTATAGATCTATGTTATCTGATACCTATGCACATCATGATAGTTTACAAATTGGATCTAATGTCTCTTTATCTAAGTTGGTTAGAAACTTTTCGATAAATAGACCCAGAACTCTTAGATTCTAAGTGGAATTTAGCTTGGGTTCTTCTTAAATTGAAGGAAAAGCCATTTGAACCTCTTGGGACAGTTGATTTCAAATTCTTATCTTATAAGACAGCTTTTCTCTTAGCTTTCTCTTCTGCTAGAAGAGTCAGTGAGCTTCATGCACTGTCGGTGGATGATTCTCACTATCGTAGTGTCGGGAACTCTATCACCTTCACTACTAATGTGGGTTTTTTAGCTAAGAATCAGGCTCCTAATAAATATCCGGAACCTATTGTTATTAAGGCTCTTCCGTCTTCAGACGGGCGTAGGCCTTTACTCTGTCCTGTTAGAGCGTTACGTATCTATAAACAGAGATCTCAGTTTATCAGAAAGGGACGGAAACGTTTCTTTCTGTCTTTGATGCCTAATAGAAAGGACATTTCGGTCCATTCTATTGCTAGATGGATTCAATTAACTATCCGTACTGCTTATGAAAATTTATCTTCTTCTCAGCAGTCTGTGCTTAAGATTTCTGCTCACGAAGTAAGAGCTCTTTCTACTTTCTGGGCTTATGCTAATAGTGTTGCTATTACAGATTTAATGAAGGCTGCTTATTGGTCTCAGCCATCCACATTTACGAATTTTTATCTCAGAAATATTGAGTCCATTTCTGGAGACCTGCATTGTTTAGGTCCGTTATCTGTTGCTCAGAATGTCGTCCACTAAACAGTTGCAACTATAGTTATGCAGGCTTTCTGTTCCGGCAGTGACTCCGTCCGGCTGCCCTCTTCGCTCTGGGCTATTTGACCCAGGGCAAGGGGAAGGGGGGGCGGGTGTTCCCTTAGGTCACCTGCTTTATAGTGAAAAGCAAGGGAATGCCTCCTCCAAGTCAGTATTTCTGAGTCGCTTCCGGGATGGTTTTAAAGTGTAATATTAATGTTAAAATTCATTCATGTCTTATTTTTGAAGTGTAGCTCGGTGTGAAGCATTTGTATATGTCAAGTGTCAAACGGGCTTTAATATACAATACTCGGACACTTTTAAATGACTATAAAGAGTCTCAATTCTCTGGACTACTTTATTTATTGGCTTACTTTAAAAATAATTAGTATAAGGGATATACTGGATGTTAATAGAGAACATGAATGTTATTGTGCTCAATTATTAAGGGTAGTGTATCTTTCTAATTTAATATTAAATAAGAAAGATACATGTAAAGCCTAATACTCCTTTTCTCCTTAAGGGGTTACCTCTTTACTATATAGTTGAGCTTATTGGATTTTCCTCTATGTCCTAGGCCCTCCAGCCTGTTTACTATTCAGCTAAGTCTGGGTCATTGGTACAGTATAAAAATGTTAAAAAATTTATAGTAATTTATATATTTTTTATACTTACCAATGACCCAGACGGGGATGGCCCTCCCTGGAGTTGGGAACTCTTGCCTCCCCGCTGAGTACATAGCGCTGACCAGGCACTGCCAGTAAGAATGATAATTGGCGCCAATTTCGGGACGTCTGCGTCACTGCGCATGCGCAGTAGAGGCGTAGTATGGAGGTCCTTTAGGACATGATTTCTTTTTGTTTTGGATGCAAATTTTGGGGATTGGGGGGCAAAATTTGTGTTTGGCCCTGGTTTTGTTAGAGTTAGCACCAGCTAAGTCTGGGTCATTGGTAAGTATAAAAAATATATAAATTACTATAAATTTTTTAACTTTTCTCTTTTAATATAAATGCATTTTAACAGCATGATTTTCTAACAGATAAATCCTTCAACTTTAAATGTTTTGAAACTGTTAGCAAATCGTCTGTCGAACCATTTCAAAATTCTCAATTTTTGAGTTCTATATTTTGCAGGATTTTTTACCCAAACAGATATTTTTCGATGCCGGGAACAACCTTCAATTCTTGTGAATTTCCCAGGTATTCTGGGTCAATTAACCCATCTGTAGCACCCTGCCTGTAGAGAGCTATTTGTTTTTATGAGTACCAATCCATCCTGGGAACCTACCAGTAGCAAGTGATCAAAGAACCCATTGAACCAATTTACTGCACAGAGTCAGTCATGGGTTCATCTTGGATAATTATCGCTAGGATATGTACTGAGCGGAGCCCTTATGGAAAGATTGTAATGGGAAGATGAGGCATCCATGCCACAACATTTAATGGTCATACAGCTAATAATTTGTGCCATGTTGGCCTTACCACGAAATGACCCAGGTCTTTTTTTTCATTCAGGCTTTGCCATGGCATTTCCTTATTTTCTTTTGTATTGTTTAATATTCATAATTTTAGGCAGTTTGTCTTCAGTATTCAATTTTTGGTTGGGGATTTGTTTTTTTTTTGAGTGTTTGGTGGTCATTCGGTTCAGCACCAAGCCAGCTATCTTGTGGCTGATTTAATTTATTTTCTCCACAATGTTGTTGAAAACATTTGATTTATTTCGATGTTTTCTAATCCATGGCATTGTTTTGATAGGTGTACAAGCTTCTTACATATTCTATGGTTTGCATATGAAAAAGTATAAATTATACCAAAAAAAATAGAAGAAACATTTGGTGCTCTAGCAGCACTTTTAAAAGGGCTGTTAAAACCAAATCTCTTTCCATCTTCCATACAATTTTCTTAACCAGTCTAGATTGTCCTAGTCCTTGTTGATGTTTCATTAATGGTTTTGACAGTTCCTGTTTTTATTTCGTTCTGGGGTCCATTTTAGTTTCCTGGTTTTTCTTCTTTTTCATTGTCCAAGCAACCTTAATTATAATTCCCTGGCATATTGCAACTTATGAATGATCCATTTCAGCAAATATTACATTCATGAATATACATAAACACTTTCTGCTTTTCTCACATTCGCGAGTTTACAAAAGTACAGTTGAGTAATTCCTTTGAAAACATCAACAATGAGTGTTTTAAATTATGATTCAAATATTGAGTTGGACTTCAGCTTAAAGAATAAATATATATATAAGTAGTCTTGATCAGAGGACCAAGATATCCAAGTATAGGTTACAGCATAGAAAACGAGTGATATTGAATATACAATCGCGAGAGTTAGTTAACGAGGACTTGTCCGAGTAACTAGCTCGAGCGATTGTATGTTCAATGTCACAAGTTTTTGTGCTGTAACCGACTTGTCACATTGATGTTTGCACAAACAATCAAAACACGAGCAATCAAACACTCCACTGAACCCTTGTCTGACACGTGTCCATTCCCGTTTAATTAGTTAATTTCTTAAGCCAAACTTGCAATACACATGAAGATTGATGGAAAGCAAGTGATATTACTTCATTTTTTCCGTTTCGTCATTGCGCTCAAAAGGTTGAGCGAGAAATTAAACGTTCCATTTATCATTTACACCCGGGTGTGGATTTCTTTCTTTAACTCTTTCAATAAAATCAAAAGTTAGGTAAATTCTCATTTCTCTGTTCAAAACATTTTAGCACAGGTGCCCTTAATCTTTCCTCTCGGCTGTGTTTGTATTAGAACTGACAGGTTACACAATCACTGTCTATTGTTCCTTGATTGGTAAAAGTGTGGCGATATATGTTGAATATCACACATGCTCTAACCAACTCTTCGAAATATATCACACACTTTTAACAAAGGCGTGACGTCATAACTATGTGACAAGGCACCTTTTTTTGCAATTATAGTCGGGAAATAAATAAGAAGGGAGGGGGTTTTGTGCAATTTCTATGTAGACCATGTAAAGTACTGCTCCACTAGCAAGAAACCTCTGCAAAACCATGTAAAATCAAGAATGAGTTGAGTGTTCATTTCCAACTTCATGAGAATATTATTTTTAGATGGAGTACTTATTAAATGAGTTGTGGTAATTTGCAAACTTTTGGAAAAAATTCTGATTTATGATTTTATGAGGTGGATTGTGAAAAGAATTTTACATTTGGTGATTTTATAAACCTCTTGTAATAACATTTTTGAAAATCGACTTGGTGTGATGTGCCATCATAACAGTGTGAATGCTATTATAGTACTTGAAAATCATTGACACATTTCTTGAGAAGTGCTTGAATTTGATTCTCATGATTTGTACCCATGGTCAACAATAGTTTAATACCTCTGATAACATTTATATTCTAGTTATTATATGAATGTAAGTATTTATTTATTTATTTTTTGGTGTTTAAGGTCACATACTTATGCACAATGGCTAATCGTGACCGTGACAGTTTTACCGGTGGAGGAAGCCAGAGTACCCAGAGAGAACCACCGTGCATTGACAAGCAACTGCAAGCTTCTCAACATTCTAAGTCTGTTCAGGCTCCACTCAAGCAGGGTTACAGCGGTTGAAGACATGTGCATCATCGACATGCAGTACGCCTTAGTACAGGGCATCATCATGCCCCCATGTAGGTAACCAGGATAAAGTGCCTTGCCCAAGGACACAACGCGGGTCGTCCTGGACGGGGGATCGAACTCGGGACCTCTAGCATAGTAGTCCAACAGTCTACCAGTCTTCATTTCACTGAACCACTGCTCTCCCTCTGAATGTAAGAGGTGCATGTACTGTATTCAGATGCACTTATTATCCCCCCGCAAGGGTGGGATATAGCATAGAGCTCTGTCCGCCTGTCTGTCTGAACTTTGTTTATGGCATAACTTGAACAAAAGTTAATGGATTTCAATTCTTTTTGGTATATGTCTCTATAGCAACAATGTCTACATCAAGATCGATGAACATCGATATCTCTTGAAAAGTATGGGAGTTATTGCCCTTTGTTATAAAAATATTCGTCAAATCTTGTTTACGACATAACTTGAACAATAGTTGGTGGATTTCATTTCTTTGGTTTATGTCTCTATAGCAACAGTGTCTACGTCAAGTTCGATGACCAGTGATATCTGATGAAAAATATTGGAGTTCTTGCCCTTTGTTTAAGAAAACATATTGTGTAATGCTTGTTTATGGTATAACTTGAACAATACTTAACAAATTTCAATTCTTTTCGGTAAATGTCTCTATAGTAACAATGTCTACATCAAGTTTGATGACCAGCGATATCCGATGAAAATAATTGGAGTTTTTGCCCTTTGTTTAATAAAAAATATAGCATAATGCTTGTTTATGGTATAACTTTCACAATAAAAAACAGATTTCATTTCTTTTCGGTATATGTCTCTATAGCAACAATCTCTGCTTCAAGATTGATGACCAGCGATATTCGATGAAAATTATGGCAGTTATTGCCCTTTGTTAAAAAATATTGTGTATTGCTTGTTTATGGAATAACTTAAACATTAGTAACCAAATATCAATTTTGTTTGGTATATAACTCTTTGGGAACAGTGTCTACCTGAAGTTCGATGACCACCATTATCCAATGAAAATTGTCAGGAGTTATTGCCTCCACTCCCCCGCCTATTAGGCAATTTTTTTTCTTTGCTCCAAAATGCATTTTGAAGAATTCAGAGTGACTCCATGCGGAAAACAAATTGACTCATATAAACCCCCCTCTCCTCTTCCCCGCTCCCACGGTGGCAATTAGGCAATTTTTTTTCTTTGGTTCAAAATGCATTTTGAAGAATTTATAGAGTGTGTGCATATGTGTGTAAACATTTTATTTTTCTACTCTTATGACCACCATTCCCCGACCCACCCATGTCAATTAGGCTTTTTTTTTTCTTTGCTCAAAAATGCATTTTGAAGGATTTAGAGTGATTACATGCAGAAAAAATTGACTCCTATGCACCCCCCTCCCCCACCCTCCTCAAAGAAATTTGTTTGCTTTAAGATGGGTTTGGCAGAGTTAGAGTGATTATGTGAGGAGAAAACCCACCTATGCTCCTCCTCCTCATTTGGGGCAGGGGTTGTGCAGGGGAATTAGCAGTGCTTGGCATTGCAGGCCTCTTGTTTTTGTCTTTACTTTCCATCATTAACCTTGCCACCATCACAACATCATTCAGTGTCTTGGGGCAGCACCCAGAACAAAGATAATTCATCTCAGGATAGAGGAGGTCTAAACTGAAGGGTACTGTGCGTATTGGCAGGGACCATTGTAGCATATTGGTTCCACCTTCTTTCTATGAGGAACTCTCATATATTGTCATCAATGACCTCTAGAATAAATAAAAAAAAGCAATCTTCAGACTTGTCCTAGGCACTAAAATGGTATTATTCACCTCATTCATCTTGCTCTTTAGTTTAGCTAATATTGTCCTTGAAGACATTGAATCAGCAGAAAATCTCAAAATAAAACATTTTATCTTCTTTACCCCAAAGAAACACTGATATTGCAAACTTTTCCTGTTGTTCCCTGGAAAAATTACATGTATAACTGACCATAATCCTTGTTGGCATAAGTCCACCCCTTTCATATCCTTTACTTATTCAAAATCTGAAATGTTGTCACTGCTATCAAAATATTTTCTATCCAAACTACACAAAGAGGAAACTCCATTGAAATTATAACAGCATAATCATTTATTTCCTTGTCAGCATACTACTCAAATCCAAAGACACAGAAGTAAATCCTGGTCCTGGTAATCATAGTACAAAGTACTTATGCTGTACGTGTGATAAACCTGTCACATGAGAGCATAAAAGAATGGTTTGTAAGTTGTGTGGCCAGTGGTTTCACATCAACTGCAAATATATTCACAGTAAAACCTATGAAGACTAAATAACAACATGGTATGCTGGTACTGTATAATGTGTAACAAGCCTAATTTGGGAACAGTCCTGTTTCTTCAGTACAGTCTTTCCGTCAGTTTAGAGACTAACTTGGCCTCCAGCAAAATCAAGTCAGATCAAACCACAACATTCCTCTACACCATTTGGCCTAACTGCTCGTCAAGAACAGCTTCCAAGTACTCAATGTTAATTTCCAATCACTTTGAAATAAACAGCATCTGGTTACCAACCTACTTGAGAGTACTATAATCCATATCATTCTGGGAACAGAAACATGGCTAAAACCAGGCATAGAAGATATAGAAATATTCCCAGAAGCCTATAAAATGTTTAGATGTGACAGGACATCATCCAAAGGGGAGGGATCTTGATTGCAGTCACTCAAGATATAGTCATATAGTTTCTGGATGGTAACTTGAGTTATAGATGTCCGATTTCAATCAAACTTGAAATATAACTTACTGTAGACAATATACCAGACGGGTCTGATTTTGAAACTGGTGCAATAATTTTTATCTGAGATATGGCCCCTTTTTGGACTTTTGTTAACCACTAAATATGGTTTGTCATAAAGCGGGGAATTAGTGTCCCATGGACACATTTGGTCGCCTGCTGTATTGGTGCTATGGTTTAATGGAGATAAGATATGATATTTATTAATTCAATATCAACAAAGATAAATGACTAGAAATTCATGCTTGGCAGTGGGGGGGGGGGGGGGGGGGGGGGGGGCACACAAAGCGACTGATTTACCACGAGACTAAGAGATCCGGACCAACCAGGCTGGTTGGTAAATGGCCTTTATACCTCGACGTTTAACTACTCTCCCCTTCCTTTGAGATTCACCACATGTGAATCTCACCCAGGTTCCTCCCTCAGAGTGGTCGAAACACCCACAGTGCCAACTACTGTTGAGGATCGGACGGGCCCCCAAATGTAACAAGAGGAGAGATAAGTGCGGAGCCGGGGTTCGAACCGTCGACCTCTAGCACACAAAGCGACCGATTTACCACAAGACTAAGAGATCCGGACCAACCAGGCTGGTTGGTAAATGGCCTTTATACCTCGACTGCTACAAAGGGTTTTACAACTCAATAGGACCGGCAGCAAGCATAAACAATGCAAACCTTTGCATAGGAGGAGATTTTAAAATGCCAGGTTGGGATTGGGAAAAAAAAGTTTAAAAACCCCAAACAAACCATCTGAACCTACTTTACTTCCTCAGTCAAACCATTGACAATGCAAAACCCAGATAGTACACAAACCCACATGTGGTGAAAATGTACTTGACTTAATCATTACAAATAAACCTCCAGTGTACTAAAAAAAATCCCAGATATATAAACCTGAAAACTACAGAGCAATTTCATTAACGTCCATTTGCTGCAAATCCTAGAGCACATCATTCTTAGTAAAATTATGAACCATGCTGACATATGCAAAATTTTTTATCCCCTGCAACATGGCTTCCGTAGATCGAAATCCTGTAAGACAACTACTAGAGTTATTGATGATGTTAACGCGAACATGGAAAAATGACAACAACATTAATGATGTATTTTTCCACAGCTTATTGTGAAGTTAGCCTCTCTCTACTCGTTCACAAGCTTGAATATTATGGCATAATTGGCCCTATCAAAAAGTGGATCCAGAATTTTCGTTCTGATTGAAAACAAGCTGCTGTTGTGGAAGGAAAAATCTCTGATTGTGTGACTATCCAGCATCCCACAGGGCTTTGTAGTAGGACCTTTCCTATTCTATTATATTTACGACATTCCCAATGGTATCCTATCAATGGTTAGACTATGTGCTGATTATACAATAGTATATTTAACAAAAAAGCCAAGGCAGATGCTCTGTTACTACAAAATGACCTTGACAAACTTGCATTATGGGAGGAAAAGTGGAAGATGGCTTCTCACCCAGATAAATGCAGCATCCTTACCATCCACCAAAAATCACCCATCAAATTCAGTTACACATTGCACGACTAGTCTCTTCACAATATGAAGTCAGCTAAGTATCTGGTTGTCACCATTAACTCAAATCTACACCTATTACAAATTTATGCAGCAACTTAGCCACCAGAACATTTCGATTTTTGAAACAAAACTTGAGGGCCTGTCCAGTACAAGTCAAAGAACTGACATAAATCTCTCGTCTGCCCCACCCTGGAATATGCTTGTCCTGTATCAGACCCTAAGGAGCATGGTGGCTCAGTGGTTATGGCATTCAAGGTATTTTTTGTTTTTAAATATTTGATTAGCAGTTTTCATCGCCATCCTGGAAAACTGATTAACAGTTCTGACAAATTGATTAGCTGTTACAAAGAGACAAATAAATTTCAGAAAAATACACCTTTTCAATCCAATATGTTTTTTTAGCTCACATGGTGTTTGCGTCTTCTCCTCCCAAACCGCTGAACCAATTTAATTGATATTTGAGATAATAGTTTGTTATGACATCGCAATTTGATATTGTTCAAATCAAGTTGCCTCGCCCCTTGGTAGGGCCCTGCCCAAAAAGTGTGCTTAAATCTTAAAAAATCTTCTTCACATGAACCAGTAGTAGCAGAGACTTGATATTTGGTGTGCAGCTTCCTTTTGAGGTGTAGACTCAGATTTGTTCAAGAGAAGTTTGTGGGGCTATATTTGCCGTCGTCATGGGAGGGGCAAGAATTTTTGCCCCTCCCAAAATTTCTATTTTCCAAACCGAGAGGCAGATTTGGACCAAATTTGATATGAGGGCTTATTGGGTCATAAGTACTTAATTTATTCCCTGTTTTTCAGCTTAACTTGACATAGTCAAGATAAGCTATTGCCATCACGTGTGTGGAAATCTGTGAATCTGTGAGTCTGTTCACATTTTCCTTTAGCATGGGCTACACCCTGCAGTTCTTGTCTGATCGTGATGAAATTTCATGTGCAGGTTTCTAGATGAGAACGTCCCCTTTTGGTCGCGATCGGGCAACCGGAATGGCTTCCCTAGCCCAAAACCCCAAAACCATTAGCACAGTCTACAGGTCGTATTTATAAAGGGATTTCATTGTAACTTGGTAGGATGCCTCTGTATAATGCATAGATGAGAACGTCCCCTTTAGGGCATGATCTTTCAGCCGTGATAGCTGCCCAAGCCCGAAACCCAAAAACTTTTAGCACAGTCTGCAGGTCATGTTTAATATGGAGGGATTTCATTGTAACTTGGTAGGATGACTCCTTATGATCTCTAGATGAGAATTTCACCATTTGGGCGTGATCTGCCAACCGTGCCGACTGCCCGAGCCCAAAACCCGAAGACCTTTAGCACAGTCTACAGGTCATATTTATTGAGGAATTTCATTGTAACTTGATGGGTTGACTTCATACAATGTCTAGATGAAAAAGTCCCCTTTTGGTCCTGATTGGGCAACTGTGACGGCTACAGGGGCCCGAAGCCCAAAAACCTTTCTACAGGTCATATTTATGAAGGGATTTCATTGTAACTTGGTAGGATGACTCCAAATAATGTCTAGATGAGAACGTCCCATTTTGATCGCAATCATTCAGCCTTGATGGGTGCCTGAGCCCAAAAACCTTTAGCATAGGCAAAAGGTCATATTTATGGAAGGATTTCATTGTAACCTGTTAGGTTGACTCCAAATAATGCCTAGATGATGACATCCCCTTTTGGTCGTGATTGGTCCACTGTGATGGCTACAGGTGCCCGAAGCCCGAAAACATTGAGCACAGTCTACAGCTCATATTTATAAAGGGATTTCATTGTAACCTGGTAGATTGACTTCATATAATGTCTAGATGAGAACATCCCCTTTTGGACACGATTGGGCAACTGAGATGACTGCAGGGGCCCGAAGCCTGAAATCCTTTAGATCAGTCTACAGATCATAATTATGAAGGGATTTCATTGTAGCTTGGTAGGATGACTCCAAATAATGTCTAGATGAGAACATCCCATTTTGGACATGATTGGGCAATCATTCAGCCTTTATGGCTGCCTGAGCCCAAAGACCTTTAGCATAGTCTATAGGTTGTATTTATGGAAGGATTTCATTGTAACTTGTTAGGTTGACTCCATATAATGCCTAGATGATAACATCCCCTTTTGGTCGTGATTTGTCAACTGTGATGGCTACAGGTGCCCGAAGCCCGAAAACATTGAGCAGTCTACAGGTCATATTTATGAAGGGATTTCATTGTAACTTCGTAGGATCACTCCAGATGATGCCCAGATGAGAATGTCCCCTTTTGGTTGCGATCATTCAACCATTATGGCTGCCCGAGCCCGAAGCCCGAATACCTTTAGCATAGTCTACAGGTCATATTTATGAAGGGATTTCATTGTAACTTGGTAGGTTTGACTATATATAATGTCTAGATCAGAACATCCCCTTTTGGACACGATTGGGCAACTGTGACAGCTACAGGGGCCCGAAGCCCGAAAACCTTTAGAACAGTCTACAGGTCATAATTATGAAGAGTTTTCATTGTAGCTTGGTAGGATGACTCCAAATAATGTCTAGATGAGAACGTCCCCTTTTGGTCGCGATCATTCAGCCTTGATAGCTGCCCGAGCCCAAAAACCTTCAGAATAGTCTATAGGTCGTATTTATGGAAGGATTTCATTGTAACTTGTTAGGTTGACTCCATATAATGCCTAGATGATGACATCCCCTTTTGGTCGTGATTGGTCAACTGCGATGGCTACAGGTGGCCGAAGCCCAAAAATCTTGAGCACAGTCTACAGGTCATATTTATGAAGGGATTTCCTTGTAACTTCGTAGGATCACTCCAGATGATGCCCAGATGAGAATGTCCCCTTTTGGTTGCAATCATTCAACCATGATGGCTGCCCGAGCCCAAAGCTCGAAAACCTTTAGCGCAGTCTTCAGTTCATATTTATGAAGGGATTTCATTGTAACTTGGTAGGTTGACTTCATATAATGTCTAGATGAGAACAGCCCCTTTTGGACACCATTAGGTAACTGTGACGGCTACAGGGGCCCGAAAACCTTTAGCACAGTCTACAGGTGATATTTATGAAGGGATTTCATTGTACCTTGGTAGGATGACTCCAAATAATGTCTAGATGAGCACGTCCCCTTTTGGTCACGATCATTCAGCCTTGATGGCTGCCCGAGCCCAAAACCCCAAAACCTTTTGCATAGTCTATAGGTCATATTTATGGAAGGATTTCATTGTAACCTGTTAGACTCCATATAATGCCTAGATGATGACATCCCCTTTTGGTCGTGATTGGTCAACCGTGACGGCTTCAGGGGCCCCGAAGCCTGAAAACCTTGAGCACAGTCTACAGGTCATTTTTTTGAAGGGATTTTATTGTAACTTCGTAGGATCACTCCAGATGATGCCCAGATGAGAATGTCCCCTTTTGGTTGCGATCATTCAACCATGATGGCTGCCCGAGCCCAAAGCCCAAAAACCTTTAGCACAGTCTACAGGTCATATTTATGAAGGGATTTCATTGTAACTTCAATTCAACCATGATGGCTGCCCGAGCCCAAAGCCCAAAAACCTTTAGCACAGTCTACAGGTCATATTTATGAAGGGATTTCATTGTAACTTGGTAGGTTGACTTCATATAATGTCTAGATGAGAACGTCCCCTTTGGACGCAATTGGGAAACTGACGGCTAGAGGGGCCTGAAACCCGAAAACCTTTAGCACAGTCTACAGGCCATATTTATGAAGGGATTTCATTGTAACTTGACAGGATGACTCGTTTTGGAATAATTTCACTGTAACTTGGTAACTTTCGTTGATATACGTTAACTGTGAGGGCCACATACATTAACTGTGAGGTCATATTAACCCACTCCTCAGCTCTTTAGTACAGTGTACACCTCATATTATTTTTTATCAAAAACATAGCATATACAGGGAACAGAAATGAACATATTCCCAATTATCACAATTCTTGTCTTTATTTCATAATCCTTTCATAAACATTGAACATTATCCTTTTCATCAAACACAACACACAAGTTAAGCTACAGTGTCATTGACACTTTCATTTTTCCCGTCGCCCCATGGGAACCACAGGAGCTAAAAATAGAAAAAAATTAAAACGCCCATATCTCCAAAACTACACGGCACTGAGAATTCTTATTTGGTGTGAAGCTTCCTTAGGACCAACAAAATGGAATGGTCAAAAAAAATTGCTAGCGGTTTTATCATGGGGTACTTTTCTGCATTTTTTAACACTGTGGGTAATGGGAAAAACATTTAAGACTACTTTTCTCCCAAACCACTGCTCCAAAAGCTTTAAAATTTCAAATATAACATCTTTGGAAGATTGTTTCAAATGTTTATTGAAATCAATTCCCTGGATCCATATTTGGGCTCTCTATGAGAGCCCAAATGTTTAAATTAGTGCAGTATGAGGAATATTCTTTAAAAATCTTCTTCGTCAGATCTACCAATAAGAATCTTTTGATATTTGGTATGCAGCATCCTTAGGGGAGTGAGATTCAGGTTTGTTCAAGCCAAGTCCCTGAGTTCATATTTAGGCTGAAAATTTGGGGTCCCGTTCCAGACTTAGAAATTTTGGACCAAAATCCGGAAAAATTTTTTTTGTTTTTTTATGCGTTTCGGTCAATTTTAAGACAAAAAAATGTTTTTTTGGTGCACTGAAAATTTGGGGGCCGGGTGGGACTTTTTGGACCAAAATCCGAAAATTAGTTTTTTGGTTTTTTATGCGTTTTGGTCAATTTTAAGAAGAAAAAAAAATTTTCGGCTGAAAATATTTTGTTTGGGACTTCGAAAACTTCCGAACAAAAATAAAAAAAAAATCTGTTTTTTATGCATTTATCTCAATTTTGGGACGTAAAAGTGCAGGAACTGAAAATAGAAGGGCACAACTACTTCATTTAGTTGGTATATGCTTTTCTTAGGAGGGGCGTATGCAGCTTATTCAAGTCAAGTCCCTGGTTTGATATTTAGACTTCCATGTCAGGTGAGCGACCTCAGGCCCCCTGGGGCCTCTTGTTTTCATTAACAAGAACAGATATCTGATGAATTTGAACAAAAATCAAACATATTAAACCAAATAAGTGTTCAGCTTGGTCTTCAGCCAGTTTAGACTTAGATGATCAATGTCACAGTCTTGGAGTGGGAGGGGAGGGGGGCAGGCTGCAAATCTTTATATGAATTTGTCTGATATTATTTAAAGCTTTCAGGCATTCACACAGGTGGTACACGCTGTCAAATGGGTCCCTTTTCCTACGCTGGGGAAAAGATAGCTTTTTCTCAATTTCAACTTCCAGTTCCCCCCAATTCCCAATTTCTATCACATATTGCACTGTCCGATCACTAGTGTCTGAACTCATACTCTAGCATAAGCCCACCCCTAACTTTACAAATGTGAGTTACCCAGTGGCCCCTTTCGTCCGTCTGTCCATCCGTCTGTCCATCCATCTGTCCGTCTGTTAACATTTAGAGTTTGGGTTAAAGTTTGTGGTTAAAGTTTTTTAGTCAAGGTTAAAGTTTTTTTTCTTTTAAATTAATATTCATTACTATTGATTGTATCATTCTTATTATGTTTTTCAAAATATTTTGGGAAATATTTAACCCTTTTTTTTGTATGGCAATTCAACTTAGAACTTCCAGGTTAAAGTTTTTGGTTAAAGTCTTTTTTTGTTTACAAAGTTACACCTTTATTTCTTCAAACACTTTACTGCAATGTCACTGTTTCTCATTTGGAACAATGTCTACTATCTACTGAACCTTTCTATGGTGATTTTCATTAATATTGGCATGATTGTAACCACTTTTATAAATGTTTTCAGACTTAGTTTCTTATTGTGCATAAATATGTGACCTTAAACATCAATAAATACTTAGTTTCTTTGTATTTGAAATTAAGCTTTGCCACATACTTTCTTACTTTAATTCTTGCATGGTCAGTGCAACTTAATGATTGCATTTTCATCAATGATTTCTTTTATCGGTTTTAGGAAATATTTAACCTGTTTTTGGCAGTCAGTTTTACTTAGTATTCCTAGCTTAAAGTTTCAGATTAAAGTTTTGCTTTTCAAGGTTGTACCTTTCATTCTTCAAACGCTGTGTTATAACGTCATTGTTCTTCATTTGTGGCAAAGTCTACTGAACCTGTATACAGAGGTTTCAAATATTGGCATTGGCTTCTACCACATACTTTGTTACTTTTTCTCCCCCTCAAGGGAGGGATATAGCATAGAGCTCCGTCCGTCCGTCCGTCTGTCCGTCCATCCGTCCGTCCATCTGTCCATCAGCATCGCTGTCCGACCATCTGTCCGAACTTTGTTTATAGCATAACTTGAACAATAGTTAACAGATTTCAGTTCTTTTTTTTTTTGGTCCAAAATGCATTTTGAAGGATTTAGAGTGACAGCATGCAGAAAAAAATTGACTCCTATAACCCTCCATCCCCCCCCCCCCCCCCCCCCCCCCAGGGCCATTTATGAAACATTTTTTTCTTTGGTCCAAAGTGCATTTTGAAGGATTTAGAGTGACTACATGCAGAAAAAAATTGGACTCTTCTACCCCTGCTCCCCCATCCACCCACCCCCACCCCTTGGGGTGCCAATTAGCCCAATTGTTTACAGCCAGGGCTATAGTCATGACTTTCGTCCATCCATCTGTCTGTTAACATTTAGGGTTTGGGTTAAAGTTTGTGGTTGAAGTTTTTTAGTGAAGGTTACAGTTTTTTTCCTTTTTGCAGTCAATTTAACTTAGAACTTCCAGGTTAAAATTTTTAGCTCACCGAAGGGAGCTTAACTTATCACTTGCCGTCGTCGTCCGGCGTCCCTCGTCCGTCGTGAACTTTACATTATCGACTTCTCCTCCCAAACCAATAGCCCAATTTTATTCAAATCTTGGTCAAATATTCGTCCACCAATACCAATTCGGATTTGTTCAAATAAAGTTGCCCCTCCCCCCGGGTGGTGCCACACCCCCAAGGGGCACCAAAATCCTTAAAAATCTTCTTCTCATGAACCATTAGTGGCAGAGACCTGATATTTGGTTTGCAGCTTCCTTTTGAGTTGTAGACTCAGGCTACACAGAAAGTTCGAGGGGCAATATTTGCCATTGTTATGGGAGGGGCAGTAATTTTGGCCAGGCCCAAAATTTCTATTTTCCTAACCGAGGGGCTGATTGGAGCCAAATTTTATGTGAGGTATTATTGGGTCATAAGTACTTGATTTATGCAAAAAAAAAATTTCCCACAGCCCCGTGGGAACCGCAGGAGCTAAAAATAGAAAAAATTTAAAACGCCCATATCTCCAAAACTGCACGGCATTGAGAATTTTTATTTGGTGTGCAGCTTCCTTAGGATCAACAGAAAGGATTGGTAAAAAAAAATTGCCATCGGTTTTATCATAGGGTACAGTTTCGGGACTTTGAAAAAGTGCTGAGTCAGCACTTTTTAACACTGTAGGCAATGGGAAAAACATTAAAAAATCTTCTTCTCCAGATTCAGCAGGCAGAATCTTTTGATATTTGGCATGCAACATTGTAGGGTGGATCTGATTCAAGTTTGTTCAAATCGGCTCCCTAGATTCATATTTGGGCTCACTAAAGGAGCTCGAATTCGAACTAAGTGCATTTCAGGCAAATTTCTTCAAAAATCTTCTTCTCCAGATCCAGCAGGCAGAATCTTTTGATATTTGGTATGCAATGTTGCGGGGTAGATCTGATTCAAGTTTGTTCAAATCGGCCCCCTGGATTCATATTTGGGCTTACTATAGAAGCCCGAATTCGAACTTAGTGCATTTCAGGCAAATTTCTTAAAAAATCTTCTCCAGATCCAGCAGGCAGAATCTTTTCATATTTGGTAAGCAACATTGTGGGGTGGATCTGATTCAAGTTTGTTCAAATCGGCTCCCTGGGCTAATATTTGGGCTCAGTATAGGAGCCAGATTTCGAACTTAGTGCATTTCAGGCAAATTTCTTAAAAAATCTTCTTCTCCAGATCCAGCAGGCAGAATCTTTTGATATTTGGTATGCAACATTGTAGGGTGGATCTGATTCAAGTTTGTTCAAATCGGCCCCCTGGGTTTATATTTGAGCTCAGTATAGGAGCCCGATTTCGAACTTAGTGCATTTAGGCAAATTTCTTAAAAAATCTTCTTCTCCAGATCCAGCAGGCAGAATCTTTTGATATTTGGTATGCAACATTGTGGGATGGATCTGATGCAAATTTGTTCAAATCGGCTCCCTAGATTCATATTTGGGCTTACTATAGAAGCTCGAATTCGAACTTAGTGCATTTCAGGCAAATTTCTTAAAAAATCATCTTCTCCAGATCCAGCAGGTAGAATCTTTTGATATTTGGTATGCAACATTGCGGGGTGGATCTGATTCAAGTTTGTTCAAATTGGCCCATATTCATATTTGGGCTCACTATAGAAGCTCGAATTCAAACTTAGTGCATTTCGGGCAAATTTCTTCAAAAATCTTCCTCTCCAGATCCAGCAGGCAGAATCTTTTGATATTTGGTATGCAACATTGCGGGGTGGATCTGGTTCAAGTTTGTTCAAATCGACCCCCTGGATTCATATTTGGGCTTAATATAGAAGCCCGAATTCGCACTTAGTGCATTTCGGGCAAATTTATTAAAAAATCTTCTTCTCCAGATCCAGCAGGCAGAATCTCTTGATATTTGGTATGCAACATTGCGGGGTGGATCTGATTCAAGTTTGTTCAAATCGGCCCCCTGGATTCATATTTGGTCTCACTATAGAAGCTCAAATTCAAACTTAGTGCATTTCGGGCAAATTTCTTCAAAAATCTTCTTCTCCAGATCCAGCAGGCAGAATCTTTTGATATTTGGTATGCAACATTGTGGGGTGGATCTGATTCAAGTTTGTTCAAATCGGCCCCCTGGGTTTATATTTGGGCTCCGTATAGGAGCCCAAATTTTAACTTAGTGCATTTCAGGCATATTTCTTTGAAAATTTTCTTCTCAAGATCCAGCAGGCAGAATCTATTGATATTGGGTATGCACCATGCTTTGGGGGGTGAGATTCAAGTTTGTTCAAGCCAAGTCCCTGGGTTCATATTTGGGCTCACTGTGGTAGCCCGAATTATAACTTAGTTCAAAATGAGGAATTTTCTTTAAAAATCTTCTTCAGATCCAGCAGTCGGAATGTTTTGATATTTGGTATGCAGCATCCTTAGGGGGTGAGATTCAAGTTTGTTCAAGCCATGTCCCTAGGTCCATATTTGGACTCACTGTGGGAGCTTGAATTGTAACTTAGTTCAAAATGAGGACTTTTCTTTAAAAATCTTCTTCTTCAGCCATGTCCCTAGGTCCATATTTGGACTCATTGTGGGAGCTCGAATTGTAACTTAGTTCAAAATGAGGACTTTTCTTTTAAAATCTTCTTCTTCAGATCCAGCAGTCGGAATGTTTTGATATTTGGTGTGCAGCATCCTTAGGGGGGTGAGATTCAAGTTTGTTAAAGCCAAGTCCCTGGGTTCATATATGGGCTCCCTGTGGGAGCCTGAATTATAACTTAGTTCAATATGAGGAATATTCTTTAAAAATCTTTTTTTTTTAGATCCACTGGTCAGAATCTTTGGATATTTGGTATAAGCTTTTCTTAGGAGGAGCAGATGCAACTTGTTGAAATCAATTCTCTGGGTTGATATAAATTTAGGCTACCATGTCAGGTGAGCGCTTTCAGGCCCCTTGGGGCCTCTTGTTTATTTACAGAGTTACACCTTTAATTCTTCAAACCATTTAGTGGAATGTCACTGTTTCTCATTTGAGACAATGCCTATACTGTCTACTGAAGCTTTCTACTATTTTAATTAATATTGACAGGATTTTAACTCCTTTTAAACATGTTCTCAGACTTAGTTTCTTTGTATTAGAAATTAGGCTTTTACCAGATACCTTGTTACTTTAATTCTTACATGGTCAGTACAATTTAATGATTGCATTTATGTCAGTGATGTCTTTTATCAGTTTTAGGAAATATTGAACCCTATTTTTGCAGTCAATTTTACTTAGTATTCCCAGCTTAAAGTTTCGGATTAAAGTTTTGCTTTTCAAGGTTGTACCTTTTATTCTTCAAACACTGTGTTACAGCGTCATTGTTTTTCATTTGGGGCAAGGTCTACTGACGCTGTTTACAGTGGTTTCAATTAATATTTGCGTTAATTTAACCCTTTTCAAAATAGTTTTCGAATTTAGTTTCTTTAAATTTGAAATTGGGCTTCTAACACATACTTTGTCACGTTTTGTTCTTGCATGATCAATACAACTTTTAATAATTGCATTTACAGACCTGAGTTCATTTACTTGTATGAAGCTTTTTTTCTCATTACCTGAGCTTCACAGTTTGAAATATAAAGAAATGCCTTCTGCAGCATACTTCTGTTATTTTACAAAAGTAATACAGATTGGAAGGAAATGGGAGTCAGGGACTTTGATGTTGTCTCCAAAACTTCCACGGAGATGGGGTGGAATCAATCCATGTTATCTAGAAGATAAATCCAGTTCTAATTATATGATTCTCTTCAAATTTGATTTTACTTTTTCATACGACCATTTATAAAAGCGGTCATATTATGGAAATGGTCCATCCGTAAACAGTTGGTTTCCGACCAATAACCTCAGTTTGGATTATTTGATTTCAACCAAAGTTGATAGATATATGTGTATTTTCCAACTAGTACCACAGGCCAAGTTTGAATATGGGTCCTCCCCCCTCCCCCACACGGCAATTTAGGCAATTTTTCCAAAAGTGCATTTTGAAGGATTGGGAGTTATTAAATGCAAATAAACAAAATATTGACTACTATAACACACCACCAGAAAAATGAAAAAATAAAATTTGAAAAGCAATTTGTGTATATCGCGAGTGCAGATGTTTCTAGGTAAACGGTTAACAAAAAATGGCTCAGACTATTTTGTGTCTACGTATTGCCATTGCTGGGTCAGTCAGGCTGCATGCGTGACATCACTCTAGTTAGAATAAGGACTATTTTAATTTTTAGTCACAGGTACTGGTAATTACTCTGAAAATAGGTAAGTAGTCATCTGATGATCATGACAAATAACCGTATCAAATACATAAAAAGCTAGACCCTGGTTTCATGGGTTGGCAATGAAAAATAAATGCATCAGAGAGTGATCAAGACATGCTCTTGCATTTCATGATTCGACTTCCACTTGTCAATTTTCAAATCAATCCGCCCAAATGAAAAATGGAAGAATATTACGAAGAATGACTGGTGTACATTAAGGGAGCTAAATTAGAGGCACCGACATCGTGATACACCAGTGCCGTTTTGTCAACCGATTTACAAATACTTGTAAAAGGGTTGTTAAATTTATCATTTCGCATGACCAATGGTGATAATTAGTATATTGTTACGCTGTTTATCTGTAGTTTTACTATTTTTGAATTGGAATGTTGGATTGGCTTATGAAAGATAGAAAAAACATTGAATCGCTCCATGTGAACCAAGTTTCAGCAATTAGATCGCATCTGGGAGATCTTGCTTCGTAAACAGCGATGGGAAACCGAACCCAAAATATCCTGGCATTGAACTTCAAGCTAAGAGGTCTATGATTCAATCCCTCTGTCAGGGGTAACTGTGTTGTGTCCTTGGGCAAGGCACTTGATCCTGATTGCCCATGCGGGGGAATGGTGGCGCTGTGTACTAAGGCGTAATGCACTTCAATGGTGCACCTGTGTTTAACCAATGCTAACCCTGCTTGTGTGGAGTTAGTACATTGGGGAGTCTGACAGCTGCTTGCCATTGCTGGTGGTTGCACCTGTGTTTAACCAATGCTAACCCTGCTTGTGTGGAGTTGGTACATTGGGGAGTCTGACAGCTGCTCACCATTGCTGGTGGTTCTCTCTGGGAACTCTGGCTTCCTCCACCCGTAAAACTGTCTGCAACGAGGTGATCCTGGCTGTCGAAAGTGTTGTTAAACTCTAATAAAGAAATAAAGAAAATATCGGACCCGTACCTCCAAAAGGACATCAGTAACATTAAAGTGATTCAATGCCGGACTGCCCTCTATGTCTTCAACAGCTTTTATAATACCTCTAGTATAGGTGACATGCTCAACTCCCTGGATTGCATGAGTGAAC
This sequence comes from Pictodentalium vernedei, assembly GCA_031216915.1. Classification (NCBI taxonomy): domain Eukaryota; kingdom Metazoa; phylum Mollusca; class Scaphopoda; order Dentaliida; family Dentaliidae; genus Pictodentalium; species Pictodentalium vernedei. The sequence continues at coordinate 271,260,525 of CM062293.1, forward strand.
AAAAAATTGTGTGACTAGCAATGCTGTATGAAATACATCATCAAATGGTAGCAATCAATAAAAAAGCGACCCATCCCCTCCTAAGTCACTCCAGACTTCCACCCTCTATCATACCAAATCCCATTATGTAAATCTATGTACAGGAAAGAGTCCTTTTTCCCCAGAACAATCTCTGATTGGAACAAGCTACCATCGGAGCTAGCTGTGTATGCGTCATTGGATGCACTCAGACTGGGCTTCATAAAAAAGCCATCTTCCCCATAGTACATCGGCAACACTTTCTTGACAGAACTTCAACTTTTTGAAGTGGTCACTATCTGGTAGATGTATCCATACGAACTCCCAGGAAATGGCTAGAATTACTCCCAGACAGTCTAACTCCTCGGTGGCTTCTTAGGTCTTAGGAGGCTCCCAGACACACTGCCTGTTGTTCAGACTCACCCCACTGCATCTGGCTTAATACATTTCAGTTTTTTGTTTTTTATGCCCCCCGACTTAAGTCGGGTGGCATATAGTGATTGAAGTGTGCATGTGTCCGTCTGTGTGTGTGTGTGTCTGTGTGTCCAAGCCAATAACTCGAAAACTGTTAGGGCCACAGTCTTCAAACTTCACACAATTATAAAGGACCACGGGAGGATGTGTCACACACCATAGCCGGGTTTGTTCCTTCAGGGTCAAGGTCACTTTTCAAGGTCACACGAAAAATCTGTCAATATTTGTGCCCCAGCCATAACTCAGAAGTGAATCATAGTACAATTGTTAAACTTTTTGCAAATGGTAAGGACAGTCAGAAGGTCTGTCACGTATAATAGTTTCCGCCGCATCTGCAAGGTGAAGGTCACAATTGACCTTCATATGTTCAGGGTCACAAATCGTGTCTCAAGCATAACTCCAAAACTATTAGGGCAACAATCATCTAACTTCACTCAATTATAAAGGACAACGGGTGGATGTGTCACACACCACAGCCAGGTCCCTAAGGTCAAGGTCACATTTCAAGGTCACACTGAAAATCATCAATATTCCTGTCTCAGCCATAACTCAGAAACGAACCAAAGTACAAATATTAAACTTTTTACAATTTTTTTTGTTTGAAGGAGGTCAAGGTCACAGATCAAGGTCATTGCCATGTAGGGGGGGGGGGGCATAGTCACTTCCGAGTGAATCTCTTGTTTTTACTTTCCCTCCCCCCCCCACCCCCCCCCCCCCCTCCCCCCTCACCCTTATCTCTGGATGGTGTGGATGGGGAGTTTCTATGCATTATGACAGGAGGCTTGTTCCAATCCTGCCTGTGCTGTTTTCTTTGTTTCTGTTGCTGTTTTGGTAGCAGGGGTGGATAAATATTAGTGAGTCATTTCATTTCCTAGTTTTTTGTTTATTAAGGAATTTGTAAACTGGCTGGAATTACACAGTGAATTTTGTACAACTTAGCTTTTGCATAGAAACTTGATATAGCCAAAGATGCTGAAAAGGACTACAATCACAATATATGCACAAAAGAAAAAAGTTAAACACCCCCTGGATATTTTACAATGGTAAATGTATTGCTTGATGTCAGTAAAATACTCACAAAGTGATCTTCAAAAACTGAATGCTATCTTGAAAGACCATATTCAGGCGATACGAACACACAAAAATCATAGTCTTCATCATCATTTCAATGACGGCATTGATGAACCAAAAAAGTAACTGATAGAGCTCAATACGTTTTAGTATGGAGCTGGAGAGTCAACAACGCAACATTATTTGGCTATAAATGGATAAAAATGTCATTTGTAACCTCCAGAGAACATGAGGCAGTGTTACAGTTCAATATCTACCGCATCATCCATGTGCTCAGATAACAGCTTTCTATCCTGCGTCACATCCTCCAGTAATTGTATCAGTTACAGAGCTAACTGTTGCCATTCCTGATGCAAAGCTGCTTCCAGTTGTTGCAGAGTTTGTACTGGAGGTTTGTGTTCGATGCCCTAGGATGTCCCAAATGTGCTCCAGTGTGGATTCAGATTAGGACTCATGGAATGGTAGTCAATCCAATGCTCTGAATGAAAAATGCTAAACACCAAGCCAAAGTATTCCTTGGTGATGATCTGTTAGTAGATGATAGGTGTGCACTGGCTCACTGGTTACGGGTTTGAACTTCAAACCGAGAGTTCCATGGTTCTATCCCTGTGAAGGGTATCTGTTGTGTCCTTGGGCAAGGTACTTAATCCCAAATGCCCACGTTGGGACATGTACTAAGGCATATTGCACATTGATGATGCATCTGTCTTCAACCAGTGATAACCCTGCATGTGTGGAGTTAGTACGTTTGGGAGTCTGACAGTTGCTCACTGTTGTTCACTGGTTCTCTGCAGGTACTTTGAAGTCCTCCACCCATAAAACTGTCTGACACAAGGTCACCCTTTCTGTCAAAAGTGTTGTTAAAGTCCAATAAATAAATAAATAATTACAGGGGACATTTTATGTCCATTTTGGATCTCATTATGGCTTTTCTCGGGCCATTCCTGACCTTCTCCTCCAGACTCGTCGATTTCGTAGCCGCAGGCTCTTCAGAACAGTACTTGAGGCAATTGGCTGTCGTCGCACAAGCCCAAGAAGTACCCTGTTTCAAGTCACATGGGGTCATTCTGCCCTTCAACCTCATTGGTTTGCATGTGTGTTTGCACCAAACGACTGGTGATTGTTCAATGGATGTCGAGTTGATGACCGATTGCTTTAAAGGACATACCGGTGGAATGCATACCAATAATTTGCCATCTTTGTGCATATGTCATTCTTCATGTCATGGTGACAGTTAGTGATTGAACATTGAAAAATAGGCATGATAAATACCCAATTCTGAGTCATACACAAACTGTATTTGGGAAAATTCTTGTGTTGCATTTTGCATGTGATTCCTGGGACACATTCAATCATACATGCTCACAACCACTTGTTGGATCATCATTATAATCATATATATAACCAGCAACAGACTTTCAATGAACAGGGGCGTGTTATCATTCATTACGTTTGAGGGGAAGGGGTTGGGTGGGGTGCTTAACATTTTTCTTTGTGTAAATAAATAAATAACTTGCCTGATGAAGTGCACATATCACAACTGAAAGACTTCTTATTCTGTTGTGTGCTTTGTTTTATTTTTGAAGTGAAATTATTTCATCTGTATGAATTTGCCTCACGTCAATTTATGAAAGAGTTCCTGTGTGCAGTATCTCAGAAATTATAACAAGGCAAGATCTTTAACACATTTTGCTGACCAACTATAATTTAGCATTTGACCAGTTTAATAAAACAAACAATGAAATTTAATAATTTGTTCCCATTGACCTTATTTTATCTGGAAAATTTCTGGAAACAACAGGTTTTTTATTTAGACATGATTTCCTTTATGAAAATGATATTTTTATACTGTACCAATGACCCAGATATAGCTGGTGCTAATTCTCAAAAATCTAGGGCCAAACACAAATTTTGCCCCCCAATCCCCAAAATTTGCATCTAAAACCGAAAAAATCATGTCCTAAATGGTCCTCCATACTTTTCCTCCACTGCGCATGCGCAGTGTCAAGGAGGTCTCGAAATTGGCGCCAATTATCATTCTTTGTTTGGCCCTTCATCAGTTCACATCTGACTGATATTTGTGCTTGTAAATCTCAGTTTAAATGATGCCAGACACATAAATATTAGAGAAATGGTGGATCTAAAGAGGAAATAGAAGGAGGAGAGGAAAAATGAGTAGCAGGAAATAATCAGGGCTGTAACTTAAAAATTGTTTACGAAATTATGTTATGTTGCCTAATTTCGAGGCATGGGCCTGTTGTTGTCATTCTTGCTATAAAGTTACACTGCTTGTTCAGTGTTTCCTCTCTCCCTTTCCTTTAAGTCCCCCCTTGCTATTCTCCCATGCTTTTGGCATATTTTTTGTAATATTATTACTAAAATTTCTTGGGAGTTTTAGATGGGTAACAGAATGAATTCTGTTCTTTTCCCCATGTTTACGTCCTCACCCATGGGTGTTTAGGCGTAGTGTTCTGCATCTACCATCTGATGTTCTGCAGTTTCTTCCCTGGAAGTCTCTGTTTTGCATCAGATAGTGTTGTTATTGGTAACTGATTTCGGGCCATGTTTATCAGTGCCTGGAGTCATGTTTCTGGTGTTTATACACTTCTTGTTTACATTGACAACGGTTTCTGTTGAGAGGGATTTCTTGTCTTTGTATTAGCTTAATCATAACAAGATACATTATTATTATACGTAAGTGTTGCATTAATTTTTTTGTAATATTTTAAAAAATTTTGTCCACACTTAGGCTTTTTTGGGATCCATTGGGGCTCAACGTTACTTTCAGAAACTTGGGCTTTTCTGAAAAAATATTTTTTCAAAAAAATTTTTTGATTTCAATTATTTTTTCTATGTTAATGGATCATGTTATTATGTATCTTTGTTTTCAGGGGCTGGTGCGAGTACTAGGACTTTTTGTGTTCTTTTCACAATGAAAGGATATTGTTCAAATTGTAATAAGAGGAAATCTTCCTCTGACTTTCATAATCATTGTATTAATTGTAGTCAGTGTACTCGCACTAACTCCTGTTCAGTATGTGTCAATTGGGATGACAAAAATTGGAAACGTGTGTCACGGTATGTTGTTAGCAGGGAAAAGGTCATGCCGGTCCTTTCTCCGCAGGGTCACTCTAGTTTATCAATCTCTATTTCAGAGGAACAAGAACAGGGTGATGTTTCCGTGATGTCTTCCAAAAGTGTGTCTCCGCCGTCACAGTTAAATGAAGAGCTAGTGGCAAAAGTGCTCATGGAAATATGTCAATTGCCTAAGAGGTCCCTAGTAGGATCGACGGCATTGGCGTCCGCTAGCTCGCCCGGTGTAGCGACCATTCATCGAATGGCTCGGCAGCCGGGTTCGTCCGTTGCGGTCCAGGAAGGAGATTTGGGTGATGCGAGCACTATAATAAGACAAAGTGCACACCCAGTGACAACGGATCAGAGGAGAGAACGGAGGAAGCCTATTAGTCCGGTTCCTAGCTCGTCCAGGTCCATCCGGGCTGTGAGCGAGAGAGGTCCCTCTCTCGTACAACAACATCTGGGACCAGATGTTGTGGTACAAAACGTTTCGCATTCGGAGCATACGTCCGCCGCTTGGGACGCTCCATTATATAGACAGTCCGGAGAGACTGTCGATAAGGCTTCCTCATCCTCACGACAGCACACACGACAGCACCTTGGCTACGTGACCACGGATATCCAGCCAGCTTCGCCGATCAGGGATTCCACGGCGACCAGGTCACGCCATCCGGTAGCCAGGGACACGAGGCCTGTAGACTCCGGGCGTTCGCATATAAGAAGTATGCAGGAGTCAACGTACACGGAGCTTCCAGTGGCAAAGCAACGTAAGACCGCTACTCCACAGGCCTCAGTGACGGATGTGCTATCCCAAATAGCACAACTTATCGCAGCACCCCAGCAAACGACATAATCTCTGTCGGATCAGGAATTATCCGACGACGCTGGGTCGGTACGCTCCGCTGAAGCATCAGGTACGGACGACCGAGAACTTCATAGGGTCCGACAGGATGGCAAAAGGGATTCGGAGGATTTGGAGCTTTCCCTTTCGGAACAACATAAAGCTGCCGTAGATTTTATCCGGCATTATCTTCCAGAGGTTGTTCCGTCAGACCAGAATGCTGCAATGCCGGATAAGAGACTGATAGCGTCATTGGACACAGAATTTTTTGATCGGTTCAGGGACATCGTCCCTGAGTTTCCGACACAGTCCAATAAGGTCACAAGAACATTCGAATTATTGAACGACGCTATTTATAAGCTTGCTACCAAAACGGACAAGTCTGGTTTCTTATCCGCAAATGCTCTAAATCTGCCTTTCATCAATTCAAGGAATAAATTCGAAACGGCAGGACAGGGCATACCGAGAGTTCCTCTGCGTCTAGACGACGAGGCTGAAGACTTGGAATTGTCTATACCGTCGTCTATGTCAATTCCAACCACGACGTTGGAAACGACAATAATGTCTAACAGAGTTAACTTAGACGCTTTATTATCCGCAGATCACCTTACTAAGGCGTTATCATTACGTCTTCAAGGGAAAGAATTCCAGGATATACAATCCTCATTAAGACTTCTTTCAAGGGCAGTAGCATATTCCACGTATAACTCCGCCCTTTCAGTGGCAAAACTGGAGTTGGTTAGACATAATGCAGCCCTAGCTGCATCCACGCGCATGGATGGTAAGGTGAAAAACTCTCTCAGAGTCGCTTTGGTCTCCGGAGAGCTTCTCTTCGACGGCAAGCTTTCAGCAATCTATGATAAGATAACTAAGAAAGCTTCGGATTCTCTGCTATTCAAATCCGCTTCCAAAAAGTCGGATACAGCAGATAAGAGTAAGACAGGCACTTCTGGGACAAGTACGCCCAAGAGAAGTTCCTATAGAGGTTCCTATGCATCCTCTAGGTCTTATTCTAGAGACCGTCAAGGCAGCGACTCTCGTGGGGGACATTATTCTGGCTGAGATAACCGGTCAGACGTCCCTAGGTCGACAGGGCGAGGTGCGGGTCGTGGAGGACGTAGTTTCTCCTTCCGCAAGCCTCGCAGGTCCAGGAGGTGATGGTTTGAACCTCTATCGTGTTCCGATAGGCGGAAGATTATCAAGTTTTATAAACGATTGGGCGTCAATTACGGACGACCCCTGGGTTTGAGGGGTAATTTCGGAAGGACTAAGAATATCCTTCAAATGAAAGCCTCCATTAACTCGAAGTCCAAAATGGACTCAGCTTCCGTCAAATCCGCAGAAAAGAGACGCTCTTTTATCAGAAGTACAGTCTCTTCTGAAAAAGAACGCGTTAGAGGTCGTAGAAGACTTGGAATCACCGGGTTTCTACAGCCATCTGTTTCTGGTTCCGAAACCAGACGGCTCGTTCCGTCCAGTCATAGATCTGAGCTGGATAAACAAGCTGATCGTCGCTCCGAAGTTCTATATGGAGACAATTTGATCAGTCAGAGCGAGTATTCGGGTGAACGACTATGCTACAAGCATAGATCTCAAGGATGCGTACTTTCACGTCATGGTACATCCGACATTCAGAAAGTATCTACGCTTCGCAGTCCTAGGAGTTGTATATCAGTTCCGAGCGATGTGCTTCGGTTTGAACCTAGCGCCCTGGGCTTTCACTCGAATAATGAACTCAGTAATGATATATTTCCGAGCAAATTCGTCGGCGGTAACGTCGGCCTACCTGGACGACATTCTTCAGAGGTACGGCAACGAGTTAACGCTTCAGAACGATGTGCAGAATCTGCTTCTATTACTCCGACGTCTTGGTTTTATAATAAACGAGGAGAAGTCGGATCTGGTGCCGTCCAAGTCATTCACTCATCTGGGAATGAGCTTCGAGACGCACAACAATCTCGTTCGTCTGCCGTTAACCAGAGCGAAATTAATCAGTTGTTACGCTCGCTATTGTCTTCACTCAGACAAAGTCACAGCGAGAGAGTTCATGAGACTGATAGGTCTGTGCAGAGCCGCTGCAGATCTCATTCCGATGGGTCGGTTACGCACTCGTCCTCTCCAAATTTTCTTGACTCAGAAATGGAGAGTAAAGATTCATTCGCTCGATATAGACGTTCTCTTGTCAAATCAAGTAAAACAAGAGATTCAGACTCAGGCAAACATTCAGTGGTTGACTCAGGGAGTCCCACTGCAGTTGCCGGATCCGAGTTTTATGATTATGACGGATGCCAGTCAAACAGGTTGGGGTGCAACATTGATCCCAACGGATTCGGAGTGCCAGGGTCTTTGGGATCCGCAGTTTCTAGTCAAGCACATAAACATCAAGGAAATGATGTCAATTTGGCTTGCACTACGTCATTGGATGAACATTATTCAGAAAGCACATGTCCAAATCCTGTCCGACAATACGACAGTAGTAGCGAATATTCGGAACCAGGGAGGCACTCATTCCGTTTCGTTATTCAATTTAACGGAAAGAATCCTTCTGTTTGTTCTAGAAAGCCAGGTTCTACTTTCGGTCCATCATATTCCGGGTCGTCTGAATGTATTAGCAGACTCCCTTTCACGGAAGGGTCGCTTGTTGCCGTCAGAATGGACTCTCAACAAACAGGTATTCAATCAGATTTGCTACCAATGGGAGCGGCCAATGATAGACTTATTTGCGACACAGCTCAACAATCAGTTGCAGACGTATGTGTCTCCATGTCAAGATCCCCGAACATATGTAGTAGACGCTCTATCGATCTCGTGGGACGGAATGGTAGGATATGCATATCCTCCAGTGCCGTTGATTCAGCAGATATTGCTAAAGATAAAACAATCTCAATGCAAAATTCTATTGGTAGCATCTCTGTCTCCACAGAGACCGTGGATAAATCTACTCAGGTGTCTGCTGTGGGACTTACCGCAGAAGCTTCCTCCACGAGAGGATCTTCTTTCGCAGGGGAAATTGCGTCAACTACATCACAACCCGCAAGGTCTCAACCTTCACGTATTTCCATTGTGCGGGCCTTCTTACACGGCAAGCATTTTACAGGACGAGCAGTGGACGCAATTTCTAACTGTAGGAGGACCTCCTCTTCGCTAAACTATGCAGCTAAGTGGAAAGTCTTTTGTCATTGGTGTAGGGATCATTCTGTTGATATTTTTGATCCTTCCATTCCAGACATTGCAAACTTTCTAGTATACTTGTTTGATGAGATCAAACTGCAGCCTGTTACTATTAAAGGTTATAGGTCTATGTTATCTGATACCTATGCACACCATGATAGTTTACAAATTGGATCTAATGTCTCTTTATCTAAATTAGTTAGAAACTTCTCGATAAATAGACCTAGAACCCTTAGATTAATTCCTAAATGGAATTTAGCTTGGGTTCTTCTTAAACTAAAAGAAAAGCCATTTGAGCCTCTTGAGACAGTGGACTTCAAATTCTTATCTTATAAGACAGCATTTCTCTTAGCTTTCTCTTCTGCTAGAAGAGTCAGTGAGCTTCATGCACTATCTGTGGACGATTCTCACTATCGTAGTGTCGGGAACACTATTACCTTTACTACTAATGTTGGATTTTTGGCTAAGAATCAGGCTCCTAATAAATATCCGGAACCTATTGTTATTAAGGCCCTTCCGTCTTCAGATGGGCATAGGCCTTTACTCTGTCCAGTTAGAGCTTTACGTATTTATAAACGAAGATCTCAGTTTATCAGAAAGGGACGAAAACGCTTCTTTCTGTCTCTGATGCCTAATAGAAGGGACATTACGGTCCATTCTATTGCTAGATGGATTCAATTAACTATCCGTACTGCTTATGATAATCTATCTTCAACTCAGCAGTCTGTGCTTAAGATTTCGGCTCATGAAGTAAGAGCTCTTTCTACATCTTGGGCTTACGCAAATAGTGTTGCTATTACAGATTTAATGAAGGCTGCATATTGGTCTCAGCCATCCACATTCACGAATTTTTATCTCAGAAATATTGAGTCCATTTCTGGAGACCTGCATTGTTTAGGTCTCTTATCTGTGGCTCAGAATGTCGTCCACTAAACAGTTGCAACTATAGTTATGCAGGCTTTCTGTTCCGGCAGTGACTCTGTCCTGCTGGCCCTCTTCGCTCTGGGCTATTTGATCCAGGGCAAGGGGAGGGGGGGGGGGGGAGGGTGTTCCCTTAGGTCACCTGCTTTATAGTGAAAAGCAAGGGGATACCTCCTCCTGAGTCAGTAATTCTGAGTCGGTACCGGGATGGTTTTAAAGTGTAAAGTTAATGTTTAAATTCATTCATGTCATATTTTTAAAGTGTAGCTCGGTGTGAAGCATTTGTATATGTCACGTGTCAAACGGGCGTTAATATACAATCCTCGGACACTTTTAAAGAGTATAAAGAGTCTCAATTCTCTGGACTGACTTTATTTGTTGGCTTACTTTAAAAATGATTAGTATAAAGGGTTATACTGGATGTTAATATTTATTGATGTTTAAGGTCACATATTTATGCACAATGGCCAATCATGACCGTGACAGTTTAACAGGTGGAGGAAGCCGGAATACCCGGAGAGAACCACCGAGCAACGACGAGCAGCTGCCAGCTCTCCAACATCGTAACTCCGCACTGCAGCACAGGCAGGGTTAGATTGGTTGAAGACATGCGTACCATCGACGTGCTGTACGCCTTAGTACACGGCGTCATCGTGCCCCCACGTGGGCAATGGAGATGAAGTGTCTTGCCCAAGGACACAACGCGGTTGCCGCAGGTGGGATTCGAACCGAGGACCTCTCGGCTTGCAGCCTGCACCTCTACCTACTGAGCCACACTGGATGTTAATAGAGAACATGAATGTTATTATGCTCAATTATGGAGGGTGTTGTGCCTTTCTAATTTATCATAAATAAGAAAGATACATGTAAAGCCTGAATACTCCTTTTCTCGAGGGGATAACTCTATTACATATAGTTGAGCTTAATGGGTTTTCCTCTATGTCCTAGGCCCTCAAGCCTTTTTACTATTCAGCTATGTCTGGGTCATTGGTACAGTATAAAAATGTTAAAAAATTTATAGTAATTTATATATTTTTTATACTTACCAATGACCCAGACGGGGATGGCCCTCCCAGGAGTTGGGAACTCATACCTCCCCGCTGAGTACATAGCGCTGACCAGGCACTGCTTGTAAGAATGATAATTGGCGCCAATTTCGAGACCTCCTTGACACTGCGCATGCGCAGTGGAGGAAAAGTATGGAGGACCATTTAGGACATGATTTTTTTGGTTTTAGATGCAAATTTTGAGGATTGGGGGGGGGCAAAATTTGTGTTTGGCCCTAGATTTTTGAGAATTAGCACCAGCTATGTCTGGGTCATTGGTAAGTATAAAAAACATATAAATTACTATAAATTTTTTTACTTTCTTTCAGTTTATGAAATATGCACTTTTAAATAAGTTATAACATAGAATTTTCATGTGCAGAAGCTTATATATTGTTGGATAATTATGCAGTAAATGATGTATGTAAGACAGATTTGGGTTCATAAGGCTCAACACAACCCATATATATTCTTTTGTCACTCTATCAGATAGATGATGTGTTTTTTTTCTCTTTTAACAGAACATTACCGATGCCACGGAAAGGTACTTGCTCTCCAGGTTTGTACATGGCATGGGTGGACTACATTACAAGAGACATGCCACCAATACTTCTACTGCGAGGAAATCAGAAAAATGTTCTCACCTTCTATTCTTGAGGTACCAGCTGCTTACCCACAACACAAAAACTGGATGCAGATTATCAGCTCACAGCATAATATAGAGCTTTCCACAGCAGGTGGAAAGGGTAGACACTTGATTTTCAAGTATATTTCAAGTATATTTTTTTATTTTCCTTATGTCCTGGATGCATTGCATTTTTTTTTTTAAATGTGCGCAAAGCTGATTTTGAGAGCTCTTATTAAATTACTCTTATTGCATTCTTCAAGGTTTCCTACTGTTAATGTACAAGATTTACAAATTAAATTTTTGACAATAAAAGACATTTACTCTTTTGACATTTTTATCCCCTGACTGATTGGAATATGGGGATATAGTGATCAATCTTGCATCCTTCCATTTGTCCATCTGCAGACAAAAAACAGAAGTCAGGAAAACTCGCTCAATTCAGAGCTGGTTATTCTGAAACTTAACATGGTGTATATTGACAAGTGGAAGAGAATATTACATTTTGTAGTTGCAGGCATCAGAAATGCCAAATGTGTGCTATCTTGTTCCAACGTAGCAATAACAATTTTCAAGCACCAACTTCCAAACGGTGATTTCAGTTTTGATAATTTTTTGTATGGAAAACATTTAGCATATGGGAGGGGTGTGTGTGGGGGAATGGGGGGTGAACTGTGCAAATTTACTAGCCATCTTAGGTTTTAAAACAGTTTGTCTGTAGAAAAACAAAAAATCACCCTATTAATTAAATTAATTCAAGGCCAATTAAGAAACTTAACAATGGTGTAGATTGACAAGAGGGAAAAATATATTTCGGGGCTTGACTGCTTTTGAAAATGGTAGTCATTGGCCATTTTGTTTCAGAAATATAAGGTGGAGCCCCCTTGATTGGAAATATCTTAACTGAATAACCCTGTTAATTGCATATGAATACAAACACCAAATCATTTACCAACCTTCAACACAATTAATTGCAATTGTTAACTGTTTATAGGTTATAACATACACTCCTGTTAATTGAATAAAAAAATCTTGAAATATGTCCAAGAAGTACTATGATAACCACTGAATGAATCCCCCAGATTTATTTTTGGCCTCATTACATCAAATCTGTTATATATAGCACAGTGTGCTCTGTCAAACAAAGCACAGTGTGCTCTGTCAAACAAGATATTAAAGAATAAATGCACAGTTTATCACTAGAAGACAGAGAAATGACCCGATTCCTGTTAATTGTATACGTCTGTTAACTAAATTTTTTTCACTGACAAAGTAGCTATTTAATTAACAGGGTTCTACTGTATCGCAATAATGCTGTTTGAGCAAGGAAAATCACCATAACTAAATTCAATGAGGAATTTTTGACAAGGATGAGAGGATATGAGGATATGTACTACATTCTGGAGTGGCTGCTGTTGGCTATCTTTGTTTTAAAAAAAATAGCGATGACACTTTTTTAACCCTTTGAACCCTTAAGACCGATTTTTTGGGCTAAGGCATAATTTCCTCCCATTTTTGTTTTATGAGAGGTCTATACATGGGGCATTGATGATAAAATAATAACTGCAGTCTGCAGCTAGATGGCTGCAGACTGCAGTTATTATTTTATCCTCTCTGTATATTGATATTGGACAGACCTATTTCCATCTAAGTGTATACAAAGGTGATACCATTCCAGGAAACGAGGGTTCAAAAGATTAAGCAATAACATCCAAACAGTGATTCAGATTTGATTATTTTTGACATGAAAAACAATATTGTACATAAGCCCAAATTCTCGAGAACTGTGCATCCGATATCAGAAACTGGATGACTCAAAATTTCTTAAAACTTAATGCTGATAAAACTGAAATAATGTACATGGGACTACCCTGTCAACTTTCCAAAGTTTCTAAACTCAGTTTACATATTGAAGACAGTGTCATCTCACCGTCGATAGCAGTCCGCAATCTGGGATACTGGATGGATGGGAATTTGGCTGCAGATGCGCATGTGATGCAAGTCTCCAGATCTGCTTTCCATCATCTGCGCAATATCGGCAGAGTTCGGAACGTGATCGATGAGGAGACGACCAAGCAGCTTGTGCACGCCCTTGTAACTAGCCGTCTTGATTACTGCAATTCTCTGTTATATGGCTGCAAACAACATCTATTGAAGAAACTTCAAAATGTTCAAAATTGTGCGGCTAGAGTGGTAACCAGGAATAAGAAATTTTGTCATATTACACCTATACTGAAAGATCTACACTGGTTACTCATAAAGGAGCGAATTAATTTCAAAGTTCTTCTTTTAACTCTTAAATCTCGCTTAGATATTGCACCTGGTTATTTGAACTCTCTTATACATTGTTACGAACCTGTCAGAGCTCTTAGATCTTCGTCCGCCAACAATCTGGTATACAACCCTGGATACCTTGTAACTGCCGGTGATCGAGCATTCAGTGTAGCTGGACCTCATTTGTGGAACCAACTGCCCGATCACCTGAAGGTTGTCCAGGACATAGTTTCATTCAAAAAGTCATTGAAAACCCATCTGTTTAAATTAGCCTATCCCGCCATAATATCTAGTTAGTTACATATTCATATTAGATGTCATGTACTTATTGTAAAGCCTGTGAGCACGTTCAGTGGAAACTCGGCTTTAAACCATATTAATATTATTATTATTATTATTATAACATACTAGACTAGTTTTTCTCTCATGCATAAATTGTGCAAATTAGCTAGTCATCTTAGTTATTGAAATGAAGTAGACTAAAAACAAAAATCACTATAATTCGATTCTAGACCAATTATTAGGAATCTCAGTACCATGGTCCTTATTGGCAAGAGGAAGAAGGTATTACTTTTAGGGTTTGATGACCATAAAAAATGGCTGCCATCAGCCATTTTGTTGTGTGCATAGATAAATATACACCAATCCAGCCATTTCCTTTGTGACCATGGCATATGTCGGCCACACCTCAGATGGCTATTTTTGCAGTTCCTTATTCAATCCCTTGGATATGTTTACAGAGGATATCATAAATTTTCATTGTGATTTGCCCATTGAAGTGTGGTGATGTGATGTCAGATCAGCTGTTTCTCAACATATGCTCAGCACAAGTTGAGACGACTTAAAATTAGTATTTGACAACATATTTTGATCGATTCTGTACAGATTCAATAAAAAAATGATGATATTTTTTTCTGTTTCTTAGCTCATGCCAAGTGTCTCTGATTATAGAACTGGTATCTTCTTTTTGGAAATTTGCATTTTCATTTTCGTAAAAGATTAGGAATAGGTTTTTCAAAATACAAAGTATATTTGCTGGCCCCAAATTTATTTGTAATCTGTTTTTAGCTCACTAGAGCAAACCTCAAGGACAATTTTACTGATCACTTGCTGTCCAGTGACATGTCCTGCGTGAACTTTACATATATCGACTTCTCTAAAACTACTGGACCAAATTGACCCAAATTTGGTATGCATGTTCCCATGTATGTCAGTTCAAGTTTGTTCAAATACATTTGCCAGCTCATATGGGACTCCACAAGGGACATAACTCCTGCAGTAACCATAAATTTTTTTATCAAAAATTTCCTATTCAAAACCATAACATGCAGTAATAACATCCACAGGTTGCTGATATATTACAATTTTACCGTGTCGATGTCCAACATGATATGACTCTGGCTGTTCAAGGTGTTATTAAACCCCAGTAAATCAAACTAATCATGACGATGTGCTTGTACAATATATCAGAAAGAACATGTAGCCATGAAAGCAATCACCAGTACGTTCAGATTTTATATCACATTCCACTGTCTGCACTGCTCAACCACTTTCTGAATTCAATCTTTGGACCAAAACATCCTATTGTTGACTATACTTTTTTCTAGGTGATGGGCTGAACTGTTCATATAAGAACTTTATAACTGCAACAGCTAATCAGCCACGATGTAGGCAAAGCCCCTGCTCAACCACCTTCAATCCTGGGACCAAAAGACTCATTTGTAAATCATTACTTACCTGAAGAATAGTCGTCACACATTTATTGAAAAACACATGCATCTGTAACCTAATATCCACCACTTTAACCACTATCATAGTTTCCTACTCCCTTCAGTCTTTGAACCAGTACATCAGAATGTCTACTATTTTCAGTAACTCCTAATGTTCTAGCATTAACAACATCCCCAACCGGTTAAGAGCCAAATGCTTACCACTTTTATTGTAAACCTCTAGCGGATGAGAGAAACTAAACATGGTAACCTCCCTCCTATGCAACTTCCCATACATGAACTGTAAGCATCAGTCACCTGTACCTAGACTTATAATATCAGCTCTTTTAGCTCAAACAGCTTTCAGTACATAGACCAATGCAGTGACAACATATTCAATTAGAACAAGCTTGATCTTCCTAAGTTAGTGAAGATATGTGGACCCAAATTATAATTTGCTGACTAATACCAGGAATAATTGTGTAACTTCAGTATGATGATCCCATTAGATTTGTTCAGATGAACCTTTAGCATCTGTGTCCCTTTGTTATCATTGCACCGATATTTCTGATAGAAATTGGCTTGCAGAATTATAACCAATAATTTTAAAATTTATTAGAAATGAAACAAGTAATTTTATTTAGGAAATAAATGTCTTTATTTATAAATGAAAATGTGTAGTCTTCTGAAATCACCACCTGGTGGTTAGTTTGGATTATGGATATAATCAAAACAAAGCCACCCACTAGTCATTTTTCTGCTTCTTCTTGAAGAAATTGTGGTGGTATACTGTATTATCTGCAACAATATCAGTCTCCAAAATCAAAAACTAATAACTTCAGTAGCAGAAGATAGATTGTGTTAGGCCCCACAAATTAGATCTTCTGTTACTCAAGCCATTTTTTGTAAAATTGCATGTGGGCAGGCATTTTTAGCTCACCGAAGGGAGCTTAACTTATCACTTGCCATCCGTCGTCGTCGTCCGTCGTGAACTTTACATTATCGACTTCTCCTCCCAAACCAATAGCCCAATTTTATTCTAATCTTGGTCAAATATTCGTCCACCAATACCAATTCGGATTTGTTCAAATAAAGTTGCCTCTCCCCCTGGGTGGTGCCACACCCCCAAGGGGCACCAAAATCCTTAAAAATCTTCTTCTCATGAACTATTAGCGGCAGAGACCTGATATTTGGTTTGCAGCTTCCTTTTGGGTTGTAGACTCAGGCTTGTACACAGAAAGTTCGAGGGGCAATATTTGCCATTGTTATGGGAGGGGCAAAATTTTTTGCCCCACCCAAAATTTTTATTTTCCAAACCGAGAGGCTGATTTGAACCAAATTTTATGTGAGGGCTTATTGGGTCATGAGTACTTGATTTATGCAAAAAAAAAATTTCCCGCAGCCCCATGGGAACCGCAAGAGCTAAAAATAGAAAAAATTTAAAGCACCCATATCTCCAAAACTGCACGGCACTGAGAATTTTTATTTGGTGTGCAGCTTCATTAGGACCAACAGAAAGGATTGGTAAAAAAAAATTGCCATCGGTTTTATCATAGGGTACAGTTTCGGGACTTTGAAAAAGTGCTGAGTCAGCACTTTTTAACACTGTAGGCAATGGGAAAAACATTAAAAAATCTTCTTCTCCAGATCCAGCAGGCAGAATCTTTTGATATTTGGTATGCAACATTTTAGGGTGGATCTGATTCAAGTTTGTTCAAATCTGCCCCCTGGGTTCATATTTGGGCTCAGTATAGGAGCCTGATTTCGAACTTAGTGCATTTCAGGCAAATTTCTTAAAAAATCTTCTTCTCCAGATCCAGCAGACAGAATCTTTTGATATTTGGTATGCAACATTGTGGGGTGGTTCTGATTGAAGTTTGTTCAAATCGGCTCCCTGGATTCATATTTGGGCTCACTATAGAAGCCCGAATTCGAACTTAGTGCATTTCAGGCAAATTTCTTCAAAAATCTTCTTCTCCAGATCCAGCACGCAGAATCTTTTGATATTTGGTATGCAACATTGTGGGGTGGATCTGATTCAAGTTTGTTCAAATCGGCCCCCTGGATTCATATTTGGGCTCACTATAGAAGCCCGAATTCGAACTTAATGCATTTCCGGCAAATTTCTTAAAAAATCTTCTCCTGATCCAGCAGGCAGAATCTTTTGATATTTGGTTTGCAACATTGTGGGGTGGATCTAATTCAAGTTTGTTCAAATCGGCCCCCTGGATTCATATTTGGGCTCACTATAGAAGCCCGAATTCGAACTTGGTGCATTTCCGGCAAATTTCTTAAAAAATCTTCTTCTCCAGATCCAGCAGGCAGAATCTTTTGATATTTGGTATGCAACATTGTGGGGTGGATCTGATTCAAGTTTGTTCAAATCGGCCCCCTGGGTTTACATTTGGGCTCAGTATAGCAGTTCGAATTCGAACTTAGTGCATTTCAGGCAAATTTCTTAAAAAATCTTCTTCTCAAGATCCAGCAGGCAGAATCTTTTGATATTTGGTATGCAACATTGAGGGGTGGATCTGATTCAAGTTTGTTCAAATCGGCTCCCTGGATTCATATTTGGGCTCTCTATAGAAGCCTGAATTCGAACTTAGTGCATTTCAGGCAAATTTTTAAAAAAATCTTCTTCTCCAGATTCAGCAGGCAGAATCTTTTGATATTTGGTATGCAACATTGTGGGGTGGATCTGATTCAAGTTTGTTCAGATCGACTCCCTAGATTCATATTTGGGCTCACTATAGAAGCCTGAATTCGAACTTAGTGCATTTCAGGCAAATTTCTTTGAAAATCTTCTTCTCAAGATCCAGCAGGCAGAATCTTTTGATATTGGGTATGCGCCATGCTTAGGGGGGTGAGATTCAAGTTTGTTCAAGCCAAGTCCCTGGGTTCATATTTGGGCTCACTGTGGTAGCCCGAAGTATAACTTAGTTCAAAATGAGGAATTTTCTTTAAAAATCTTCTTCAGATCCAGCAGTTGGAATGTTTTGATATTTGATATGCAGCATCCTTAGGGGGGTGAGATTCAAGTTTGTTCAAGCCATATCCCTAGGTCCATATTTGGACTCGCTGTGGGAGCTTGAATTGTAACTTAGTTCAAAATGAGGAATTTTCTTTAAAAATCTTCTTCAGATCCAGCAGTCGGAATGTTTTGATATTTGGTGTGCAGCATCCTTAGGGGGGCGAGATTCAAGTTTGTTAAAGCCAAGTCCCTGGGTTCATATATGGGCTCCCTGTGGGAGCCCGAATTATAACTTAGTTCAATATGAGGAATATTCTTTTAAAATCTTCTTTTTTTTTAGATCCACTGGTCAGAATCTTTGGATATTTGGTATAAGCTTTTCTTAGGAGGAGCAAATGCAACTTGTTGAAATCAATTCTCAGGGTTGATATTTAGGCTACCATGTCAGGTGAGCGCCCTCAGGCCCCTTGGGGCCTCTTGTTTATTTTATTAGCTTAACTTGACAAAGTCAAGATGAGCTATTGCCATCATGCGTGCAGAAGTCTGTTAGTCTGTGAGTCTGTTCACATTTTCCTTTAGCACAGGCTACGCCCCACAGTTCTTGTCCAGTTGTCACAAATTTTCATATGTAGGTTTGAGGTCATGTCTGGATGAGAACATCCCCTTTTGGTCACGATCGGTCAACCGTGATGGCTGCCCGAGCTAAAAACCTTTAGCACAGTCTACATGTCATATTTATGAAGGGATTTCATTGTAACTTGGTAGGATGACTCTGTATAATGTCTAGATGAAAACGTCCCCTTTTGGTCATGATCTGTCAACCGTGATGTCTGCTCAAGCCTGAAACCCTAAAACTTTTACCACAGTCTACATTTTGTATTTATTTTGGTAGGATGACTCAGTGTAATGTCTAGATGAGGACATCCCCTTTTGGTTGCAATCGGTCAACCGTGATGGCTACACAGGCCCGAAGCCCGAAAACCTTTAGCATAGCGTACAAGCTGTATTTATGAAGGGATTTCATTGTAACTTGATAGGATGACTCATTTTTATAATTTCACTGTAACTTGGTAACTTTGGTTGACATACATTAACTGTGAGGGTCATATTAACCCACCTCTCAGTTCCTTAGTACAGTCTACACCTCAAATTATTTTCCTTGAAAACATAGCATACAGGAAACAGAAATTAACATATTCTCAATGATCACAATTCTTGTCATGTTTCATAATCCTTTCATGAACATTGAATATTATCCTTTTCATCAAACACAACACACTGTCAAGTTAAGCTTCAGTGTCATTGATACTTTCATTTTTTATTTTTGTAATTATTTCTTTGCCATCAAAAGTTCATGTTCTTGCTTTGCTTTATGTTTTCGGCCCCATGATCTACAGAATAGCATGAGTGGTGGTGTATTTCGTCCCTTGACTGCAAGAAGGCTTTGCAATGCAAAGAGAGTATGCAGCAGCCATAAAGGACAATGCTGGAGTCCCTGAGAAAGAGATTTCTAACTTTTTTGGGCCTTATGTCTCTTGGTATACTTACAAAAACTATCCCTAAGAATCTTTTGTGTTGTAACTCGATCATTGGTTGACAGGTTTTGGTGTTCTTTGGTATGGTGATAGATGAGTTTGGGGGAAAGGATATCCACATATTGTGTGTTTGGGTCATATATACATACTGCTGTTATGTCCCTTGTTGTACCTCTGTAGGTAGAGATGCAGGCTGCAAGCCGAGATATCCTCGGTTCAAATCCCACCTGCGGCAACCATGTTGTGTCCTTTGGCTAGACACTTAATCCCAACTGTCCACGGTGGTATTGTGCACTAAGGCATACTGCACATCAATGGTGCACTTGTCTTCAACCAATGCTAACCCTGTTTGTGTGGAGTTAGTACGCTGGGGAGTCTGACAGTTGCTCGCTGATTCTCTCCGGGTAATCTGGCTTCCTCCACCCATAAAGCTGTCTGATTCAAGGTGACCCTGGCTGTCAAAAGTGTCCTTAAACACCAATAAATAAATAAATATGTCCCTTGTTTACTTAGAAAAACTGCCTGTTTGAATTTTTTGCATTTATTGGGTTTTTTTTCATGGGAATAATTTTTGTTGAATGGCAGCAGAAAATTTAATAATTTTTATATTGCTCATGTTGAATGGGTATGTGAGGCGAGTTCGACCGAGTTAGTCTGCATCTGTGTTTGTTTGTTTGTTCAAAATGCAGCCACTTATGCTATCTTGAGAAATGCCATCACTCCAATGTGCAGTATATGCTATTTGTTGTATTGCAGGAGGGTGCATATTCAATACTTCATGTTGCTCTTCTTTCATGTTTTAATACTGAACTTTGATAGTATGCCTTCATATTGAGGAATTCACAATGATTTCCAAAAATGCCTGTAATTCCTGTTATTACTTGGGTATTTCAGGATTGTATATCATCTTTCAACTCTGGCAGTGTTTTCCTGTTGGTACTTTCAATAAACTATCAGAATATTTTATTTAGTGAAGTATGATTTTGAAATTATATGAACACTACAGTGCATAATCAAAACAATGAAAGACAAATTTTCAGATTTCAAAATGATCATTATGCACTGAGTAAGCTGAGAGTTTAGTTTATCATGCTGAAATGGTTATACAGATAACCATTTCGCAAACAGTAACCACCCTAACTTATTGAAAAAGCTGTTAACTGATTTTCTGTAATATTGATAATAAACAACATTGCATTAATAAATTGGTGTCCGTAAGTCCTGATTATTTACAATAAGTATTCCATAATGTGTATCCAAATGAATGTCGTCATGTAATACTCGACAACAATTGTTTATGCATAATAGAATAGTTTCTGTGAATACTGTTTATAAATCATGACTGCTTTGAATTCTTATACCATGATTGCTGTGTGTATTCGATATTACCCAGTACAATACCGACATTGAGAGAAATGTGCTAGGTACACCACACCACACCACACCACACTCTGTCCTATGTGTAAGAACATGATGTAAGAACTCACCTGATTGGTCTTTATGAATCTGAGTGACTTTTTAATGCAAATGAAGTGCTTTGACACAAAAAATGCTGTCAAGCAAGAATGTAAACAGATCACCAGTGATATTTTTCTTTAAAAATATCTGCCTTATTCACTTAATTCAAGTTGAATCGTATAAATACAGAACACAACTTGGGTTGAGTAGGGGGACAAGACTCAGCAACCATTGTTGGAGTTTTTCCTGAAATACAGGGCAAACTTTTACAAGGCTTGTTGACTCCAGTCCTCTGTACTTCACCCTTGTTGTGTTTTGTCTTAACCCTTAGGGCCTGATTTTGACTCTTATAACTTTTTAAAAAAGATGCAAATGAACAGGTGCCCCAACATGCATTGTATGGGTAAACTCAAAAATTGCTTTCTAAGTACCTTGTCAGTTGTAGGCTGCCAAGACTTGACTAGGAACAACTACAAAGACACTTGAGGTAGACTTTAAAAGTATAAGGAATATGTATAAAAAGACTCCATGCCCTTAAGGGTTAATAATCAATGTAACAGTAGCATGGATAAGCGGTTATTTTCTGGACATAGCCCCTGGTTAGCTTTTCCAGTGGATGGGGCAAACGTTTTATCACAATAGTAGTTCTATAAGGAGTGCTTGATTGATCTTTTACTGAAATTGATTTTAAAAACATTAGAATGTAGAATTTCCGACAAAGTACATGAAAATTATTTTTCAAATGGCTGGTGGCCTTTTTTTGGCTAAGATAATGATATTTTACCATTGAGACAAGAAAGCTAAATTTAAACCCCTGCACACTTATGATGAAATGTCAAATTTTCAAGCTGCAATTTTTTTCCATAATGCAACAAGAAATTCAACCATCTTTTAGATTTAATTAGTTAAATTCCTCTTTGCCTTGGGCTATTAAAAAAGAAAATCTGCCTCTTCACCTTTTTTTCACCTGAAAACCTCTTCTATGACACTATTTTGCACTTATAGGATGAATATTTAACCAACTATACCTTGTTTGGCAGAGCTCTGTCAAACAAGATATAGTTGGTTAAATTTTCAGCTACATTATAGGACATTTTCACTGCTGAAAACATTGGTTTGCCACATAATAGTATAAGTTGTTAAATTTCTGATTCCAACTATTTTCAGAACTATTCTGTGAATAAAAAAAGATAAAAAATTGAGGAAAAATTGTCTGAGAAACCAACATGAAAATTTTTTTTATAGGCCTTATTTGAAAAATTTGCTGCTAGAAATTTTAGTATTTTGACACTCTTGTGCATAAGGTTAAAAGTAAATTTAGAGTAACTTGTAGATATGCATGACTGAGTGAACATTGATGTTGGGTAAAAACTTTCTATTTACTTGCCTTTGTGATTCAGCAGATGTGTCAGAAGTAATTTTGCTGCTAATTGTGATGTTAATCCCACACAATCAAATGACTGAATGAGATTGATACCGGTGAGCAAAAGGAAAATAAATGTGCTTGCTTGTTGCTGATTCGTTATAAATTGCCTTCAATGATGTGATATTGATTATCCAATGGTTGTGAATTTTTTCAACATATAATAAGGATAATATTTTACCTAACATAACAGCTTTATCTGAGCATTACTGTTTAGAAATATCGCAAGATCTTCTTTTTTTTCAATATTTGCCTCCAAGACATAGCTTATGGCCTCCCCTCATTAGAACATTATCATTTCAATGAGGCTCATAATCTATGTTTTTAGGCAAAAAAATGTAATTTTATAGTTATTTATGGAATTCTTTTTGCAAGTGTCATTTTCTTATGTTAGGTAAAGTTTTAAGAAGGATAAATGAAATGTAGTATTTAGAATTCCCAGAACTGTTTCAGTGCTGCAGTCTTCTCAGTAACTTGGGTATTAGTGCTTTTGTTGACGTAATGTTATGTAACATACCACTGGAATGGGCTCTTGGCACTTTCCCAAACTGTTTCGCATGAGATCTAAACTAAATGAAATGGGGTATTCACACTTTTTTGAAAACCTAGAAAAAATTATAAAATTTTGTAAACAAGTTTCCAGTTTTTAAAAAACTAGAAAAATGTGGAATATTTCTTTTGTATGAAAAAGTATTAAATTTGTTTCTGTCATCTTCCTGTCATCTATTACAATTAAAATGCCAGTAGAAATTTCATACCATTTGTTTATTTCCTCCCATGAAAATTTTTTCTTTGCAGTCTTTTAATGATTGTCACCCTTTGAATTGCACATTTGTTTTTTTCTCCAACCAGCATAGCAGATACTAATGTCATGTGATGTTTCTTAATTTTCAGCTGGGAAAATTAATCACACAGGTCAAAAAAAGGTGTGGAGTTGGCATGGAAGTCACTCTTGTAAGGAGACCAGGGATCCTGATGAAAGAATCCTACCCATGATAGCAAATCTCTTCTTAACACAATGCTCACCTGTAAGTTTACTCAGACTTTTAGCCAATGATTTTGTGAGTTAAATTTTCAAGTATTTTTCATCAGATCAGGTCATGACTACTTCACAGCAGCCATGACTAATTTTGTTGAAAAAATAGTAAGAGTTGATATGGGGGGACCTTTCAGATCAGTCTTTTTTCCATTGGTTTTGTGAGTTAAATTTCCACGAATTTTTCATCAAATCTAGTCAGGGTGACTTCATAGCTTTCATGACTCGCTTGATGAAAGATATTTTTAACCTTTTACCCAATATACATGATATCAAAATTTATTATTTTAAATATTTAATATTTTTTCAATTTTTTAAAAAAGATTTCAACAAAACCATATCGCATGCCCCCTCATTGGAATGAGCTTGTGTTCCAATGGCTCATTTTGTAAATTCTACACCCGGATGTGAAATATTCATGAGGTAAAGGGTTAATGAGTCCTTAGTATGGTGAGAGTGGGCATGTCGTCTCATTGGTCAGAGCATTGAACTTGAAACTGAAAGGCTCTTTGTTTAACTCTAACCTTCACTATCTATGCGTACCCTTTGGCAAGGCACTTGATCCTGATTGCTCATGTGGGGTGCACTGTGTACTAAAGCATACTGTATGTTGATGGTGCATTTGCCTTCAACTACTGCTTGTGCTTAGTAAGTTGGAGAGCCTGACAGTTGCTTGCCACTTCACATTGTTCATCTCTGGATTATCTGGCTTCCTCCATCCCTAAAACTCTCCGGCATGATGTGATCCTGGTTGTTGAATGTAAACAGCATGGTGAGAATTGATATGCTAAGCCATCAGAGTTCCTTGGCACTGAAACAGTTAATTGGTGACTCATATGAAAATTAATTACTGACTGTTCATATGTCAGTACTCTTTATTGTTTTTAATCCATCTGCAAATATCTCATTTTGATAACATACATCATAAACTTTATCATTGACTCTCAGCACTATGATATCAAAGTACTATTGCTTTCAGCAACAAAGTTTTCTTGCAATGCAGTTTGGAAGTTAACTAACGATATCTTCTTTGACACAGCTCTTTGTGATCTGTTAGAGAACATATAACTGGTTAAAATCTTTGTTTTATCTGGGAAAAATAAAGTCATCAAAGAGAATTTTGGTATACTACTAGAGAGTGCTGGGTTTAAATGAAGATCTTTCATTACATTACTTCACACAAAAAGCTTTTAGGTTTTGTTCTCAAACAAAACTCCTATGATAGCCTGACTACCTCTTCCTTTTCAGTTTTGGGGCCAATATTGTGAAAGTTGAATTTTCAAAACTGGTTGATTAATTTTGGTATGTTTAATTGTTTATTCCCAAATCATTACAGTGGAGCCCAGTTAAGTGGATATCTCTTAAATATCCCTGTTAATTGAATATAAGATTCAAACACCAAACTATTTACCATACCTTCAGTATGAATTTGACCTGTTAATTGCATATAGGCTATAGAGTATACTCCTGTTAATTGAATAAAAGATCTTGTATTATGTCTAGAAATTACCCTGATTATCACTGAATGCCTCTTGTTTATACACCTATTTTGCCTCAGTACATCCGGTATAGACATTTAATCTATTACATCTTGTTTGACACAGCTCCATGAGCACTGTCAAACAAAATATAATAGAATAAATGCTCAGTTTATCTCTAGAGTACAAGAAAGTAATTCAATGCTTCTATTTACCCATAAGTCTTCAATGGAAGCTTTCCTGTAGGTTTTAAAATCACAGAAGGGTGATTATATTTATTTATTATTTACTGGTGTTTAAGGTCTCATACTTATGCACAATGTCTAATCGTGAAAGTGACAGTTTTACGGGTGGAGGAAGCCGGAGTACCCAGAGAGAACCACCGAGCAGCTGTCAGCTCTCCAACATCTGAACTCTGCACCGCAGCACAGGCAAGGTTAGGTTGGTTGTAGACATGCACACCATCGACGTGCAGTACGCCTTAGTACACAGCATCATCATGCCCCCATGTAGGCAATCAGGGTTAAGTGCCTTGCACAGGAGGGTGATTAACACTCGCCTGTAATAAGGTTAGGAAAGCATTTGGTCACACGGTTCAACTGTCCTCCTCCTCCCCTATGGGATCCCTGGGAAGTGGAACGGTGTTTGTTTACTATGGTAAACAAGTTCTGCTTTACTTGTAAAATAGGACCCCAAACCAATGCTGTGGTGGAAGTCCTAAAGTGTATAAACATATTTGAATCATTTGATATACAACATCTAGGTGGGTCAGATTCAAGTTTGTTCAAATCAGGTCCCTGGGTTAATATTTAGGCTCCCTATGGAAGTCCAAATTTTAACTGAGTGCAATATGAGGGAATTTCTTTAAAAGTCTTCTTCTCCAGAACCATCTCTTAGAATGTTCTGATATTTGGTATACATCTCTAGGGGGTCAGATTCAAGTTTGTTCAAATTGAGTCCCTGAGTTAATATTTGGGCTTTTTATGGGTGCCTGAATTTTAACTTGGTGCAATATGAGGGAATTTCTTTAAAAAATCATCTTCTCCAGATCCACTAGTCAGATTGCTTTTGTATTTGATATACAACATCTCTAGGCGGGTGAGATTCAAATTTGTTCAAACCGGGCACCTGGGTTAATATTTGGGCCCCCTATGGTAGCCAGAATTTCAGCTTCATGTAATAAGAGGAAATTTCTTTAAAAATCTTCTCCTTCAGATCCCCCAGTCAGACTGCTTTTACATTTGATATACAGCATCCTGGTGGTGGAAGGGAAGGGCTCAGACTCAAGTTTGTTCAAGTAAAGTTTCTAGGTTGATATTCGGACTCCCAAGTTTTGCATTACTGGAAATCGGGGCATTATTTCTGTGGTAGCATCTCAGTACTAGAAAAAAATCATTTAGCATGGACAACAGAGTTATAAATAATTAAATAACTTTCCTCTGTTGTGTTAACTAGCTATAGATGCTAATTAAATCCTTCTTTAAACAACTATTGTCAGGTGAGTGCCTCAGGCCCCCATGGGGGGCCTTGATTTTTACAAATTCTTAACTTATTAGCATAATATCTTGAACAAAGGTTCCAGATTTGACAACTGGCATATGAAAACCGCGTTATGGACATGCAACACTCTCCGATGAGCACCTCTTGTTTTTATCTCTGTCAAGAAGGGTACAGCAGAGATTTCAGAAGTTGTTACACTATCATATTTCCATAGAACTGGAACAATGGTAGAGCAAAGATTTTAGAAGTTGTTACAATATCATGTTTTGATAGAACTGGACAGCTCATTTTAGTAATCTGATGTGTATGACAAAATTGCTGTTTTAACTGCTCTTCTCCCTGCAGGAACCCCAGGAAGTGAAGCAGTGTCTGTTCACTGCGGTAAACAGACTCTGTTTTACTGGTAAATTAGGATCCAGTCACCCATGCTTGGGAGGTGTAAACCTTCTCTAAAATGGGCAACATGGCTTATTAACGCCCACCCCTGGTCTTGAGTTGATACTCATGTTGTGGTCATGATTAGCCATTGTGCCAAAATATGTGACCTTAAACACCAATAAATAAAATAAATTAACTGCTCTTCATTCTACGTGTTCAAACACAATACATGTATTTGTTCTTGGATGATACGCTCCACCTCTGCTGATGGCTTTTCTAATTTTTATTGTGACAAAGGCATACATTATTTGGATTGATATTAACTTTTTATTTTCCATGTGTTGTATATGATTACTGAATGATCATTTATGATTTATGCTCTGTTTAGTTTATGTTGTATTATAAAAAAATTGTGCATATGTAAATTTTTTTTGGAGCGAATCTCATCACTTGTAACATTCAAATCTAATTTGTATTCTATCGTATATGTAACACCAGAAAGAATCTCAAAACACTTTCAGGATGACCGACTTCATCTTGTCATGTAATATATATCGAAAGAAGTATGACAATTTTTTTAACAGCATGTTTTGTCTTTTGACTGTGTTCCATAGGCATCATTGGAGAGATTATAATCTGTCGTGTTCTTTGACTATTCATTGAAATAATGACACAGTTCAAAGTATACTTGTCTGGAGGACCATCTACTGGTACATGTAACATTTCACTTGAATGACCTAAAGCTTGGTTTCATCTGGTTAACCTCCTACATATAGAACTGTTTAACTCAATTCTGATTAAATATTTTGCAGAATTTCAAAGCATACCAACTCAGATGAATGTGTCATGAGACAGCTGAAACCAGATAAGGAGTTGTTCGACTCTGAGGTGCAATAACAGTAATTTCCCATTTCCAAAAGGGTGTTTGGTGGCTCAGTGGTATGGCCTTGGACTTCAAACCGAAAGGTCCACAGTTCGATTCCTGCCAGTGGTAACTGCATTTTGTCCTTGGGCAAGGCACTTCATCCTGATTGCCCACTTGGGGGCATGGTGGTGTTGTGTACTAAGGCGTACTGCACGTCAATTATGCACCTGTCTTCAACCAATGCTAACCCTGCTTGTGTGGAGTTAGAGTGTTGGGGAGGCTGACAGTTGCTCACCATTGCTGGGAGATTCTCCCCAGGTACTCCAGCTTTCTCCACTCGTAAAACTGTCCAACATGAGGTGATCCTGGCTGTCGAAAGTGCCATTAAACCCCCAAAAATAAGTAAATAAATTAACCCTTTCAATCCTGTGTGCATAAATTTTTGCGTGAAGAAAAAATTGGTAGTAGACGATATTAATAGCATAAAATCTGAATCAAGGTTCAGTAATAATTTAATCCAACAGCCCGACATAGCTGTTGGATTCAACTATTACTGAACCTCCCAACAAACCAGGATGGTTTCGTCCATTTGGCCATTGACAGTATTGACTGAAATAATACCTTCCAGGGCACCAGTGTTAAAATGGTTAATCTGAAGGCCACATTGTAAACTCATCTCCCTGCTTTAACCAAAGTTAAGGTGCTTTTAATTATCAGAGTAATAATAATCATTCCCACCCTCCTTTATCCCACTCCTCTAACAAAATTGGATTAACTATATTAACATGTAGATGCTGAATGTGACCTTAAATCCTTCTTTAAACAATTTTATGAGGTGAGCAATGAAGGGCCTCTTGTTGCTAATATTGCTCTTGTTAGCTAAGGGGTAGGTAGGAGATGCTGGCTGCAAGCCGAGAAGTCCTCGGTGCAAATCCCACATGCGGCAACCACATTGTGTCCTTAGGCAAGGTACTTAATCCCAATTGCCATGTGACATTGTGTACTAACCTTGTCTTCAACCAATGCGTGTGTGGAGTTAGTACATTGGGGATTGACGTTTCCTCACCATTGCTCAGTGGTTCTCTTTGTGTACTCCGGCTTCCTCCACCCATATAAACCGTCCGACACCTGGTGACCCTGGTTGTTGAAAGTGTTGTTAAACCACAATAAATAAATAAATTAGCTAAGGGGGTTAAGTCATTGAAATGCTTGTATGCAGAACACTGTTGGAACATTTTTGACTGGTCATTCATACTTATCTCAGCCCTTTCAGCTTTCATTGTGATCCTTGAATGCTTGAATTGAAAATTCATTTTCAAAGCCTTGAAATTTGATTGGGATCTTTGAAAAGTCCTTGAATTTTAGTTGCCCCCCCTTAGGAATTGATATACTTTTCTTCTTTGACTCCCACATGGGAATCCCAGGAAATAGAGCATTGCTTGTTTACTGCAGTAAACAAGTTCTGCTTTAATGATAAAATATGACTAAATTGGGCAGCATAGGTATTAGCAATTTGCTAATCTTGACTTCAGACCTATGTTGCGGTTAACCAAAGATGCTTAGTGATGCTTAAGTGACCTTGAACACCAATAAATAACTTCTTATTTTGCTCATACATATTAAATGCACAACAATCGATTTGTATCAACCACTGTGTTGCAGGGTAAATAAAAAAAACTTTTCTCCCAAAGAAATCTGTTTACACAGATGATAAGTCAAGATCATACTTATCGACCAATGCAGAGAAAGATCATGAAACTTATTTGAAAGCTGCTTGAAAAGGTCCTTGTTGTCCTTGAATTTTTTTCATGCTTGAGGCGATGATACTTAACTCTCCAGTAATATCCTAGATCACAGCATATCATTGGCTAAACTGATAGAGTTCTAAATTATTTTTGGTCATCAAAATTTGTTCAGATGTTTTTGACTTGGTATTATTTTTGGGAGAGAGGGCACTCTCCCATAAATTGTTGCAAGGCAAATCCATTCAGACTAAATGATTCCTTTTCAAAGATAATATGAAGCACATTCACGGAATATGAAGTCTTTAAATTGGGGTACCTGCACTTCTGAATAAAACAGAAATATGGGCTTTCAGTACTCTACCAGTCAATGAAAGAAACTTTTAAGACATTAGCTTCTGTGTTTGGGGTTACTCCACATATCAGTATTACATTGTTTTTTTCTTGATTAAAAATCTATAAAAAAAAGTTATCTGAAAAATATGTTGCCTAAAAAAGGTTAAAGCAACTGTTTTTCAGTTCATGCTGTACCATCCAGGATTGGTCTCTTGAAAGAGTAACGGCAGTACGATGAGAGTGGATTATTACCAAAATACCCAGCGAGTGGAGTTTCTCGAACTCTAAGGCCACCTGTCTAATACTCTGGAATTTGATGCTGTTACGAGCTGTGGAGTCTGTGTGCAGATGATTGCTGTTACAATGTGATGTCTCTTCACTCACAAAGATATACAAATGTTCTTTCATGTTCTAGTAAAGATATTCCAATCGATAAGTATTTAGTTCACACTGAAAACATCAAGATATTCACACAATTAGTGGAACTAGGCAGTGTAATTATAAAACTTCAGCTATGGTGAGTCTTCATTCATAAGCATAATGTCATCAAAGATTCGGGTCAAATCACATCCCGATTGAGAAACATTTCTTGCATTGATTTAAAGAAAATGAATGTTCATGGTATTTTTTAGATTAAATCATCTGGAATATTTCAGTTGGTCATAAAATATTCCAGATGATTTAAAATTTTCCAGATGGTTTAATCTAAACATGGGCAATAAGTATTTAAGGGCCAGACTGGTTCCAAGCCATAACCGTGTCAAATGCCATACAGTATTAGACTGGTGGCCTGAGAGCTTGGTAGTTTCTACACAGATGATAACTCTTAACCCTTTCCTGTTGACTCCAACCCTAGCCCCCACACTGATGTCCCCCCACACCCCCATTCACCAAACTGCATATCTTCCCTTCACACAACAGAAATTACACATGGCAGACTGAGAGTGCTTACAAGACATCCGGTATAATTGGCACATAGCATGCCATGTTGTTCACCTTGTGACTGAATTAGTGGTGTGCCAAGAAGTCCTAAATGGGTTAAACATTTCTTCATCTTTGTCAAGTGAGGGACGTAAAAAAATAGTTCACCTAAAATTATTAAGATGCACTGTTAGGGGAGCTAATATTGTTAATGCAGATGTTCAAGATGGAAAGTGTGTGTTATTTTCTTCAATTATACGTATCTAACCCCTTACCTAACATGAAAGGCAAATGACACTTGCAAACAAAATTACTGAATAACTAAATTTTTTCATTTTTTGCCTACGACCCCCTGTGTGTCACTGTGGTAAACAAGCTCTGGTTTACTGGCAAAATAGGACCAGGTAACCAATGCCTGGGGTGGAAGTCCTCTAAAATGTGTAATATGGGTATAAACGACTGTCTAAACTTGACTTTATCACAATATTTGGTCACTGTAAGCCATCATGCAGAAATATGTGAACTTAAATCCTGATGAATAGAGTACGATAATAACAGGAAAAATTTACCCTGCTTCCAGGCCTGTGTGCCTTCTTAGCTCAAGTAAGCAGAGCCAGGAAATTTAAATTAATGGATGGAAACAAAATGTTCCATCTATCCTGTCTGTCTGTCCATTCTACCCCATTTTTTTGTCATCAGATTCAAAAGAAACTCCAATATTTAATACATACCTTTTAGGTGATAGTACAGTGGAATCCTGTTAATTGAATAGCCACTTTGCCAATGAAAATTATTCAATTAACAGGAGTATTCAATTAACAGGGATAGTGCCACTTTCCAGTATTCTAGAGATAAGCTTAGCATTTATTCTATCATAACTTGTTTGACAGAGCTCTATGGGCTTTGTCAAACAAGATATAATAGATTAAATGCCTGTATTTGATGTACTGAGCCCAAATAGGTCTATAAACCAAGGAAAACTGGGGAGAGTCAGGGTAATTTCTCGACTGGTTACATGATTTTTTATTCCATTAAAAGGAGTTTACTGTATAACCAACATTCTATTAACAGGTCAAATTTGTACTGGAGGTATGGTAAATGGGTTTGTGTTGGGAAATTATATTCAATTAACAGGGTTATTCAGTTAAGAGATATCCAATTAAGTGGGCTCCACTGTATCATGAATGGGATTGTGATCTAGCTATGTCCAAGTATTTCTTCCAGATTTCTAGTTCTTGTTGGACTTGGAATATCTTGCAATCACATTACTTTTTCTTGTTATCACTGTTGAAAGAAAACTATTCAAATTTTTCTCCAAATTTACTTTAAAGTTTTTTGGTGATAATATCATGAATAGGATTGTGAAACACCCATGTCGAAGTATTTCTTTGAGAGTTATAGCCATTTTTGGACTTGGGTGGCAGAGGAATGGTCATTCCACTTGTTAGATATATACTATTGTTAATAATTTATGAGCATGATAAAAAGTGTACCTCCATTGCAAATAAGTCAACTCATAGGTTTGCGAGCATGACAGACATGAGGAACGGCTAAAGTCCTGCAGAGAAGCATACACAGTTGCTACCAAACAGTCCTGAAAATAAGCAGTCTGACATTTGCAGAATGAGGTCCCCAGAGGGTGAATTTGATGATGCTATCCCATACAGTGGGTCAATTTATCCTCTGGGTACCTCTTTCTGTTCAGTTTTGAGAACCTGATTCAGATCGAGGTTCACAGAGGGTAAATTTAGTGATGCTACCCTGCTGTGCAGGGTAGCATCACTAAATTCACCCTCTGGGGACCTCATTTTGCAGATGACAGTCTGCTTATTTTCTGGCTTGCTACCAAATGGACCTCTGTGTTAAACCCAGACATTCACTGGCAGAAACTTTGCTTTGTGTTTATTGACTTTTTCTACAGAAGCAAATTATTTTTTTGTTTGGGCATTCCATTCTGTGGATGTTTTAGTAGAGTGCCACTCTAAGTATCATAGCACTGAAAGCATATGGATTGTCCTTGAACCACTAAATCCCAAATTCTGACTCATCAATTTTTACTGGCACAAAACAGGTACCCCAACATGCAGTCTTTTGGTGGACAAGCAAGTAGCCTTCTAAGTTACCTTGCTAGTTGTGTTTAGGCGAGTCTCTGGGTACCTATATAGACTTGCTTAGAAATGACTGAATAGCCTCAGAATGTACACTATCAAAGGGTAGCAAAAATTTCTTTTGCCACTGAAATGAGTATAATTTGGGCACTTTTAACCACATTTTCCCCTTGTAGACTGAATAGATTTTTTCATCAAAGATTTCTAAAGTTAAATTTAGATGAATTTTTCATCAGAGCAGCCATGACTATATTTGATGAAAAATATCTTGAAAATACTCAGCAGGTTGAGTGTTAATCATACTTTTTGTGTTATTTTGCTAATGCGCCTACTGTCTCCCAAATAGATATTGTTCTTGAGGGTTTTTTTCCAAATGCATCCTCATTTTAAAATATATTAATATTTTATTTTTTCTTTTTGTTTTGTAAGATGGAGAATTTTTTTTTTATCCAAAGCTTGTTAAAAATACTGCCAAATTCTGTATGAAATATTTGTCTTTATCTCATAACTGATTATCAAAGAAGATTTCTTCACAATACATGTTTAGTATTTCATGATATGTTATTTTTATTTTAGTTTATTCTCATGTAAATATATATCTCATACTTATCATTTAAAATAATTTTATTCAAAGATGATTGTTTTTAATTAAAATAACTTGTATTTCATTTTGAATAGAGAAAACTGTAAATATCTTTCAAACTGTTCTTGAAAGTTGAAACATTACCTAGCTGTTCCATTCTAATTTTGGAAAACCATATTTAGATTTTTTGTTTCAGTCTTTGTACAGATGATATTCTATAAATATATTTATGGTCAGAGCCTGGTCAAAGTTGTTTGGGTGTCAAGATGTATGTACATTACCTGTGTGTCAAGTCACAATGGGGATCTATAGAATCAAATTTTTCTTTCTCATTTCATGTCAAGAGGATGGTGACTGTATGTGCATGTGAAATGTTGTTGCATGCTCCAGTGACCCATAATGATACTTTGCTTTGAAAATTTGTCAAAATTTTGGGGCTCTTGGTTGATTTTTTAATTCAAGAGGATCTCTTCCCCAACTCTTTTTTTGACATTGACTATTTATCAAAATCAACCCAATTTGCATGGTGCTAGTATCGCCTTTCCAGTTTTTTTTCCTTCAATTATATCATTATCTTAGTTATGGAGTGTCATTACCACATTGCCCATGTCCGTTTCATCCTTCCTTATTGATTAGAATTTCTGCACGATATCTTCTGTTTATATACAATCAAATAATAGTATGTATGCAACTGTACATAAGCAGGGATGAGAAATTTTTAGCAGTTTTCCTGATTTCCATGAATTTAATGCGAAACATGCTGAACTTGTATTTTTATACCCCCCACGTTCGAAGAAAATGGGGATATACTGGATTACATGCGTCTGTCCGTCCATCTGTGCATTCGTGTGTGAGTCCGTCCAAGAATATTCATAACTTTCATAACTTAAGTATAACTTTCATAACTTAAGTAAATTATTATTTTCTATATTTGTTGGTCATAGGTATGCCCACACTAGTTATTTTTTTTTTTTATTACTTGTTCACTTAGAAATTGTATCCATCCGAGCCAAATTTTGTTCGTTCAGCCTGTATCTCGAGTATCGAATGTTCTATTGCAATGAAATTTGTTGTGAACACTGCTTATGGTATAGGCTTTAAAAAAAGGATTCAACGATATTTCTCACATTCTCCTTTTTAGAGTTATCCCCCTTTTTTGACTTAGAAATTGTAGGAAATAAACATTATTTGTCTGTTCAGCCTGTATCTCAGGTATGGGTTATCAGATTTCAGTGAAATATGGCATGCAGTTTGCCTATGACAAAGGCTTCTGCCTCATTGCATAAAACTTCCAAACACCAAACAATTTGCCATACCTTTTGACTTAGAAATTGTTGAAAACTTTTGAAGAAAATGGGGATATACTGGATTGGGGGTTATCGGATTTCAGTGAAATATGGCATGCAGTTTGCCTATGACAAAGGCTTCTGCCTCATTGCATAAAACTTCCAAATACCAAACAATTTACCATACCTTTTGACTTAGAAATTGTTGAAAACTTTAGAAGAAAATGGGGGTGGGGGGTTTATACTGGATTGCATCCATCCATCTGTGCATCCGTCCGTCAGTCCATATGAGAATATTCATAAATAATATTTGTTGGTCATAGGTATGCCCACACTAGGCGGTACACCACGTGGGGGTATGCACCGGACGACAGTCCAGCTCTTGTTATAAATTTGCATGAAAATGGTCTTAAAAGACCATTTTCATGAAAATTTATTGAAATAAAATATTTGTCAATTAAAACGAGAATTTTAGCTACTTTCTGCAAAATTAGTTGGATAAAATTATGGTTTTCAAGTACCATCTTTTTGACTAATGCTTACTCAAACTTCAGTTCAGATTTTACTCAATAATGTTTAAAACACATCCATACAGTTGGGCTGTTCCAAATTGAGCAAACAATCATTTCGATCACCTATATTTCACCTCAGACATGGGTGAACCAATGTTTTATATGCCCACATATCAAACCATGGACAAATAACAGAGTTTATCCAAATTTCCCTTGTTACTCCTCTGTTAACTTTCAACCAAACCATGACCAATTTCATATTGACGATAAAACTCAGGGTTGTTTGTTCTGCAGGAAATATTGTTCTGTATTATATCTCACATGACCATGCATTCCCCTGATTTGCTGAGAGGTACTAAAATATTTTTGATAAATTTATCTACCAAGGGTTCTAAAAATGATTGTGCACTCTTCCCATGCACTATACTCTTTCTAAAAATAGCTTTGGGATGTTGGAGAATGCAGGACTGATGGAATGCAATATGCCCTTTTAAGAGATTTTACCAGAATTCTATTTTTATATCGCCTGACTTTCAGTCAGGGGAGCTGTAGTGATCACTCACCATCCATCGTCCATGAACATGGTATTTGCATCTTCTCCTCCCAAACCGCTGAACCAATTTAACTGATATTTGAGATAACAGTTTGTTATGACATTGCAATTTGATATTGTTCAAATCAAGTTGCCACGCCCCTCGGTAGGGCCACTCCCAAAAAGTGTGCTTAAATCTTAAAAAGTCTTCTTCTCATGAACCAGCAGTAGCAGAGACTTGATATTCGGTGTGTGGCTTCCTTTTGAGGTGTAGACTCAGATTTGTTCAAGAGAAGTTCGAGGAGCTATATTTGCCTTCGTTATGGGAGGGGCAAGAATGTTTGCCCTGCCCAAAATTTCTGTTTTCCAAACCGAGCTGCAGATTTCAACCGAATTTGATTTGAGGGCTTATTGGGTCATAAGTACTTAATTTATGCCAAAAACAATTTTCCCGTTGCCCCATGAGAACCGCAGGAGCTAAAAATAGAAAAAAATTAAAACGCCCATATCTCAAAAACTACACGACACTGAGAATTCTTATTTGGTGTAAAGCTTCCTTAGGACCAACAGAATGGAATGGTCAAAAGAAATTGCTATCGGTTTTATCAAGGGGTACTTTTTTGGGACTTTGAAAAAGTGCTGAGTCAGCATTTTTTAACACTGTGGGTAATGGGAAAAACATTTAAGACTACCTTTTTCCCAAACCACTGCTTCAAAAGCTTTCAAATTTCACATATAACATCTTTCGAAGATTGTTTCACAAGTTTATTGAAACCAAATCCCTGGGTCCATATTTGGGCTCTCTATGGGAGCCCAAATGTTTAAATTAGTACAGTAGGAGGAATATTCTTTAAAAAATCTTCTTCTTCAGGTCTACCAATCAGAATCTTTTGATATTTGGTATGCAGCATGCTTAGGGGGGTGAGATTCAAGTTTGTTCAAGCCAAGTCCCTGGGTTCATATTTGGGCTCACTGTGGGAGCCCGAATTATAACTTAGTTCAATATGAGGAATTTTTCTTTAAAAATCTTCTTCAGATCCAGCAGTCAGAATGTTTTGATATTTGGTATGCAGCATCCTTAGGGGGTTGAGATTCAAGTTTGTTGAAGCCAAGTCCCTGGGTTCATATTTGGGCTCACTGTGGGAGCCTGAAATAAAACTTAGTTCAAAATAAGGAATTTTCTTTGAAAATCTTCTTCTTCACATCCACCAGTCAGAATCTTTTGATATTTGGTATACAGCATCCCACTGGAGGTGAGATTCAAGTTTGTTCAAGCCAAGTCCCAGGTTCATATTTGGGCTGCCTGTGGGAGCCCAAATTATTACTTAGTTCAATATGAGGAATATTCGTTAAAAATCTTCTTTTTTTTAGATCCACTGGTCAAAATCTTTGGATATTTGGTATAAGCTTTTCTTAGGAGGGGCAGATGCAACTTGTTGAAATCAATTCCCTGGGTTGATATTTAGGCTGCCATGTCAGGTGAGCGCCCTCAGTCCCCCTGGGGCCTCTTGTGTTATTTCTATGTTCAAGAAGGAAAATGCTGTCTTGGGTAAGTCCTTGACAATAGGCAGTGCAATACTGATTCTTTCTCGGTTTGTTTGATACAGTGTAATAATTATTGCACAGCATGTTATTGACTGTGCCCAAATAGTGGTCCCTGAGGAAGAATAGTCTAGGCACCTGTCCTCAAGGATCAAGGTTCATTATTTTGGCATAGTCAACTCCAAGCTGTGCGGTATTTATAATGTAATACATTGTTGGAAGGTGCTTCCTTTCCAACTGTGTATGACGTCAAAGGGTATAATTAGTTTGGAAAAAGAAACCCTATAAATAATATTATAGGCTCTTGCTCATCTCAGCCTTTGCTATCACACAAGTAAACCTATCAGTTGAAGAAACAAATGTTGCCTCAGTTTCTGATTATACTCTCCTGAGAATAAAGTTCAGGGGGGTATATAGGAATCACTTTGTCCATCTTGTCTGTCTGTCTGTGTAAGTTGTGTCTGGCTCAGAACTTATGATGGCCTTGAAGGATATTAATGATACTTGGTATTAATGTTGCCCACTACCAGAGGGTGTGTCGCGAATAAGGTTGAAATGCCTGTCTACAAGATCAAGGTCACAGACTTAGTTCAAGGTCACATACCCATATCCAAATATACACAAGTCATGTCCAGCTCAGTACTTTTGATACCCTTGAAGGATATTACTGATATCTGGCATTAATGTTACCTACCACTAGAGGGTGTTTCACAAATAAGGTTGGAATGCCTGTCTACAAGGTCAGGGTCATGAGACGTAGTTCATGTTCACAAGCCCCACATCCAAATCTAACTATATCAAGTTGAGTCCTGCTTAAAACATTTGAATGTGTCTAAAGATATTATTCAGTCTCGACATCCATGACAAGTGAAACAGTGTGGCGGCAGCAGAATGCCGATACCACGATGTAGCCATTAGGCAGCACTATCATTTTGGTGGTGGATCGGTTATGGTGTGGGGAGGCATAACCATGACAAGCAGAAGAGCATTACATGTCATCCAAAGGCATGTCACAGGGCAGTACTACTGTGACAACATGTTAGCAGCTCATGTGTTGCCATTTGCACGACGTCACAGCTGTTGATTCATTTTCCAAGATGTCAGTGCAAGAGCACACAGAGCTACAGAGTTCCTCCAGGAGCAGAACATCACTACACTGCCTTGGCCAGCACTAAGTCCAGACATTACACCAATCAAGCACATCTGGGATATGCTTGGCAGGCACCTACGCCAATGCCAACAGCCCCCTACCAATGTCCAGGAGCTGGCCGCTGCTCTGTAGGAAAAATGGAGTAACATCAGTCAAGCTGATATTGGACGTTTGGTGAGGAGTATGCCATGTCGGATCCACGCTTGTCTCGTGAACCGAGGAAGATTTACAAGCTATTGAGGTCTTGGACTGAATGTGGTAAATTCTCTGACTGACCACCCTTGTCTTCTACAGCTCAGTGCGTGGAATGTGTGCTTGTCAGACCCCCAATTATCGCTGAAATTATTCACCAGATGTCACAGTGCAATGCCTCAAATGTCTTTTTGATGAAAATATAAATATATTTCTTCATATATCTTACTTTTTAGCTCACCTGACTGAAAGTCAGTGTGAGCTATTGCCATCACTTTGCGTCCATCGTACATTAGCTTTTACAAAACAGTCTTCTCCTCACAAATCAATGGCCCAAATTGAAACATATATGGGCCACATCATCTTGAGGGTATTCTGTTTTAGTTTTGTTCAAATGGGGTCTCCGCCCTTTTTGGGCATGGTCTTATGCCCAAATATGATGAAATTCTTTAAAGATCTTCTTCTCATGAACCACAAGTGGGAATGCTTTGATATTTGGAATGAAACTTCCTCTGGTGTTCAAGATTAAAAGTTGTTCAAAGAAAGTTGATAGGTCCATATTTGGTCTCTTCAGGGGATGGGCTCACTTTTGAGCTCCCCTGAAAATTTTTATTTCAAGAACCAATGGAGCGATTTGAACCAAATTTTATATGTGGCATTAGTTGACCCTAAGTACTTCATTCATGCCCCCAGAATATTTTGCGGTTCCCCATGGGAACCCCTGGAGCTAAAAATAGAACAAAAATGAAAAGTCCAATATTTCCCAAACTGTACGGACTAGAGATTTTGTATTTGGTATGAAGCTTTCTTCTGAACAGTTGAAACAATTCGACAAAAAAAATTGCTGTCGAATCTGTCATATGGTTCATTCAGATTACATTTTCTCCATACCCATAACCTTTACAGTTTAGGACAACTTGGTCCAGGTGAGCGTTTTAGGCTCTCTTGAGCCTCTAGTGTCAAATATGCCCTACTTTTTTTTAATAGTATATAAATAAAATATTATTTGCATTTGACTGAATATGAAATATGAGCAAGGAAAATGTAAGCTTTTGCTCAGGTACTCTCATTTTTTCTGAAAGCCCCGATAGTTGCGTTTTGCACTCAACCAGAAATTCATAGTTAAACAAAAGAAAAGTTATTGGAGAAAATTCTGTTGCACTACCAGAGTGCTAGTGGTTAAACTTGGCTTTTTACATTTGTTGTGGTTGTAACTGTTGTGAAAAAGTTATCTTAAAACACCAATAATAAGCTTGGCTATTTTGGGCAAAACACATTGGCCTTGCAATAAAACAGTTAACTCAGTTTTTAAAAAAGTGCCATCAGTGCAGTATACACAAATTGATTTAGTTCAGTGGAGGCCACTCGTTTGGATATTTTTAATTAAATAAACTGTTAATTGCATACTTTTTCCAAACAACAAACCATTTACTATACCTTCAGTACAAATTTGACCTGTTTGCATATCGGTTATAGAGTAAACTCCTGTTTATTGAATAAAAAAATCTTGTGTCCTATTGAAAACTTACTCCCTTACAACCATTCAGTTCCCTCTGTTTATAGACTTTTTTGATATTAAGACATCAAATATAAGCATTTAATTTATTATATTGTGTTTGCCAGCTCAGTGGGCACTGTCAAATAAGATATAATAAAATAAATGCGAAGTTTATCACTAGAAAAACAAAAAATTACCAACTTTCTGTTAATTGAATCTTCTTGTCAGTTGAATATATGTTTTCACTGAAAAAAGGTACTATTGAGTTAACAGGGTTCTCATGTACTTTGCACTTTATAATCTTGTGTGCCAATATTCTCTCTGGTAAGTAAAATAATTCTTGATTACTTTGTGAGCAAGTCATGTTTTACTTATTCAGTAAGATCTGGGAACTAATGCATGTACATTGAGTTCTCTTAAGTTGTCAGCATATGTATATGCAATTGGCTATTGTTGACTTTTATTTGTGTTGCAGTTATGAAATAGCCATAGATGTTGAAAATTACCTTCAGTACCAAAAAGCAAACAAACTCACCTCTGTGATAGAAACTTAAGAGCCCAACAATAATATTTGCTTTTCATGGACCACCAGGTAATCTGCCCAGTGGAACATGTTCTGTAAATATTCTTATTGGGTGCATAAGCTTCAAAAATTGGACAAGTAATAAAGTGTATCGCTAGATGTCCCCAAGGATCAAGTACCAGATCATCCTGTCACTGCTTTCTAGGCCTGGCTTTTTCAAAGGGCTCAGGTAAGCTGCAAGCCTAATGCCTGTCGGGAAATTTTTCTTGGGGTGGGGGCCTGGGGCAATTTCTTACACACCTGTAAGTCGAGCATAATTATCAGTGACAACCTTCGCCACTGTCTTTGGAGAAGCCACAATTGAATTCACATCACAATTATAAGCATTGAATGTACTCCCTCAAATCGGATCAAATCAATATTTTGATTGTTGTATAGACATACAACAGCTAGCCATCATTAAGCATTTGGATCTGGAAATTTGTGTTTTAGTCATAACTCTATAATGGCTGATTGGATTTTCACTAAACCTAATAGAGTAGCTGTGCAGCACCTCCAGGTCCAATGACAAAGGTTAAGGTCACACGATTATGTAAATTCAAATCTTACAAAAATTTTGTTCGGCCGGAAAATTGTGTGATGGTGTATTAGTCCTATCTCAATAATGATACTGTGGATTTTCAAGAAACTTCACATAAGGGGAAAGGACAAAGAAGAGGCACTTAAGGGGAAAGGAAAAAGGGGAGGTATGTAATGCATCCCCAACAAGTCTCAATTACAAAGGTAAAGCTCACATCTTAGAAATATTTTGTCTTGGCCAACAGTTTATGGGTTCTGCGGCAATAAGCATTGGGTGGTCATAGTTTGTCTTATTTAAGAATTAAATAGAAAATGAGAGGATGTCATGTGTTATACTCTGTTATGCCAAAACCCAAATGCTTGATACCAAAGATTACTCATCTTGTGTGTCTTGTTTAATTCTTGCAATGAAATATTTAAAAAGCATGTTGTTATTCAAGACAGATTTAGGAGGGTAATTGCTTTTCTTGGCAATTAGGGGCAAGTTCTTCCATTTTCTAGAATGCCAGGCCTGACTTTCTGATGAAATCAGAGTTCTTGTGAACTTTGGGAAAAAATGTATTTGCACAAAAATGAGTTTTTTTCAGTTTTGAGTATTAATATTAATACATTGTTATAAGAGTTCATTACTCCGGTGTGTTAAAAGTTATTTTGTAAAACACATTGTTGATATTTACCATTATTTATTTATCAATATATGAAAAGATATTTATATATACAAACTGAGGGAAAAAAATCATGACATAATAGATATAAATTATAGATATGTTTTATTCTATTTTCATTATTTTATTTACTATCGGTTAAAGGTAACATTCATTTTTTATCATTATTTGAGAAGTTTTTCTGTTGAACTGCAAAAAAAAAGCAGCTGTTCATTTTGAAGGTTCCTACCATTCACTGGTAGACAGGATCTTAATACTCAATCTTTCATCACATTGGTACATACTATTTGATTGTAGTTATGAAGAGCTTGATATCACTTGTATATGCATGGATGTGCTGCTTTTGTAGGTTTACTAATGAACATGCAGTACCTCCCAGCTGCAGTGGATTAGACAAGCTTTCTGAAGAGAAAAACGGGAAGTGGAGCAGTGCTTTTTACTGTGGTAAACAGATTATGCTTTACTGGGAAGACCTGGATCCAAACGACTGGGGTGGAGTGCCTCTAAAGTGGGCAACATAGATATAAACTATTGGCTAAACTTGACTTTGTACTAGTGCTATGGTCATGGTTAGGGCTGTCACGATGGTTTAATTTAGGATGCGATTAATCGTTGCAAATAATCGATAATAATCGATTAATCATACCTAGATGACCCCTCCTCCTCTCCCTCTCTTTGAAGTCGTTAAAAATGAAGTTTGAGTCAGTTGACCCACCTCAAGTAAACAACGAAGACGATCCTCTTTTAGGTACATTCAAAGCTTTGATGTTCTGAACTTTTGAACCGTCGGTGTAATAATCAGGACCTGTCATCGGTTGCAAACTTCGACCTCTTTTAAACTAGTGAATGGATTTCAATGAAACCTTCAAACCTTCTTTTACATACAGTGAAGATGTGTACCTTCTATTTTGTTTTCAGATATTTTCATTTTTACAGTTTCACATATTGAAAAATGGGCTTTGTCAATTCAAGTTTCGGGGTGGAGGTGTGGGGGTGTCAGTGTTTGTGCTCTCTACATTAAACACACTTTTACTGTTGTAAAATGTTTCTTGGTGGGAATGGGTGGTATCATATGGTGAGCAGTGCTCACAGTTTTTCTAGTTTCATCCAATTTTTTTAAATTATTGAACGTCTAAAATGGGGTAAAATTTACCGATTCTTCGGCAACAAAAAATACTAATCGATTTTGGCATGACCGATTGACAATCGTTTAATCAATTAATCATGACAGCCCTAGTCATGATTCAGCATAGATGCTGAAAGTGACCTTAAAAACCAATGAATAGATAAATAATTTAGCATGTGTATGTATATGGGAATCAAAGAAAGTAGATGAGTGCCTGTTTACTATGATAAACAAGTTTTGTTTTCATGGTAAAATAGAACCTGATAACAAATGCCTAGGGTGAAAGTCCTCTAAAGTGGGTGGCATAGTTATAATAAATGAATGGCTTAACTTGATGTTTTGCTTGTATTACAGTCATGATATAGCCACCGATGCTGAAAGTGACCTTAAACACCAGTAAATAATATAATATAGCATGTTTTTATTTTCCAAAGTGTGCAAGATAGATATAAGTGCTAAACTATCTTTTGTAACTCAGTTTATCCCCAATAGGAAGGTCAAGCTGTTTTCAGCAGTGCTTGTGTTTTGAATGTTGTTTGAATATATTCCCGCCAAATACATAAAAAAAAAAACTTGTCCTCAAATTTTGGTTTATACCCAAAACAAATAGAAAACACTTGCCAAAAAAAATTTTCATTTTCTCTTAAAATTTTCATTTTTTTTGCCTGAAAAACATAGCTTATGACCCCTAATTGGAAGGAGCTCTGTGAGTTCATTCCAGTGATGGTTCATAAGCTATGTTTTTGAGACAAAAAATGAAATAAAATTCTAAAATATAAATGGTGATTTTTGTGAATAGCGCTGGTCAGTTTTGGTCGTTGCATTGGATAAAGAATTAAGTATCTCTTTCCAACACAATATCATCTTGTAAAATTGTTTGAATCTTATATAAATTTTCTGAACTCAGTTTTTTACTTTAATGTTTCTTAAAATTCAATCATGGTTTGTGGAAAACAGACATGACTTGATTCATGAATTGTTACAGAATATGTAGAGGTTAGATTATACAGATTGTCTCTTAATTCTTTACTAAAATAATTTTGCACATTTTTTAGTTGAATTTACCATATTGCTGTTGATGCTGAAATTGATATGACACTCGATAGAATCAATCTATTTTCCACATGGGAGCCCTGGGAAGTGCAGCAGTGCTAGTTTACTGTGGTAAACAAGCTCGGTTTTACTGACAAAATAGGATCTAGTAACCAATGCTTGGTGTGGAAATCCTCTAAAATGGGCAACATGGGTATAAACGATAGGATAAACTTGACTTCATATCTATGTTATGGTCACAATTTGAATTTGTGCAGAAATGTGTGATCTTAAACACCAATAAATAAATAAATAAATAAATAAATAAATTGCTGTAGATGCTGAAAGTGACATGACACCCAAAAGAATCAATCAGATTTCCCCGTCGGAATCCCG
The DNA here is from genome assembly GCA_031216915.1 of Pictodentalium vernedei. NCBI lineage: Eukaryota > Metazoa > Mollusca > Scaphopoda > Dentaliida > Dentaliidae > Pictodentalium > Pictodentalium vernedei. The sequence continues at coordinate 271,305,117 of CM062293.1, forward strand.
AGAAATGAGCAGTGTTTGTTTACTGCGGTGAACAAGTTCTGTTTTACTGGTAAAATAGGACCCGGAACTCCTCTAAAGTGGGCAGCACAGATACAAATGATTGACTAAAATTCATCCCCATGTCGGTCAAGAGATGGCCAAAGATGCTGAAAGTAACTTTAAATATCATCAAGAAGTAAATAAGTCAATCTGATTGAGCTGCTGATTTCTTGATTGTAGGCGTAAAGAATAGACATTATTGAAAATACACCTGTTTTTTAGCCAATATTTTTCTGAAATATTGGAAAGTATTGCCATCATATTTTTCTGTTGTGGCAAATAGGTTTGAACTCCTTAATCAACCGGAATACAAGGTGACACTTAACCAAAACTTCTTGAATAACTGAAAAATTTTGTCTTTTGCTTCAAAAACACATTTTTGAGACAAAATTTGTTTAAAAAATAATAAAAAATTGAATGAGAATTTCTGTGAATAACACTGGCAGATATGACCATCATGTTTGGTAAACTGTTACTCATCCGCCCAATGAACCGACCGCATCCGCCCATGTAATTTACATATTGAGCAATTGAATAAAAAAATTTCGACAAAACCATCATATCATTTCTCATTGGAACAAACTTGTCGAGCATGTTCCAGTGTAGGTGTCACGTGATATGGTTTTGCAGAAAAGTTTATTGTTTTTCATACTGTGGTAAAGAAGTTCTGTTTTACTGGTAAAGTAGTACTGGGTAACCAGTGCTTTGGTAGAATTCCTCTAAAAGTAGCCAGCATAGTTATAAACAGTTTGATAAACTTGACTTTACACTTGTGTTGTGATCAAGATATTGTTGCCATCATGGTGACCATCTTGAATTTTGATAATTATTCCCTCGCAATTTCTTGGCACACCCTGCAGCCTGCATCCTTAATTTGATCAACACAGGTGAGCTTTCGATCTTCACTGCCAGAGTTTGAAAAACATTACCCCTGCTGGTCATCTTGCTTGGAGTTCACTGCTTAATCCTTTGGCACACCTTAACACTAACATCCCACAGCTGATTTTGAAATTCTTCATGCTTGTTTGGTACATTATCCAGTTTCTAGAAAATATCACTGACATGGCCATATTCGATTTAATTCTTTACCCAATATGATATCAAACAACGATATCAAAATTTATTATTTTAAATACTTTTTCAATTTTCAACAAACTATGAGCTCGTTCCAATGAGAGGTTACATGTTATGGTTTTGCTGAAATTTTTGTGTGAAAATTGTTTTTTGAACTGCTAAATTTGCATATGCAGGCAGATACATCTGCCTTGTTAAGTAAAGGGTTAATTTACTATTCAATGCCAATTCCTTTGGGATACTCCAACTCAGCTGATCTGTGGAAAATTTCATATGCAGCTTCAAGGTGACATGTAGGTGTCAACTATCAAATATCACTTCTCGAGCTTAAAAACATGGCCACTGCTGGCCATCCTGGATTTTGCTCTGGAATTTGCAGACACACCCAATAGTCTGCATCTCTTGACTGGTCATCTTGAAAGTTCAAATTCTTATTTGGGACAATATTGTGAGCTCAGGTTCTGTCGCCTTGCAAAATAAATTGTGACCTTGTTGAATTATTCCAATTTATCAATGCAAAATCTATTGACAAGCCTAAAAGACATGTCCATTGATGGAGTTTGCTGTTCAAAACTTTGGCACATCCTAAAGCAAAGAGCCCTTGATCATTCATCTTGAAATTCTGTATGCTCATTTGGAGCAACAATTAGATGTGGGGCATCAAGATTTACTGCCATGGCTAGAAAGATGTGGTTGCCATGACTTGACCTAAAAATCCTTTTAATACATCCTATAACCCCTATTGTTTACCCAGTGAGCAAATTTCCACATACTGGTTGATATGAGCATATTGATAAAAAGAGATGAGATTTGTGCAGATTTAAAAAAAAACAAACATTGAATACCTATCAACCTAGTAAAATTGAACGGGTAAGTTCCCACAGAAATTAAAATCATTGGTTTAACCCTTTACCTAACACGAAAGGCAGACGACACTTGCAAACAAAATTCTTTAATAACTTCTTTTTTTTTTCATTTTTTGCTACAAACATAGCTTATGACCCCACATTGGAATTTGCTCAATGAGCTCATTCCAATGAGGGGTCATAAGTTGTGTTTTTGAAAGAAATAATGTAAACATAATGAAAATTGAATGGTGATTTTTGTGAATAGCACTGTCTAGTTTTGGCCATTCAGTTGGTTAAAGGGTTACACTGAAAGGTTGACGGTGCGATCCTGATCTGCACTGTGTCCTTGGGCAAGACACTTGATCCTGATAGCCCATTTGGGGGGGGGGGGGGGGGGGGGGCCTTCAACCACTGCTAACTCTCCTTGTGCTGGTTTGGTAAGATTGAGAGTCTGACAGTTTCTCGCCACTGCTCGGTGGTTCTCTCCAGGTACTCTGGCTTCCTCCACCTGTAAACTGTACAACACAACATGACCCCTGTCTGTTGAAACCATCATTAAAACCCAGTAAACATAGAACATTGATTGTTGAGAATTTATTCATAATTTATTGGAAAGTTTTGTTGAAAAATATTACAATCAGTTACAATGTCAGACAGTGCTTGACAAAAAATCACTACTAAACTAGTGGAACCTTCTTAATTGAATTGTCACTTTGCCATTGGAACATCTAATAGGTATTCAATCCCGCGGGAACCCCGGGAAGTGAAGCAGTGCCTGTTCACTGCAGTAAACAGGCTCTGTTTTACTGGTAAAATAGGACCCAGTCACCAATGCTTGGGAGGTTCAAACCCTCTCTAAAATGGGCAACATGGCTTATTAACGCTCACCCCTTGTCTTGAGTTGATACTCATGTTGTGGTCATGATTAGCCATTGTGCAAAAATATGTGACCTTAAACACCAATAAATAAATAAATAGGTATTCAGTTAACAGGTATTTGAACACTTTCCTCTGTTGTAGAGAAAACCTGAGCATTTATTCCATTATATCTTGTATGACAGAAGAGCACCTGGATGTTTTTTCAAACAAGATACAATATATTAAAGTGCCTGTATTGGATTCAATGAGGCGAAATAGGTTAATAAATCAGGGGAATCTAGTAATTATTAGGGTAAGTTCTTGACATATTACAAGATTTTTTATATTCATTTAGCAGACGTTTGCTCTACGATCCATATCCAATGAACAGGCCAAATTTGCACGAAAGATATGATAATGATTATGCATTTGGACATTATATTCAAATTAACCAGGTTATTTAAGCAATATCCAGTTAAGTGGGTCGCATTGTATTGGCCTTGGAGGCTGTGACATAGTGGATTTTTAGCTTAACTTGACAAAGTCAGGATAAGCCATTGCCATCACGCTTGCGGAAGTCGTTAAGTCTGTGTGTCTCTTCACATTTTCTTTAGCACAGGCTACACCCTGTAGTTCTTGTCTGATCATCACTAAACTTTACGTGCAGGTTCGAGGTCATGTCTAGATGAGGAAGTCCCATTTTGGTTGCGATTGGTCAACCGTGATGGTTGTACAGGTTTGAAACCTGAAAACCTTTAGCACAGTCTACAGGCATGGATGTGGCAACATGGGGTGTGTGGGGGATGTGTCCCTCCCCCCCCCCCCCAATCCAGGCCAAAATTTCCAATAGTTGGAAATTCGGAGGGCAAGTTATGAGTAGTTGGAAATTCTATCTATCTGGAATTTAGAGTTTTTTTTGGTGATGCTGATGTTTCCTTTACTTCCCAAAATTCCAACTCAGTTTCAAATCAGCAAAAATTCCAACTGTTACTATTTACAACTACAGTGTGCGCAATATCAAGCTTCATAAGTATGCATGATGTCAATCGGTGTGAAATTTCTCTAGTCCGTTTACTTCTCGTAATAAAAAAAATCCTTGAAATGCACTTCAAGAAAGTCGCATCATGTAAAATCGTTATCCTTAGTTAATTCCATCATTCACAGTTGCAAAATGATGAAACATCAAAAACTGATCATTCCTGCATAAGATCTGATTTAATGTTACGAGAGTGTGAGTTGCTCAAAGTTGTCAGCTTGAGCATTTGTTTAGCACATATTCAGTTCCCAGAATAATACCAAATAATAATAACCCGATAATTCTATCATAAATGTGTGTTGGTATTTCAGTTACTAGAATAAATTTTATGCCCCCCTTTCATGGCTTCATTTTCAAATTTTTTCTCTGCAGTGAATTTCCAACTATCCTCCTCCTGGTCCCTCCCCCTAGTTGGAAATTCACTACCCTACACCCCCAATCGGAAACCTCAATCACCAAATTTCCCTTTATAGACTAATTTGGCCTCAGTACATCCAATACAGACATTTAATCTTTTGTATCTTGTTTTACAGAGCTCCATGAGCTCTGTCAAACAGGATATAAAAGAATAAATGCTCAGTTTATCTCTAAAATATGGGGAAGTGGACAAATCCCTGCCAATTGAATACTGATAATTGAATAACTTTCATTGACAAAGAGTTTAATCAATGAACAGGGTTCTGCCCAGCTAGCATATATTGATTGTTACAATGTTGTGGAAACATTGCTTTCTTGTGACAAAAATGTTAACTGATGACTCCCAGTGAGTTTGTGATGTTTTTTAGCTGCGACTAGCAGCTCTATAAGTGGCAATGTCGGTCTGTCTGCCGGTCGGTCTGTCGGTCGGTCTGTCTGTGACCAACGAGTTTCAAAACTCAATAACTTTTGAAATACTTGATGGAATGACTTTTTATTTGGCATGTAAGTGTATCTTATTGATGCCTAGCCACTGTTCAGTGCATGTGTTGTTCCAAATATTTTTCTTGGAGTTATGGCCCTTGATGAACTTAGAATTTTCTGAGATTGCACCACCCGTCGCAGCTACGGCATCGATGTCGCGATTTTTATTATGTTGGCAATTAATAACAGATCAACAATTTCAAACTTAAGGTTGTTAGTCGTGAAAACGTGGTATCACAGTCCTTTAGTAACGTGCTGCTCAAATATTGCAGGCAACACCACCATCTTACAACATTTAACAACCTCTTACTTGATGTTGTAGCCAACATAGGCAGCCACCTAAATTTGTCTAGAAACAACTGCTATGGCACTCAGAATGTAACTTGCAAGTTTCTACATGGACAGCATGTTGTGGCACCTGTTTTATTGTAGTAAAATGGTCAACTTGAGTCGGAATTAGGCCTTTAACTGGTTGAGTGCTAGAAGCCACTATCAGGGCTTTCAAAAAATGAGGATACCAGAGCAAAAGCTAACACTCTCCTTGCTTATATTTCATATTCAGTCAAACACAAATAATATTTTTTTTTATATAAATTTATTTTATTACAAATTATTGGAGAGTGCTTGTGGGCACTCTCCAATAATTTGTAATAAAACAAGTTTTGAAAAACAAATTCAGACCACCAAAAATAATCTAGCTCTCAACCAGTTAAGGGTTAACAACATTTTACTTGACACTGGAAATGATGTGAAAACATTGTAGTAACACAACTTTCTTACACCATTCAACAACTTCTTATTTAACATTGTAGAGTTGTGGAAACTTTGCGGTTCAATAAACCTTCCCATAACAACGTTGCGGCTACCCTGTGTCTAGCTGGGCAATGTATCTTGCAGAAAAAAATGAATATTTTGAATTGATGTGGAAATGGTATAATGATATTGTGTCAAAAGAAAACTATTTTAGGTAAAGGATTAAAGTTTCAGTCAGTAAAATTTGATTTGTTTTCTCACATTGATTGTTGTAACTAGCCGCACTATCTTGTTCATTCTTTTAAGATGAATTTTTCACAAGCGAAACTAAGACATTTTGCAAATCTACTACAATGAAACATATTTATGTGAAAATAAAGCTCTGATAACATGTTTTTATATTATTTTTTTCTTTGTTTTTTTCTTGTTCACGGAATAGAAAGACATAATTTCAGTAATATACATGCATTCTCATTCTTGTTAGATCACTCAGTACTGATTACAAAAGTGCTTTACGAATATACCTAGTAACCAGTTCCCAAACCTTTTATTGAAATATATCAGGGTTCCCAATCAAATGAAAAGTCATGGAATTTTGGATACTTCCTTGAAAAGTGCTTGCATTTTTTCTATCCTTGAAAAGTACTTTCCCACCACCTCCCTTGAAAAGTACTTAAATGCAGTTTACCAATAACTCCAGAGATGAGAAGTTTCACGAAAACCCACCCCACATGCATGCGATGCCACAAAAATGGTCAGGAACCATATCTCTCTATCGCTTGAATGCAATGAGGTGCCATCTGCAATGTTTTAGCATTGCAGATGGCACCTTGTTGCACTTGAGGTACATTAGAAATTTTACCCTTAATTTTGCATTCACTAAATGATTTGGCTAATCATAATCAAGCCATCATCATTATTATACCCTCCACAATGAGTTGTGAGGGGGGAGGGTGTACTGGAGTTATCTTGTCCGTCTGCCCGCCTGCCTGCTAGTTCATCCGTCTGTCTGTCAGTTCGTAGACATAATCTTGTCCGGAGATTTTCTCAGATGTTTATGGACCATTGTCTTCGAAACTTGGTATACATGTTCACCACCATGGGAATCTGTGTACCTGCAATTATGGTTCCGGTCAAACTATTTTTGCCAGAGTTATTCCCCTTTTCGACTTGTTTTAGAATGCTAGAATTTTGTCCGCAGAGTTTCTCAGATGTTTATATGTCGATTTCATTGAAACTTGGAATGGATGTTCACTACCATGGGAACATGTGCACCTGCAATTATAGTTTTAATCACACTTTTTTTGCAAGAGTTATCTCCCTTTTCCTATTAGAAAGCCTGAATTTTGTCCAGAGATTTTCTCAGATTTTTATGGGTTGATTTCTTTGAAACTTGGTATGGATGTTCACTACTATGAGAGCCAGTGCACCTGTGATTATATTTTCGATCTGACTTTTTTGGCCAGCGTTATGCCCCTTTTCATCTTAGAATGCCTGAATTTTGTCCAGAGATTTTCTCCGATGTTTATGGGTCGATCCCTTTGAAACTTGGTATGGCTGTTCACTACCATGGGAACCTGTTCACCTGCGATTATTGTTTCGATCAGACTTTTTTGCCAGAGTTATGCCCCTTTTTGTCTTAGAATAATCAGGGGGGGGGGGGGGGGTATGGACAGGCCCATCTGGGACAGTCACACATTTAAACTAAACTCACAAAAGGTGTCATAAAATAATACCATTTGAATGAATAATAATATTAGCATTTTAAAAGATTGAATTGCAAAAGAGTTTTTAGCTGGTAGTATATGTGTGTCAGTAAAACGAAGACAGGATGTGGTGGGTGGATTAGTTAAGTTGTGGTGGTGTAGATTTTCACTTGTCAATCATATGACAGTTTCTGAGAACAAAGCACAAGCAGCACTACCCAAACTTTCAGCTCATGGACCCCGATGGTCCAAGAGCTGAATATTTGCTAGTTCGCCTTGTGGTTCATTAAAACATTATTAATGATTGGGTGGAGAATCTACTTGACCACTATTTTACATATGTTTGACTCATGATTGGGGAGAGGGGTCGAACAGTATATAGTTTTGTATACTGTCAGGTCAAGGATTAACTGTGCAAACTCATTATTTTTTCTTCCTCTTCGTCATGGCATTGTCGACTCTATTGCAATGGTAATAACCTGAGTTTGTAAGAATTTCTCCAATCCATTATTATATAAATATGTGGAACCACTGTGACCGTATTGTATCAATCATGTAATTGTAATTCTTTATTATACCACCCACTTGAAAAGTGGGTGGTATATAGTGTTCACTATGTCCGTCCGTATGTCTGTACATCTGTCTGTCTGTCTGTCTGTCCATCCGTCTGTCCGTTACGCTTTAGGGGGCTACACATCTGCTATCTGCAACTCTTCCTAAACCATTGAACTGATTTCATTGAAACTCTCAGACATTCTTTTACGTACATTGTCTTTGGTCAATTCAGGTTTTAGTAGGGAGGGGTATAGATCTGCTATCTGCTACTCCTCTTAAACCATTGAACAAACTCCATTGGAACTCTCAGAAATTCTTTTACATACATTGAAGATGTGCACCTCCTATTTTTCTTTTAGATATTTTCATATCTTGATGTCCATCTGTCCATCTGTTACGCTTTAAGGATGTACACATCTGCTATCCGCAAGGGGGTGTGGTGGCTCAGTTGGTAGAGGTGCAGGCTGCAAGCCGAGAGGTCCTCGGTTCGAATCCCACCTGCGGCAACCGTGTTGTGTCCTTGGGCAAGACACTTCACCCTGATTGCCTACATGGGGGCACGATGATGCTGTGTACTGAGGCGTACAGCACGTCGATAGTGCGCATGTCTTCAACCAATCTAACCCTGCCTGTGCTGCGGTGCAGAGTTCAGAGTTACAATGTTGGAGAGCTGACAGCTGCTCGTCGTTGCTTGGTGGTTCTCTCCGGGTACTCCGGCTTCCTCCACCCGTAAAACTGTCACGGTCGCGATTCGCCATTGTGCATAAGTATGTGACCTTAAACACCAATAAATAAATAAATCTGCTATCTGCAACTCCTCTTAAACCAGTGAACGGATTCCATTGAAACTCTCAGACTTTCTTTTACATACATTGAAGATGTGCACCTCCTATTTTGTTTTCAGATATTTTCTTTTCTACAGTTTCTCATATTGAAAAATGAACTTTGTCAAATTCAATTGACAATTCAAGCTTCGGGGTGGAGGTGGGGGGGGGGGGATGTCAGTGTTTGTGCTCTCTACATTAAACACACTTTTACTGTTGTAAAATGTTTCAAAGCTATAAATAGTTAGCATATTATTGAGAATCTGTACAGTAGAAATATGTACAACTAAAAACTGGAAACTAGAGAATCAGAATTTACTGGGATCAGTAAATTCGAGTCTGTGTGAAAATGGTGAAAGCATTAGAACTAAATTATATGGAAAAAGAATTGTTGGAGACTTATTTTCCGGAGTACAATATCTTTCAGGAAATCAGAAATAGGTTTTTGTAAACAGCATTTATAGATTTTCATTCAGGATTCAGATTAACTTTTTCAAGAAACCAGAAATAAAATCTGTACATAGCATTAAATGAGTTCTATACAGGACACAGTAATGGATATTTTTTACTCTGCCCACTTTTTGGGGAGAAGAAATACATGTGTGAACTCAGAAATACATTGGGGTCATAAAATTCTGAAAGCTGCACTAAATGAGACCTGTGTGATCCTAGTGAACTGATTCCAAATTATTAACTTCCATGGTGTTTTGTCTCATTTGATGTTAGTCCTCAGGTCCATATGTCATATAATGCTTGAGATATGAGGGGTGACCAACTCTCAAAATTTTTGCCCCTCCTTTTCTCCCCCTTTTCCTGCCAATATTTTTTTTGAGAATGAAAATACATGTATGAACTGTGGCAATGCATTAGCAGATCAAAACATGTGATTTCCAGCAATTCTGAAAAATGCACTCAATGACCCATGTGACCTCAGTGACCTTGACCCTTATTTTAAACCTCCATTGAGTTTCAACTCATTTGGTGTTGGTCGCAGGTTCATACGTCATACCATACTTGAGATATGAATGTGACCCACTTTCAAAATTTTTGGCCTCGCCCATTTTTTTTGTATAAAAAATGGATATATGAACTTCAGGAATGCATTACTGGTCAAAAATGTGATTTCCAGCAATTCTGAAAAATGCACTCATTGACCCCTGGGTGTCCTCAGTGACCTTGACCCATATTTTGAACCTCCATTGAGTTTTGATTCATTTGCTGTTGGTCCCAGGTCCATATGTTATATGTTATACCATGCTTGAGACATGAGCCTGACCCACTTTCAAATTTTTTGGCCACGTCCACTTTTTTAACGTAAAAATGCATTATGAACTTTGGGAATGCATTGGGGGGGGGGGGGGGGGGGGGGGGGGGTCAAAGAATGTGATTTCCAGCATTCTAAAAAATGCACTCATTGACTCCTGGGTGTCCTCAGTGACCTTGACCCATATTTTGAACCTCCATTGAGTTTCGATTCATTTGCTGTTGGTCCCAGGTCCATATGTTATACCATGCTTGAGATATGAGCATGACCCACTTTCAAAATCTTTGGCCACGCCCGCTTTTTTAACGTAAAAAATGCATGTATAAACTTTGGGAATGCATTGGGGGTCAAAGAATGTGATTTCCAGCATTCTAAAAAATGAGTCTCCACTCCTCTTGTGTTGGTCCCAGATCCAAAGCTCATAACATGCCTGAGATATGGGCTTTACCCACTTTCAAAACACCCCTAAGGATACCCTTAATGCCCAAGAAATCTGAAAAAACATAGGTAACCAAGGACTTGTAACTGTCTATCAGATGCCAAAAACCAGCGACATAGGACAATTCGTTTTCTAGTTATCGTGCGGACAAGGAAGCGCATAAAAGATGACAGGAGAATAAGAAAAAGCAACCAAACAAAAACAATAGTCTGTGTGTTTCACACAGACTAACTATTGACTAGAGGAACAGAATTGACTGCTACCAGTAAATTCGAATCTGTGTGAAGATGGTGAAAGCATTAGAACTAAATTAAAAAGAAAAATAATTAATGGAGACGTGTTTTCCGAACCAAAATATCTTGTAAAGAATTCAGAAAGAGGTTTTGTAAACAGCGTTTAAAGATTTTCAGTCAGGATTCGGATAAATTTTTTTCTAGAAACTGGAAATAACTTGTGTGCATAGCATTAAAGGTGTTATATAAATAATCAGCAATGGATATTTTTTATTATTTTTCATGTAAAAATGCACGCATGAACTTAGGGAATGCATTGGGGGTCAAATAATATGATTGCAGCAATTCTGAAAAATGCACTCAATGACCCCTTGGTGGCCTCGGTGACCTTAACCCATGCTTTGAACCTTCATTGAGTTTCGACTCATGTAGTGCTGTTTCCAAGTCTATAGGTCATACCATGCTTGAGATATGAGCATGACCCAATTTCAAAATTTTTTACCACACTCACTTTTTTGAGTGAAAAAATGCATGTATGAACTTCAGGAATGTGTTGGGATGAAAAAATGTGATTTCCAGCAATTCTGAAAAATGCACTCAATGACTCCTTGGTGACCTCGGTGACCTTAACCCATATTTTGAACCTTTATTGAGTTTCGACTCATTTGGTGTTGGTCCCAGGTCCATATGACATACCATACTTGAGATATGAGCATGAAACACTTGCAAACATTTTTGGCCACACCCACTTTTAAAAATGCATGTATGAACTTTGAGAAGTGGGGGGGGGGGGGGGGGGGGGGGGGTCAAAAATGTGATTTCCAGCAATTCTGAAAAATGCACTCATTGATCCCTGGGTGACCTCAATGACCGTAACCCATATTTTGAACCTAAATTGGGTTTCGACCTATTTTGTGTTGGTCCCAGGGACATATGTCATACCATGCTTGAGATATGAGCATGACACACTTTTAAAATGTTTGGCCACGCCCACTTTTTTAACGTAAAACTTTGAGAATGCATAAGGGGGTCAAAATGTGATTTCCAGCAATTCTGGAAAATGCACTCAATGTCCCTTGGGTGGTGTCAGTTACCTTGACCCATATTTTGAACCTCCATTGAGTTTCAACTCATTTGCTGTTGGTCCTAGCTCTATACGTCACACCATGCTTGAGATATGAGCGTGACCCACTTTCAAATTTTTTGGCCACGCCCAATTTTTCCGTGTAAAAATGCATGTATGAACTTAGGGAATGCGTTGGGTCAAAATATGATTTTCAGTAATTCTGACCCACTTTCAAAACACCCCTAATGCCCCAGGAATCTGAAAAACATAGGTGACCGAGTACTTGTGACTGTCTATCAGTATGCCAAGAATCAGCAAGATTGGACAATTCGCTTTTGAGTTGTGCGGACAAGGAAGCACATAGAAGAGAGGGGACAGGAGAATAAGAAGAACAAAAAAAAAGAAACCATTCAAAAACAATAGACTGTGTGTTTCACACAGACTAATGAAATATTTTCTCTGAAATCGATGTGCAAATGTTATTTAGAGGGAAGAAGAATACCAGAACAGCGCAGACGAAGGCGTCTTTGAGAATGAATTCAGTTCTATTCTGGAGACAATACCATAAAACTTTTACAATTGTATTTCTACCTATTAATATAATTAAAATGAATCATTAGCATTTTAAAAGATGTGGCAATTTGCCAACTAATTGCCAGATCTTTGAAAATGCAAATCGTTCGTTTTAACGCATTTAAAGTCATAACTAGAAAATACAATTCCAGAAAATAAAATTGTAAAAGTTTTATAGTATTGTCCCCTGGCTGCAAAGCCTAAATCATCCGGGAAAAAATATTTCCTTCCAAAACACTGCGCAAGTGGGTGGCCATCGGTCTTCAAGGAGGACCCTGTCAACACAGAAATTCGAAGCCCGACAGTCCTCCAGAAAGAGCAACACCCAAGAGCGGAGTCGGGGTTATACATTTCATTTGGAAAAGTATACTTCAATGGAATCTGAGACGGTTGGGAATTATCTGAAGGGAGGAAGTCTCCATGGGTACGTAATACTCCTGCTAATTGGGTATCACACTGACGGCGAACAGATAGACGGCATACTGTTGGGTTTTTCAAAGGCTTGTGACAAAGTACCACACGAGCGTCGACTGCACAAATGTCACTATTATGGTATAATGAGAAACAGTCTCGACTGGATAGCTAGCTTTTTAGGCCAGAGAACGCAACAGGTGCTATTAGAAGGGAGAACGTCAGCAACAGCAGATGTAACATCGGGAGTACCCCAAGGAACCGTAATGGGACCACTACTGTTTCTCATTTACATCAACAACCTGCCTGAATTAGTCACATCAAGGGGCTCGCAGCAAAAAAGCAGCAAACCAGAGGACACCACCGTGCTCCAGAACGATTTCGACAACTTACAATCATGGGAAGACAAATGGCTAATGCATTTCATCCCAGATGAGTGTGAAACCCTTAGAATAACCAACAAGAGGAAACCAATTGTCACCATTTACAACATTTACATGGCCAGGAACTTTCCACAGTGAAGTCTGCCAAATTCCTGGGTCTTAACATCAGCAGCAACTTATCATGAAACACCCACATCAAGGGCTGTTACTAAAAAGGCCAACAACATATCTGCCTTTTGGGGGAGAAACCTCTCCTCATGCCCACCTGAGATCAAGGCACAGTGTTGTAACATACTAGTTAGACCAATAATGGAGTATGCCTGCATCATCTGGGATCCCATAACATAACACAACATCCACCAGCTAGAAATGGTCCAGCGACGAGCTGCCCGATTTGTTATGGGGGACTACAGAACCACCAGCAGCTTCTCAGATATGCTACATAAGCTACAATGGATCACCTTACAAGAACGCAGGAAAAAGGCGAAAATCATCATGCTGTATAGGGTCAACAATCAACTAGTGGTAATACCAGCCACACCTAACCTGGGTCCCAGTGGAGCGACATCTACACGTGGCCATCACTTCAGATTTTTAGTGCCCAACTCCAGACTTCAGTCTCACCAACAGTCGTTTTTTCCATCCACCATCCGACTTTGGAATGAGCTACCAGAAGGCGCCGTCACAGCATCAACACTAGAGCAGTTCAAGACATACGCACGAAGTCTGGAGAAACAACAAACACGTTAACTGAGCCTGAAGAGCTTTTTTAATTGTAAATATTGCCATTCAATGGTTTTTAGTGGAATTGTTTCCTGTTGGACATGCAGCAGATGTGTGAAAATACACCTGAGGTGGTCTGCACAGTAATGGAAGAAGAAAGAAGACAATTGCCGTCAGCCACAAAGAGAACTAATTCATAAGTCCCGATGTGATTAACAATTCACACATTCGCTCACCGAGATGCGGACGCTGTAAATACTAATTACCAAACTACCGACTAAATATTAAGGGGAAGATTTTTCAGCGAACGCTATTTCTTTAGCGCCCATAATTCTCAAATAATGGCATTGAAACCAGGCACATACCGCTTAAATCTATTTATCTACTGATAACACACCACCCCATACCCCTTTCATCCCATTCCCATCCCTATTTTCCTTCACCTCGGGATACCTCGGTATCCCTCGGTGTTTAGTATGAGCGGTATCAACCTCTGCCTATTGAACGTCATAACCTTTTACTGTTCGGCAATCCTATGTTCATATGACCCCGCACCCGCCCCCCCCCCCCCCCCCCCTCTCTCTCTCTCTCTCTCTCTCTCTCTCTCTCTCTCTCTCTCTCTCTCTCTCGCTCTCTCTCTCTCTCTCCTAAGCATTAAATCCGAAGCCTTGCCTTCGTTCGGTTCGGTTATGAGCATGATTACAGACAACTGAAAAGTAGGTAAATATTGATTGCCCAGAAAATTACATAGACCCCCAAAAAATATAAAACCAGAAATACATCGAAGATCGCCAAGAAAGACCTGACGCTGAAAAGGGATGCAACATTTCTGATGACAGACCGACAACACTCAATAAGCAGCTTGACAGCACAGTCAAGTGCCCCATTTTCCCCAAATGGGACGAATCTGCACTTGGGGATGCGACGTGCATCCTATAAGTGGATAGATGTAGGTTTTCTGTTGCTCGTACTCCTACCGCTCGTAGTGGACCGGTGGCTACTCAGCTGGTCTTCCGAACCAATGAGTGATCCCCAGACAGGGCGTCGTTTCGCCCTGAAAGGTGGTGGACCTCCTCATTGACCTTCTGTCCTCTTCTGAAGGTGGTTAGTTGGATGTCAAGACTGGTTGTGTTGTGCTCTTGCCGATTTTTCTGGTTTTCTGGGTAAAACAAACAAACGCGCCTTTTTAGGGCCACCAAACCCACCACCAGGTTCCGAATGAGTTTTCGCTAATGTGCGTTTTCGTGGTAGGATTTTCCATAACGGTAAATGTTATTGGGGTGGCACCGGACAGCGAGATCAAAGTCGTCCTCGCTACTGGTTGTCACTGGTTTGCCAGAACATGGCTGGTGGTTTGCGTGAAAGCACGACAATAGAGACGGGTCCTTAGAACGTGCGCCTGTCATGGTGTTTCCCACACAAACCCATACACACTTTCTCACACTTTCTTACAAAAAAAACAACAAATTGTGGATTAGGCCTAGTATGTCGTCATGTTTACAAATGAGTGGAGATGAGATGATCCCCCCACCCCCAACCCTGAGTGGTTCATTGCCTGTTTTTCACCTGCGGTTTCTTTCTTGGTGGAGGTAGCCCATAATGTCAATGGCCACAGCGAACTGTTTTCACTGCTGGTATCCACCATGGCATGTTTGAATTAAACGGCTACCTGCTCAAATAGATTTAATTCGATTTTGTATAGTCGCACCGCGATTTTACACACGAATTACTAGTTCAGCTTGGTGGAGGCAGCCCATAATGTCAATGGCCACAGTGCACTGTTTTGACTGCCTGTATCCACGATGGCTCGTTTGAAATAAACGGGTAGGCTTAAATATATTTAATTCGAGTTTGCATAGTCACGCCGAGATTTCACACACGAATTATTAGTTTAGCTTAGTGGAGGTAGCCCATAATGTCAATGGCCACAGCGAACTGTTTTCACTGCCTGTATCCATCTGCTTAAATAGATTTTAATTTGATTTTGCATAGTCGCACCGAGATTTTGCACATGAATTATTAGTTTGGGAAGATTGAGTTTGCGCGTAGACATGACAGAGTCCACACACATAGCAATCGACTGTCTGCAAGGCTGCAGACGGTCGCATGGCATCCGTGCGGGCTCTGTCCTGTCCGGCGGTTGAGTGGAGTGCAAGTTACAGCGTAAGTTGTTGTTTATTTCTAGCTAGTCGCCATTTCGTTTTATCTGACAGGGTCGAGATTCTTTCACCGATTAATTCGATGTTGCCTTGCTCATGAAGGCTAGCTATGCTGGTGCCCCAAGGGGCGCTCTGAGGGCCGAGCGTAAGGCATAATTTTGAACTCTTTGGGACTTGGTCATATTAGTTTCGGAAATATTTTCGGTTATAATGGCCCCATAGTCCATCACTGGGCGTACAAAGGCTTCTTAATAGAGTTTGAGTAGGGCATTGCAATTAGCGCCGCAGAGTTTCCTCATTAAGTAATTCATTTTGGTGGCTTTGCCTATTGTTTCCGCTAAATGGGTTTTAAATTTTAGGTTTTTGTCTCTTGTTATGCCTAGAAATTTTGCTTCGTTTTGGTTTTTTATTTCAGTTCCGTCTATTTTTAGTTTGATATTTGGACAGGAGACCAGACTTGAGAAAGTGACCATTTGTGGTGTTGTTGCATTTAGTTTAACTCTCCATTTGGCACCCATGTTTCCAGATCGTCGATAGTTTCTTGCATTTTTTTCCTGACAGTTGCTCGAATGCCATAGGTCGATATACCCATGCCATCAGCAAATTGGGACATGTCAATTAATTGGTTATGTCGGATTTCTATGTCGTTCGCGCAGATGACATATAGGATGGGGCTAAGTACCGATCCTTGGGGGACCCGCCTCAAGTTTAACTTCACTGGGCGTACATTTTTTACTTGTAACTTTAATTGTTCTGTCCTCGATGAAAGATGACAGAAGTCTGACAAGTTTAATTGGAAGTTTTAGGTCCCTTGTGGAGTTTGTATCTTAGACCATTGTGCCAAACTGAATCAAACGCTTTCTTCACATCAAGGAAGATGGCTACAGGCCCTGTATATTTAGTTTTCAGGCATTTTCGCATGCGCTCACATAGATTGAACACATGTTCAATGCCCTGTTTGTTTTGGCGGTATCCTTTCTGTCTATCCGTGAAGAAGTTTTCAGATTCCAGATGATCCCTAAGACTGGAGGTTAACGCGGCT
Source organism: Pictodentalium vernedei (assembly GCA_031216915.1). NCBI lineage: Eukaryota > Metazoa > Mollusca > Scaphopoda > Dentaliida > Dentaliidae > Pictodentalium > Pictodentalium vernedei. The sequence continues at coordinate 271,322,003 of CM062293.1, forward strand.
TCAAAGAGTTTTCCGATACAGTTTAGTAAGCTGATGGGGCGATATCTTGTCGGCAGGCTGCTGTCCTTGCCTTGTTTGGGGATCATGATACCTACTGCCGATTTCAAACACGTGGGGAAGTACCCTGTTCTTAATCAACTGTTATAAACTGAAGTGAGTTTGGTGATAATTATATCCGGACAGTTTTTAAGGATTTTGTGTTATATGCCACCCTCACCCGGTGATGAGGTAGATTTGCGGAAAAGGTATTTTATTTCCGTGTCTGAGAAGGGTGAGACTAGATCGTGATCATCGCCCTGTTCGGTTTTGTTATCAAGAGCAGGTTTGATGAATATATCATCGTGCTTGTTGATAAATTCATCTGCATGTACTTGTTCTTTCCAAACTTTATCGAATTTTGGGCCCTCTTGTGTATGATGGGCTTTACTGAGAGATTCCGCGAATAGATCTGCATTTTCGATGTCGTCTTTGGTCAAAGTCTCGTAAGGCTTTCAAAGATTTTTTGTGGTTGTCTCTGGAGGAATTTTAACCGGTCAGTCTTTGAAATGATTTCCAGAATTTACGGGCATCTCTTTGCGCGTTAAGACTGTCAGTCGCAGATTCCCAAGCCTTTTGCCTTTCTATTTTTACGGCTTTCTTAACACCGTTGTGGGCTATATTAGATAGGTGTTTGAGCTCGGTTTTACGGTCTGGGTCTTCCTCTTTTTTCCAATATCTGAAGAGTTAACGTTTCTCCCTCATCAGGCCTCTTGTTTCTTGTGAGAGCTTCAGTTTGAAGGTTGTTTGCTCTTTGAGTGGACAAACTTCATCAAAAGCTTTCGTTATGGTTTCTTTGATGTTTTTTCATTCCTTATTTATTTCTTGGGGCGTCTTTGGGGTTGTGACCTCAGTGGTCATTTCTACGATATCTCTGAACAGTGAACAGTTGGCTCTGCTAAGATCACGTTTGAGCTTTGTTGGGAGTTTTTGAGGGCAGCTTGTGAAGTAGCCAACAAATTCTTCCGGAAACAAATCTTCGGGAGAATGGTTGAAGCCGCAATCAAGATGTTGTAAAAACAAATAAACCAACTACCCAATAAACAAAGCCATCATTAATTAACGCCCAATCATGGGGGAAGACCAATCGCTTAAATTAATGCACATTAATACTAGAAGTGTGCAAAATAAAAAAAAAACAACTTAATTCAATAAAGGGGGCCACCTATTCTCAGGAACAGGACATTGAACAGGAACGGGTACCTAATCTCAGGAATGCAGGAACAGAGAAAAAGAGCATTGATCCACGCAAGTGAATAAACTTTATTCAAATGTATGCCCACCAGAACAACACAGTAATCATATGTTTTTGACCCCCTAGGCCTCTCGTCTATATAATTTTTTGAATGTGTCTTTTTCTCACCTTTTTCAATTTTCATTGAATTCACGGGAACAGTTACCGCCAGCGGAACGGTTCTCTTTGCAGCGGGAGTAAATTTCAACAGCCAAATATTGCTGCTCAACAGGTTTCCAATGATCTCAACTGTGTGTGGAGTAAACTTGGCGGATTGGAGGGGGGGGGGGGGGGGGGGGTGCTATGTCTAACACGACAATTATTCGAGGAGTATTTAACAAATAGATGAGACAATAATTCTGGAATTTTCATTTTCCAGTATTTTTCTCTCTCTAAATTTGTTGTGTGGAGAAGATGAAGAAAATTCCCGGATACTCAATAGTTAGACGTGACCGTCTGACCCAAGGGGAGGTGGAGTAACCCTTCTCATCAAAACAACCTAAAGTACTCCGTAATACTGACCGACCCACTTACAAGCTGAGGTTGTGGGCATAGAGATACTGATGGATGACAAACCTCATGCTATCCCTGAACAACGAACCATCGCAAAACCCTGAACTGCCACTTTCCGTTACTTTTCAGAAAAATATAAATATTTTATTCTACTTAGCGATCTAAACTCACAACAGGTGTTCTTTAGGTGCAGAAAAAGCATCCAAAATGGAGACATCCCGTTTAATATAATTAAAGAATTTGATCTTTCTATCGTAAACGACATAGCTAAACTTACGTACCACGCTGCTGTAAACCCAGCCTATGAGGAGACACTGGATCTCGCGACAGTCACCAATAATCTCGCAAGTAAAATTGAAAATTTCAGAGTGGGGGGCCACATTGAAAGCGACCACCTTCCTATGCACCTCACCGTCTCTAGCAGCAAACGGGAACGTCAAGCAATGGGAAGCAAATAAACAAGATTATCTCGCTGATAAGGAAACTGTGGGTGTGATTACCAAGTGAAAATATGGAGTGGATATGATACCTTTAACCCAAACGACAGGTAGAACTTTGAGATTTTGCAAAGTGATGCATATTGTTGAATCATCAGGTTAAGTAATGCAGCTACACTGCAAGCGATCAGAGGGGAACTTGTGTGGATGCCGGTCAAAAACAGAATTGATATGAGGAGATAATTATGTAACCTGAATTACCTGGTAAGCCTTTCAAACAGATGGAGTAAAACAACGTTTAACTATGCATACCTTCAACATTCCGACGGGATGGATAAGGCAGTGGGAGCTTACAGAGAACTACTCCATTTAGGCTGTTGATCTGGAAGGTGGGCTGGAGCAGGGACGGGACAGATTTATCAGGGGCTTGTAATAGAAACTGACGAGCTCGCACCAGCGCCAAAAGCTTGCGGCACGGGTGACATTAAAAAACTGGATAGCCTTTGAGGAATGCCTCGATGGATTCTTTTTTGTGTGTATGTGAGGAGAGCATTTTATTCAAAGTGGGGCAAAAGACACGTGAGTGGGCTAAGGAGAAATCTGGAAAGGCTGTAAAAAGGGGTGCCACATGTGCTACTTGGAAATAACTGAGCATCTGGAACATTTTTTGAATGCCCCAAATCTTGAGTATTGAGGAGCAACATACTTATAATGTCCTCCAAGATGGCTTAGCTCAGTAACAACTTCCAAGATGGCTACCTGAACAAAATAACATCTCGCATCACCACATCCAACATGGTCACCTCCCGCATACGTACATTATCCAAAATAAGGCCCTCTTGCGTATAACACTGCGCAAAACATCTAAAATATCTGCTGCGCATGTGTGTTACGTCATTAAACGCCGCCAAGTTGGCTACAAAAAAACAAATTGCGACATGAAATAAGGTGGTGACACGGAGGATGCGTGTGATGTCATCCAACATGGTGGCTCGTGCATATCTGCAACGTCATGTTAAGTGATCGCACAAGCGCGTCGATGGGATCATGGGGCTGGTATCAAGGTATCACATGCACCTTTATATTGTTTGTTTGTTTATTGGAGTTTAACGGAGTACCCGGAGAGAACCATCGAGCATCGGCGAGCAACTTAATAACTCTGCACAAGCAATGTGAGTAGCGGTTGAAGACAAGTGCACCATGAACGTGCAATACGCCTTAATACACAACGCCACTAGGCCCCGGTGTTCTAGTGTGAACCCACCTCCCCCCCCCCCCCCCACCCCCTAAAAACATAACAAAAAACTTGGGCAAATGTTACCTACTATTACTGTATTTGCATACATCCTGTCCAAGTCGATATCGGCTCATTTTGTCTTCAAAATAATTAATGATCATCGTCTAGGGAGAAATCATTATCTGATCGTCAATTACAACATTCCACTGAACTTGACTCACCCCTGTCAAATTGGTTTCTAGACAACTCGTGCACACGGCAACTCGTACCAGTCAAGTCATACCCAAAATTGGACGACTCGTACCCATTTTCGGCTGGACAACTCGTACCCACAATTGGACAACTCGTACCCAAGATTGGACACCTCGTACCCATGGCTGGTCAACTTGTACTTGGTGTTTAATTGTATGGGCGAAGGCCGTTAATGGCCTAAGAACTATAGAAGCGGGGTTTTTGATTTTGTTTGAGCCGTTTAAAGTGCTATAATAGTAATGGAAATCAGTTTACTTTGAAATTCCTTCGTCAGATATTCCATGAATATGAATGAAATATACACAAATTTTACGTCTAAATGAAAGCTGTGATACACAGAACAGGAAACATGTATTCATTGACCGTACTTTATTGATAGCAGGCACCAGTGGTTCCAGAAAGTCTGCAATAGTATTCGTACGAGAACTGCCATGAATGACACCCCCCCCCCCCCCCCCGACACCCGGTTTCTGTGCTTCAGTATTGGGAAATAGAGTACTGGAAAAAACTAAAAGGCCTTGCATCTAGGCCTAGGCTCTGCAAATTATTAGGGTGAAAACCATAGCCTTCGTCGCATTAACACTTGCCTTTCCTAATTAATAATGCCACTCTCCACCTTGAGATTATTTTTCGTGTGGCAAAGTTACATCACTAGTGAGGCGCCACTCCGGTCAGGCGAGAAAGGATTTCATTGTAAATTGAGAGTCCAGTCGGATTTTGTACTTGAAGTGTAGCCCATTTACCCGCTCGGAAGAAAAACGGCAAACAATGACCAGTGATAAACTTAATCGAGAAGATCACAAATGATGTTCATTTTAAAAAAATCCAATTACAAAGCTCTAATACATCTCTCTCTATGAGTCCACCAGCTCGCATCAACTGATTTCTGTCGGAAATTTTATGGTCAACACCGACACACCTGAAAACTCGACAGTCATTTAATTTAAACTTGACCAAGAAAGGACTTCTGATGGGTCACGATCGCGTCCGACATCGCGTTAATCCTTTAACCAATGAAGGGGTGGGGTAGAGTGGGGGAATGAGCCCCGATCGCATCTGATTTTGCGTTAACCCTGCAACACGTGAACTGCTGGGTATGACTACCAGTACAAAAAAAATATTACGTAGAAAAGCCCTCAGAAGTTTAACGAAGAGCCAAAGATTACCCGATTTTGGGGAGGGGGTGGGGGAGTGGGGGGTCGTCTCCCGTATCTACACCACTGTATTAATATATAATTTAAATATTTCCTGTTTCCTTCGAATTGCTCTCTGGATGAAATGTTCATACCGGCGAAATTGACTTTCGGCGAAGTCTGTTCAGACTGTTCTGCTGAGATAAATGCTAAAAATGGAAAGTTTTTGCTTTTATGCACACCCATTGAAAGCAGACACAAATCTTCTCAAGTCCTTCAGCCAATATTCGCCTTCGCCCATACAATTAAAGACCAGGTACATGTTGACCAACTGTGGGTACGAGTTGTCCAACCTTGGATACGAGTTGTCCAACTGTGGGTACGAGTTGTCAAGCCGAAAATGGGTACGAGTCGTCCAATTTTGGGTACGACTTGACTGGTACGAGTTGCCGTGGGTAGAAGTTGTCCTGATACCGTCAAATTAACATTGGCGAACAAATTTGCCTAAATGGGGTTTTGCTCTTGGTGGTAATAGTGGTTCTCCCTCGCGGAGGTTTGTGTGAAGAACCCAAATGATGCTGTGTTTTGGAGCTTCTGTTTGATCTGCTTTTTCACATTCTCTCTGAAATCAAATATTGTTCCCGATTCCGTTCATACTCTTGATTCCAAGAAACTAACATCTCACCAGAACTAAAAAAAACATTGAAATTCGGGATAAGTCAATTGCAAATTTATTTATTTATTTATTTATTTATTTATTTATTTATTTATTTATTTATGCTAAATCAATTATTTATTGTTTTTGGATTAAAACAATTAAGCTGGGAGAACGCACAATGCATATACCCATGGTTAAGATCCCATCACCCACTCCCCCCCCCCCCCCCCTCCGTCCTGACCAGACGTGTGTCAATTAGTCACCCTGATTCAAACTCCCCAACCTTGTCATTAAAAGACTGAAACGGGGGAGGCAGAAGCAAAGGCATGCTTACAGGCAGTTGAGGGAGTCCGGTACATGAATTTTTGCGAAGAGAGAGTTAGGATGTCTCAAGAGCTAGTCCTGTGGCTGCATGTTTACCACTGCACGTTTAGTGCGAGACATTCGGTGGGTCCGACATAGAGTGTATGTGGGGAGGGTGGTACCCCTCCAATACTCTTAGAGTATGCGGTCACGGCTCTCTGCACGCTGAGTATATGGGCAGAGAATTGTTATAGTCTGTGGTCCATGTTTTGGACACTCATATGGGTGGACTTCCACCCCGTGGAGTTATGTAATTTTTCACTGCTTATGAAAATGGATTGTGCACCATCAGCTGTAGGTTGAGCATAGGTACGGGTTGCTTATTTAGCGCATGATACAGCGTGTTGTTTGTGGTTTTTGAGTAACTGCTGCGTGTGAGAATACGTGTTTCACTGATTGTGTGAAATTCGAATATACTATACGTGTACACTGTTTTATTTGTGAGATCGTATCAGTATTTGGTATGCGTGATGGTCGATGGCACTGGTGGAGGACCGAAGGCGGATGGCTTAGCTACCCGTTTCCTCCATTCACCCCTAGACCTCGCTGTAAGGCTCATCTATAAGTGCATGCTATATTGTTGAATGCATGTGCTTTCCATGATACGACGCCGAGGCCGTCAGTGTTTTCAGTAAAATGATCTGGTCCTATTTTTAGCGTGTAAGGCCGTATCAGTGTCAGCGCGCAGTATTAAATATGACCGTACCAAAAGGCTCATCAGCATGTGTGTGCTGTATTGTTGGAGGTAATGTGCTTTCCAACTATTAGGCTGAGTACATTGCCTGAGCAATTAATTGTCGACATTTCAAAGGATATTGTCGATAGATTGAGAGCAAGTGCGCAGTGTATGCTATTATTTGTCAGTTCGTGCCCTTTATTTGCACTTAATTTTGCTGAAAAATCATGTGGGTGGATTTCCACTCATTGGGATTATATAACCCTTTATTGCCATTAAGAACAGATTAGGCTGTATCAGATGTCAGCACCCTTATTTAAGGGTTATTTATTTGACTATTGGCTGCTTTATCCAGGAGCTTGGCCGCTTTGTCGACGAGCTTGATTGCGTAAGCGTAGCGTTTGGCTGTTTTATAGAAGAGCTTCGCTTATTCATAATTTGAATAGCTCGCCTATCATATTTGGAAGAGTTTGATAGGTACCGGTATGAAGTCTATCATTCATACTATTTTATTGTTGTCAGAATGTTTAACAAGATAGGCTTGTGTATATACAGTTGTGTTTTGCTAACCGACCACTATATTTTGTATTTTCTCATTCAGTTGGTTCCGTAGAAGTCACTAGGAATCAACATGGAGATGCTGCCTTTCGCATAGTCAATCGGATGGTTTTTGACCTAGCTCCCCTTGAGCATTTGGACTGAAGGAGTCCGGGGGAGGCATGTTTCTATGTTTGTCCATTACTGTGTGAGGTGGACTTTTGTATTTGTTTCAGTGAGTTAGAATGTAGAGCCCCGTGTTGGGGGAGAGGAAATCTCGTAGTATTTGCCCGGCAGAGCCGCTGGTATGACTATAGTTTCGACCGTAAGGTCTTATCAAATAAACAAATACATAAGATTTCGTGTTTAGATTGTGTTTACATGGACCACTTGGAGTTATGTTGTGGTCAGTTATTATAGCGTGTATGCGCTTGAGAAATATTTCGACTGTTCTGTTGTCTGTAGTGACAAGCAGCTTGTTGAAGCTGTACTGAAGTGCGATTCTGCACTACAGGGGGTGAGTGGTACTACAGAGCGTGGATTAGGCTCGCTCAGTCATTATGTTTATAGAAGAGAATAGCCTTGTGCTTTTACTCTCTGCTAATCAATTCAGTCTCTAAGAAGACCGTGTATACGACTGGTATCAGTGTGTTAAGAATGGTGTATTATGTAGACTTTGAGGCTACGCTACGTATATAATTGATATGATTAGATCAGCTTGAAAAATTGTCACGTACAGTGGATCGTTCAAACAGCTGTTATCAGCGTGTAGAGAAGTTGGTATAAGCCGTAGGTTTTGTTTACACTACGTGCAAGGCTGATGTAGGTATGGTTTTATCAGCTATTAGTACTCGGGTGGGTACCCCGGAATTATGTTGAGGTATTGTTTTCTAAAGTTCATCTCGCACAATGGTTGTGGAGGAATCGTTTCGCACAGTAGTTGCGGAGGAATCTCAACTCGCACATTAGTTGTGGAGGAATCGTCTCACGCAATACGTGGAAGTCACCTCGTGCTAAAAGCAGAGGATTGCAGAGGATTTGTATCGGGTGGGTACCCTGGAATTATGTCGAGGTATTGTTTTCTAAATTTCATCTCGCACAATGGTTGTGGAGGAATCGTTTCGCACAGTAGCTGCGGAGGAATCTCATCTCGCACATTAGTTGCGGAGGAATCGTCTCGCGCAATACGTGGAAGTCACCTCGTGCTAAAAGCAGAGGATTTGTAATCATAGAAAACAGACTCGAGAAGTTGATTTTCTAAAATCAAAGTGGGTAGGATAAACTTACGATGAAAAGAAAGATCCGTTATAAAATCATGAATGTAAGCACGTGCAGATATAAAACGAAGCGACACCTATCAATTAATAAGCCAATTATAATGAATTAGCGAGATATTTGATGATTCTGTGTAATCAGTCTATCAGTCTGGTCAGGACGGAGGGGGGGGGGGGGGGGGTGATGGGATCTTAACCATGGGTATATGCATTGTGCGTTCTCCCAGCTTAATTGTTTTAATCCAAAAACAATAAATAATTGATTTAGCATAAATAAATAAATAAATTTGCAATTGACTTATTCCGAATTTCAATGTTTTTTTTAGTTCTGGTGAGATGTTAGTTTCTTGGAATCAAGAGTATGGTATCAGGACAACTCGTACCCACGGCAACTCGTACCAGTCAAGTCGTACCCAAAATTGGACGACTCGTACCCATTTTCGGCTGGACAACTCGTACCCACAGTTGGACAACTCGTACCCAAGGTTGGACAACTCGTACCCACAGTTGGTCAACATGTACCTGGTCTTTAATTGTATGGGTGAAGGCGAATATTGGCTGGATGACTTGAGAAGATGAGTGTCTTCTTTCAATGGGTGTGCATAGAGGCAAAAACTTTCCATTTTTAACATTTATCTCAGCAGAACAGTCTGAACAGACTTCGCTGAAAGTCAGTTTCGCCGGTATGAACATTTCATCAAGAGAGCAATTCGAAGGAAACAGGAAATATTTAAATTATATATTAGTACAGTGGTGTAGATACGGGAGACCCCCCCCCCACCCCCACCCCACCCCCAAATCGGGTAATCTTTGGCTCTTCGTTAAACTTCTGAGGGCTTTTCTACGTAATATTTTGTTGTACTGCTAGTCATACCCAGCAATTCACGTGTTGCAGTGTTAACGCAAAATCAGATGTGATCGGGGATCATCTTCATTGGTTGAAGGATTAATCGCGATGTCGGACGCGATCGTGGCCCATCAGAAGTCCTTTCCTTGTCAAAATACATCTATATAGACTTGTGCCAATTTTTGTTTCGATCGGTCGAGGCACGAGAGTCAGGTGTCTAGAGAGAGAGAGAGAGAGAGAGAGAGATATTCACTTTTATTCACATTTATAGTCTAATTGCAAACCTTACAAAAATGCTAATTATCATTTAATTTTCATGATTGTCATGGAAGATAATTGTCAGAAAAACACACCTCCCAACTGGAAGATTAACTTAATTGGCGATAATAATATGCACAGATAATTGGAAGAAAATTAAACACCAAATCGACTATAAGGTAATAATAATAATAATAACTCTTTGGCCAGCCGCTGATTTGTCGCGGTCCTCATAAGAGAAGGCCATCATTCCCCCTGCACCCCACCCCCTCTTCCCCTCCTCTCCTCCCAGCATTCAGATATAAACTGCTTAATAGTGTCCCTCACTTCCTCTTTTTCAATTTCTTCAATAAGCATTCCTACCCTCTCCCTCGTGTCCCCCTTCAGCCATCTATCCTTTGTTTCTTCACCCCACTTCTGCATTATTCTTCCAGTAAATTTTATTCTATGAGGTATATACTGTGGGCATTCCAAGAGAAAATGTTCCAGGGTCTCCACTACTCCAGAGTGGCACATTTGGCATCCCTTTTCCCCATCTCTCCCAATTTTTCCCCGAAGCTCCAGTGATCTTGATCTCAGTTTGAACAGCAGTGACCCTCCAAAGGTGCCATCTAGGTACTTCTCAAAAGCTGGCTTTTCTTTATATTGTAACCCCTGCAGTGATCTTTTCACGCTAACCCCTGCTCGCCAGTTTCGATTGCAATCTTCCATGACTCTCTCTTTGACAAACCTTTTGCCTTCTTTCATTCCTACTTCTATGTTTGTGACCTCTATAGAGTAATTGTCCATTAGTTCCCTCACATATTTTGACCACCCCGTTTCTATATTAGAATTCCAAATGGTATCGAGCATCAATTTGCACCACCAGTTGTCAGGCAGGTTTCTCAAGTAGTTAAAGTAACACAGTTTTCCCAAATCTACCCTGTCCTTGATTTTCATCCACCCAAGCTCCCCCCTTACTGCTTCCAAAGCTGCAGCATTACTCGACCCTGTTATCCATCTGCCGGCATCATTTTGAGTATTTTCCAACTTCTTAATAACGGTTTGGTTTAATGGACTCACGTCCGTGCCATACGTTATACTTGGTAAACCCACCCTCTCCCACAGTGTTTTCCCCACAAAGACCTTGTTGAAACTATTTTTCCCTAAAAGTTTTAGTTGGTTCAGAATTCTTTTCCCCTTCAGAATCAGTTTGGCTGAGTAATTTCTGTACACCCCTCTTCCCGTTATATTTATGCTTACCCCTAGATACTCATACTCTCCCGTTTCTCCTACAGTGATTTGTTTGCTTTCCCCTTCGGGGATTGAGAACTCCCCCACTCTCCATCTCTTCGTCATATCTACCTTGCGTCCAACGGGTATTACCTTGCTTTTATTTTCATTTAGTTCGAGCCGCCAAGTGTTCCCATATCTACCAACAATTTCCAGCAGTTTCTCTAGCCCCTGTTCAGTTCTAGACATTAACACCATGTCGTCCGCAAAGAATAAGCCTGGTATCTTTATGTCTCCAACATTTACCCCCTCCGCACTCTGAATTAGTTCGTCCCCTAAATCTTTAACATACAATGCAAACAAAATCGGTGAAAAGATACACCCCTGCTTGAGGCCTATATCCATAGGGACTCGTTTTGTAGTGATACTCCCTAGACTGAGTTGGCTTTGCACATCTGTATACAGTGCTTTCATGATTCCCACAAAGTCACCCCCCAGTCCGATGCCCTCGAGCTTTCGCCACATACCTCCCCTCCACACTCGGTCGTGCGCTTTTTTCACATCTAGAAATGCCAGAAACATCTTTTTCTTTTCAGCCTTTGTTGATTCTATCAGTTGGGTGAGTGTAAATAGGTGATCAGTGACTCTTCGTCCTTTCCTGAAACCATTTTGAATTTCTCCTAAAAAACCTTTCTCTTCAATAACTTCCTCTAGTCTACCGTATATGACCTTACAGAATACTTTTCCGATGTTACTACTAACTGATATCCCCCTATAGTTATCTAGAACTTCCTTATCCCCCTTTTTGTGTATGAACGACACCTTACTTTCCCTCCACTCTCTGGGGACCTCTTGCTTTCGCAGAGCCAGGTTGAAAAGGTTTGTCAGGACTTCAATAAGTGCCTCCCCTCCGTTTTTGAGGAATTCGTTCGGAATTTCATCAGTCCCTCCCGCTTTACCATTTTTTAATTTCGAGACCACGTTTCGCACTTCTTCTGCCGTTATTTCGCTACATACACGATTGGATAGGTTCTCCTCCACCAGTGTATTTCTTTTTGGTGGGGACCCACTGCCCCATCGCCTATCGTTTATCTTTTCCCAGTGCTTGACTAACTCTGAAGCGATACGGCCTTTATCTTCTGTACTTTCCCCATCCACTTTGATACTCTGCACACTACTTTTCCCCCGTTTATTTACCCAGTTCCAAAATACGTTTGAGCTCGAACCCCCCGTTTTCTTTATTGTTCTGGCAAGATAATAGACGATAGAAAATAATTCTTCATGATCTCACACCTGTCACTGCCGGGTAAGTCTAAATTAAATGATTGTCGAGTTTTCAGGTGTGTCGGTGTTGACCATAAAATTTCCGACAGAAATCAGTTGATGAGAGCTGGTGGACTCATAGAGAGAGATGTATTAGAGCTTTTTAATTGGATTTTTTTTAAATGAACATCATTTGTGATCTTTTTGATTCAGTCTATCACTGGTCATTGTTTGCCGTTTTTCTTCCGAGCGAGTAAATGTGCTACGCTTCAAGTACAAATCCGGCTGGACTCTCAGTTTACAATGAAATCCTTTCTCGCCTGACCGGAGTGGCGCCTCACCATATAATAATAATAATAACACTTCGGCCGGCCGCTGATTTGTCGCGGTTCTCGTATGAGAAGGCCTTGGTTACCCATGTTCTACCAACTGCCTCCCCCTATTCCCGCGCTTCTTCTCTCCTCCCAACACTCGGAGACGAACTGCTTGATGACATCCCTTGACCCATTCTTCCCAATCTCTCCGATTAGTATATTAACCCTCTCCTTTGAGTCGCCCCCTAACCACATGTCCTTTATTCTCCCATCCCACTTCTCCATTATACTCCCCGTGAATCTTGTTCTTTTAGACTGGTATTTTGGGCATTCTATAAGAAAGTGTTCCAGGGTCTCCACCAAGCCCACGTTACACATCTGGCACTCCTTTTCACTGTGTTTCCCAATTTTTCCCCTCAGCTCCAGGGACCGCGACCTCAGCTTGAACAACAGTGACCCCCCAAAGGTGCCATCAAGGTACTCTTCAAAACCAGGCTTCTCTTTATCACGCAGGCCATTCAAAGATCTCTTTGATTTGACCCCCTCTCGCCAATTACGGTTGTACAGTGATGTAACTTTGCCACACGAAAAATAATCTAAAGGTGGAGGGTGGCATTATTAATTAGGAAAGGCAAGAGTTAATGCGACGAAGGCAATGGTTTTCACCCTGATAATTTGCAGAGCCTAGGCCTAGATGCGAGGCCTTTTAGTTTTTTCCAGTACTCTATTTCCCAATATTGAAGCACAGAAACCGGGTGTCGGGGTTGGGGGGATGGGTGTCATTTACCCCAGTTCTCGTACGAATACGATTGCAGACTTTCAGGAACCACTGGGGCCTGCTATCAACAAAGAAGTACGGTCAATGAATATATGTTTCCTGTTCTGTGTATCACAGCCGTCATTTAGGCGTAAAATTTGTGTATATTTCATTCATATTCATGGAATATCTTACGAAGGAATTTCAAAGTAAACTGATTTCCATTACTATTATTGCACCTTAAACGGATCAAACAAAAGCAAAAACCCCGCTTCTATAGTCCTTAGGCCATTAACGGCCTTCGCCCATACAATTAAACACCAAGTACAAGTTGACCAGCCATGGGTACGAGTTGTCCAACCTTAGGTACGAGTTGTCCAATTGTGGGTACGAGTTGTCCAGCCGAAAATGGGTACGAGTCGTCCAATTTTGGGTACGACTTGACTGGTACGAGTTGCCGTGGGTACGATTGTCTGGAAACCAAGAGTATGAACGGAATCGGGAACAATATTTGATTTCAGAGAGAATGTGAAAAAGCAGATCAAACAGAAGCTCCAAAACACAGCATCATTTGGGTTCTTCACACAAACCTCCGCGAGGGAGAACCACTATTACCACCAAGAGCAAAACCCCATTTCAGCAAATTTGTTCGCCAATGTTAATTTGACGGTATCAGGACAACTTGTACCCACGGCAACTCGTACCAGTCAAGTCGTACCCAAAATTGGACGACTCGTACCCATAAACACAACATACTAACATCTTGAAGGCAGACGATACAATGATTGAATAAAAAACAAATCTACAGGGACCGAGTTGACACGAATTACTCAAACAGAATAGCGGTTCTTCAAAAACATGTTTGATGAATTATTTTTTTCTTAACAGTCAAGATGCTTGTTTTTACTGTAATCACATACCAGTTGGTGTTTATTTGAGATTGATTGTGTGGCTGATTGCCTTTCATCATCATGTTTTCAAAAGTGTTGATTAAGCATCACTTTTATCATATACCGGGGCCGCTACCAAACCGGCGTTATTAAATTTGCCATCGCACAACATTACATTCTGGCTCACCACCATGGTGGGACTCAAACCTCTACCATCGCCGAGCTGGAAACGAATGGAGCCCACTCTCTAATAGTTTTAATGGCGTTGAGGGATTAAGTATTGACAATCTAACACTCTAACGTAAACTGCCGGGATTTCTAACCGCGTGCTACCCATCTCAGGCTCCATTTGAGGCAATAGGAAAGCTAGGCCTGTGTGATCCAAATGAAATAAAATAAGGTTAACCGGGTCGCAAGGGATTTGTAAATCCGACATCATCCCTGCGCGCCTTCGGCGCGCTAAAACCTTTCATTCATTCATTCAAACACTCGGATCATCATGTATCTTTGCATCAAGTGTAACTTGAGCGTTAGGGGGAGGCAACATGCAATATCTTGTGATATATGTGAGTGACGGCATGGGCATTGGTTTCCAAAGTATATGGATGCCAGGAAGGGCACCAATGAATTGAGTTTTGTATTAAAATCTGAACCTACGTCAAATATCCCTCGAAATGCGTCTTGCCTTTCATTTGTCTTTTCCTGAGTTCCAAAAAAATGTATTAAAATCGGAACCTACGTTTCCCCATTCCACATGATATTCCTCGGCGAAAGTCATTTGTGATTTCAATACATTTTCCCGAACTTCAGAAAAAACAAACATTTCCCCATTTCTCGGCGAAAAGGAAATAGGTTTTACTTCCCCCTAGTTCGTCATATATTTCTCGGCGATTTCAATACATTTTCATGTTTAATTAGTATAAATGTGTCTTTACGTGTTCTGTACGAGTGCTGTAACCAACTTTATATTGTAATTTATATTGTAAAATAATAAAATATATATTATTGAAATAAAAATGCTGGTCTGGCTGGACTTCATAATATTGTTGTAAATAATAGATTATAGTATTAAAATAAAAAAAAAATGCTGATATAACTAGAGGTACGTTTTTTTTTTAACTGGGGGCGACTTGACCCGGGGCGACTTGACCCGAGTTCGACATGACCCGGGGCGATTTGACCCGAAGGCGAATTGACCCGTTCCCACCACTATTATAGGTTTATTACTCACGTTTTTTTTTTTATAAATAATCCGAAAAAAACATTTAAAGAATGAAGAATCCGTTAAAAATCCTCAAATACGATTTCGAATAGCTTTACACAAAAACTCTGTACGTCTCATCACTACCTGATCACAGACAAAAATGATATTATGCCATTTGTTGTTTCTAGAATTTTAGAGTGAATGTCTTTGAAATCGTTGAAGTGTGTTTGTTTTTACTGTTTGTTTGTTATACTGTCTCCTGTATAAACAATAAGAACACTAATCAAGGTGGTCAAAGCACTCCGTTGATTTTGTAACACTGATCACAATTCATGAAACAAGGCATCGGGGGTGGGGGGGGGGGGGGGGGGAGCTCACATCATATGTTTTGAAAACCATAAATAACAATATTACTACTATAAGGATTAACGAATCTACATTTTTAATTAAATATTTTTTATTTAAATTTAATTAGATCGCATTAACGGATTTACATTTTTGCCTAATTAAATTTTATGGGGTTTTTTCAGCATGGCACAGACGAATGAATACGATTGGTACAGGCATAAGCTTCTAAAATTGGTACCACTTTTGCAAAAGGAAGCCAGGAATGTTGAATTGAGGGTTAGATCCGCCGACCTGGGAAGTGATATCAGATTAAAATACACGAAGATGGCAGCCAGGATTCAATAATATTGGGACATGTATATGGATGACCCCCACGTCTCTCAACCGCCGCGTTTCTTAGAAAGTGTTCAGCTGTTTACGCTGGAAAGAAGCCGACAGCACCAAGTGAGGTCCAACCGCAGAATTAACATGTGCTAGATATATTTTATTAAATATTTTATTAAACATGTTCATTGTCAAAACTCATTCATTTGTAATCATGACATTAGTTCCATAAATATTTTCAATTTCATTTATTTTGTTAATCGGTGCACATTGTATGTTATGTGCTATGCTATGTTGTTATATACCAATAATAATAATAATAACTCTTTGGCCAGCCGCTGATTTGTCGCGGTCCTCATAAGAGAAGGCCATCATTCCCCCTGCACCCCACCCCCTCTTCCCCTCCTCTCCTCCCAGCATTCAGATATAAACTGCTTAATAGTGTCCCTCACTTCCTCTTTTTCAATTTCTTCAATAAGCATTCCTACCCTCTCCCTCGTGTCCCCCTTCAGCCATCTATCCTTTGTTTCTTCACCCCAGTTCTGCATTATTCTTCCAGTAAATTTTATTCTATGAGGTATATACTGTGGGCATTCCAAGAGAAAATGTTCCAGGGTCTCCACTACTCCAGAGTGGCACATTTGGCATCCCTTTTCTCCATCTCTCCCAATTTTTCCCCGAAGCTCCAGTGATCTTGATCTCAGTTTCAACAGCAGTGACCCTCCAAAGGTGCCATCTAGGTACTTCTCAAAAGCTGGCTTTTCTTTATATTGTAACCCCTGCAGTGATCTTAAACATTGATAGATTTGTACCGGTATTCTCTTTATATTTTACCCCAATTTTCCATCGCCCCGTGTCCCATCACCGAGTTATATCTCGCCCACACGCTTTTTACCCCAATCTGCCACCGCCCCGCGTCCCATCATCGACTTATATCTCGACCACATGCTTCCATTTCATTTCAGTCGAAACAAAGAAACTCACACCAAATCAGAGAGTAGAAATATTCTCCGTTTTGGTGCGGCTTTCTTTGTCAATAATATATCCCGTCCCTAATCCCGGCTAAATCAATTAGTGAAGTAATTATCACCTCGATCACTGCATATCATACTATTAACTTCTGGTGGCGACTTGGCCCGGTGGCGACTTGGCCCAGGTGCTTGGGGGCGAGTTGGGCTGGTGGCGACTGGACCCGTTCGCTAACATTTTAGATTATGATTTTTTAATTATTCGTGTAGGAACCAATGACATTACTCTCTCTTCACAAGAAATGACTGCTTCATATATATTAAGATGGTTTCACAATCAACTAATGGGAGCATATGTCTTTTATTTTCAAGACAGAGTTCCCTGCTAAGCAGGATTCTTCTTCGTCCTTCCAAATCTGCAACAGATCTAATGATCTCTTTGTTTTTTTTCACATTTAAGTTCCTTTTGGTTGCTTCTGACGACCTTTCTCAACTATCACGAAATTTGCCTTCATCCTGTCCATGTCGATAGCCGTTTACCTTGACAACTAGAAAGCTTTGTAGAATGATGTTTCATTCGTGCACCTTATGAGTTATGGAAATTGCTTAAGAAATCGGTTTACCCTGACCAGCATCAGGGAAAAATAAAGTAGAGACATTATATACTACATCTAACCTGTCCATAGTTATATTAAGGGTTTTGATATTGAACTGGTGCCCCGGAATAATTACCGCAATCCACATATTTATTTGAGTCTTCTGGAATCGCAGGAATCCATTGCTTTTCGGAAACGGGAAGATTCGGCCCGGTATCTGATGTCTTAACGTTATCTGGCAGTGGCTTATGGCTTTCGTTTAATAGAGGATTACAGTTCTGTTGGAAATAAATAGCATTATATTACTAGTTCAGCGATCTGAACGTAGTGGCTACCCCTCTACGTTCAGATTCTTCCCATTCAATCCTTTAGAAAAAGTTCCAAGTTTTTATGGGAACTCAAAACTTTAATTATCGTTATTTTAATACTCTCGAAGCGTCAACGAATGTTTCGAAATCGTCGATGTTTTTGTATATATATAAAACAGTAAAAACAATAACCCGGTAATGGTGCCGAAACGAATAGACCTTTTCATCGATGTGGAATCAGAATCTCGATCTCATTCGCACAGAGGAGGTTATCAACGCCCTATGCGCAAATGCGATCAAATTTACGATTCCGCATCGTTGAAAAGGTCTATTCGTTTTCGCGCCATTACTGGGTTATTGTTTTTACTGTTTTGTATTTATACAAAAACATGGACTGTTTCGAAACATTCGTTGACACTTCGAGAGTATTAAAATAACAATAATTAAAGGATAAAAAATAGTTTGGATCAATAAACTCTGCCCAAATGTAAGGAAATACGTGTACTATCGATTGCAGCCTGTAATAAGGACGAAAGCTTGATATATATTCCTATTTTCAAGTTTTGAGTTCCCATAAAAACTTGATGGGAACTTTTTCTATAGGATTGAATGGGAAGAATCTGAACGTAGAGGGGTAGCCACTACATTCAGATTGCTGAACTACATTATAACTGAACCAAATTATTTTGTATTTACCGTATCATTCATTGAAAGCAGACTCGTTTCCTTCTATCAATAAAGTATAAATATAAAATTTAAAACTTGATTACATGTAAATTGCTATTTAATCTTGGCAAATATATTATACAATTACAGATTTTTGTTGTGGTGAATATGATGTGATATGAACCTAAAAAACTTACATTGACCGATAATGCCTTGGTCAATAAAAGTTGTATTGGTTCATATCATATCATATTTACCACCACAAAAGTCCATAAGTCGGCCCAAATAGTCAGTAACTAGTAAGTATAAACCCTCCACCACCCTTCCCAGATGATGTGGGTCGACATTGACAAAGTCAGTGATGGTCTATATCTTCTGGAATGCGTGATGGCGTGTCCTTTTGCTCAGTTCCAGGTTCCTGAAAATGGACTGTATATATGTGTGTGTATCCGTGTGTGTGTGTGTGTGTGTTTGTGTATCTGCATGTATATATGTGTGTGTATGTGTACGTGTGTTTGTGTCTATGTATATCTGAGAGCATATATGTGTGCACATACACGTTTGTGTGTAGAAGTCGGCCCAAATAGTCAGTAACTAGTAAGTATAAACCCTCCACCACCCATCCCAGATGAGTGGGCCGACATTGACAAAGTCAATGATGGTCTCTATCTTCTGGAATGCGTGATGGCGTGTCCTTTTGCTCAGTTCCAGGTTCCTCAGGTGCGTTATGGAAATATCACTTGGGGGCAACTGTGGTTCAGAATGTGGTTCGCTCGGGTGAACTTGGAACTGGCGGGTGTCAACTGTATCGGTATATTTATGTTAGAGCCTGTGCACATGCGTATGTGTGTGTACGAGAGAGAAAGAATGCACAGGTTGTGTGTGAGGATGCGGGGCAGCGTGTGTGTGTGAGGGTGTGCGAGTGTGTAGATACGCTTGTGTGTGTGAGAGGACGTATATATGTGCATATATGCAGCCTGTGCCAAGCAGCAATAACACAACTCTATTATTTTAGCAAATATTATAGTCTTCCCTTTTTTGTGTGTGTGTGTGTCTCCTCACCTTTGGTTTGTCGCTTGCGTCACAATTCACCCACTCCCGAATTATTCTACGTATGATATCCACTACTATTTTGTTATTTAGTTTGACATTTGACTCTGAATAAGCAGTTCATTCCTTCGGAATATGAATTGTTTTTCCAGCTTGTTTTCCTTATTTTTCTTTACTATTTTCTCTTGCTTGTTTCTTCTGAGTTACCTTCTCCACTTTCATCCAAACTCTCGTATAAAGCAACCTGAATTCAATTCGCACCACTGCGAAATGATCCTGTCATTGAAAGTTACCAATCTCCGGGCATCATGCATACGTGTGTATTATTACCACCCACAGATTACATAATGTATAGTCTTGAGTCATACCGCGCCAGGATTGGTACATTCAATACTGTAGTTCATGCTCGCGGCCTGAAAAGAAGACTAACAAAACACCAGTCCCTTTGTGCTCTTGTGTATCTTTACATGTGGTCTATTCGTATTAAGGTCCAGATCAGCATTACTGTAACATCAGCCCTGTTTCATCTTTTATTCAACAAATTTATCCTACGCTGCCAATGCAGTAATGATCTTTGTACGAATGTTGAAAGACCCAATCTCCCACCGACACTTAATGTACCATATACAATGCCAACTTTCTCAGCCATCTGTTATTTTATATATTTTATGACTTTGGTATTGGCTGTGGTCTTGTTATTGTCCGGAGACATTGAATCAAACCCTGGACCAGACTCTGTGTACAGAGAAAATAACCATGATGCATTAAAAATCTTTCACCTGAACATCCAAAGCCTGAAGCCTAAAGTAGACATTGTTCAATATGAATCATCCTTATATGATATCTTAGCATTTACTGAGACATGGCTTCAATGCTCGGACCCAACATCAGATATTATGATCCATGGCTTCCAAGAACCTGTACGATTTAACCGTTTGTCGAGGGGAGGGGGTGTTGCCGTCTATGTGAAAGACGGCTTGTGTTTTCGGCATAGAACTGATCTTGAGGTGAATGACATTGAATGCATCTGGGCTGAAGTGTTCATGACCCATGGTACGTCACTGCTGCTAGGAGTATTTTACCGCCCACCCAGTAGTCCCTCAGATGTTTGGGATAAAATTACGGCATCTATTGACAAAGCCAAAGATACCTTAATTTCAGACATAGTTATTACTGGTGACTTCAACGACAACCAATATGGTTCTCCCAATGGTTGCTTCCGGGAACTAAGTAATTATTTCAATCTTAGACAGCTTGTGGAAGAACCAACATGCTTTACCGAATCATCTGCAACTCTGATCGACCTATTTGCGGTTAGTAATACTGTACATGTACTGGAATGTGAAGCCCTAGAACCACTTGTACCTGACATGACTCGCTATCATTGTCCAATTTATATTGCCATTGAATTCAAGAAAGAAAAGCCTAAAAACTTTAAGAGACGCATATGGTTGTATGCAGAGGGAAACTTTGATGGTCTGAACACTGCATACAATAACGTAGACTGGGAAAGACTGCTTGCTCATTCGTGCCTGGACACTGTAGTATCCACCTTCACCGATCAATTACTCGAAACGGCATCTAAATTTATTCCCAACAAATTGATAACCTCTAGGGCTAACCAGCCTAAATGGATGCATAATCAAATTCGATTATTAATAAGGCAAAGAACACGTTTATACCGTAGAGCAAAGCGCTCTGGCCAACTGCAAGACTGGGCGAGATATAAGCATAAACGAAATGAAGTCGTATCAGCTGTTAGGAAAGCCAAATCTACATATATATCAAAAGTCCAATCAGAACTAAGTTGTCCGGATACACCATCGTCAGTGTGGTGGAAAACATTAAAAACATTTATCTGTAAAAATATCCATGGAATCCCGACTATAAGTCACCTCAACAAACTCTATTCAACTAATCTAGAAAAGGCGGAAGTGTTCAATGATTACTTCTGTTCCATTTCGACATTGGATGACACTAATGCATCCTTGCCAGATTCACCCCTGCCTACCCTACAATCGCTTGACAAAATAACACTTGAAAGCAAGGAAGTGTACGAAGCAATCACAAGTATTAAGGTATCGAAGGCGTCTGGTCCTGATCTAATAAGTCCCAGACTTTTAAAAGAATGTAAAGACTCATTGTGTGACCCACTTACGGCCCTCTTCAATAGGTTATTAGATAACTGTTACTTTCCAAATTTATGGAAAAAAGCCAATGTGACACCGGTGCTGAAAAAGAATCTGTCTAATGTAGTTACTAACTATCGGCCAATATCTTTGCTTAGCTGTACTGGTAAACTACTTGAAAAATGTATCTTCAAACGATTATGGCATTTCTTATGTGATAACAACATACTAAGCCAGTTTCAGTCTGGTTTTACTCCAGGTGACTCTACGGTTCTACAACTGACAGACCTCTATGATGAATTCTGTCACGCTCTTGACGAAGGAAAAGAAGTAAGGGTCGTCTTTTGTGATGTTAGTAAGGCATTTGATAAAGTTTGGCATGTTGGTCTTATTCACAAGCTCGAGAGAATAGGAATATCTGGTGACTTGCCTTGTTTCCTAAAATCATACCTTTCTGATCGGTACCAGCGCGTCCTTGTAGCCTCTGAGGCATCTCCTTGGAAACCAATAACGTCTGGTGTTCCACAGGGTTCTATCCTTGGTCCCCTGTTATTCCTGATTTACATCAACGATATTACTGTAAACCTACTTAGCAGCATACATTTATTTGCAGATGATACATCCCTTTATCTTATAATTGAGAATCCTGACCAAGGTGCCATCATACTCAACCGTGATTTAGCCACAATTGAACATTGGGCTAAAACTTGGCTCGTTGAGTTCAACCCCCATAAAACGGAAACCATGATCATATCACGTAAAAGTAACGTTCCAGTGCACCCACCAATATATTTAAGCGGAACTCAAATCTCGGAGGTGTGTAGCCACAAGCATCTGGGTGTAATTTTGAATAAAGGTTGTACATGGAACGACCATATCAATGATATGTGCGCTAAAGCCTGGACACGTATTGACTTGCTCAGGGCCCATAAGTTTACACTTGACCGGAAAGTCCTTGAAAAGATATACTTCGCATTTATCCGACCTCTTTTAGAATACGCTGACTCTGTCTGGGACAACTGCTCAGCAACTCAAGCTGCTGACCTGGAGAAAATACAAGTAGCTGCAGCAAGAATAGTCACTGGCACCACTGTGAGTTGCAGAAAAGAACTTCTCTACACAGAAACTCAATGGGATTCACTGGAAGAAAGACGCCGAAAGCACAAGCTTATCCAATTTTTTAAGATGTATCATAAATTAACGCCTCCATATATCTCCAACAAGGTGCCACCAATTATCTCATCTATCACCCAAAACCACAATCTGCGATCGGAAAATAACCACCGTGTTCCTTTTTGCCACACCAATTTATATAAGTCCTCGTTTATCCCGCAAGTTACCGACCAGTGGAATGGAATACCCCCCTCAGTAAGAGAAAATTGTTCCCTCATAAACTTCAAGACGTTTATAAATAGTGCGAACCTGCGACCACCAATTTTCTACTATGGCGCCAAATCTCGTGCTGCCCAGATTTATCATTGCAGGTTACGCCTGCATTGCAGTAATATCAACGCCCACTTATACGATAACCATCTCTCACCATCTCCACGTTGCCAGTGTGGGGATCTTGAAAATACTGAGCACTTTCTTATGCACTGCCCAATCTATGACGATGCTCGTGATTCCACAATCAATACATTGCCATTTACTTTTGAGCTCTCCACACTTTTATTTGGATCCGAACATTTGAATAACAATGAAAACTTTCTTGTCTTCAGAGCTGTGCAGGACTTCATCATGGTGAGTGGACGTTTTAATACGTAACAGTGAGCCTAAAGATATTTTGGTATTATTTGCCACACATATGGGCCACCGTTACCGATTTGTTCATTGAGGCTGCCCTATTGAATATTCTGTGATAGCCAACATTGAATTCAGGTTGTTTCCCCATTTCCTAGTTAACCCTTTACCCAATGTAACGGTCAGTGTTATCCAAGAAAATCACCATTTAACCCACTTTATATTTTCAGTTTTCGTCTCAGGAACATGGCTAGAGACCCCTCAATGGAACGAGTTCGATGAGCTCGTTCCGGTGAGGGGTCATGGGCTGTGCTTTTGAGACGGACATTGAACATTTCTAGTTATTCAAAAATTATTCTTCAAGTGTCGTCTTCTACACGTGTTGGGAAAGGGGTTAAGTTCCTTGTCCCTTTTTATTCTTCTATTCTCTCTATTACTCTCCTTACTCTCTCTATTTCTCATGTTTAAACAATATTTTACTTAGTGTTTCCAGCTACCTTTAAACTTCGTCAGTCTTCCCAAGGAGACAGCTTATACAAGCTAAAAGCTTAATGCTGAATCCTTCCAACAAATCTCGTTCTTGACACATAACTTTAATGCATATCATTGTATTACGTATTCTGTGTAACAACCATCTTGTAGATAATGATATGTATGTATCATATTTTCTCATGAATAAATATTGTTTAAACTAAACTAAAATGGTTATCATCTTATCATCTACAGAATAACATAAAAATAAACAATGTTATAGAGATTACGTGAATTGAAATAAAACTAGAGAGAGGATTTCCGAAAACAATATTTAGAAAGTTGATGGTCACTGGAAAACTGATGTATATGGACTTTTGAGTACCAGTCACATGTATAAGATCCAACCAATAGAAATGTAGTTATTTATAAAGTATATAATAAAATTTTTTTTTATCGTCTTGAAGGACAATTTGTGTCTGGTGGAACAGTGTGGGATATACAAATTAAAACAATATGGTTACATCAATATCACTTTTATTATCTTATCAAGACATTAGTTACATAACAAATGAGCACATGAGTAATTATACCAAATATGTAACAACAAAACAAATTACTTCCTTCATGCATTAACACATTAACAAATCTTTACTTTGATGAAAAAAAACAAACAAAAAATCCAAAAGAATTAACCATTAAAAAACGTTAAATATATTTCTCTGTTTTCGTCGAAATCTTAATCTGCTGAACTGAACCCAAACTATCTTATTAATACCACAAATATGGATGCAATTGAAACCAATTAAATCAATTGGTTCCAATGATATCTATATTTGTATGGTTCCTGTTAGTAAAAAAATATTGTTACTTAATCTGCTGAACCCAAGCTGTTTGAAACTTTCTCAGTAATACCACAAACATGGATGTCATTGAAACCAATTGAATTAATAAAATCATATATAACTGGCATCAGCAAGCATATCTGAAGCAGTACAAACAATATCAGCATGAAAAAAAAATTTCAACACAAACACTGCATATGAAATATTTAGCATTAACAATAAAACATATTAGAAATAAAAAAATCAATATACATTTCCAAATGAAAAGTATAAAAAAACCTTCAAATTTTAACAGAAAACATGTACTGATGTGAAATGATTTGGCCCTCTAATTGTGCCGAAGTGTGAAGATTCGGCCTTTTGGTGGGCCGAATCTTCTCGTACACTTCTTTTCAGCCTCGTGTGATTTGGCCCCAATAATTTTTGTGTGCTATTCGGCCTCGTTTTTTTACCAAAAAGCGCAGCCGAATGGTGTCCCGATTAAATTATTTGACTTCAATTTTTTGACATTTGTTGATTTTTTCACGCTCATTGATTATTTTCAATTATTTTTGTTTTTGTTTTTATATTTGCACTTAATGTTTTTTTTAAACTGTCAGTTTTTCAGCCTGTGCATTTCTCATTAAACTGTTTTCTGAATGAAAGGACAATGAATTTAAAAACCTAAAAGCTCATCATGAATTTGGTACTCACTTTATAAAGTGCGACTAGTTGATTTAATGATGAATGAAAGTTTTCAGTGGATGAACAATAACACATTCGATGTTCCATCATGGAGTATTTTCAGACATGTTGTTCGAACGAATAATGACCCGGAAGCCTGGTGTGGACCACAGGTACTCGACACAAGCTGTGAAATAAAAAAAAGAAGATATCTGATAGCATTTTTGGATCGATGCTGTCATGCCTCTATAATGGAATATAAATATTAACAGGGTACAAAACTCGCTTTTCGAAAATGATAGCACTCATCATCATTATACCCCCTCAAATTTGATTCACCCACCGTATCTAGTGTCAGTAGAAAGGGGAAAGAATAAGCTTTACAATGGTGTATTACACAACCGTTTGATCCCAGTTGCAGAAATTTGTTCGTAATAACTGGGAGAAGTCGTAGAAAAGGCCAAAAACACTTAGACAACTTGATGTTCAGTGGAAAGTGGGTTACAAGTGACACTTCTCTGATTTATTATAAAAATCTGAGGCCCCATTGTCTAATTTTATAGTTTCAAGTGATCCAGTCATGGAACTAATGTTTTTCAATGTATACAGTATGTAGTAATTGCTTTCCAGTAAGTAACTCTAAAATAATTTACAACTTAATTAAAGTCACGTCTCCCCCAACATAATTATTTTGCAATTATATTCTGTAAGGCTCCATTTGGCGTTTTTCAGTTGATAACTGCGATGGGGGCACGATGATGCCATGTACTAAGGCGTACTGCATGTCGATGGTGCACATGTCTTCAACCACTGTAACCCTGCTTGAGCAGAGCTTGGACAGAGTTAGAATGTTGAGGAGCTGACAGTTGCTCATCGATGCTCAGTGGTTCTCTCCAGGTACTCCGGCTTCCTCCACTCCGCTCGATTAGCCATTGTGCATAAGTATGTGACCTTAAACACCAATAAATAAATAAATAACTGCAAAATAATTGTATAGTTTCAGGTGATCCGGTCGTAGTGCTAATGTTTTTCAATGTATATGTAGTAATTGCTTTCCAGTAAATAATGATGAAGTCATAAATGTCATCAGTGTTAATCAGTTTCGAATTTGTCTACTAGGCTGCAAGAAATTCTTTTCTGAAAGGTCTATTAGATAAAGTGTTTTTCAAACAATGTGTATTCTTTGCAATTTCAATCACCTGCTTGTTTGAAATTCAATGGATGTCGAGATTGTAAGGAAAGCAATTCATCATTAAGCTTGCTCAAAAACAATTGATTGCACCTTCATCACACTATCAAATTATGAAAAGCTCATAACAATATTCACATCTCTTTGTAGTGAAATGTATCATCTGCAAAAATGTAGTTATGTACATTTTTTTACATGTCGATTCAATATCAAAATATAATAAAAAATGAAACTTGTAAAGTGTTTTTATTTTGTTCTTGCCCATCCACATGGAAAAAAATGTTCATGAAAGAACCTGAAAAAAAAAAAAAAATCCCTGAGGCCAAAAAGCATCAAACGGCCGAGGCCTAAAAGCATTGGGCCACATAGTGTCGGACTGAAAAGCACAAGGCTGAAAAGCAGTGATCCCAGTTGCAGAAATTTGGGAAAAGCTGAAGAATAGGGGGCTCTTCAATTTATTAAAAAATACATGATATCCTCTATTTTTCTGTGTTTATTTTCATTCCACCTCATGTTCACAACAAATAATAATGTTTTCAGTTCCAACAATATCACTTTTATTAGTTATTTTAACCCTTTTTGAACCGGAAACTTGCCAGTATAGACAAAAGATGAGTGAAACGTTTCCTGACAACTTTAAATGTTCCATCCGCATACCACTTTTTAGCCTGACCTTGTTGTCGACCAGCTTACCACCTCCTCTTCATGGACCCTTTAGGAACTAGCATATATGTGGTTAAGTACCTTCTAAATTCATTTCAACTGGCAATGGATGTTCAGGTAACATGTCCAGTGGCATTGCAACATCTCTGCCACTAACGTCAAAGTGGGAAAATATTTTAATAAGTACTATATATATAAACATATATGTTGATTAGCAATCATCTTTTGTAAGAATTAATTTTAATTTGTATAGACAAAGCTATTAAACTATTCTGTTAATTTTTGAAACCATATAATGACTGTAAAAATGACATCACTAAACAAGTGCCACTGCTTTTCTGTTTGATGAGTTCGAGAAAGTATAAGGACTAAAAAAACTCTTTAAAGACTGTAAAAAGTCTGTTGCCTTCTCAACCAGCAGTTAAAGAAATTATAGTTGACTTTGAGGCTTCTTTATGGACTTGTGATGTGAAAGAATGAAGTTTCCACTGTGGCCAAGCTGTGTGGAGAAAAGTTCAAAATGTGGGATTAGCCCCAACTTATTCAAGGCGTGGTGAAATTCATAGATTTATAAGACATTTACTTGCTCTTCCATATTTGCCAACTGAACACATTTCTAGTGCATTTGACAGACTGAATCAGCAGGTCGATGGTCAGCAAAACATCAAGGAACTTATGGCTTACGTACAGGATACATGGATTAATGGTAACACATGGAATGTTGAAGACTGGTGCATCTTTAACAAGTGTATGAACAAACAATGACATTGAAGGGTAGCATCGGTGGCTGAATGTTCGTGCTGCAAAATCTAATTTATGTTCTTATTCCATTATTGTTTGATGAGGCAATAGTTGTATCACTACAAGTGAAACTTGTTTCAGAAAAAAAACTCAAGCACTATCAGTGCAAAGTGTATTGGCAAGCACAAAGTAAATTGTTTGGGTGCTGGGAAATGTATTTTTCTGGTGAATTGTCATTCTCCAACTTATTACGTAAATGTGGTGAAATACTTGGTCCTTAATTCTGAACCTTCATTGTAAACAATACAAACTCTATTATAATCAGTACTGTAAATTGTGAAGTACAGGCAATGCAATTGTCACAATTTTTTAAAAAACCCTAAAAGTTGGGGTTTCTTTTAAAATTGAACTCGGCTTGCGATGTTTTCCCATAACAAGAAAAAAATACTACGCAAAAGCTTGAAATTATTTTTTTGCAACTACTCTTTGGAAAGCATCTAGCATTATTTTCCAACAGATAGTTGCAAAATAATCAGAAGAAAAAAATTCTAACATATGACCTACCAATCATTTAAATGTATATACACGTGTATTAGCACTAGATGCTAAAGCTTGAAGTTATTTTTTACAGCTACTCATTGGAAAGCATCTTGCTTTGTTTTCCTATGAATAGTTGCAAAATAACGAGAAAGAGAAAGAAACAAATTGTTGAAAAATCTTAAAAGGAAACTAAAATTTTCTAAAATTGAAAAGAGAAACTCATCAGTTAGAATTTGTTATACATGTACTACAGTTGTGTTAAATTTAGGGATACTTTATGAAATAAATGTTGTTGATTCTCAATGCATTTTGTTTTCTATTTTTATTCCCCCAACATACATACATCATGGTTGCCCCACTGCGTTCAGATTCAGTTTGTGCAAACAAGTTGGAATATTTCCCAGTGATTTGACTGGGAGGTTGGACAATGTCGAAATACGGGAGATATTCCAACTTGTTTGCACAAACTAAATCTGAACATCGTGGGGTAGCCACAGATGGGAAACCAGAAGCAATTACCCCCAACCACCTCCCTCTCCACTATAAGATGTCTTCAAAACATCCGTAATTTTTCTATAAAATGTCCAGAATATGTGTGTAAAATGGTGTTTCTACGAAATGACTTGTCTACAAAACGTCTTATACGCAATGGTTTTTCTACGAAACGTCCTGATACCACTTGCTATGCTGGGGCAGAATCTCAATCTCGTCCTCGATTCCAGTGGACTAAAAGTAAAATGGGAGAGTTGTAACCTAATGGTTTAGGATTAGAACACAAGGGTGAGAGTTAACAGTATCTTGTTAACCCTGGCCCTTTTTATACTGACCCTAATAATTTCTCCAAAGGTATAAAACTTGTTAAAGCAGGCGAAGCATAAAATGCAGGCAGAACATAGGACTATTACTAGTATTAGGAGGACGTGCACAATGGTAACAGGATGAAACATTCCAGATTGATTTTTGTCAGAATGGCCCAGATTTTGAGATGGAATGGTCCAGATTTCGAGACAGAATGGCCCACATTTTGGGACAGAATGGCTCGTGTTAAAAAAATTTTTTTCTGATGCTCCCATTATTTTGT
The DNA here is from genome assembly GCA_031216915.1 of Pictodentalium vernedei. NCBI lineage: Eukaryota > Metazoa > Mollusca > Scaphopoda > Dentaliida > Dentaliidae > Pictodentalium > Pictodentalium vernedei. The sequence continues at coordinate 271,351,420 of CM062293.1, forward strand.
TTTACAAAAGTCATTTGGTTTTAGTAAAAAGAACTTATCATTACAATGGGGTTGGAGTTGTGCATGCTTAGATTTAGATGCGAATTACTCGTAAACTGAATAATTCATATTACCAATTCACACCACAAGGAGGTATTAAGCCAGAAAAAATATATTAGTCTCTTTTCTGTTGTGTTCATCTGAAAGAAATGAAAAATTCGTTTAGTTTCTGGTCATCTGAAATAAACTAAAAAAAAATGTATTAGTCGCTTCTGTTTCTTGGTCCCCCCCCCCCCCCCCCTCGACCCCCCAACCCCTGTCATGTAGGTATTTTTTTTTTATTTGCCACAAAATGTATTTTTTAAGCAGTTGGAGTGATTGCATACAGAAAAAAATTGACTCCTATAATAACACCCCCTCCCCCATCAATTAGGCATTTTTTTTCTTTACTCCAAAATGCATTTTGAAGAATTTAGCGCTTGGCAATGCAGGCCGTTTGTTGGCTAAAAACAATCATTAGGTATAATTTGAAAAAGCATAACAGGCATATGATCAATGCTCCAGGCGTAGCCCTTTTTTCAACCCAAAAAAACACAGGTGCGCTTTGAATTTGAAGTATAGTCTTTTAAAATTTAAACCACAAATTTTAAGTTCAAAATTCTAACTTTTTTTGATTGCAGTTATATTTCCTAATCAACAGCTATGCAGCTGATGATCTGACTACAACTTTTGTTGACATATTCAGAAAACACACAATTTTATACTTTCTTTCAGAAAGATGAAAAAAGTAGAACATTTTGCTTTTCACTTTTTACCCAAATTATTTTAAAGTAGTAGTATGATAGAAGATTTTAGAAAAAGAATGTTTTATGTACTGCATCTTTAACTCTTTACCTAACACAAATTGAAGCCAACAGTCCAAATTATTTTTCTGAAACATCAGATTTTTTCATTTTTAGCCCGACTGTTTACTGTAAGGGGTATAGTAATGACTTTTGTCTGTCCGTCCGTCCATCTGTCCATCTGTTAACATTTGGAGTTTTTGGTTAAAGTTTGTGGTTAAAGTTTTTTACTGAAGGTTCAAGTGGTTTTTTTTTTTTTTTTTTCTCTTTTCCTGTTTAGTTGACATTTGGAGTTTTGGTTAAAGTTTGTGGTTAAAGTTTTTTATTCAACCTTCAAGTACGGGCTATACCCGGTAGTTCTTGTCTGATCGTCATGAAATTTCATATGCAGGTTTTAGGTCATGTCTTCATGAGAACGTCTCCTTTTGGTCGTGATCGGTCAACCGGTATGGCTGCCCGAGCCCAAAACCCGAAAACCATTAGCACAGTCTACAGGTCGTATTTATGAAGGGATTTCATTGCAACTTCATAGAATGCCTCTGTATAATGCCTAGATGAGAACATCCCTGTTTGGGCATGATCTGTCAACCGTGATGGCTGCCCAAGCCCGAAACCCAAAAACTTTTAGCACAGTCTGCAGGTCATGTTTAATATCGATGCATTTCGTTGTAACTTGATACGATGACTCCGTATGATGTCTACATGAGAATTTCCCCATTTGGGCGTGATCTATCAACCGTCACAACTGCCCGAGCCCAAAACCCGAAAACCTTTAGCACAGTCTACAGGTCATATTTATGGAGGGATTTCATTGTAACTTGATAGGTTGAATTCATATATTGTCAACATGAGAAAGTCCCCTTTTGGACATGATTGGGCAACTTTGACGGCTTGGTGTGCCCGAAACCCAAAAACCTTCAGCACAGTCTACAGTCATATTTATGAAGGGATTTCATTGTAACTTCGTAGGATCAATCCACATGATGCCCAGATGAGAATGTCCCCTTTTGGTTGCGATCATTCAACCATGATGGCTGCCCGAGCCCGAAGCCCGAAAAACTTTGGCACAGTCTACATGTCATATTTATGGAGGGATTTCATTGTAACTTGATAGGTTGACTTCATAAAATGTCTACATGAGAACGTCCCCTTTTGGGCAACTGTGACGGCAACAGGGGCCCGAAGCCTGAATACCTTTAGCACAGTCTACAGGTCATATTTATGGAGGGATTTCATTGTAACGTGATAGGTTGACTTCATATAATGTCTAGATGAGAACGTCCCCTTTTGGGCAACTGTGACGGCAACAGAGGCCCGATGCCCGAAAACCTTTAGAATATTCCACATATTAGGCACTTTTTTTTTCTTTCGTCAAAAATGCAGTTTTACAGTTTTGGTTAAAGTTTGTGGTTAAAAACCCAGACAAACACCACCCCCACCCCCACCCCCATGGTGCCAGTTAGGTATTTTTTTTTCTCTGCTCAAAATGCATTCTGAAGGATTTAGACTGACCACATGTGAAAAAAAAAATGGACTCCCCTAACACACCCCCACTCTCCCCCACCCCTCACCCCCCACCCCACCTCCTCCTCACCCAGGGCCATTCATGCAATATTTTTTCTTTGGTACAAAATGCATTTTTAGCCTGACAATAGTCAGGGCTATAGTCATGACATTCGTCCGTCCATCTGTCTGCAAACAATTGGTTTCCAACTGATTACTGCAGTTTGGATTATTTTATTTGTTTTCAACCAAAGTTGATATGTGTATTTTCCAGCTAGTAATACAGGCCAGGTTTCAATATAGGTTCCACAACTCCCCCCCCCCCCCCCCACTCCCACACACACACACACACACACACACACACACACACACACACAAACGTGTCACTTCGGCAATTATTCCCAAAATGCATTTTGAAGGATTGGGAGTTATTACATGCAAAAAAGAAAATTGACTCATATAGCCCAACATTGCTTTATGTTCTGCATCTTTAATCCTTTACCTAACACAAGTTAAAACCAACAGTACAAATTATTTTTCTGAAACATCAGATTTTTTCATTTTTATTTACTTCTAACCATGGCTTATTACTCCTTATTGGAACAAGCTCATCAAGTTTGTTCTATTAATATTAAGGTCATGAGGTATGTTTTGAAGTAGAGAAATGAAAAAATAAAATTTGAATAGCAAATTTTGTATATCACGAGTGCAGATATGGCAGATTCGTTAGGTAAACTGCTAACAAAAAATGGCTCTGACTATTTTGCATCTAAGCATTGCCATTCCTGGGACAGTTAGGCTGCATGCGTGACATCACTCTAGTTTTACTTTGAACCATTGCTCATTAGTCCTTATTGGAACAAACTCATCAAGCATGTTCCACCATTAATAGTTCATAAGGTATGTTTTGGGGTAGAAAAATGAAAAAATAAAATTTGAATAGTAACTTTTGCATATCACAAGAGCAGATATGGCAGATTCGTTAGGTAAACGGTTAACAAAAACAAAAAATAGCTCGGACTATTTTCTGTCTAAGCATTGTCATTGCTGGGACAGTCAGGCTCTATGTGTGACATCACTCTAGTTTTGTTTTGGTATGCCCTTTGAAGGTGGATATACATATATTTCCAACACATTGCCAGTCTTGTAACCTCCAAATGGAATTTAGAAATCACTTGACTTACAGTACGAGTCAAAATAAGTTGTAGAATAACCACTACAAACTACTAGTATGCATCTTCAACTACACCAATAACTCAAGAACCTGACATCATTTTCGGGAAAGCTCTCACAGAAAGCTTTCCAGGAAAACGATTTTGGGTTCTTGTGCTATTGGTTTATTGGCAGTTGTCTACTTTGTTCATTGCGGTTATGCTACAACATATTTTGATTCATACAGTATTTGTAGACTTGAACATACGCTTGTACCTTGTACCATGCATTTATACTCATATAAAGTCTTTTTTCCAGACATTTCATACTTAGCTATTAAATAAATAATTGTTCACTTATACACTAGTTCTATCCAAAATTATTGGACTGTAGCCATAGCCACATTTCAATATTTCGTGATTATAAAACAAATTGAAAAGAAGAAATTTTGATTTGCTGAAATAATCTACAATTGCAGTACTCTGATTACAAAAACGGCAGTACACGTACAATGTATTTTGTACTTTACTTTTTAAACCTTTACCCACAGATAACATTAAAACTGGAAATTTCAATTTAAATTTTTCAAACTTACACAAAAAGCCTCAAGCAAATCGAATCCTGTGACCCTCAGGGGAACAGTCTTGTTCCGATGATATATCACATTATGTGGTTTGTATAAAACTTTAAAAATAAAATTTTTACCTGCTAAATTCAGGAATTATGTGTGTAGTTGCAGTCAGTTTGTTAGGTAAAGGGTTAGGCAGTGAGGTGTGTGGATTATGGATATTCATTTCAATCCATTTTCGAATGTTTAAGAAGAAAAGATTTAACAGGACCAGAGGGTAAATTCCTACCTCTCATGGGTCAGGTTTTTTGGCATATCAAAGCTACATCAACCAAAAAATTAGTTTTCCTGAAGTAATATTCTATCGAGGACATTATAAATGACATTTTGAATTTCTATGCAGAATGCATTGGAAAAGTTAATGCAATAGGAATTCCAATGCAATTAACTCTCTTCAGTGCTGTGTATAAACCCAAAACATGTAAAAAAAAAAGTTACAGAATACATTATCACTCAAAGAGTCAAAATTGGTTGTAACATAACTACAATAAATTAAGAATCCTGCTGCTTCTGCTTCTACACTGACATTACAAGAATCTTACATCATTTTCTGGGAAGCTCTCTGTTAGAGTCACAAAAAGATGTCCAATTCTTGTGTTATTAGTATAGGAAACATTACATCTATAGTTTAGGCCAGATGTGATTATTCAACTCATGTTGACATGAACTGCATAGGGACAAAATATTATTTAGACACGCAACACTGCTACAAGCAGATAATTTTCACCTTTTAGGGACCACGCTCCCTCCCCAACCTCTTCCAGCTAGAACATCTGTGTGTTATGCTTGAAAATATTTGTATTGATTGGTTGTTTGGATACTCAAGAGTTTGAATTTTCAGTCACATAGTCATCTTTGTGTTGTTTGAGTGATCTATCTGCTGTTTTGTGAGTGTCACTCGTCAACAAAAAAAAAGCATGATGCCAAATCTGCCTTTGCGTATGGGAAGGGCTTCATTGTGGTATTTATTTGACGAAAAAATCAATATTATTTTGTTCTGTCCCTTAAATGGGGTGTTGAAAGTATGTTATTTTTTCTGTCTTTATTAGTATTAAATAGAAAATGCACATTTTTTAGTTTCAAGCGAAACATTTTGTTTGTTTCTATTGCATGTATGACTGTCTTGACAGACAGTCTGATCAAAGTGTTTACCTGAAGCGATCTCTGACCTTGCGTATCATTAACAACAAAGATGGCAAATCAGCAATGGGCTTATAGAGTCTGTGGCTATTAATTAACACAAAATGTACTTCAGACTGATCCATTATTGAAGTTAGTATGACACATGGGCAGTGCCAGATCCATGAACGGGCAAATCTGTCCAACCCATAACCGGATAAATTATCCGTTTGCATAACATAATGCTTTTCATTTTCTCAAGCTAAGGAATTTATTTAATTGGCACCAACTGACCATAAACCCTGCCTGTCATGTTGTGCCTCAGATGAAACCCCCGGGTTGTGTATGCATTCACATTGTTTGGTTAATAACCTCTGCGGATATATAGACACAAACCACTTAATCTCGTAGTTTTTCCAAAAAATGAAAACTCTCTAACTTTCAATCCCTCACACGACAAATGACTCCAACTGTCACAGATAACACATATTTCATCATTACCAACTATATTACATGGCTCATTTGACTGTTTAAAACATATTTTTCCAACAGTCTCTATTTAGTATGTCCGCTGCCATACAGCCTTAAAATGGGCATATAAATTGAAACAAAAGGATTAAATCTAATTTTTTTTCTACTGAATTTATTGAAAATATACAGAGTAGTGATAAATTGAAGAATTGAGGAGACCAGGGTATTTTTTTTTACATATATTGCAGATGACTGCCCTATTCTTTAGCTTTGCTGAAATTTAGATAATTGAGAAGTGCAGAGAATGCAGCCCATTTCAAACTCGGCTCCAAGGAGAATGTCTGTTTACAGATGGCACCATCGTTTATCTGATAGTGCAGTGTGACGCGGACCTCCTGCAGGATGACCTGAACCAGTTAGCAGAGTGGGATGGTCATGGAAGATTGTCTTCCATTCATCAAAATGCCAGGTGCTAACCATCACCAGGAACAGCTGAAGATCATTAAATGGCTCCATGCTCTCGAATCAGATGTTTCAGTAATACTGTAAAGGAATGTTGGATGCTACTTTGGAAGTCAATTATCACAGACATTACATCCATTGGACAGAATGTTAATGTTTATTTATTTTTTACACAGATGATTGGAATTAATGTTGATGATTATAAAAAGAGGAAGAAATGACAACAAACAAGTAGTTTATTATATACTGATTTTTAATAGAGTTTAGATATACAAACATGAACATAAAGAAAATACACACATTTTTTTTTAAACGTAAAAAGGAAGCACTAGCATTTTCACATTATGGCCACGTTTCATGTCCAGCGAAAAGTGGAAGAGTTTTATTTAAACAACATGGGAAGCACTTTTTATTTTTATTTCCTTTGAAATAATTTAAGGAGTGAAAAAAAATGACAACCAGCGAATCCTAGTTGTAGACCTTATTGTTGTGGTCTAACCTCTCTTGTGCATTCTTTGCATGGAAAAGCTATTGTCCTGAAATTTAATTTAATGAATTTGTTGATTAAAATGTCGAATGATAAAGAGATCCACAACATTCTTTCATGAATGCTTTCAATCTATGTATGTGTGTTTTAAATTTAAGCTTATATATTTATATTTTTATTCATTAATTTAATTATTTATTTTATTTATTCCATACAAGTAATGTGTGAAATAGTATATAAATTTGCCAGGTCTTGTTTGTCAACCTATTTTTCAACTAATTGAGTTGGAATCGGGACAGTAACCATTTTTATTTCTCAAACAAAAACAAAAGAGGATGGAAAGAATCAGTAGGGTAGACTGTGAAGCAATTATGGCACCTAAAGTTGCAGGGATAATTTATAGTCACCACTTAATGTAGTAGCTTTACTCTATGAAAATAAACAGATAATTAATCATGCTAATTAGACTATTATAATTACCGTGTTGTTGACAATAAAAAAGCGTTGGAGTAAACACTGCGTGTATTGCAATTTTGGGGAAGATAATTTTTACATTTGTTTTGAATTTGATGAAAAATGAATGATACTGTGTTCGTGATATGTTACATGGGAACTTAAAAATATGAAATAGCTTTGTTCATTATCAAGATAAAGTGGTATTCATCGAAAATAAATGTTCTGAAGGATACTTAATAATTTTATCATAGTAATAAAACAAATGTTTTATTATAAGTTTAATATTTATGAAAAATTAGTTTTTTTTAAAACTTATCTATTATTCCACTTTCATCTCTTCATTGTGTATTCTATGAGCAATGTTAAGTTATACCGAATAGATAAATTGTTTGACAGAATTATGACTGGACAGAAATGAGTGTGTGTGGGGGGTGGGGGGAGGGGAGGAGGCATACATATAGTAAAACTATTTATTTGAGAGTGCCGATGGATGCATATAAAAGAAAAAAAATCAAGACCTCAAAGATCATACAAGTTAAGCTACAGACAATTCGAACTTCAATCGCAATGCATACTGTAAAACAAGGCAGAAAGCTACAGAAGTCAAATGAGATAATAAAGTGTTGTAAAAACATTCACCAGTAGGCCTACTAGTAATTTCATGTGAAAGCACTCAAGAATGTGTATCAGTTGTTGAAAAAACATGATCACATGACCAAGCCTTAAGTAACAGCAAAATTACGTTAAGTTGGACGGAATGTTGGTACAAAGTTGGACAGAATTTTGGAGGCCTGTGACTGGATGGTATGTCGATGATGACATTATACACTTCTGACATACCATCCTGTTACCTTGTAAAGTACTTGGGTTGTACTGTCACATCTGACCTTAGCTGGGGAAACCACATCAACAACATCCGTGGCAAAGCCAACAACACCCATCAGCTTTCTGAAGAGGAACCTCAATATCAATTCCACCCAAGGTAAGGAAAAAGCTTAGAAGGCGAACATGAGACCAACCTCAACAAGAATGTGGGACAAGTATCTCTCGAAGGAGATAGATAGGATTGAGTTGGTGCAGAGCTGTCAGATATGTGACCAATAACTACAAGCAAACTGCAAGTATCAATGACATGCTTCAGAATCTTGGTTGGTCATCGCTGCTGAACAGAAGAAAGCAGACAATCTGGTCATGTTTTGTAAGATCCAACAGCAGCTACCTTGTACCACCAAAGAGATGCATTAGGAATACTCATGAGCAATGACACCAAGTACCATCATGCAGGAGTGATTACAGGAAAAATGCATGCTCCCCCAAACCAGGGACTGGAAATCCCTACCACCTGGAATTCTATCTTCAGACACACCTGAGATCTTCAGATCTGAAGAGTCTGAAGTTCTTTAGATATAGACATTGTTTTTAACCTGTTTTTATTTGACATTAACTGGTGAAAACAAAAGAAGTCGGCCCCAAATATATTGGAGAACTTGGCCCTCAGTAAAAGTCAGCTGACTTTTTAACTGTACATGTGTATATTAGCACTGCTAGTATGACATTCATGTAGAGTGGAGTTATTATGCAGTTATTTCCTGAAAAGCACCAGTTGGTACTTTTCAATAAATAACTACAAAATAATCTGGGTGGGGATCTCTATTAAATAGTTCTCTGTTAACTCCCTCATTTATCAAATCCATTCTGTTTGGAGATTAGAACTCCAAATATTCTGGAACACTAATGTACACTATCAGATGTCAGGGGGATTTACCTAAGAGTTAAGAAACAGAATTTTATCAAGTCATCCTGCCTTTTTATCATCTATCCAAGCTTGCCCCAGATTGCGACCCTGTTATTCATCGAGCTGCCTCATTTTGCAGAGTTTCCAAACTCTTTAAAACCATTTGGTTTAGAGGTATCACTTCCATATCACAGATTTTATTTGGTATACCCATCATTTACCAAATGGTTTTTCCTACAAAATCCCTTTTGAAACTGTCTCCCCCCACCAAAGTTTTCACTGACTGATTAAGAATTTGTTTCCACGTCATACATGTAATTAGGTTAGTTTATTCATGTGGAGAACTCCCCAAGGACCACCTTCAAAATCAAATGAAACTGTGTCATTGTTGAATATTGTGTCAGAATATACCTTATTTCCAAGGCCTCCAGTATGGGGCTGATCTCATTTGGGACCGACTTCTCCTATGGGCCAACTTTGCTTGGGGCTGACTTCTCCTGTGTTCCTGTTCATGGAAAACAGTATTTTATTTTTAGCACAACTTGACAATGTTGCAATTCATCGTCCGTCTGTATCTCTATATGTCTCTACCTCTTCCCTTCCACAATTCTTTTTGCACACCTGTACAGGCCTCATCTCTTACTCGATGAATTTTAAATTTCATACAAGGCTTTGGGGGTAATGTCTAGATGGGAGCTGTAAAATTTTTCAAAATTTCGTTGAAAAATACGGCTGCAGTGGCCCTCATGGATATGGCATATAAATTGTCAACAATTTCATCAGCATGCCCTACAGGCTGCATCTCTCACCCGATCTTTTTTCAAATTTCATATGTAGCTTTGGAGTATTGTCTAAATGGGAGTTATCAAATTTTTCTGAATCTAGTTGAAAAACATGGCCGTCAACGACCATCTTGGATTTGGCATATAAATTGTCAACAATTCCATTAGCATACCCTACAGGCTGCGCCTTTCACTGTTTTTTTTTAACAAATTTTTTTTGTAGTCTTCGTTTGATGTCTAGATGGGAGCTATCAAATTTTTCTGAATTTCGTTGAAAAACATGGCTGCCAGTGGCCATCTTGATTTAGCATATAAATTGTCAACAATTCCATTAGCATGCCCTTCAGGTCGCATCCCTTACTCAGGTTTCATATGCAGCTTTGTTGTTATGTCTAGATGGGAGCTATTGAATTTTTCTGAATTTTTTAAAATCTGGCCGCCAGTGGCCATCTTGGATTTGGCTTATAAATTGTCAACAATTCCATTAGCACACCCTATGAGCCACATCCCTCACCCGATCTTTTTTCAGATTTCATATGTAGCTTTGATGTGATGTCTAGATGGGAATTAATGATTTTTTTCCCAATTTTTAGCTTAACTTGACCTAGTCTATTGCCATCACACGTGCGGAAGTCTGTTAGTCTGTGAGTCTGTTCACATTTTCCTTTAGCATGAGCTACACCCTGCAGTTCTTGTCTGATCGTCACGAAATTTCATATGCAGGTTTGGGGTCATGTCTAGATGAGAACGTCCCCTTTTGGTCACGGTTGGGCAACCGGTATGGCTGCCCGAGCCCAAAACCCGAAAACCATTAGCACAGTCTACAGGTCGTATTTATGAAGGGATTTCATTGTAACTTGGTAGGATGCCTCTGTATAATGCCTAGATGAGAACGTCCCCTTTTGGGCATGATCTATCAACCGTGATGGCTGCCCAAGCCCGAAACCCAAAAACTTTTAGCACAGTCTGCAGGTCATGTTTAATATGGAGGGATTTCATTGTAACTTGGTAGGATGACTCCTTATGATGTCTAGATAAGGATTTCCCCATTTGGGCATGACCTGTCAACCGTGACGACTGCCCGAGCCCAAAACCTGAAAAACTTTAGCACAGTCTGCAGGTCATATTTATTGAAGAATTTCATTGTAACTTGGTGGGTTGACTTCATATAATGTCTAGATGAGAAAGTCCCCTTTTGGACGTGATTGGGCAACTGTGACGGCTACAGGGGCCCGAAGCCCGAAAACCTTTAGCACAGTCTACAGGTCATATTTATGAAGGGATTACATTGTATCTTGGTAGGATGACTCCAAATAATGTCTAGATGAGTACGTCCCATTTTGATCGCAATCATTCAGCCTTGATGGGTGCCCGAGCCCAAAAATCTTTAGCATAGGCAAAAGGTCATATTTATGGAAGGATTTCATTGTAACCTGTTAGGTTGTCTCCATATAATGCCTAGATGATGACATCCCCTTTTGGTCATGATTGGTCAACTATGATGGCTACGGGTGCCCAAAGCACAAAAACCTTGAGCACAGTCTACAGGTCATATTTATAAAGGGATTTCAGTGTAACTTCGTAGGGTCACTCCAGATGATGCCCAGATGAGAATGTCCCCTTTTGGTTGCGATCATTCAACCATTATGGCTGCCTGAGCCTGAAGCCTGAATACCTTTAGCACAGTCTACAGGTCATATTTATGAAGGGTTTTCATTGTAACTTGGTAGGTTGACTTCATATAATGTCTAGATGAGAACAGCCCCTTTTGGACACCATTAGGCAACTGTGACGGCTACAGGGGCCTGAAGCCTGAAAACCTTTAGCACAGTCTACAGGTGATATTTATGAAGGGATTTCATTGTACCTTGGTAGGATGACTCCAAATAATGTCTAGATGAGCACGTCCCCTTTTGGTCACGATCATTCAGCCTTGATGGCTGCCCAAGCCCAAAACCCCAAAACCTTTAGCATAGTCTATAGGTCATATTTATGGAAGGATTTCATTGTAACCTGTTAGTTTGACTCCATATAATGCCTAGATGATGACATCACCTTTTGGTCGTGATTGGTCAACTGTGACGGTTTCAGGGGCCCGAAACCCGAAAACCTTGAGCACAGTCTACAGGTCATATTTATGAAGGGATTTCATTGTAACTTTGTAGGATTACTCCTGATGATGCCCAGATGAGAATGTCCCCTTTTGGTTGTGATCATTCAACCATGATGGCTGCCCAAGCCCAAAGCCCAAAAACATTTATCACAGTCTACAGGTCATATTTATGAAGGGATTTCATTGTAACTTGGTAGGTTGACTTCATGTAATGTCTAGATCAGAACGTCCCCTTTGGACGCAATTGGGAAACTGATGGCTCCAGGGGCCCAAAGCCCGAAAACCTTTAGCACAGTCTACAGGCCATATTTATGATAGGATGACTTGTTTTGGAATAATTTCACTGTAACTTTCGTTGATATACGTTAACTGTGAGGGCCACATACATTAACTGTGAGGTTATATTAAACCACCCCTCAGCTCTTTAGTACAGTGTACACCTCATATTATTTTTTTATCAAAAACATAGCATACAGGGAACAGAAATGAACATATTCTCAATTATCACAATTCTTGTCTTATTTCATAATCCTTTCATAAACATTGAACATTATCCTTTTTATCAAACACAGCACACAAGTTAAGCTACAGTGTCATTGACACTTTCATTTGAAAAATATGGCTGCCAGCATCCATTCTTGAAGTTGAGCTGCAGTGTCTTTGACACTTCCATTGAATATTCTTTTTTTTTGCTTTCACACCACCATTACGTGTATATTATCAAGATCTATGTGGCACACTGTGCACTCAGTTTGACCATTTCATTGTGTGCTTCAAACTGAGGAAGAAAAATAGAGTTAGGCAGCATTGAAATTTCAAGTTTGGTATCAGTATTTTTAGAATGATTTACCTCAGTATCGGTTTGGTATTTGGTGTCAACAACATACATGTACCACACTGATACAAGTATCAACTGGTATTTTTGTTGTACTGCCAACCTATAATTCACTGTTTTACAGCAGACAAAGATGTTGAAATATGTCAAAATGTGAGAAGCTGCACAGGCACTCGCTATCGGTCGCTTGGTGTAACAAATAGGCTGAGAGAAAATACCTCCTGGGTATTTTCTCCCAGCTTCTTGCCTTTAGAAATACATAGTCCATGGGATCTTCTTGTCATGAATTTTGCGTTATGTTCTGTGGTTTGTCTTTTTATTTTTTAACTAATGTCAGGAATATTTTTCCATACCAAAATTTCAGTAACTGGAGTTTCTGTCAGTATGGTAATTTGGTATTGGCTCGATACCGATACCAAATGGTATTTACGGTATACTGTCCATCTCTAAAGAAAAAAATGAAATGAAGAAAAGTTTTCAAATATGGTATATATGTTAGTTCAAGCTTCGGCTATTCAAGTCCAAACTTGGTCCCTACAGGGGGTTATATAATTTTCGACCCATTCCCCTTTGGGATCCAACATTCTCATTACCAGTGCAAGATGGGATTTGATACTGATGACTTACCTGTCATGGCTCACCTCAATCATGACAATACAGCTCATCACTATTCTATGTGATCAAAAGATGAATTATAATAAGTCTCAAATTTGATATCAGAAACTATCGGTCTCCTCATTATCATTTCTTAAAACAATAAGATTTTGGCTCTCACTTCATCATCGACAACAGAATTCCATTTTGTCTCACAATTTATTTTTATAGGAAGCATTAAGCAATTGGTTCACAGACTACACATGAATTCCATGAGCCAATCGCTTAACACTTCTGATATAAACACATAATGATTCATACTACAGTACAACTGCCCTGACTGGTCAGTGATGTCCACGCTTAGTAATAGTAAAAATCATCAGCAGCAAAATTTTAATTAATGAAACACCTGTTTTTTTTCATTTATTAAATTTTTGATGATTATTCCTATCATTAGTGTTTGGAATCTCGTTATTGCATCTGTGGATATATTGCCCTCCCTTACTGTAATTTCTTAAAAGCATGTTGCTTAACCCTTAAGCCCCCATATACCCCCAAACCCCCACTTTTATATTGCATTGAAGCAGGTGCTCCCTTGTGTAATCTTTTTTATTACTCTTGTGTGTAGACTGAATTTTCCTTGGCAGTGGTTCTACATCACTGCTGGCTGCCTGTATAAGTCATCAATAACTATGTAAGCAGAAAAAGGCCATAAATACTTTAAAATTAATCTGAGGACTTAAGGGTTAAGTTTGTGGCATACTCTAAGGCTGCACATGATTTAGTCTTCTTCAGATTATTCTATTCATTTGGCATTACAAATCTCATCAATGTTGAAAGGGTTGGATGTTAATAGTCTGGTAAGGCTTTTGTCAGTAGAAACACATTTTTTCACACTATACTTTTGCTATATTTGTAGCCTAATATGTAAAAATCAACTTACAAATATAAGTTTTGGATGTTGGATATGGGGTCTGGTGCTAGTAAAGTTGAGGCACTAAATTTTAATGTTGATGATCAGTCCATGAAGAAAAATACAAAAAGGTAAGACAACTGTTAAGATTTGGTAGTTCTGTGGAGTCCAGTTAATTGGATATCCCTTAATTGAATAACCATGTTAATTGAATATAATTTCCAAACACATAACCATTTATCATACTAACAGTACATATTTTATCTGGTAATTGCATATATACTATAGAAAAAAGTCCTGTTAATTGAATAAATTATTTAATTTTTAGCTTAACTTGACAAGGATAACTCGGTATGATGTCTGTGTGATCACTCTGTGATGAAATTGCCCATTTTGGTCGCAATTGATCATCTGTGACCGCCGGACGGCAGCACGTGACTTAGATACTTTTAGCAAAGTCTACGAGTCATATTTATGAAGGGATTTCATTGTAACTTTGTAGGATGTCTCATTTTAGAATGATTTTACTGTAACTTGGTAACTTTAGTACAGTCTGCACCTCAAATTATTCTTGTTGAAAACATAGCATGTAGGGAGCAGAAATTAACATATTCTCAATTATAACGATTCTTGTCTTATTTCATAATCCTTTTATAAACATTGAACATTATCCTTTTCTTCAAACACAACACACAGACAAGTTAAGCTACAGTGTCATTGACACTTTCATTTAAATTTGTAGAGAATTTACCATACAATCACCAAATTTCCCTTGTCTCTTGACCCATTTGATCTCTGTAGATCCAATACAGGCATTTAATCTATTATATCTTGTTTGACAGAGCTCATATGAGATCTGTGAGCTCTGTCAAACAAGATATACTAGAATACTTAGTATACTCAGTAGTCTCAGTTGAGCTCTAGAATACTGGAAAGTGACCAAATTCCCATGAATTGAATACTCCTGTTAATTGATAAATTTTCTGAATAATTTTCCTTTTAGTGAGGATAACATATATTAAACCTGTTATATTATTGTGCAATAAATTAATAAACCCTAATAAACCCTAGTTGTTTGATAACTACCCTGACTTGACTTTATGAGAATTTCAAGAAAATATTCAGCAGGATAAGAGCTAATATCATGAAAAAGTTGTATAATGCTGCTGATCACAAAGCAGTCAGTCCAATCTGATCACAATGTGGTATTTTTCTTGATCAGATCATGACACCCTTGTATACCAGTGAGTCAAGATTTCATAAATTTTATATTGGCAAATGAAGACTGAATCTAAAAAAAAACAGGGCTTAAAATTCCTGCGAGAAAAATAATCAATTCTTGCAAGAAAAAGAATGAAAATCAACTTTGATTCTCACAAATTTTCATTTGATTTTTGTCATAGATTCTGAAAATGTCCTTAAAGGACTGGAGAATTCTATTCATTTTAGATGCGTAATATTAGATGAACACTGATGTATCAGTGGTGTCTAGTGAAGTCTTGTCAGCCTATATAGGCAGCCAGCCCTTCTCTAGAAAGGACATGTACTACCTAGGAACTGTAACTTTGATCAGCAAGACCACCATACTCCTTTTGTTGGAACATGTATTCTTTTTTTGTTCAATAAATATTTTATTTCTGTAAAAAGAAAAGGATCTGTCAAACAAGCTATGCCTATAAGTAGCCTCACCCTACATCAATAAACAGTTCAGTATTTCTAAGGTGCAGGTGCAAAAGAAGATGGCTGGTATACCTCTAACACGAAATTCAATGTGTAAATAGATACAGAACCTCGAGACCTAAAGTGGTCCCTGAGCACACAGCCGCAGTATAAGAACACATATTCTACATGTAAATGCAATGAAATTCACCAAAAATGAAAATAGCCCCTTATGGCCTCCAGTAAATATACAAATATGAGGTGTGTTTGTACTATGGAGTAGGTACTGGTTGCACTCGCAAGTGTTTTCCAGGACTCTCAAATTTTACATTATTTTAGAACCTTATTGATTCTTGTAGCAGGAGTTCGTTAGAATCAAAACTGATTCTCATAAATTGGAACAAATTTTCAAGTCTGAAAAAAAATAGCGCCACAGATTCAATATTTCTGCCTTTCTTTTCCAACAGTTGAAATCCTACCATGCTGTGGAGAGAAAATCAGAAAAATAAATTCGACCAGATCACAACCCAGCTATGGTTCATTTGCTGTCCATATACACTTATGTGATCATAGTAATGTAGTGTTGATGGCATATATATACTGAGTCAAAAAAGAAAGTATAATAAACTTCGAGGAGCAATTTTTTTAGTATTATCGACTTTAATCCCAAACAAATTATTGTAAATTCATTTCTTATCAACCTACCTTACAGTTGTTTACTACAGGCTTGCACTACAGTGGAAGTCCCTAACTCGGAAAATATACTCTCTATTTTGATCTTTCCCAAGCGATTTGGGAAATAAAAGTGGTGCAAAAGCACCAAGAAAAAATAAGCCCAAACTGGGCGGAGTGCTACTGGCGCACACCCAGTAGGAGATGTTCTTCTCCTAGTACAGATCCACGGCTTCTGGTACCAGTGCGCAGACATGTGACCAATGACTCATTCTTTTTTCTTCCGCCATCTTGAGGAGATGTGCTATCCATCTGCGTTAGAAAACAGTGATACTTCTACTCGTTGATTAATTGTTCCTGTGACAAGAATTTTTGATCTGAGGATCTTATAATATCAGGACTGTTTTTATATATTCTCGTTTATTAATTTCATCCACATTTTCATTGTATTCTGTATATTCTCCGTGTTCGCGCACGACTTTCGCGTACCGTGCAATTCGGACATATCATTTTTTGATTGATAATTTATGTTATCCTTTTGGTCATCCACCTTTTGGGCTTCTATGAACCGTGTGGTCCATTCTTGTGGCTGTTCCTCCCGCACCTGCGGGAAAGGGGAACACTGTTGTTCGGGGCCTCCCGATACAACCACGTCTGGTGAAAGTTATATCCCCTCCTTGGGGGATGTGCAGTCTTTTACTGTGGTGGATACTGCGGGAGCTGTTGAGTTGTCTGGTGAAGAGATGCCTGGTTCTGGGATTGTGGCCCCTCTCCAGTCGACATCTGAGGCTGTCACTAGGGTTGTGACTCCTCCTTTGGAGCGAGCTCGGTTGCTCTCTCCACTTTTCCACAGGTTTTAACAGCTCCTGACGTATCTGCGTCTACTGCTGTTCTGTCTGCAACATCATCGGTCACCGTTTCAGCCGGCCTCGGCTTATCCCTGCAGGGGTCTGCAGAGATGTCTGGTTGTGTGGACGTGGGATAACAGCCTCAGCCTTCCCTGACTTCAACTCGTCGAAGTCAGAAGGGGCTGCCGGCTGAACCCTCTGCTGTGGTCTCTCATCCGTCAAGCCCAGCAGCTTTTTTGTTGCATTTGGATGGTCATGGTGGGGTCACCATGGACTCTGTTGCATTTCCGTCCATGCACTCTGGTCCGACGGCCAGTTTTGCGGGACCGACGCTTTTTGTGCAGCCTGGACCTTCTGTCCCTCAGAGGTCTGCGGCAACTCTCCTGAGTTCCCGAGATGTAGATCCTCGGCATTTGTTATACCCCTATCAGCATCTACCTGCAGATGTTTCGGATGTTGTTACCCGTCGCCCCACTTCGGGTGTACTAGAGGATCGTGACCCTTCGCTGCTTAAAAGGGTCAGTTCGTTCCCATGTCGAACCGGCTGACACGGTCGTAAGCTTAGAGATGCCCTCTCCTTGCTCACGCAGGTTCTTATCTTTTCTTTTTTCTTTTCTCCCCCCCCCCCCACCCTGTGCCCTGTGGCACCACCTCCCAGGATTGGAAGCAGGCCGCTTTCTGATCCCCCAGGTGTGCCTACACCATGGGAGGCATCGGCTGGTTTTCCCATGATGGGCTATGTGTCTTCCGACTCAGAGGATGGGTCAGACATACCTGACGTTGAGAGCCAACAGTCTTCTGACTTGGGGGCAGCTCTTGACTTTGTGTTTGAGTTCCTTCCAGATCTCAACCGTCGGATCAGCCAGGCCGTGATCATCGGTCGCACACATACAACCTGTGGAGCAATCCGCTTCTGGGCGCCTTCGACTTTGCCAGTCGGTACAGGTGGTTGAAACGTTTGCAGCTTTGGACTCTAAGCTGAGTTCCAAGGCTATGAAGACTTCGTTTTTCACCAGGGCTGATACCTTTTTGCCTCCAGTGCGTTATTGTTCCTACAGTTCCGCCAATCCATCAGTCTGCCAGACTTTGCCGGTCTTGGATCAGGACTCCACCTCCTTCGGGCTTTCCAAGCCCAAGTCGGCCGTTATTCCTATGGCGACTCTGGAGTCCCTTTTGGGCTTATCGAGAGAGATGCTGGGCATGCTTTCTATCTCAGATCACGTTTTCTCTGCTTTGGTTGCTTATCTACCTCCAGATAGGTTGACGACATACAGGCTCCTTTGCATGTGATTTCCAAGGCGCTGATGCATCTTACTTACATGCATGCCTGTAACACGGCTAACTTGGAATTAGTTTGCTGGGATGCTGTGTTGGACACAAGCCGTTCCCTTCCTGAGGGACAGCTCGCTGCTCTTCGATATGATTTTTTGGTGGGTCCGCGACTATTCCATGGTTCCATGGCAACGGTCTGGGATGACGTCCTGCATCATTCCAAAGATCAGCTACTGCTTAGTCAGCTTGATCAGTCTTCTGTTGGAGGCAGGGGCCTTTCTAAGCCCAACAAATGCCTTTCTGCTTCCTCTGCGAAGCCATGGGCAGATCCTGCCACCGCTTCTACCTCTTACGGATGTGGTAAGGGTAAGCATCGGCAGACCAGAGGGAGGACTCAGGATCCTTCATATAGTAGAGGAGATGATTTCTTCTCTTGCGGGCCTCGCTGGGGCTCGAGATGAAGATCCTCATCTCGATTCGTCCCAGGTTGGAGGAAGGATATAAAAGTTCCCAGACCACTGGGCCACAATCACATCCGATCCTTGGGTGTTAGATGTTGTTTGGTCTGGGTTGCGCATATCCTTCCGGAGGCACCCCACTCTGTCGAGAGTGCCTCTTCCAACACAAGTTCCTTCAGACGTTCCACGTCAGGAACTTTTGATCACGGAGATAAACAATCTCCTGTCAAAGGGGGCGATCGAGGTCATCAAGAACATTCATTCAGTGGGATTTTATTCCCGTCTGTTCTTGGTGCCGAAGAAGGATGTCTGACCGGTTATAGATCTGAGTATCCTGAACCAGTCTATCATTTCTCCCAAGTTCAGCATGAAGACTTTCAGGTCGCTTCGCTGCTCCATTCACCAGGGAGATTTCGCTTCCAGCATCGACCTGCGAGACGCTTACTTTCACATTCCAATTCATCGGACATCGCGAAAGTATTTCAGGTTCGCTTTTCTGGGGCGAATTTACCAGTTCCAGTTCTTCTTCAAGGCGGCACTCACCTAGTTTAGCCTTTGCGGCTAAGTGGAAGGTCTTCTGTCAATGGTGTCCTGATCACTCTGTTGATTATGCCAATCCTTTGATAACACAGATTGCGGAGTTTCTGGTATATCTGTTTGATTCTTGGGGTCTCCAGCCTGTTACCATCAAAGAGTACTGGTCCATGCTTTCAAAGACCTTTTCGTATCTGGGAAAGTGTCGTATCAGCACTAATCCATACCTCTCCAAGCTTCTTCGACAATTTTCTTTGAAAAGGCCTAGGATTTTGCAGCTTACCCCAAGATGGAATCTTTCTTGGGTGCTGCTTTGCTTGGGTAGGGGGGGGGGGGGATGCCATTTGAACCTTTATCCCAGGTGGATATGCGTTTTCTCACATACAAGATGGCTTTTTTGATGGCTTTTGCCCCAGCCAGATGGGTTAGTGAGCTTCATGCCCCTCTCGGTTAATCCGGCCTTTTTCAGGAGCTCCACCAACAGTGTTACTTTTACCACTGATTGCTCCTTTCTGGCCAAGAATCAGATACCAGGAACAACTCCACCTCCTATCTGTATCAGGGCTCTTCCTTCTGCTGAGGGTAATCGCCCTTTGCTCTGTCTGGTCTATGCACTTCGCATTTATCTCAACCGGACGCAGTTCATTAGGAAAGGCAGGAAACGATTCTTTCTGTCTCTTATTCCTTGGTTGACAGAAGATCTCTCCTCAATCCATTTCTCGATGGATTTGTCTTGCTATTCGTGCAGCCTATGCTCGTCTAGCGACTGACGATTGTATTACCAATCGTATTTCTGCCCACGAGGTGCGTGCATTGTCTACCTCCTGGGCTTACGCTAACTCTGTCAAGTTGTTGGATATTATGCAGGCAGCCTACTGGTGAAATGATTCTACTTTCTTCACCTTCTATCTGGCTCAGTTGCAGGAGCAGTCTGAGGACCTTTTTGCTTTGGGCTCCCTTTCTTCTTCTCAGGCTGTTGACTAAACTAACCATTAGGCTTCTTACAAGGTCAGATCCAGCCCTGTGCTGTTTTACTGTCCTTTCTGTCTGTGCGTCACACAGAACCGTACGTCTCATCTCTCATTGTCTTTTACTAATGTTTGTGATGCTATGGTTTGATAGGCCAAGGGAACTCTTCTGTCCACGGTTCCAGTGCAGTCGGGTTATGCGGGGATTGGTTATGTGATCCCCCCCCCCCCTATTGTCTATTCAGCCTGTAGTAAACAATTGTAAGGTAGGTTGATAAGAAATTTAAATTTTATAGTAAATTTCCTTTCTTATACCTATGACAATTGTTTACATGGAGGCCCTCCCATCTTCTTATTCGGGTAAGAATCCTTCCTCCACTCTGATCACATAACTCCAATTTTGGTGGATTCAAAAGAATGAGTCATCGGTCACATGTCAGCGCACTGGTACCGGAAGCCGTGGATCTGTACTAGGAGAAAAACGTCCCTTACTGGGTGTGCGCCATTAGCACTCGACCCAGTTTTTGGCTTATTTTTTCTTGGTGCTTTTGCACCACTTTTCTTTCTCAAATCGCTTGGGAAAGATCAAAATAGAGAGAATATTTTCCAAGTTAGGGACTTCCACTGTAGTCAAGCCTGTAGTAAACAATTGTGGTAGGTATAATAAGAAAGGAAATTTACTATAAAATTTAAATATTTCGAGTCTAGCTGTATGAAGTTGCATAATTTCATGTTCTTACTGTTGCCAGCGTCACGTCAGGATGTCGCAATTCAGACATGGGTTGAAATGAAAAATTTGATGGTCCAAGGAAATTCCTGTCCAAACCGTTACACAACCCCCGCCGAAATGGTCGCATTCCCACATGCAAGCATCAGAAAACTGTCTCCTCGTTGGCGATACACTTTCGCCCTACCATCAGCGTGCCGTAGACAAAATCGTGATTCATCACTAAAAAGGACTCTGCTCCAACGCTGCTGAGTCCAGCGAACATGCTGACGTGCCCATTCCATTCTGATGGTACGATGACGTTGGGTAAGGATTGGTCCATGGTATGGATGCCTACTTCGGATGCCGTATTCGGCAAGTCTGTTGTGCACAGTTTGTGCACTGATTCTATTTTTAGTTCTACCAGGAGTAATTGCTGCTGTCCTCGTCACCGCAAGGAAGCGATCCCGCAAGTGAGACGTCCTGATGTGTTGGTTTTGTGCAGGGGTCATAACTCTTGGTCGACCTGATGCAGTTGGTCGGCAGTAGATCCAGTGGTTCTATACATTCCAGTGAGATGGTAAATAGTGGCCACAGTGACTCCGAACTCAGCAGCAAGCTCATCTGGAGGTATTCCAGCCTCATGCATACCAATGGCACGCAACCTCTGATTTTCGGTTAACCTTGGCATCTTTTAAAATGTCAGAAGACAAAAACTAGCATGTTTTCTCAATAACCCAGGCTCTCCAGCACAACATAACACAAGAAAATTGTTGGTCACCCATTCAGTTTGACATTCTCGGGTAGCACATGCTATTTTGAAATCCGTAGCAAAATTGTATACGGTTAGATGGACAACAACAACATGTCATTAAACTCTTTGCATGACTTCTTGTCCACAAACATGCAACATTAGAACTATTATATTTCATCCTTTATGCTATTTTTTCACATTTGTTTCTATTATACTTTCTTTTTTGACTCAGTATATGTAATTGTTTGATATGTGCTAGTATGTGTCAGTATTGTTTCAGTATTTTATCTATATGTCTGTTGGTCTTTTTGTGAAAATCTGTGTCTGACTGAAACATTTATTATCTTCACTTTTTAGCTCACCAACGAAGTTGTGTGAGCTTTTGTCATGACCCGAGGTGTGTCAGCATCAGCACTTGTGTTAAAGTTATTGTCAGAATCCACTTTGACTTTCTGCCCTGTTACTATGCACCTTGTACTGTTTCATTGGCTTTCAGTTACCCACAGACCCTTACCCAGTGGCATTTTATTGATTTTTAGTGTTTTTACAATGTTAGACTTTTTTGTCACTGTGGACTTAGAAAGTATCTGACCTGTTTTTGCAATGTTAGACATTTTGTCAGTGTGGACTTGTTTTGTTATTCATGAGTGGAGGCTACCACTGGTATGCTGCGGCTGCAATGTTAGACTTTTTGTCACTGTGGACTTAGAAAATATATGACCTGTTTTTGCAATGTTAGACATTTTTGTCACTGTGGACTTAGAAAATATCTGACCTGTTCATGCAATGTTAGACTTTTTTGTCACTGTGGACTTAGAAAATGTCTGACCTGTTTTTGCAATGTTAGACATTTTTGTCAGTGTGGTCTTAGAAAATTTCTGACCTGTTTTGCTATTCATGTGTGGAGGCTACCACTGGTATGCTGCGGCTGCAATGTTAGACTTTTTTGTCACTGTGGACTTAGAAAATTTCTGACCTCTTTTTGCAATGTTAGACATTTTTGTCACCGTGGACTTAGAAAATTTCTGACCTGTTTATGCAATGTTAGACTGTTTTGCCACTGTGGACTTAGAAAATATCTGATCTGTTTTGCTATACAAGGGTGGAGGCTACCACCGGTATGCTGTGGCTTTTATATTTCATATATGTGTTAAATGTATCAATATAAGATGACATTAACCCTTGGCTGGATATTTTTCGATTTTGGATTTTTTTAATCCAATGTTAAACTTGTTTATCACTGTGGACTTAGAAAATTTCTGACCAGTTTTGCTTTACATGTGCATGACCAGTATTTTTTGCACATTTGTAATAACCCTAGGTTTATTGCATACCATGCATTGGTGAGCTAATGGGGATGGACACACCCCTCTTGTTATCATAAAATGTTATTTTTAGTAGCTCAACTTGCCAACATGAAGTATGAGCTATTGGGATGGGCTGCGATCCATTGTCCTCAACATGTCCGGACGTCTATGTCGGTACATTCCTCTGTCCAGCCACAATTCCCATAGCTCACCCTACAGGCTGCAGCTCTACCCCAATCAGTTTCAAATTTCGTACATGACTTTGAGGTAATGTCTAGATGGGAGCTATTGAATTTTTCCAAATTTCGTTTAAAAATATAGCCACCAGCAGCCATCTTAGATTTTGCATATAAATTATCAAAAATTCCATTGCCACATCCTACAAGCCGCATCTCTGCCCTGATCTTTTTTTAAAATTTTATATATAGCTTTGGTGTGATGTCTAGATGGGAGCTATCAAATTTTTCTGAATTTCGCGGAAAAACATGACCGCCAGTGGCTATTTTAGATTTAGCATGTAAATTGTCAACAGTTCCTTTTGCACATCCTACAGACCGCAACTCTTACCCAATCTTTTTCAAATATCATATCTAGCTTTGGTGTGATGTCTGGATGGGAGCTATCAAATTTTTCTGAATTTCTTTAAAAAAACATGACCGCCACTGGCCATCTTAGAGTCGGCATATAAATTGTCAACAATTCTATTAGTGCACACTACTAGTGCTACCCTTACCCAATCTTTTTCAGATTTCATATGTAGCTTTGGTGTGGTGTCTTTTCTGCAGAAACTTGAGTGAATAACTTGGCATTACTGGAACTTTCTACTTAGTTCAGTCCCTTCTTGGAGGAGTTGAGCTGCACTCTCATTGACCCTTTCATTTTTTAATATTATTTCTATTTTTAGAGAAGGGATCGGAAAGGAAAAAGGATCTGAATCAAATTCAAACAGTATAGACAAGGAAGAGTCTTACCAGGTAGATCATTAAAACGTGTATTTGCAAAATATTTTGTTTCAAAATCACATGCAAACTTGGTTTTATTATCTGTATATTGTTGTAAGGAAAATGTATTGGCTTTTTGGCTTGAATATATAATAGAGCTGGGAGGTTATGGGATTTACACTGCGGTTGCGGTTTTGGTTTTTTAAATAAAAAAAACCTTCGTTGCTTTTTCAGTTGTCCATGAGAATATAGAAACTATCCGTATATACCTATCAGATCGCCCTATAATTACAACATCTTCCACTAACAACTAACAAGGCATCTTCTGTTGATTGTATCAGTTGAATAATTAATTATAACATATCTATGCCTGTAATGTTGTAAAATGTCAGGCAAAAAAACCACCAAAACTGTATTTACGATAACACGACCGATCCTAAAAAATTATGCCAACCCCCAAAATTTTATCAAGCAACAGTTGCTCATTTAGGTCATTGTAATTTGCATCCGACTTCAGCTGTGAATTTGAAACCGATTTTGATGTTCAAGCTTTTGAAATTAGTTGTAGGAATAAATATATCAAGACAGTATAATTGAAGAGCAAGTGGCAAGTTATAGTTCATCAAAGGAAACTGCATTTGATAAACTGATGAACATTTTACAACGCTTCAACCTTGGTGTTGACAGGTCATGAATATTAATGAACATCGTGTTGAGTTTCGTGTATTGATACTGAAAGCCTAGAATTGGTTTCCAGATGATAATTTGACAATGGTTCCACCCACATTCATGAAACTTCATACGTAGGTGTTGGCATTGGTGAAAGAAAGAGCCCTATTTATTTTGGAATCACTAGGTCAAAGGTCAGGGCCACAGTTATCCTTCAAATAGTAAATTGTAAACAATTGGTGTCCGGACAATAAGTTCATAATGATTAATCCCACTTTTGTGCTGTCACAACTCGACTTTGGATCGGCGATTCTATCGGCATTTTTAGCTTTTTTATCCAGTGCTGACCATTTTCAGAAAAGGTTTTACTTCTGTTTTATGATTCTAGATTACTCCAGTAGAGTGGAAAAACCTTCCACTTAGAATTATTTTATATTCAAGCCTTTTGGTGGCTGTTGGAACCACTCGTACAGCCCACAATAGTAATTCAACAGCAGTGTCATTTCATTCTAACTTCTACTAATGGCACTTCTACTAACAGTTTCTGTATTCTATCATGCTTCTTGGGGACATCAGGCTCCCATACAGCTACTAGCTTTAACTCATGGCTCCGAACCTATGACTTTTTGTTGCCACTGAGATATTGCTCCTCTCATAGCCTTCAAGGCTGCTATGAGGCTTCCAATCCTTATAACATATTGTCGCCATAATGGCCCCCTATGCTACTGACCTGTACCTTGTCACATCTATCTCTCCTTAGGTCAGTGTTCGCTTTCTTCATCCAATACTACTCTTTCTGGCTTGTACTGCACTACCACTATCTTGTTTCATCAACTTTCGCTACCACTCTGCGTGAATTTTGTCCGGATATTTTCTCAGATGTTTATGGGTCAATTCTTTTGAACCTTCGTATGGATGTTCACTACCATGGGATCCTGTGCACCTGCGATTATAGTTTCGATCAGGCTTTTTTCCGGAGTTATGCCCCTTTTCATCTTAGAATGCCTGAATTGCCTAAAATTTTGTCTGGAGATTTTCTCAGATGTTTATGGGTCGATTACTTTGAAACCTGAAAATTGCCTAGAATTCTTCAACCTTGGTGTTGACAGGTCATGAATATTAATGAACATCGTGTTGAGTTTTGTGTATTGATACTGAAAGCCTCAAATCTTGGCATACTGTCTTGAAAATGTCATTGGTGTATGTATAGTGTACAACAGTTTTGTTTTTTAATTCCATTCAAACATATACAGAAAACAGAAATTATTTGATGGTGACCAACAGATTCGTAGATATTCCATTTATTATAAAGTGAATTATGTGGTCATTCTGGTAACTCGATATTATGCACAGTATCTTAAAAGGGAGCGAGTCTTTTCGGCCTCGGGAACATTCGGCCTCCATTTTCAACTGGGAAGACTAAGACAGTCGCAGTTTAATATGAGTTCAGGTACCTTTATTACAACCAATCACAAAAATAAATACCGGGTAATATAAAATATATACAATATAAAATACATTTATACTTGATATATACTAGCACACAACCTCAAAAATCTAGATGTAGTTATATCATTCTCTTTATATTTCTCCCATGCTTCCTCTAAGTTCTTGGATATCTTTGGACAAGCAAGTAAGCGAGCATGATTGATGGTGGACTCGAATGAATGAAAAGTTTCAGTGCGCCAAAGGCGCACAAGGACGATGTGGGATTTAAATCCCTTGCAACTCGAATAACTTGATTTGCTTTATAACTATTTCCTTATGAATACTGAAACCGCAGTTTGTTGGTTGTTTTAGAAAAACGAAAAAGAAACTCAAACAGTCGCTGGTTTGGGAGCAGCCCCAGCATGTTATCCATAATGGTTACAAAAAGGAAAAAATCCACTGATATGTGTTTTTGAAAGCTGGGAGTCATCCATCAGCCTGTAAGGGGGAGGGTCATAGTTATAAAAGGTTTAAGGGTTAAAAAAAAAATGTAAAAACAGTATATGATCATCTAATCAAGTGCACACTACTAGTGCTACCCTTACCCAATCTTTTTCAGATTTCAAATCAATCAAGCTTCAGTCGCACTGTAAAAATGCTGTTTGAGTATCTCATTAGAGGCCAGAACTTTGATCGCTATTTCAGAAGAACTTACCAAAACAAACTTTTTAAGCTGAGTTGTGCCAAGCAACATCCAAGAAGTATATCATTTTGGGTTTCCATGTCGACATTGGAGCACATATATTGTCATTATGTTATTCAATACAGTGGATTTTATACCATGGATTTTATATTTCATTATAATTAATTTTTCTTAATGGATCGGTCTCATGTTTAATATATTTTGACTTTAGGAATAAAGGTAGGTACGCCATACATATTCTTTTTAAAAAAATATTCTGGAAAAACTTCTAATATGCAAAAAAAAACTAACAAAATGAACTAAAAAAATATTTTTTAACGTTATTTTTCAACTCCCAAACTCCGAAGATTTTTACGAACATTCGGACTCAAAAGTGGGAACATACGGCCTCGACTGAGTCCGAATTTTTCCGGAAAAGTTGAAAAATTTATAGTAATTTCTATATTTTTTATACTTACCAATGACCCAGACATAGCTGGTGCTAACTCTTAAAATATAGGGCCAAACACAAATTTTGCCCCCCAATCCCCAAAATTTGCATCTAAAACCAAAGAAAACATGTTCTGAAAGGCCCTCCACAGTTCGCCTCTACTGCGCATGCGCAGTGTCAAGGACGTTCCGAAATTGGCGCCATTAATCATTCTAATAACCAGTGCCTGGTAAGCGCTATGTACTCAACGGGGAGGCAAGAGTTCCCAACTCCTGGGAGGGCCATCCCCGTCTGGGTCATTGGTAAGTATAAAAAATATAGAAATTACTATAAATTTTTTAACATTTTTATACTGTACCAATGACCCAGACATAGCTGAATAGTAAAAAGGCTGGAGGGCCAAGGACATAGAGCAAAATGGAATACGCTCAATAATATAAAATAGAGTCATCCCCTGTAGGGAAAAAGAAGTAATAGGCCTTACATGTATCTTTCTTATTTATGATAAATTAGAAAGATACAACACCTTCCAAAATTGAGCTTCATACATCCATGTACTCTATTAATATCCAATATAATCCTTATACTAATAATTTTTAAAGTAAGCCAATAAATAAAGTAAGTCTAGAGAATAGAGACTCTTATACTCCTAAAAGTGTCTGAGGATTGCATAATCATGTCCGTTGACATATGCAATAATCAAAAGCTATACTTTAAAAACTAAGACTTGAATGAATTTTAAAAACATAAACTTCTCACTAAACAACTATCCCAATAACAGCTCAGAATTACTAACTCCGGAGGAGGTATCCCCTTGTTTTCATAGTAAAACAGGTGACCCAAGGGAACACCCTCCCCCCCCCCCCCCTTTTTCTTGCCCTGGGTCAAATAGCCCAGAGCGAAGAGGGCAGCAGAACGGAGACACTGCCGAAACAGACAGCCTACCTAGCTATAGTAGCAACTGTTAAGTGAATGACATTCTGAGCAGTAGATAATAGACCTAACAATAGAGGCCTCCAGAAATGGACTCGATATTTCTGAGATAAAAATTCATGAATGTGGATGGCTGAGCGCAATGAGCAGCCTTCAAAAATCTATAATAGCGACACTATTAATGTAAGCCCAAGATGTAGAAGAACTCTTACTTCATGAGCCGAAATCTTAAGCACAACTGCTAAGTCAATGATATACCATAAGCAGTACCGATAGTTAATAGAATCCATTAACAATAGAATGGAGCGTAACGTCCTTCTACTAGGCATCAAAGACAGAAGAAGCTTACGCCCATAGTAATAAACAGATATCTGTTTATAAATACATAAACTCTACCCGGAAAGAGTAAAGGCCTATGCCCGTACGAAGATGGAAGGACCTTAATAACAATAGGTTCCGGATATTAGGAGCCTAACTCTTATGCAAAAATCCAACCTAAATAGTAACGGAAGTAGTGATTCCGAAACTACGAAAGTGAAAATCATCCATCGATAGTGCATGAAACTCACTGACTCTACAGTAAAAGAGAAACCAACAGAATTACTGTCTAAAAGGTCAGAATTTGAAAACTACTGTTTCCAGAGGCTCAAATGATTACTTAGCTAAATAAGAACCGAAGTTAAAATCCATATAGGAATTTAATCTAAAGATTCTAAGTCTAATTATCAAAAAGTTACTAACTGACTTAAATAAAGAGACATAAGACTCAATTGTAAACTATCGTAGAGTGCATAGGTATGAGGTAACATAAACCTATAACCTTAATAATAACAGGCTGCAGTAGATCTTGTGAAACAAGTATACTAAAAAATTGCAATGAGTAGTATGGAGGGATCAACAATATGAACATAATGATCCCTGCACCAATGACGGAAGAGCCTCCACTTTAGCCGCATAGAATAGCGAAGAAGAGGATCTCCTATAGTAAGAAATTGCATCCAAAGCTCGTCCAGTACAATGCTTACAATGCAATACGGACCACACAACGGAATACATGAAGGTTGCGACCTTGTGGGTTGTGATAAAGATGACACGATTTACCCAGTGAAAAAAGATCCTCACATTGAGGAAGATTTCACATTAAGACCCACAGTAGACAAGAGAGTAAATTACCCATGATCTCTGTGAAGATAGAGATGCTATCAACAGAAATGTATTGTGGTTGTTTATCTTAGCAATACTTGCTGAAACAACAGCGCCGGAGGATACGCGTATCCTATCATTCCGTCCTATAGATCAATAGAGCGTTAACAACATTAGCTCAGAGATCTGGACAAGCCAACACATATGTCTGCAATTGATTAGCAAGCTGTGTCGTAAATAAATCATCATTGGGCGCTCCCATAGATAGCAAATCTGATTGAATACTTGTTTGTTGAGAGTCCATTCTGACAGCAACAAGCGACCCCTAAGTGAACGGGAGTCCGGTAAAATAATCAGACGACCCGGAATATGACGGACCAAAACAGAACTTGGTGTACTATAACCAACAGACGGATTCTTTCCATTAAATTGAATAACGGAAACGAAAGAGTGCCTCCCTGGTTCCGGAGATACGCCACTACTGTCGAATTAACGGACAGGATTTGGGCATGCGTTTCTGAATAATGTTCATGCAATGACATAAAGCAAGCCTAAAAAACATTATTCCGCGGAAGAAAATTGGTTGCTAAGATACTGCGGAACCCAAAGACCCAGGCACTTCGAATCCGTTGGGATCAGTATTATATCCCAATCTGTTTGACTGGCAACCGTCATAACAGCAACACTCGGGTCCGGCAACTGCGGTGGCACTCTCTGAGGCAACCACCGAATGTTTGCCCCAGTCTGAATCTCTTGTAACACTAGATAGACAAGAGAACGTGTAAATCGAGCAATTCATGGATTGCCGAAAAGTTGCCGTCGAAGAGAAGCTCCTCCGAGAACGAAGCGACTCTGAGAGAGTTCTTAACCTTACTATCCACGTGTGTGGATGTAGCTAGGGCTGCGTCACGTCTAACCAACTCCAATCAGCCACTGAAGGGCAGAGTTATACGTGAACAAACTACTGCCCTCAAAAGAAATTACATTGAGAATAATATCCCGTAAATCTTTTCTTGAAGACGTAATGATAACGCCTCAGTAAGGCGGATTACGTATGATAAAGCGTCTAAGTTAAGTCTACTATACATCATGTCGTTTCCAACATTGAAGTTGGAAAAGACATAAACGGCGAAAAAGAATATTTCCAGTCTTTAACCACACCGTCTAGACGCATATGAACTCTCGGTATGCCCTGCTCTGTCAAAATAAACTATTCGTATAAATGATAAAACGGCAGAAATGAGCAACGCGGACAAGAAACTAAACTATCATGCTTGGTAGCAGGCTTGTATGCATATATAGCGTCGAAAAATAAAACACATGTTGTAATGACATTATTGGACTGCGTCGGTAAGTCAGGGACAATGTCCCTGAACCGATCGAAAAATCCGAGTCCAATGACGCTATAAGTCTCTTATCCAAGATCGCAGCAATGAAGTCCGAAATAACAATCACTGGAAGATAATGCCAGAAGATATGAAAGGCAGCTTCCGATACTACTAAAGGGAAAACTCGAAATCTTTCGAATCCCTTTCACCATCCTGTCGGACCCTATAAAGCGTTCGGTCGTCCGTACCTGATGCAACCGCGGACCGCACCGACCCAGCGCCGTCGGATAATTCCTGATTAGACCAAGAAACTGTCAATTGCTGGGATGCTGCGAAACAACTGTGCTAACTCGGATAGCACGTCCGTCACTGAGGCCTGAGGAGAAGCGGTCCTACAATGCATTGCCGCTGGAAGCTCCGTGATCATTACCCCGTGCATACTACCAATATGCGAGCGAACGGAGTGTATAGGCCTCGTGTCCCTTGGCTACCGGATGGCGCGACCTATTCGCCATGGAATCACTGAATGACGAAACTGATCGGATACTCGAGGTCACGTAGCCAATGTGCGGTCTTGTGCCCTGCTGTGAGGATGAGGAAGCATTAAGGACAGTCTCTCGGACTGTCAATATAACGGAGCGTCCCGACCGACAGACATATGCTCCGAATGTAAAATATCTGAACCACAACATGCGGTCCCCTATGTTGTTGGACGAGAGAGGGACCTCTCTCGCTCACAGCCCGGACGGACCTGGACAAGCCAGGAACCGGACTAACAGGCTTCCTCCGATCTGTCCTCAATCTGCCGTCACTGGGTGAGTACTAAAGTAATTAAAGTGCTCGCATCACCCAAATCTCCTTCCTAGACCGCAACGGACGAACCCGGCAGCCGAACCATTCGATGAATGTACGCTACACCGGGTGAGCTAGCGAATGTCACTCCGTAGGCGATAGACATATTCCATGAGCACTTATTGCCGCTAGCTCTTCATTAACTATGACGACAGAGGCACACTTTTGAAAGACATCTCCGTAACTTTGCGAACAAGAAACCAGAAATGCTTGGTTATAGCAAGCATATAATAATAATATATATAGCGTCGTTCAATAATTCGAAAGTTTGTGTGACATTATTGGACTATGTCGGAACTGAGGGACGATGTCCCTGAACCGAACCAAAAATTTCTAAGTCCACCGACGCTATCAGTTTCTTATCCGGCATCGCAGCATTCTGGTCCGACGAACGAAGCTGTAGAAGACCAAGTCAGATGACATACACAACAGCATATGTTGTTCCGAAAGGGAAAGCTCGAAATCCTCCAAATCCCTTTCGGTATCCCGTCGGACCGGATGAAATTTTCGGACGTCCGTACCCGCTTCCGCGGAGCGTCCCGACCCAGCATCGTCGGATAAAAAATATGCGACAGATTCAGTTGATGCTGGGATGCTGCGATAAACTGTGCTATTTAGGAAAGCACGTCCGTTCCCGAGGCCTGTGCAGTAGCGGTCTTACGATGCATTGCCGCCGGAAGCTCCGTGTACGTTGACTCCCGCACACTTCCTATGCGAACGTCCGGAGTCTGCAGGCCTCGTGTCCCTGGCTACCGGATGGTGTGACCCGGTCGCCGATGATTCTCTGACTGGCGAAGCTGACTGGATATCCGTGGTCACGTAGCCAAGAGCGGTCGTGTGCGCAACTATGAGAATGAGGAAGCCTTATTGACAGTCTACTCCGGACTGACTATATGTCGGAGCGTCCCGAGCGACGGACGTACGCTCCGAATGCGAAACATTTTGTACCACAACATCTGGGGCCACATGTTGTTGTACGAGAGAGGGGCCTCTCTCGCTCGCCGTCCGGATGGACCGGAACGAGCTATGAACCGGACTAAAAGGCTTCCTCCGTTCTCCCTCCGATCCGCCGTCACTGGGTGTGCATTAGGTTGATTTATAGTGCTCGCATCACCCCAAAATTCCTTCTAGACCGCAACGGACGAATCCGGCTGCCGAACCTTTTGGTGAATGGACGCTACACCGGGCGAGCTAGCGGACGTCAAAGGCCGTCGAACCTACTAGGGTCCTCTTAGGCAATTGGCGTATTTACATGAGCACTTTTCTGCTAGCCCTTCATTAATTGTGACGACGGAGGCACACTGTTGGAAGACATCACAGATACATCACCCTAATCTTGATCGTCTGAAATAGAAATTGATAAAGTAGAGTGACCCTGCGGGGAAAGGACCGGGGTGTCCAATTCCCCAATAACATACCGTGACATACGCTTCCCATATTGTCATCGAAATCATACGATACAGAACAGGAGTTAATGCGAGTACACTGACCACATATAGAATGATTATAAAGTCAGAGGAAGACTTCCTCTTATTACAATTGATCAATATCCTTTCAATGTGAAAAGAAAACAAGTCCTGGTACTCGCACTAACCCCTGGCAATCAAAATACATAATAATAATATGATCCATTAATATAGAAAAAATAATTGAAATCAAAATATTTTGAAAAAATATTTTTTCAGAACAGCCCAAGTTTCTGAAAAGTAACGTTGAGCCCCAATGGATCCCAAGCCTAAGTGTGGACAAAAATTTTAAAAATATTTTAAACAATTTATTCAACACTTACGAACAATAATAATGTATCTAGTTATGATTAAAATAACATCAAGATAATATTTTCAAGAAATCCCCCCCTCACACAGAGGGCTGTTGTAATTGTAAACAGTGAGTGTAAAAACACTAAAATAAGACTCCAGGCACCCAGGCCCGAAATCAGTACCAAAAATACACTATCTGATGCAAAACAGAGACTTCCAGGGAAGAAACTGCAGAACATCAGATGGTAGATGCAGAACACAACGCCTAACCACCCGTAGGTGAAGACGTAAACATGGGGAAAAGAACAGAATTCATTCTGTTATTCAGCTAAAACTCCCAAGAAAATTTAGTAATAATAATTACAAAAATTATGCCAAAAGCATGGGAGAATAGCAAGGTGGACTTAAAGGACAGGGAGAGAGGAAAACACTTAAAAAACAGTGTAACTAAATAATCAGAATGACAACAAAATGGCTGCTGCCTCGAAAATAGGTAACTTAACATAATTTCATTAAAAAATTTTAAGTTACAGCCCTGATAATATTCTGTCACACATTTTTTCCTCTCCTCCTTCTCTATCCTCCTTAGAATCACCATTTCACTAATATTTATGTGTCTGGCATCATTTAAACTGAGATTTACAAGCACAAAGATCAGTCAGATGTTAACTGATGAAGGGCCAAACTTAGAATGATTAATGGCGCCAATTTCGGAACGTCCTTGACACTGCGCATGCGCAGTAGAGGCGAAGTGTGGAGGGCCTTTCAGGACATGTTTTTTTTGGTTTTAGATGCAAATTTTGGGGATTGGGGGGCAAAATTTGTGTTTGGCCCTATATTTTAAGAGTTAGCACCAGCTATGTCTGGGTCATTGGTACAGTATAAAAATATACCTGGGGCCAAATGTTCCCGAGCCTGAAAAGACCTGGACCCTCTTAAAATGCACTGGAATTTGCAGTTGTGTTTATTGGAGTGTGGTTGTGGTTTTCAGTTGTCTCTCACTACCGATCCCGACCCGTGGTTGCAGTTAACCTCCCAGCGCTAATATATAACATTCAATAGCCCACCCATTTTCCATTTTTTTCACTGAATAGTCATCATGGTTTTATACATATCTCATTAGTCAAAAGAAATATTTTTTATCAGTGTGCAGTCTGAGAGGAAAATCTGTTTTTACAATTTGGATGCCAAATAGTGTTTTGAAGCATGAAGAAAAGCTTGAAAGACAACAATTCAGTTCACAGCTATTTCTGCTGTAATGAACTTGCAGTTGACATGTTAAATTTCTTTTGAAAATATGGAATGGACTAATTCTAAAAAAATAAGTATTTAGCAGGGATATTAAATTAACCACCAGGGGTATTACCATCAAAATTGGTGGTAATGGTATTTTAAACCAGTAGCAATATGAACCTAGGTGAGAAACTCAAAACAGTTATGAATATAATACATGCAAGACCTGTTTCTATAAAAAAATTGATATCATTGCATCAAATTTCTTTTGATATAGAGTGTGATTTATCTCATATAATCTCATTGCACATTTTCTCACAAAATTTTATATTGTTTTGGATTTTCATTTTCTCATCATATTGATTTTTTATGGCCTTGGATTCAAGATGTGGCAGATAAATTAACTCACCTCTCAAAACAGATTTTATATAGTTGGATTATTCAGTAACATGAAGTATACTGTATTACTTATAGTAGATCAGTTAAAAAAGAAATTGACAAAATTGTTCAACTTGTGAAGAAAGCACCATTTAGATTAAATTAACCCTTTACCCAATGCAGACAATAACAAAATTGATTATTTTAAATATTTAAAAAAAAAATTCAGATACTTTCAACAAAACCATATCATGTGACCCCTCATTGGAATGAGCTCGACAAGCTCATTCCAAGGAGGGGTCACATGGTATGGTTTTGTTGAAAGTTTTTGAAAAATAATATTTTTTCAGCTGCTGAATTTTCATATTACGTGGGCGGATGTGGCCGATTCATTGGGTAAAGGGTTAAGATCGAAACACCAGTTGGATTTCATCTGCAAAGGGAGATAATTCATGTTTCCAAGATGACCACCATATAAATATCCTTAAACTAGTATATAATAATAGTTTTGTGCAATATTTGAAATTTCCCGTTGAGTCTAAATTATTATCTTACCTGACGACAAAATTAAAATAACTTTTGTAATTGAGTTTTATGGGATTTCATATTTAATGGTGTCTTTCACTGGCATTTTCAAGCAGCGCTTTCAAACAATAATATTTCACTGCTAGGAGTATATCATGTGCCTGACCTTCCCAGATTTAAATGATCTCCTGGATGATCTCATGTGACATCATCAGTTACTTACCCAGTGATGGCATGTGGAATTGTCCTGATAATATGTGTGAGTGGTCATGTTGTAGCACCATTACCATATTGACGCATGATGTTATTGCAAATGCACAGCACATGATATGGTGATGCATGTTCCTTTTGACCATATTGTTAACTGGAGGCCACTAACTTGGTTTCAGTGATGGTACATGGTTGTTACGGTAGCCAACAGTTTTCAACAGTAGGAGATGTATGCTGAGGGTGTTTTCAATTCAGTAGGTGTGTGTCAGATCACCAGAAACAACCCTACATAGAGTTAATAATTAATATTTTCAAAAAGGACCCAAAGGCTAACCAAAAGCACTGAAACGGACCACTCCTGACCGTCATACATCCCGACAAGCGCATACCACTGTAGAACTGAGAGGCCTGTAAAAGGTATTTTCAGTTCAAGAGGAACCTGGCAATGCAGACCTGGTAGAAAAGGTCCTATCCAATCCAACATCTTGGATGGTACTCAATTGTTATGGTCAGCTCATAGTTTTAAAGAACTGCAGATCCCCCCCTCACCTCCACTCCTTCACCCCTCAACCTCCTTCACCCCCTCACCTCTCTTCACCCTCCCCCCCCCCCCCCAAAATATTGATTGGTCCAGAGCATATTCTGGTAGCACAGAAGAGCTCCTAAACGCTCACTTGGCTTACTATTTTTAGTCGAGTTGTGACGAAGTCAATCTCGACATAGTTTGATGAATGGTGGGCGGGCGTAAACAATTGGTATTTTTATACTGTACCAATGACCCAGACATAGCTGGTGCTAACTCTTAAAATTCTAGGGCCAAACACAAATTTTGCCCCCCAATCCCAAAAATTTGCATCTAAAACCAAAAGAAATCATGTCCTGAAGGTCCTCCATACTTTGCCCTCACTGCGCATGCGCAGTGTCAAGGACGTCCCGAAATTGGTGCCAATTATCATTCTTTGTTTGGCCCTTCATCAGTTCACATCTGACTGATATTTGTGCTTGCTATTCTCCCATGCTTTTGGCATATTTTTGAGTAATATTATTACTAAAATTTCTTGGGAGATTTAGCTAGGTAACAGAATGAATTCTGTTCTTTTCCCGATGTTTACGTTCTCACCCATGGGTGTTTAGGCGTAGTGTTCTGCATCTACCATCTGATGTTCTGCAGTTTCTTCCCTGGAAGTCTCTGTTTTGCATCAGATAGTGTATTATTGGTAACTGATTTCGGGCCAGGGTTATCAGTGCCTGGAGTCATGTTTCTGGTGTTTATACACTTCTTGTTTACATTGGCAACAGTCAGGTTATCAGTGCCTGGAGTCATGTTTCTGGTGTTTATACACTTCTTGTTTACATTGGCAACAGTCTCTGTGGAGGGGGATTTTTTGTCTTTGTACTAGTTTAATTCGCCCGGTGTAGTGTCCATTCATCGAATGGTTCGTCCGTTGCGGTCCAGGAAGGAGATTTGGGTGATGCGAGCACTATAAATATTCAAGGTGCACACCCAGTGATGGCGGATAAGAAGAGAGAACGGAGGAAGCTTAGTAGACCGGTTCCTAGCTCGTCCAGGTCCATCCAGGCTGCGAGCGAGAGAGGCCCCTCTCTCGTACAACAACATCTGGGACCAGATGTTGTGGTACAAAATGTTTCGCATTCGGAGCATACGTCCGCCGCTCGGGGCGCTCCGTTATATAGACAGTCCAAAGAGACTGTCCAAAAGGCTTCCTCATCCTCTCAGCAGTGCACACGACCGCACCTTGGCTACGTGACCGAGGATATCCTAGCCAGCTTCGCCGATCAGGGATTCCACGGCGACCAGGTCACGCCATCCGGTAGCCAGGGATAAGAGGCCTGTAGACTCCGGACGTTCGCATAAGAGAAATATGCAGGAGTCAGTTTACACGGAGCTTCCAGCGGCTAAGCAGCGTAAGACCGCTACTCCACAGGCCTCAGTGACGGATGTGCTATCCCAAATAGCACAAATTATCGCAGCATCCCAGCAAACGACAGAACCTATGTCGGATCAAGAATTATCCGACGACGCTGGGTCGGTACGCTCCGCCGAAGCATCGGGTACGGACGACCGAGAACATCATGAGGTCCGACAGGATGGCGAAAGGGATACTGAGGATTTGGAGCTATCCCTTTCGGAACAACATAAAGCCGCCGTAGATTTCATCCGGCATTACCTTCCACAAGTTGTTCCGTCGGGCCAGACTGCTGCGATGCCGGATAAGAGACTGATAGCGTCATTGGACACAGAATTCTTTGAGCGGTTCAGAGACATCGTCCCTGAGTTTCCGACACAGTCCAATAATGTCACAAGAACATTCGAATTATTGAACGACGCTATCTATAAGCTTGCTTCCAAAACAGGCAAGGCTGGTTTCTTGTCCGCTAATGCTCTCAATCTGCCTTTCATCAATTCAAGGAATAAATTCCAAATGGCAGGACAGGGCATACCGAGAGTTCCTCTGCGTCTGGACGATGAGGCGGAAGACTTGGAATTGTCGTTACCGTCGTCTATCTCTATTCCAACCGCGACATTGGAAACGACAATAACGTCTAACAGAGCAAGCTTAGGCGCTTTATCATACGCAGACCACCTTACTAAGGCGTTATCATTGCGTCTTCAAGGGAAAGAATTCCAGGATATACAATCCTCATTAAGACTTCTTTCAAGGGCAGTAGCTTATTCCATGTATAACTCTGCCCTTTCAGTGGCAAATCTGGAGTTGGTTAGACGTGACGCAGCCCTAGCTACATCCACGCGTGTGGATAGTAAGGTGAAGAACTCTCTCAGAGTCGCTTCGGTCTCCGGAGAGCTTCTCTTCGACGGCAAGCTTTCAGCAATCTGTGATAAGATAACTAAGAAAGCTTCGGATTCTCTGCTTTTTAAATCCGCTTCCAAAAAGTCGGATACAGCAGATAAGAGTAAGACAGGCACTTCTGGGACAAGTACGCCCAAGAGAAGTTCCTATAGAGGTTCTTATACGTCCTCTAGGTCTTATTCTTGAGACCGTCAAGGCAGCGACTCACGTACGGGACGTTATTCGGGCCGAGACAACCGGTCTGACATCCCAAGGTCGACGGGACGAGGTGAGGTGCGGGTCGTGGAGGACGTAGTTTCTCCTTCCGCAGGCCTCGCAGGTCCAGGAGGTGATGGTTTGAACCTCTATCGTGTTCCGGTAGGCGGAAGGTTATCGAGTTTTACAGATGAGTGGGCGTCGATTACGGACGACCCCTGGGTCCGAGGGGTAATTTCGGAAGGACTAAGAATATCCTTCAAACGAAAGCCTCCATTAACTCGAAGTCCAAAATGGACTCAGCTTCCGTCAAATCCGCAGAAAAGAGATGCTCTTTTATCAGAAGTACAGTCTCTTCTGGTGAAGAACGCGGTAGAGGTCGTAGAAGACCAGGAATCACCGGGTTTCTACAGCCATCTGTTTCTGGTTCCGAAACCAGACGGCTCGTTCCATCCAGTCATAGATCTGAGCTGGATAAACAAGCTGATCGTCACTCCGAAGTTCTACATGGAGACGATTCGATCGGTCAGAGCGAGTATTCGGGTGAACGAGTATGCTACAAGCATAGATCTCAAAGATGCGTACTTTCACGTCATGATACATCCGACATTCAGAAAGTATCTACGCTTCGCAGTCCTAGGAGTTGTATATCAATTCCGGGCGATATGCTTCGGATTGAACCTAGCACCCTGGGCTTTCACTCGAATAATGAACTCGGTAATGATACATTTCCGAGCTCATTCGTCTGCGGTAACGTCGGCCTACCTGGACGACATTCTTCAGAGGTACGGCAATGAGTTAACGCTTCAGAACGATGTGCAGAATCTGCTTCTATTACTCCGACGTCTCGGTTTTATTATAAACGAGGAGAAGTTGGATCTGGTGCCGTTCAAGTCATTCACTCATCTGGGAATGAGCTTCGAGACGCACAACAATCTCGTTCGTCTGCCGTTAACCAGAGCGAAGTTAATCAGTTGTTACGCTCGCTATTGTCTTCACTCAGACAAAGTCACAGCGAGGGAGTTCATGAGACTGATAGGTCTGTGCGGAGCTGCTGCGGATCTCATTCCGAT
This sequence comes from Pictodentalium vernedei, assembly GCA_031216915.1. Classification (NCBI taxonomy): domain Eukaryota; kingdom Metazoa; phylum Mollusca; class Scaphopoda; order Dentaliida; family Dentaliidae; genus Pictodentalium; species Pictodentalium vernedei. The sequence continues at coordinate 271,391,301 of CM062293.1, forward strand.
GGGGCGGTTGTGCACTCGTCCTCTCCAAATTTTCTTGACTCAGAATTGGAGTGTAAAGATTCATTCGCTCGATATAGACGTTCTCTTGTCAAATCAAGTGAAACAAGAGATTCAGACTTGGGCAAACATTCAGTGGTTGACTCAGGGAGTTCCACTGCAGTTGCCGGATCCGGGTTTTACGATTATGACGGATGCCAGTCAAACAGGTTGGGGTGCAACATTGATCCCACCGAATTCGAAGTGCCAGGGTCTTTGGGATTCGCAATTTCTAAGCAAGCACATAAACATCAAGGAAATGATGTCAATTTGGCTTGCATTACGTCATTGGATGAACATTATTCAGAAAGCACATGTCCAAATCCTGTCCGACAATACGACAGTAGTGCCGTATATCCGGAACCAGGGAGGCACTCATTCTGTTCCGTTATTCAATTTAACGGAAAGAATCCTTCTGTTTGTTCTAGAACACCAAGTTCTACTTTCGGTCCGTCATATTCCGGGTCGTCTGAATGTTTTAGCAGACTCCCTTTCGCGGAAGGGTCGCTTGTTGCCGTCAGAATGGACTCTCAACAAACAGGTATTCAATCAGATTTGCTACCAATGGGAATGGCCAATGATAGACTTATTTGCGACACAACTCAACAATCAGTTGCAGACGTATGTGTCACCATGTCCGGATCCCCGAGCATATGCAGTAGACGCTCTATCGATCTTGTGGGACGGAATGATAGGATATGCGTATCCTCCAGCGCCGTTAATTCAGCAAATATTGCTAAAGATAAAACAATCTCAATGAAAAATTCTGTTGGTAGCATCTCTGTCTCCACAGAGACCGTGGATAAATCTACTCAGGTGTCTGTTGTGGGACTTACTGCGAAAACTTCCTCCACAAGAGGATCTTCTTTCGCAGGGGAAATCGCGTCAACTTCATCACAACCCGCAAGGTCTCAACCTTCACGTATTTCCGTTGTGCGATCCTTCTTGCACGGCAAGCATTTTACAGGACGAGCAGTGGACGCGATTTCTAACTGTAGGAGGACCTCCTCTTCGCTAAACTATGCGGCTAAGTGGAAGGTCTTTCGTCGTTGGTGTAGGGATCGTTCTGTTGATATTTTTGATCCCTCCATACCAGACATTGCAAACTTTCTAGTATACTTGTTTGACGAGATCAAACTGCAGCCTGTTACTATTAAAGGTTATAGGTCTATGTTATCTGATACCTATGCACACCATGATAGTTTACAAATTGGATCTAATGTCTCTTTATCTAAATTAGTTAGAAACTTCTCGATAAATAGACCCAGAACTCTTAGATTAATTCCTAAATGGAATTTAGCTTGGGTTCTTCTTAAACTGAACGAAAAGCCATTTGAGCCTCTTGGGACAGTAGATTTCAAATTCTTGTCTTATAAGACAGCATTTCTCTTAGCTTTCTCTTCTGCTAGAAGAGTCAGTGAGCTTCATGCACTATCGGTGGATGATTCTCACTATCGTAGTGTCGGGAACACTATTACCTTTACCACTAATGTTGGATTTTTAGCTAAGAATCAGGCTCCTAATAAATATCCGGAACCTATTGTTATTAAGGCCCTTCTGTCTTCAGACGGGCGTAGGCCTTTACTCTGTCCTGTTAGAGCCTTACGTATTTATAAACAAAGATCTCAGTTTATCAGAAAGGGACGAAAAAGCTTCTTTCGGTCTCTGATGCCTAATAGAAAGGACATTTCGGTCCATTCTATTGCTAGATGGATTCAATTAACTATCTGTACTGCTTATGATAATCTATCTTCATCTCAGCAGTCTGTGCTTAAGATTTCGGCTCATGAAGTAAGAGCTCTTTCTACATCTTGGGCTTACGCAAATAGTGTTGCTATTACAGATTTAATGAAGGCTGCATATTGGTCTCAGCCATCCACATTCACAAATTTTTATCTCAGAAATATTAAGTCCATTTCTGGAGACCTGCATTGTTTAGGTCCATTATCTGTTGCTCAGAATGTCGTCCACTAAACAGTTGCAACTATAGTTATGCAGGCTTTCTGTTCCGGCAGTGACTCCGTCCTGCTGCCCTCTTCGCTCTGGGCTATTTGACCCAGGGCAAGGGGAAGGGGGGGGGGGGGGGAGGGTGTTCCCTTAGATCACCTGCTTTATAGTGAAAAGCAAGGGGATTCCTCCTCCGGAGTCAGTAATTCTGAGTCGTTACCGGGATGGTTTTAAAGTGTAATATTAATGTTAAAAATTCATTCATGTCATATTTTTAAAGTGTAGCTCGGTGTGAAGCATTTGTATATGTTACGTGTCAAACGGGCGTTAATATACAATCCTCGGACACTTTTAAGAGAATATAAAGGGTCTCAATTCTCTGGACTAACTTTATTTATTGGCTTACTTTAAAAATAATTAGTATAAGGGGTTATACTGGATGTTAATAGAGAACATGAATGTTATTATGCTCAATTATGAAGGGTGTTGTGTCTTTCTAATTTATCATAAAATAAGAAAGATACATGTAAAGCCTAATACTCCTTTTCTCCTCGAGGGGTTGACTCTATTTATATAGTTGAGCTTATTGGATTTTCCTCTATGTCCTAGGCCCTGCAGCCTTTTTACTATTCAGCTATGTCTGAGTCATTGGTACAGTGTAAAAATGTTAAAAAATTTATAGTAATTTGTATATTTTTTATACTTACCAATGACCCAGACGGGGATGGCCCTCCCAGGAGTTGGGAGCTCATACCTCCCCGCTAAGTACATAGCGCTGACCAGGCACTGCTTGTAAGAATGATAATTGGCGCCAATTTCGGGACGTCCTTGACACTGCGCATGCACAATGAGGGCAAAGTATGGAGGACCTTCAGGACATGATTTTTTTTGGTTTTAGATGCAAATTTTGGGGATTGGGGGGCAAAATTTGTGTTTGGCCCTAGAATTTTAAGAGTTAGCACCAGCTATGTCTGGGTCATTGGTAAGTATAAAAAATATATAAATTACTATAAATTTTTTAACTTTCGGACGATAACTTGATAATGGTTTGACCCACGTTCATGAACTTCATAGGTAGGTTGGCATCAGTGAGGGGAAGAACCCTATTTGTTTTGGACTCACTAGGTCAAAGGTCAAGGTCACAGTGACCTTGAACATAGTAAATCATAAACAATTGGTTCCCGGATGATAACTTGACTAATGTTCAACCCACATTCATGAAACATCATATGTAGGTTGGCCTTCGTGAGAGGAAGAACCCTATTTATTTTGGATTAACTAGGTCAAAGTCAAGGTCACAGTGACCCTGAACATAGTAAATCAAAACAATTGGTTTCCGGATGATAACTTGATAATGGTTCGACCCACATGCATTAAACTTCAGAGGTAGGTTGGCATCAGTGAGAGGAAGAACCCTATTTATTTTGGACTCGCTAGGTGAAAGGTCAAGGTCACAGTGACCTTCAACATAGTAAATCGTAAACAATTGGTTTCTGGATGGTAACTTGATAATGGTTTGACCCACATTCATGAAACTTCATAGGTAGGTTGACCTAGGTGAGTGGAAGACCTATATTTGTCCCCCGAAATGTTTTTTGGGGGACTATAGAAATCAGCGGTGCCCCTCTGTCCGTCCGTCTGTCCGTTTGTCAGTCCATCCATCCATCTGTGCGGCCGTCCCACTTGGTGTCCCCATGATAACTCCAGTTTGGATCATTTGATTGGAACCAATTTTGGTATGTGACCTTCTTAGCCCAAACCACACGTCAAGTTCGAATATTGATTTGGCCAGATTATTTTTATTAGAGTTATACCCCTTTTTTGACTAAGAAATTTCAAGTTTTGCGGTGTCCGGATGATAACTCCAGTTAGGATTATTTGATCGGAAAGAATTTTGGTATGTGACTTTCAGGGGTAATAATACAGGTCAAGTTCGAATATGGGTTCGGACTGATCATTCTTACCAGAGTTATGCCCCTTTTTAGACTTGTTTTTTCGGGGGACATGTGGCCGAGGAGCCTTTTATTATTTTGGGCTCGCTAGGTCAAAGGTCAAGGTCACAGTGACCTTGAACATAATAAATCGTAAACAATTGGTTTCCAGATGATGATTTGACAATGGTTCCACACACATTCATGAAACTTCATAGGTAGGTTGGCATTGGTGAAAGAAAGAGCCCTATTTATTTTGGAATCACTAGGTCAAAGGTCAGGGCCACAGTGACCCTTCAAATAGTAAATTGTAAACAATTGGTGTCCGGACAAGTTCATAATGATTAATCCCACTTTTGTGCTGTCACAACTGGACTTTGGATCGGCGATTCTATCGGCATTTTTAGCTTTTTTATCCAGTGCTGACCACTTTCAGAAAAGGTTTTACTTCTGTTTTATGATTCTAGAATACTCCAGTAGAGTGGAAAAACCTTCCACTTAGAATTATTTTATATTCAAGTCTTTTGGTGGCTGTTGGAACCACTCGTACAGCCCACAATAGTAATTCAACAGCAGTGTCATTTCATTCTAACTTCTACTAATGGCACTTCTACTAACAGTTTCTATATTCTATCATGCTTCTTGGGGACATCAGGCTCCCATACAGCTACTAGCTTTAACTCATGGCTCCGAACCTATGACTTTTTGTTGCCACTGAGATTGCTCCTCTCATAGCCTTCATGGCTGCTATGAGGCTTCCAATCCTTATAACATATTGTCGCCATAATGGCCCCTATGCTACTGACCTGTACCTTGTCACATCTGTCTCTCCTTAGGTCAGTGTTCGCTTTCTTCATCCAATACTACTCTTTCTGGCTTGTACTGCATGACCACCATCTCGTTTCATCAACTTTCACTACCACTCTGTGTGAATTTTGTCCGGAGATTTTCTCAGATGTTTATGGGTCGATTCCTTTGAACCTTGGTATGGATGTTCACTACCATGGGATCCTGTGCACCTGCGATTATAGTTTCGATCAAGCTTTTTTACAGAGTTATGCCCCTTTTCATCTTAGAATGCCTGAATTGCCTAGAATTTTGTCTGGAGATTTTCTCGGATGTTTATGGGTCGATTACTTTGAAACCTGGTACGGATGTTCACTTCCATGGGAACCTGATCACCTGCAATTATAGTTTTGATCAAACTTTTTTTTTGCCAGAGTTATGCCCCTTTTCGTCTTAGAATACCTGAATTTTGTCAGGAGATATTTTCAGATGTTTATAGGTTGATTGTTTTGAAACCTAGTATGGTTGTTCAATGCCTTGGGAACCTGTACACCTGCAATTATAGTTTTGATTGGACTTTTTTTGCCAGAGTTATACCCCTTTTCATCTAAGAATAATCATGGTTGTGGGGTGGGGAGGGGGGGGGAGGGGATGTGGTATGGACAGGTCCATCTGCGACAGTCACACCTCTAGTTTTTATTGGCATTATCTTATTTGGAATTAAGCATCCTACTGCTATGGAGATTTGAAATGTTGAATAAAGTGTGCTTGCTTGATATATAAACTGAAACACAGTGAAACTCAATTAATAGACTGTTAACTTTATCATTGAAAATAATGAGGTTTACAGGAATAGTCAGTTTAACAGAGTTTCGTTGATTTTCTGAATGCTGGTGAAAAACTAAATATATATTTTGTTTAAAACCCAGCACACAGATTTCAAAATACTGTTATTTCAAGCAGCAAATTTTCCCTATTATTCAACTAGGAATTTAATTTATTCAATCTTGTTTGACAGAGCTCAAGGCGAAATTTGTTAAATTCCAAGATGTATTATGGGAATATTTTCAGTTTGAAATTTTGACATAAAGGTACATGTATAAAGGGTTAACAGAGCAAATTTGACCAGAATGTCAGGCAGATGGTTTGGTATTATTTATTTATTTATTTATTTATTTGGGTTTAACAACACTTTCGACAGCGAGGCTCACCTTGTGTTGGGCAGTTTTATGGGTGGAGGAAGCCAGGGTACCTGGAGAGAACCACCGAGCAATCATGTGAAATTGTCTGGCTCCCTGACATACTAACTCCACACAAGCAGGGTTAGCTTTGGTTGAAGACAAGTGTACCATCAATGTGCAGTACTCCTTAGTACACAGTGCCACCATGCTTCCACGTGGGCAATGAGGTAAAGTGTCTTTCCCAAGGACACAACGCAGTTGTCGCAGATGGGATTTGAACCGAGGACCAGATGGTTTGGTATATGCCAGTTATATGAGGTTAACCCATTACCTAATGTAAAGCCATAGCCAGCCAGAGCTATTCACAAAAATCTCCATTTAAACTTTGTAATTTTTTCAATTTTAGTCTCTGAAACATAACTGATGACCTTTCATTGCAGTAAGCTCTTCAAACTTGTTTCATTGAGGGGTCATTAACAATGTCTTTGAGTCAAAAATTAAATTTTTTTAGATCCACTGTATTCAAGAAAATGTTCTACAAGTGTTGTCCTTTAGTCATGTTAAAGTGTTTGTTTGTTTGTTTATTGGGGTTTAATTACATTTTTAACAGCCAGAGTGTTTTCATGTCCGACAGTTTTATGGGTGAAGGAAGCCAGAGTACCTGCCTACTTGGAGAGAGCCATTGAGCAGTTGTGAGTAACTGTTGTAGTCTGCAGCTTACATGTATTAACCTAGCCAAAGAAGGGTTAGCATTGGTTCAAGGCAAGTGTAAATCCGTCATGCCCTAAGCCTTAGTATGCAGTACCACCAGGCGCCCACATAGGCAATGGGGATGGAAAATGTCTTGCCCAAGTTGACATCACAGATGATATGGCTAGGATTGACCATTGACCTTTCAATCTCAAGTCTAATGTGGTAATCAATGAGCTACCTTGCTTCCAGTTAAAAGGTTAACCAATTTATTCAGTTTACTACTTTGCAGTTTCATAGGACCCATTGTACTTTTAAGTTAATTGAGTATTAACTCTTAGAAGCCGGGAGTCGAGTTTTCTTGCCTGTGATGTAATACGGCAGGTAATCTGGCTGGGTTCGGCTATCTTTGGGCTGGGTGAGAATTAAACACTGAGCAGGTGCTTCAAGTCAAGTGTCATCTGCCTGAACAGGCAGACAACACTTGACTAGAATCACCAGCTTTACTGTAAGTTTTTTGCAGTAAATTCTTTCTGATTCCCCGGCTTCTAAGAGTTAACTAGTTAAATGTTTGATTATATGGAGTACACTAGGTCCCACTTAATTGGACATTGCCAAATATAAGGACTTCATTTGTTTATAATTTTTAAACACCAAACCATTTACCATTCCTTCTGTTCAGATTTCCCTTGTTAACTGCATATGAGTTCTAAAGTAAATCCCACTTAATTTGAATAAAAAAATCTTGAGATCTATCCAAAAGGATTACTCTGATAACAACTGGACTAGCCATATTTTTGCCCTCATTTCTATCAGTATTAGTATGTAATCTATTATATCTTGTTTGACAGAGCTCAATGACTCTTTCAAACAAAATACGATAGAATAAATACCCATTTTATCACTAGAATATATAAGAATGACCAAATTCCTTCTAACTGAATAATTCTGTTGTTTGGATATTTTTTACTAGCAAAGTAGCTATTCAATTAAAAAGGTTTCACTCTACTAAACCCTTGAGTCCTCGGATTAATTTTATTTTAAAAACTACCAAATAGACATTTACAAAGCAGCAGATGACTTAACAGTTTTTCTACATTATTGTTGGCTGCCTGTTTTGGCAGCCAACAATAATGTAAAACACTGTCGAGATAATAGCCTCCTACATGTTGAGTTCCCAAGAAAGAATATACTTGGGACAACTTTTTAAGAGCAAAATAAAAGGAACAGTTTGTGTCCGTGTGGGGATTTAAGGGTTGAAGGATAAAATTTTCATGGAATTAGTATGTGCTGATCTGTGTGTTTTATTACAGAAAACAGGGGTTGAGAATAATAATGGTATTGATCGTAAATTAAATAAAGATGTTTTATTACATGAAGCATTAGAGAAAATCGGAATGTTAGAAAAGCAGGTAATATGTAAGATAGTTATTATGAACCTCATTTTTCGAAAGCAATACTCTAAATGTTCTTGACTTGAAAGCCTTAATTGCAGTCTTGTGGTCTCAGAAGTGGAACAGCAATATATAATCATGTAAAAGTTTTCCAGACCCTTGTCAGATTATCCAGATTGTGGTTTCATAATCTTTGTTACTTCATGGATGAAAATCTGACAGCTGATGAACATGTTGAGCACATTTGTCAGAGTTCATTTTTTCATCTTTTATAAAAATTATATAAATTTTATAAAAATATCAGTAAACTTCAACCTATCATGGACACAAAAACATCAGAGCAGCTTGTTCAGGCCTTTGTTACCAGTCGCCTTAACTATTGTAACTCTCTTTTGATAGATTCTAAAAACTCCATCTTGAAAAGCTGCAGCTCATCCAAAACTGTGTGGCACATGTCATCACCTGATCTATATGTAGAAAGTACTGCCACATTATACCAGTCCTTCTCGATTTCCACTAGCTTCCGATTCAGCAGAGAATTCTATTCAGATTTTTTCCTTATCTTTAAATGCTTTGAAGAATTTGCACCACCTTAGTTGTATAATTAGCATGTCAGTCACTAGCCACAGAAGCCTCTTCAGTCAACATATAAATCTAATGTAGTTCAGCCTTTATCTAATTTAAGTTCTGCTGGTGATAGGGCATTTCCCGTTTCCAGGTCAAAGCTATGGAATTCTCTTCCAACCAGCCTAAGAATTGGACTCTTTAGAATCATTCAAGTCGGGTATTAAAATGTATCTTTTCCATAAGGAATTTCACAATTTTGTACACCCTAGAGCATCATGTGTGGATTAAATGCAATAAAATTATTGTTATTATTATTATTATTATGTGAATAACACTACAAAATCACACCACAATCGCATACTCTCCAACAACATTGACTTCACAACAGCTACAAACACACATGCAGCCATGCCAGAGTTGATACACATAGGCAATAGTGATAAGCTACATAAACTCAGTTCACAGCCTCCACCCCAGGAACAGATGCCAACATGGCTGCTGGGTGCTGCTGGTGACTTAACCCTGTCCCAACCAACTCAGCAAAATCACACTAATAATAATAATAATAATAATATAATAATAATACAGTCACATGGTGCTCTCAGGATTTACAAAAGACCCACTTTGTATTTTGTCCAGTGCCGCAAACTTATATGTTCGGTGATGGCGTGCAGCTAAACACAAACAGGAGGAAAAAACAATTAGCAAGCTGTGAAATTACCAGTATTAAAAACTTGCCTGAAAAGGTAGGTTTTAAACAGGCAACAAGTGAAGATCCTGTAAAACTGGAGTGATGTGGCAGAATTTCTTATTAGGAGTAACAATTCTTGTGGCACAGTTTTGTATGACCTGAAGTCTATTGATCAAATTGTGCCAACAGCCAAAAAGCATCAAATTGCAGTAATCCAAATGACTTGTCACAAATGCATGGACAAGCTCCTTTGCTGTTCCCTTGTCAGTTGTGTCTCGCACCCTGCCAATATTTTCAAGATGATAATAGGATGTCTTGCATACTTGCTGACAGATTTTCATCCATGAAATATCCCAGGTTGTGAACTGAGGTTGATGGGGAAACTATACTGCCTTCAAAATTAAGATGGAGTTTTGTGAGTTTTTATAGTTGTTGGGGTAGTCCAATGTAAATAATTTCTGTTTTTCAGAATTTACTTTTAGGAAATTTGCAGTCTTCCAGACTTTGATATTGGCTACACATTTCTGAATCTGATTTATGGATTGATGTTGAAGGTGCTCTTTGAAGTGTATATATAGCTGAGTGTCATCATTATAACAGTGAAAACTAAGGACATATTTGCAGATAATATCACCGAGAGAAAGGACATAAATAACGTAGAGAAGGAGGGGGGGGGGGGGGATCCCTGGGGTACACCAAACCTAAGAAGCACATCCTTTGAAACAAAACCATTGACAGTTACACTTTGAGTGCGACCATAGAGATATGATCGAAACCACTCCAAAACAGTACCGGTAATGCCTATTCTGTTTTCAAATCTATTAAGGAGCATGGCATGGTCAATTGTGTCGAAATCCGTGCTCAAGTCATGTAACACCAAGCATGAAACTTGTGTTTGATCCATGGAGACAATTTTGAATATGAAAGAGGGTGGTTTCTGTACTGCAGAGTGGTGTGTACAAGGACTGGAGTGTTTCAGGCTTACTACATTGCGACAAGAGTTTACGGATTTGGAGAGCAACAACATGCTCTATGAGTTTAGAAAAAAACAAAAGATTTGAAACTGGATGATAGTATTTAAATATTTCGGTATTGAGTCCAGGCTTCTTAAGAAGAGGAGTATTTCATAGTCACTGGAAAGACTCTGGGTACCAAAGAATTATTCACAATTTCTAATAGCCATGGCATTAATGTTGGCAAAAAAGATTTAAACAATTGTTGGGGAATAACATCCAAGGGGTACTGTTTCGTTGGAGATTTCATAACAAGCAGTGTAAGTTTGTTACCGGTAAGTGAGAACTGTGCAAACGAGTCAATATGGGTCATTTCTGTGACAAATGACTGAGTCTGTGTAGTTCCTCCACTGCTTTTGGGATCTATTACCACCTTTAACATTAACCTGATGTTATCATTTTATCCATGAAGAAGGCTGAAAATTTATTGGCAAGTTCTTTGGAGATGTGTTCGGGGAGGGCAAGGTATGCCTTGTGATGTAATAGTTTATTGATAACATTTATCAGCACATTTGGCCGCTTTGTATTATCAGAAACAATGGCCGAGTAGTAATTTTTTTCTGCAGTACGTATTGACTTGTTCACAGCATTTTTTAGGTTGACATAGAGCTCTCTGTGGATAGTTAATTTGGACTCTTGCCACTACACTCACACACACTGACAACATCAACTCCAGAGCAGCTACAGACACACACATGTAGACAGCTGGCCAGAGTGGATTCGGATGGTCAATAGAGACAAGCAGCATAATCTATGTTCACCCCCCCCCCCCCCCCCCCCAGAACAGATGCCAACAGGCCACTGCTTATGACTTGACCCTACCCTGACTGACTCACAATAACAGCTTTTAATCACAGATATATGTCAACACCTAATCCATCTACACACTAAAATAAATTGATTCTCTAGAATCATTCAAGTCGGGTATTAAAACATACATTTTCCATAATGCATTTTGCAGTTTTGTACATCTGTAGAGCACCCTGTATGGATTCAAGTCTATAAAATTATAAGTATTTTTATTATTCCAGTCAAGTTTTCACTGTCTATCTAGACAGCCATGGTTTGACTTGAAAACACTTCTATGCTTGTAAACTTAAAGGTTGTTAAGTTGCTGAAACTTTGGAGACTTGTCCCCTTGAGTGGTGTAATTGAGTGTTTGGAGAATTGTCCCCATCCTTTGAGTTAAAGTTGTAGTTTCCATCCCAAAACATAAGACATTACTCTTCATTTGATTGATCATGGAATTGTTCCATTGTTAGATTCTAAGGTCTAATTTGGAAGAAAAAATATTTTTCATCAGAACGTACAGAATAAAAGACTAAACTTTTACAGTGTCACCAAAAACATAATCATGATTCTTTCTAATTCATTGATTCTCAGTAAAAACATTCCATAATCTCTCAAGATTTGTGAAAGTCTTCAAGCAAGCAAAATTTCTCTTGAAAAAGACTGTCATCTCAATTAAAACCATTTTATCCACTTTTGGGATGTATCAGTTGTGATTTATATACTTAATAAAATTGAGATAAATGATACCTCAACTGCATGAACAAGATTGACATCATCTGGCAGGGAGCTGTGCTTTCAATATTTCTCTGGTCAAGAAGAAATTTTACAACTGAGGGTGAAGTGCATGTCTTGCCAATTTTTTAATTTGAATTCTGAAATTGTGTTTCCATAATATTCTTATAAAAGTAACAGTGAGAGTCTTATAGTATTTCTGTCCACATCAGTAATCAGATCTGACAAAATATTTTCTTTGGTCTCTTAAATATGAACTGGCAACAAAGTATTACTGAGAGATTGCTCGGTAATACAGTAAAGCCCACTTAATTTGCTATTTCTTAATAGAGTAACCCTGTTCATTGAACATAGTGTTCAAACACCAAACCATTTACTGCAAATCCAGTACAAATTTGTCAGACTAACTGCATATTGGGTTTAGAGTAAACTCCTCTTAATTGAATTAAAAAGCTTTGATTTATCGAAGAATAACTCTTGACAACCACTGCTCAAATTACACACATTTATATTTATTTATTTATTGGTGTTTGAGGTCAGATACTTATGCACAATGGCTAATCGTGACCGTGACAGTTTTACGGGTGGAGGAAGCCAGAGTACCCGGAGAGAACCACCGAGCATTGATGAGCAACTGTCAGCTCCTCAACATTCTAACTCTGTTCAAGCTCCGCTCAAGCAGGGTTACAGCAGTTGAAGACATGTGCTCCATCGGCGTGCAGTATGCCTTAGTACACGGCATCATCGTGCCCCTATGTAGGCAACCGAGATAAAGTGCCTTGCCCAAGGACACATTGCGGGTCGTCCCAGACGGGGATCGAACTCGGGACCCTTAGCATAGAAGTCCAACAGTCTACCACTGATCCACTGCGCTCCCACACACATTTATAGACCTATTTGACAGCACTATATCCAGTAGAAGCATTTCATCTGATTGACAGAGCTCCGTGAGGTCTGTTAAACAAGATACAATAGAATAAATGTTCAGTTCAACATTGGGATACAGAAAATGATGAATTTCCTTTTAACCCCTTCAAAATTTTATTCACTGGTGCCATATCAATTAACCCATTCACACACGCATGTCGTTCTATGTACATATTGGAAATATATATATTGGATTCCTGGGTTTCTGCAAAATAAAATTGTGAGGATCCAAAAAGATTTCCACAATAGTTAATACCATCTCCTCATGAGAAAAGTCTTGTTGAACTTATTGTATAAAGTTCTTGAGATTGTTTTGAGCTGTAACACATGAAACCAGTCTCTGACAAAACTCTAGATTGATGGGATGAGATTTTTTTATCAGTTAATGTGTGGCTACGACCTTAGTTATTGTGTGGCTGTGACTTGAGAATGTTTTCTTGTACTTCAGGCCTCTGGATACTGATGTCGATCCATCAACATTTCAGCCAGCAAATTTTTACCCTAATGCAACTAGGAATTTAAGCAATTCAGTTACCCTGTGGGAACCTCAGGAAGTGTTGCAGAACTTGTTTACTGTGGTAAACAAGCTCAGTTTTTCTGGTAAAATAGGACCCAGTCACCAATGCTTGGGGTGGAAGTCCTCTAGAATTGTTATACAATTGGGTGGACATGACTTTATCTCCCTGTTGCAGTCATGATTAGCCTTTGTGCAGAAATATGACCTTAAAACACCAATGGATAAATGAATAAGCAATTCAGTTTTATTTGACAGAGCTAATTGAATAAGTTAAAATTCCTAGTTGTGTTAAAAGAAAATTTGCAGCTGGAAATTTGGGTATTTTGATGTCAGTGTGATTTTGTGTTTTAACCCTTAAAGGCCTATTTCTGACTTTTCTGACTTCAGAACAAGTGCCCTTAAAATGTCATCATGAGGAAGTCCAACTGCTGAGAGACAAATTATCTATGAAGTAGTTTCTATTCAAGTCTTGGCCCAAGTTGGTTGCCTTAACAGGCAGCCTAGACTTGCCTAGAAATGGCTGCAGAGCCCCTGTAAGTATAGAGGCTATGGGCTATTGGTAATTCAGGAACCATGTCCAGGCCCTTAAGGGTTAATGGAATTTTCCCAGAATTAAAAAAAGATTAATATCACACTTGTCAGTTTCTTGCAAGATTCAATTTTTAGCTCACCTGACTGAAAGTAAGGGGGGGGGGGGGGGGGGGTCAGGGTACTTTAAGTGATCACTTTTTGTCCGTTGTCCATTTTTCCATCTGGCCAATCCATCTCTTCTGTCCATCTGTCTGGCGTGAACTTTACATTATCGACTTCTCATAAACCACTTGGCCAAATTGAACCAAATTTGATGTGTATGCTTCTTATCATATGTCAATTCAAGTTTTTTCAAATAAAGTTGCCATGTCCACAGGGGGGCACCACAAGGAGCATTACTCTGATAGCACCCATAAATTGTTTTCAAAATTTTTTTTAAATCTTCTTCTCCAGAATCATCAATTAGAATCTTTCGATATTTGGTATATAACATCTCTAGGGAGGTCAGATTCAAGTTTGTTCAAATTGAGCCACTGGGTTAATAATTGGGTTTCCTTTGGGAGCCCGAATTTCTACTTGGTGCAGTATCAGGAATTTTCTTTAAAAATCATCTTCAGATCCATCAGTCAGAATGCTTTAATATTTGGTATACAACATCTCTGGGTGGGTCAGATTCAAGTTTGTGCAAATTGAGTCCCTGGGTTTATATTTGGGCTCCTTATTGGAGCTCAAATTTTAACTTGGTGCCATATGAGGAAATTTCTTTGAAAATCTTCTTCTTCAGATCCACCAGTCTGAATGCTTTCATGTTTGGTATACAACATCTCTAGGGCGCTCAAATTTTAACTTAGTGCAATATGAGGGAATTTCTTTAAAAATTTTCTTCAGAACCATCAGTCAGATTCTTTTAATGTTTGATATACATCATTGGTATGAGAGTCAGATTCAAGATTGTACAAACCAAGTCCCCAGATTCATATTTGGTCTTCCTACAGAAGACCAAATTTTAACTTTGTTCAATATGGGGGATAATTTTTAAAAATCTTCTTCTTCAGATCCACCAGGCAGAATGCTTTCATATTTGGTATGCAACATCTCTAGGGGGTTCAGATTCCAGTTTGTTCAAATCAGATCCCCAGGTATATATTTGGGCTCGCTATGGTAGACAAATGTTTACTTAGTGCGATATGAGGAAATGTCTTTAAAAATCTTCTTCTTCAGTTACACAAGTCAGAATCCTTTCATATTTGGTATATTACATTTCTAGGTGGGTCAGATTCAAGTTTGTTCAAATCGGGTCCCTGGTTCATATTTGGGCTCCCTATGGGAGCCTGATTATTAAATTAGTGCAATATGAGGAAATTTCTTTCAAAATCTTCTTCTTCAGATCCACCAGTCTGAATGCTTTCATGTTTGGAATAGGGTCGGGGGGGGGGGGGGGGGGGGGGGCTGTGGAGGGGGCAGATTCAAGTTTGTTCAAATTTGATCCTTGGGTTAATATTTGGGCTCTATTGGAGGGAGGGGGGATACAGTGGCATAACAACCCTTGGAAGTTGGGCAGTGCATGCCTGCAGCTGATAGAATTGAAAGCAGGCAAGATGACCTATGATAATAATCATCTGACATGGACACTAGAGTTTTGATTATTTCATGACTTCATTCCTCTGTAGTGTTGATGAACCATGACTAACTGCATGTGATCAAAAATATTTCTTTGAACCACTTTGTCAGGTGAGCGATTAAAGCCCCTTGGGCCTCTTGTTTTTTTTTTCTTATCTTTCCAGGTGATTGAAGCTGAAAGTAGAGAACTGGATTTACAAGATCAAATTCAAGCTCTGGATGATCGTATTGTTAGTTTAACAACAGAAAAAGATCTGAAGGAACAAAGTGAAACATTAACGGAAACACTCCATGTTAAAGATCAATGTATCACAAAATTAGAAAAGGAAGTAGAAGACTCAAAAACATTGATAAAACAATTGGTATGCTTTATATGACTTACTCAGATCATTGTGCATTTGTGGTTGTATGGGGAGGGTAAACAATAGAGAACAGAAATATTTAATCCATGATGTCTCAGTTTTCAAATTCTCACAGTTCTCTAGTGAATTTTGATATCATATTTGAATCAAGATCACCAGATCTCCTGCCGCGGGTCAAGGAGAGCACTGCGATTGTGCATACTGGACAGAGGGGTGGGGTGGGGGAGGGTGGTTGGAATGGCCAGCCAGGATACTTCATTTGTTAAAAAAACACTGTTAACTCTTGACCTAATATAATGACCATACAGCCCTGTAAGTTAGGAAAGTTTGCCTTGACTAAAAAATGGCTGAGACAATTTGATGTTGCATCAGCAAAAATTAATTTTGCTTCAGCAGTTTACAGAGCCTCTTTAAATAAGCATTTTAGCCTTTCCAGTTCAAAATGCATGTATATTATGACAGTTAACTAAAGCCAGAATTACAGCAACAGTGTCAATTTTTATGCAAATATAAATGGAACTTTGAAATCAGTATTTTACTTATTAACCCTCTTAAACTGATGTTTCATGCCACAAATACAATTAAAAAATAAACAACACTTTCAAAACGTATTTTTTCGGAAAGGGTGCAATCTGGAATCTGTGTAAACTGTTCTGTGAATAGTTTGTCCCAAATTGAAAATACCCATTTAGTGTGATATTTATTGACTGATTTATTTCATATATCTCTGCCAAATGTTGACCAATTTCTATTAAATTTGTCTATGTTTTCTGCACAGCCTTCTTTGTAATGGTAGAGTAAATTTCCTGCCTACATCTTTCATATTAATTCCTACACATAGTACTTTGGATAAATTTTATATGACAGTAAGTGGGCATGATAGATATTATTATTATCATTATTTGGTAGATAGTGAAGTGCATTATACCTGCTTGTATAGCCTGATCCTACCACAGCGAACACTTAGCCCTCTTAATGTTACATAATAATTTATAATACTGGTAATATTAGAAAGAAGATACACCTGTTCAGTTTACTACAATCATTACCCTCTAGACATACATTAATTTATATCTGATTATTTTTCCCCCATCATAAACATTATAAGTATGTCATACTGCCATAAAATACCAACTAAAGTTGAATTGTTGGTTAAGAATTTTCAGAGATATAGGTGAACTGTAAAACAAAAATCCTTATTTATGGAGAACATCAAGACTTGTTTCAAACTCAGTACTTCATTTGAACA
The DNA here is from genome assembly GCA_031216915.1 of Pictodentalium vernedei. Taxonomy (NCBI): domain Eukaryota; kingdom Metazoa; phylum Mollusca; class Scaphopoda; order Dentaliida; family Dentaliidae; genus Pictodentalium; species Pictodentalium vernedei. The sequence goes on from CM062293.1 coordinate 271,408,267, forward strand.
TTCTAGGAGGAGATTTTCATGAACTTATTCTCTTTTGTGTTGCTGTGGAAAGCATATCAGTAGCTGCCGATGAGAAAAAAAATCCTTGAAACAAAAGCTTCAGATTTCTTAATTTATTGAGTATATGACAATGCGTAAAATCCTTCAACATTACCATTGAAAATCACAAAGAACAAAGGGGAAACAAAGTCTGAATATTCAACAGCCTCAAAATGTTCCATTTCAAATCGGAAGTTCATTTCTCTATCATGCCAAACCACCTGCAACTGCCCCAATCAATTGGAATAAAAAATACAAGAAGTTCAATCAGACCTTTTCAGTTTTCCAAAATGTATATTAGCATATATGTTCTGAAAGACTAGGCATTTTTCCAAGACATTGAAAAAGAGTTCATCTCAAGAAGAGGGTCTCGAATATCATTAATTGTTCATAAAAATCTTGCAAATAAAACTATTGACTGCATTTATCCTTATTTATGTGTGCATAATATTTGTGAGGTTTCTTATTCAAGAAAGAAACAAAATGAGTATATACTTTTTATGTCCTTCTGGCAGCCGTAGCCCTACCCTCAGTTAAGATTGTACCATTCATATTTTCCAGAAAATTAAGCACAAGAAAAAAGTAAAACTGCTGAATTCCAAAATTGCAGAAACAAAGCAAGATAGTTCTTTGCAGATCCTTGAGTTGAAGGAAGATATATATAAGCTAAAAGATGAAAATGTGAAACTGAAAGGTATGCAATCATTCATACACAAGGCTCCTGTTCAGTGTAGCAGTCATGGTACATCAGCACCCTGTTAATTGAATAGCCACTTTGTAATTGAAAAATAATCAGTTGAAAGGAGAATTCACTTAACAGGAATTTGATCACCTTCCTGCATTCTAGAGATAAAAAAACATTTATTCTGATACATCTTGTTTGACAGTGCTCATGCACCTATGTCAAACAAGATGTAAAAGATTAAATGTCTATATTGAATGTACTGGGGCCAAATAGGTCTTTTAACAATGGAAATTCTTTGACTGTTTTGGTAATTTCTTTTTTATGCGCCCGCCAATTTGGCAAGTGGGCATTAAGTGCTACTATTGTTCATACGTCTGTACCGGTATGTACATCCCGAATATGGTTTCCAAATGATAAGTTTAGTTTGACTAAACGAAATGAAACAAACTTTTATACATAGGTTTATAACCAGATACTGATATTGGGCTTGGTCCAATATTTTTGGTAGAGTTATGACCCTTTTCTGACATAGAAGATTAGAAAGCAGGGGCATTAGTGTCCTATGGACACCTTTGGTGGCCTGCTGTATTGGTGCTATGGTTTAATGGAGATAAGATAAGATATTTATTAATTCAATATCAAGAAAGATAAATGACTAGAAACTCTTGCTTGGCTGTAGGGAGCGGGGCATAGCCACCCTTGGCATTGCATTTTTTTTTATTCAATTAACAGGAGTTTACTCTGTAACCTACATTCAATTAACAGGTTAAATTTATACTGAAGGTATGGAAAATAGTTCTGTGTTTGGAAGTTAAATTCAATTAACAGGGTTATTCAGTTAAGAGATATCCATTTAAGGGGGCTCCACTGCATATGTATATCCTGTTTCTCCTTGGGGAGAAGTTAACCCTTTCCAGATGGAATGGTCACATTTGGACTAGGTGATATGTGGTCAGTATGTGGCATGCTGATATATTTATCCTTCAAGCAGTTTGTGGTCTATTTTCTGTGATAAACAAGTTATAGTTTATTTGTAAAATAGAACCTAGTTACCAATGCCTGGGGTGTGTGTGTCCTCTAAGTTGGGAAGCATAACAGGTATAAACGATTTGACTAAATATAGAATAAATAGGTACTAGGGCTGGTAATCAGATTTAACCCTTTACTTAACGAATCGCCCGCATTCGCCCGCGTAATATGCAAATCCAGCAGATGAAAAAATACTAATTTTCGAAATATTTCAACAAAACCATATCATGTGACCCCTCTTTGGAACGAGCTTGTCGAGCTCGTTCCAAAGAGGGGTCACATGATATGGTTTTGTTGAAATTTTTGAAGAAAAAAAATTAAAAAATGGTATTTAAAAATAATAAATTTTGAAATCGTCTTTGTTGGGTAAAGGGTTAAACCACGAGTAGGATAAGGGTTTTCTGTTTGGCCCTTCATCAGTCAACATCTCACTGATCTTTGTGCTTGTAAATCTCAGTTTAAAGGATGCCAGACACGTAATTCTTGGAGAAAATGTGATTCTAAGGAGGATAGAAGGAGGAGAGGAAAAAAGAAGTGGCAAAAAATAATCAGGGCTGTACTTAAAATTTTTTGTTGAAATTATGTTAAGTTGCCTATTTTCGAGGCAAACACCTCTTGTTGTCATTCTTGCTAATTGTTGCACTGCTTATTCAGTGTTTCCTCTCCCCTAACCTTCTAAAGTCCCCCCTTGCAATTCTCCCATGCTTTTGGCATATTTTTGAGAAGTTTCATTTCTAAAAATTCCCTGGGAGAGTTGCTTGGTTACAGAATGTTTTCTGTTATTTTCCCCATAGTTACGTTTTCACCCATGGGTGTATAACGTTTGTGTTCTGCATCTTCCATCTGATGTTCTGCAGATTCTCCCCTGGGAGTCTCTGTTTTGCATCAGATAGAGTGTAATTGATGACTGATTCCGGGCCAGTTTTTTCAGTGCCTGGAGTCATGTTTTCTTCTGTGTTTACACTGTTTGTTTTCATTGGCAACAGCCTTTTTTAAGGGGGGCTGTTTGCCTTTGAGGTAGTTTATCTCATTATAAGATACATTTATATTATCCGAAAGTGTCTCATTAATTATTTTATATAATTTTAAAATTTTTGACCACACTTTGCCATCGGATCCATCGGGGCTCAAGGTTACTTTTCAGCAACTTGGGCTTCTCTGAAAAAATATTTTTTCAAAATTATTTTGTTTTGCAATTGTTTTTTCATTTATTAATGGATCATGTTATTATGTATCTTTGTGTCAGGGGTTTTTGCGAGTAACTAGGACTTATTGTTGTTCTTTCACAATGAAGGGAACTTGTTCAAATTGTAATAGGAAGAAATCTTCCTCTGACTTTCATGATTATTGCATTAATTGTAGTCAGTGTTCTCGCATTAATCCCTGTCCTGTATGTGAACATTGGGATGAGAAACATTGGAAACGTGTGTCACGATATGTTGTTTCTGGAGAAAGAGCGATGCCGGCTCTTTCTCCACAAGGTCACTCTACTCTCTCAGTTTCTATTTCAGAGGAACCAGAACAGGGTGATGTTTCCATGTTATCTTCTTCAAGTGTGCGTCCGTCGTCACAATTAAATACAGAGCTAGCGGCAAAAGTGCTCATGGAGATTAGACAAATGTCGTCCGCTAGCTCGCCCGGTGTAGCGTCCATTCACCGAATGGTTCGGCAGCCGGGTTCGTCCGATGCGGTCCAAGAGGAAATTTTGGGTGATGCGAGCACTATAAAAATAATAGATGCACACCCAGTGACGGCGGATAGTGAATGAGAACGGAGGAAGCCTTTTAGTCCGGTTCCTAGCTCGTCCAGGTCCAGCCGGGCCGTGAGCGAGAGAGGCCCCTCTCTCGTACAACAACATCTGGGACCAGATGTTGTGGTACAAAATGTGTCTTTAGCGGAGCATACGTCCGTCGCTCGGGACGCTCCGTTGTATAAGCAGTCCGCAGAGACTGTTAAGGCTTCCTCTTCTCGCCGGCGCACACGACCGCACCTTGGCTGCGTGACCTCCGATATTTTGCCAGCTTCGCCGATGAAGGATTATTCGGCGACCAGGTCACACCATCCGGCAGCCAGGGATTCGAGACCGATGGACTCCGGACGTTCGCATAGGAAAAGTATGCGGGAGCTATCTGATGCGGAGCTGCCCTCGGCAAAGCAGCGAAAGACCGCTCCTCCGCAGGTCTCGACGTCGGACATTCTAGTGCAGATAGCACAGCTTATCGCAGCATCCCAGCAGCCGACAGAGACGGTGTCGGATCGAGAATTATCCGACGGCGCTGGGTCGGTACGCTCCGCCGAAGCATCGGGGGCGGACGACCGGGAACATCGGGAGGTCCGACCGGATGGTGAAAGGGATACGGATGAATTGGAGCTATCCCTTTCGGAACAACACAAAGCTGCCGTAGACTTCATCCGGCACTTTCTTCCTCAAGTTGTTCCGTCGGGCCAGACTGCTGCGCTTCCGGACAGGAGAATTATAGCGTCATTGGACTCTGATTTTTTCGAGCGGTTCAGGGACATCGCTCCCGAGTTTCCGTCGCAGTCCAATAATGTTGCAAGAACATTTGAATTATTGAACGACGCTATTTTTAAACTTGCTTCCAGGACAGGGAAAGCAGGCTTCTTGTCCGCAAATACTCTCAACCTGCCTTTCATTAATGCAAGGAATAAATTCGACACGGCAGGTCAGGGTATACCGAGAGTTCCTCTGCGTATGGACGACGAGGCGGAAGACTTAGAGCTATCATTACCGTCGTCAGCTTCTATTCCAACCGCAGTGTTGGAAACAGCTATTGCGTCTAACAGAGCCAATTTAGATGCCTTATCTTACGCAGATCACCTTACGAAGGCGTTATCACTGCGTCTTCAAGGGGAAGAGTTTCAGGATATACAATCCTCCTTAAGACTTCTTTCAAGGGCAGTAGCTTATTCCACGTGTAACTCCGCCCTTTCAGTGGCAAATTTGGAGTTGGTTAGACGTGACGCAGCCCTGTCTACATCCACATTAGTGGATTCTAAGGTGAAGAACTCTCTTAGAGTCGCTTCGGTCTCAGGAGATCTTCTCTTTGACGGCAAGCTTTCCGCTATTTATGATAATATTAAAAAGAAAGCTAGTGATTCTCTGTTGTTTAGATCCGCTCCTAAAAGGTCAGATACAGCAGACACGAATAAGGCGGGCACTTCTGGGTCTTATCCGCCCAAGAGAGGTTCCTATAGAGGTTCCGGTGCGTCCTCTAGCTCTTATTCGAGAGACCGTCAGGATAGCGACTCTCGTTCGGGACGTCCTTCAGGCCGGGACAATCGGTCGGACGCCCCGAGGTCGACGAGGCGAGGTGCGGGTCGTGGAAGACGTGGTTTCTCCTACCGCAGGCCTCGCAGATCCAGGAGGTGATGGCTCAAACCTCTATCGCGTTCCGGTTGGCGGAAGGTTGTCGAGTTTTTCTCAAGAGTGGGCGTCGATTACGGACGACCCGTGGGTGAGAGGAGTGACTTCGGAAGGTCTAAAGATATCCTTCAAACGAAAGCCTCCATTAACTCGAAGTCCAAAGTGGACTCATCTTCCGTCAAACCCTCAGAAAAGAGACGCTCTGCTATCAGAGGTGCAGTCTCTTTTAATGAAGAACGCGGTAGAGGTCGTAGAAAACCAGGAATCGCTGGGATTCTACAGCCATCTGTTTCTGGTTCCGAAACCAGACGGCTCGTTCCGTCCAGTCATAGATTTGAGCTGGATAAACAAGCTGATCGTCGCTCCGAAGTTTTATATGGAGACGATTCGATCGGTCAGAGCGAGTATTCGGGTGAACGATTATGCAACGAGCATAGATCTCAAAGATGCGTACTTTCACGTCATGGTACATCCGACATTCCGAAAGTATCTACGCTTCGCAGTCCTAGGAGTGGTGTATCAGTTCCGGGCCATGTGCTTCGGATTGAATCTAGCACCCTGGGCTTTCACTCGGGTAATGAACTCGGTAATGATCTACTTCCGAGCTCATTCATCTGCGGTAACGTCGGCCTACCTGGACGACATTCTTCAGAGGTACGGCAACGAGTTAACGCTTCAGAACGATGTTCAGAATCTTCTTCTATTGCTCCGACGTCTCGGTTTCATAGTAAACGAGGAGAAGTCGGATCTGGTGCCGTCCAAGTCATTTACTCATCTGGGAATGAGCTTCGAGACGCACAACAATCTCGTTCGTCTGCCGTTAACCAGAGCGAAATTAGTCAGTTGTTACGCTCGCTATTGTCTAAATACAGACAAAGTCACAGCGAGAGAATTTATGAGACTGATAGGTCTGTGCGGAGCCGCCGCGGATCTCATTCCGATGGGACGGCTACGCACACGGCCTCTTCAAATTTTCCTGACTCAGAATTGGAGTGTGAAAATTCATTCGCTCGATGTAGACGTTCTCTTGTCAGATCAAGTGAAACAAGAGATTCAGACTTGGGCAAACATTCAGTGGTTAACTCAAGGAGTTCCGCTGCAGTTGCCGGATCCGAGTTTTACCATTATGACGGATGCCAGTCAAACAGGTTGGGGTGCATCATTAATCCCAACGGATTCGAGATGCCAGGGTCTTTGGGATCCGCAATTCCTGTGCAAGCACATAAACATCAAGGAAATGATGTCAATTTGGCTTGCGTTACGTCACTGGATGGACATTATTCACGATGCTCATGTCCAAATCCTATCCGACAATACGACAGTAGTGGCGTATATACGGAATCAGGGAGGCACTCATTCAGTTCCGTTGTTCAATCTAACGGAAAGAATCCTTCTGTTTGCGTTGGAACATCACGTTCTTCTTTCGGTCCGTCACATACCGGGTCGTCTGAATGTGCTAGCAGACTCCCTTTCACGAAAGGGTCGCTTGTTGCCGTCGGAGTGGACTCTCAACAAACAAGTATTCAATCAGATTTGCTACCAATGGGAACGGCCAATGATAGACTTATTTGCGACACATCTCAACAATCAGTTGCAGACGTATGTGTCCCCGTGTCCGGATCCAAGAGCATTTGCAGTAGACGCTCTATCGATCCCTTGGGACGGAATGATAGGATATGCGTATCCTCCAGCGCCGTTAATTCAACAAGTATTGCTAAAGATAAAACAATCTCAATGCAAGATTCTGTTGGTAGCATCTCTGTCGCCACAGAGACCGTGGATAAATCTACTCAGGTGTCTGTTGTGGGACCTACCGCGGAAGCTCCCTCCACGAGAGGATCTTCTTTGGCAGGGGAAATCGCGCCAACTGCATCACAACCCGCAAGGTCTCAACCTTCACGTTTTTCCGTTGTGCGGTCCTTCTTGCATGGCAAGCACTTTACAGGACGAGCAGTGGACGCGATTTCTAACTGTAGGAGGACCTCCTCTTCGCTAAACTATGCGGCTAAGTGGAAGGTTTTCCGTCGTTGGTGTAGGGATCATTCTGTTGATATATTTGATCCCTCTATACCAGACATTGCTAACTTTCTAGTATACTTGTTTGACGAAATCAAACTGCAACCTGTTACTATAAAGGGTTATAGATCTATGTTATCTGATACCTATGCACATCATGATAGTTTACAAATTGGATCTAATGTCTCTTTATCGAAATTGGTTAGAAACTTTTCGATAAATAGACCCAGAACTCTTAGATTAATTCCTAAGTGGAATTTAGCTTGGGTTCTCCTTAAATTGAAGGAAAAGCCATTTGAACCTCTTGGGACAGTAGATTTCAAATTCTTATCTTATAAGACAGCTTTTCTCTTAGCTTTCTCTTCTGCCAGAAGAGTCAGTGAGCTTCATGCACTATCGGTGGATGATTCTCATTATCGTAGTGTTGGGAACACTATCACCTTCACTACTAATGTCGGTTTTTTAGCTAAGAATCAGGCTCCTAATAAATATCCGGAACCTATTGTTATTAAGGCTCTTCCGTCTTCAGACGGGCGTAGGCCTTTACTCTGTCCTGTTAGAGCACTACGTATCTATAAACAGAGATCTTAGTTCATCAGAAAGGGACGGAAACGTTTCTTTCTGTCTTTGATGCCTAATAGAAAGGACATTTCAGTCCATTCTATTGCTAGATGGATTCAGTTAACTATCCGTACTGCGTATGAAGATTTATCTTCTTCTCAGCAGTCTGTGCTTAAGATTTCTGCTCATGAAGTAAGAGCTCTTTCTACTTCCTGGGCTTATGCTAATAGTGTTGCTATTACAGATTTAATGAAGGCTGCTTATTGGTCTCAGCCATCCACATTTACTAATTTTTATCTCAGAAATATTGAGTCCATTTCTGGAGACCTGCATTGTTTAGGTCCGTTATCTGTTGCTCAGAATGTCGTCCACTAAACAGTTGCAACTATAGTTATGCAGGCTTTCTGTTCCGGCAGTGACTCCGTCCGGCTGCCCTCTTCGCTCTGGGCTATTTGACCCAGGGCAAGGGGAAGGGGGGGGGGGGGGCGGGTGTTCCCTTAGGTCACCTGCTTTATAGTGAAAAGCAAGGGAATGCCTCCTCCAAGACAGTATTTCTGAGTCGCTTCCGGGATGGTTTTAAAGTGTAATATTAATGTTTAATTTCATTCATGTCTTATTTTTAAAGTGTAGCTCGGTGTGAAGCATTTGTATATGTCAAGTGTCAAACGGGCTTTAATATACAATACTCGGACACTTTTAAATGATTATAAAGAGTCTCAATTCTCTGGACTACTTTATTTATTGGCTTGCTTTAAAAATAATTAGTATAAAGGTTATACTGGATGTTAATAGAGAACATGAATGTTATTGTGCTCAATTATTAAGGGTAGTGTATCTTTCTAATTTAAATATTAAATAAGAAAGATACATGTAAAGCCTAATACTCCTTTTCTCCTTAAGGGGTTACCTCTTTATTTTATAATTGAGCTTATTGGATTTTCCTCTATGTCCTAGGCCCTCCAGCCTGTTTACTATTCAGCTAAGTCTGGGTCATTGGTACAGTATAAAAATGTTAAAAAATTTATAGTAATTTATATATTTTTTATACTTACCAATGACCCAGACGGGGATGGCCCTCCCTGAGTTGGGAACTCTTGCCTCCCCGCTGAGTACATAGCGCTGACCAGGCACTGCCAGTAAGAATGATATTTGGCGCCAATTTCGGGACGACTGCGTCACTGCGCATGCGCAGTAGAGTCGTACTATGGAGGTCCTTTAGGACATGATTTCTTTTTGTTTTGGATGCAAATTTTGGGGATTGGGGGGCAAAATTTGTGTTTGGCCCTGGTTTTTGTGGAGTTAGCACCAGCTAAGTCTGGGTCATTGGTAAGTATAAAAAATATATAAATTACTATAAATTTTTTAACTTTCGAAATATTTCAACAAAACCATATCATGTGACCCCTCTTTGGAACGAGCTTGTCGAGCTCGTTCCAAAGAGGGGTCACATGATATGGTTTTGTTGAAATTTTTGAAGAAAAAAAATTAAAAAATGGTATTTAAAATAATAAATTTTGAAATCGTCTTTGTTGGGTAAAGGGTTAAACCACGAGTAGGATAAGGGTTTTAACCACTTGCCTTACCAATTTGTTTTATTTATACCATGCTCTTAATAAACGATCGACTTTGTCACTTAAAATGGAGAAAAAATTACACTTTCTATCACAAGCACACAGGTTTGCATTGTTTACATCTGTGACAGTGAGCTGCATGTGAATGCTTGATTGACAGCTAGACACATCGTCAAAGTTGATTTAATTTACCTTGCTTTTTCAGTCAAATTATTATTAACAATTCTTACATTTTATTTTAAATATTTAATTGTAGGTATTTTACACTTAATAAATCATTGCATGTAGTAGATAGTACCACAAAATGTTGTATGCTTAAATGAAACGTGAAGTGTGAATGTGTCGCAGTTGGCAAATTGCATCATGTCAAAGGTCAAGTTGGATGAACTTCCGACTATAGGTGTAAATTTTTTTTAACCACAGTAGAAGCTTTACACCGGTAGTGGGGTTAAAAGCTAAAATTTAACATACAGGGTTTTCACAGATAGTAACATAGGTGAGCATAAACTTGACTTCATACCTTTGTTGTGGTCATGATATAGTTCATAGATGCTGACAGTGACCTTAAAAAATCAGTAAATAAATAAGGGAACTAACTGCTCAGTACATGAGAAAGTTCACATGAAGGACAATTCAATGCTTTTTATTGCTTCTTTTACAATATTTATCATGACAATATTGTAAATGTTGGTTGTTATGGCTACGAAACTCATGGATCTTATGAAGAGACAGGTAGATGCAATTTTGGGTTCCAATTGGGGTTTAATGGTCATTTAGAAGCAGGTGCATATGCAGGAATCAATTTTAGGGGGATCACAGCTTCACATGCTACTGGCATATAATCAGGACCTCATTGAGGAGGATATGTAAGGGGGTGTCCTCCAGCAATTTGTGAGGGTCTGGGAGGCCTTCCCTAAAGAAATAGACTTTTATGAAACCAAGGTGATGTATAAATGTGCATGTGGACAGGTGTTTTTTATTTGATATATTTGTTGATAGTTATGGTCCTGATTCATTTTTGAAGAATATGATTTCCTTCAAGCAAATTTATCTGCCAACTCATGTATTTTATTGAATTTTACTGAACGTTGTTTGAAGGTATTGGTATGGTGTGTGTGTAGATGTGAATGTGTACAGGAGATTTTAGTTCATTGTTTCATTACACAGTTGAAGCCATTGACTTATAAAACCTCATATTGTTCAATCTGCTTGTTACATGTACGTTAAAATTTTAAAAATTGCCAGATTGATCTATTTTTTGTTAATTTCAGAGAAGTATAGAGAAAGTGAACGAGATAGTGCAATTATGGATGAAGATGAGGACTTTGGAAGTAACAAAACTAAATTAATATTAGAACTTTCTAGTCAAGTGTCAGAGCAAGAAGAGATAATATTGAACTTTGAGAAAAAATTGAATGAAAGAGATAAACAAATTGAACATTTACAAAAGGAGGCCAAACAAAATTCAGTGAGTGACTTCAAAGATGATTCCAGTATTATGACTTTAGAAAGTGATGAAAAAAATAATTTACAACAAGGAGCAGAAAAGTTGATGACTAGAAAAAAGAAGCGTAGTAAATTTAAAAACATGAATAAATTCAAAGGTGCTGGAGAATCAGTTGATTCAGGTGTATATCCAAATATATACGAATGTAAAGACAGTAAAGTATTTCAAAGACTTAATCAACACACACTTGCCAATGAAAAATCATTTTTATCAGACTCTGATGATGACAAGAAAACACCCATTCTTACAACTAAAGTCCACAGTGCTCCTGTTGGAACAAGGTCTAATAAACCAAGTATGAAGGTATCCAGAAATCCTGTGGAAGATATTGATCTGGAAGATAGCTGGGCTTGGGATGATGAGAAAAAGATTCAGAGCAGTTGGAAAAAACAGTAGTGTTCTTGATACAGAGGCAAAAGTTAGATAAGGCACCTTCCTCATCACTTAAAATCTGTCTTGTCACTTTTTTTATCTGGAAATATCCTCAGTGATACTATTTTGCACTTGTATCAAGTGTATGTTGTTTGACTGAGCTGTGGTACACCAGAAACAGATGGTTAAATTTGCAACTGCATTATACAAATTTTTCACTTCTGAAAAGATTTATTTTTCCGCATAATAGTATAAAGAGTTACATTTCTAATTCCAGCTTTATTCAAAACTGTCCCTCAACTAATCATAAAATTAAGGAAAAATTGCCCAAGAAATAAGAAATTTTTTTGTGGGCCTCAGATTCTGTGCTTTAAATTTTTGCCTGCCACATGCAGCTTTTTTCTACCACTCTACATGAAGAATGCATTACAATAAACCCTTTTTACCAACATGACTGGAGGGCAGCACTTAGAAAGGAATTTCTTGCATAATTTAAAATTTTCAATTTTGCCCCCCCCCCCCTCCCCCCCCACCCCCCAATAAACCCTTTTTACCAACATGACTGGAGGGCAGCACTTAGAAAAGGAATTTCTTGCATAATTTAAAATTTTCATTTCCCCCCCCCCCCCCTCCCCCCCCCCCCCCCCCCCCCCTGGAATGAGCTCATGCAATGGAGGGGTCATAAATGGTGTTGGAAGAAAAATTGAAAAAAAAATAATACACAATTCGATTGTTGGTTTTGTGAATAGTGCTGGCTTGATATAGCTGTTATGTAAGGTAAAAAGTTAAACACTTGTGGAGGAGTCTTGTTGTAAAGCCCATTTCACCAATACAAAGTGCAATCCTTGCTCTCTTAAACACAATTGTTTGCAGTGAATTGGATCATTTGGTGTCTTACTGTTAATGACATCTCTACTTCAAATTTTTCTTGCTTGGTTTATTATGAAATCAAGTCATGGATGCTGTTTAGCCACCATGATTTGAATTTGTGAAAAATGCAAGAAAATACTTGCAAGTTATACAGAACAAGAATTATGAAAAAAAAGGGTGCATAAATCTTTTATTTCAAATACTGTGAATGTGATATGCATTATATCAATCACTTGAGAAACTATGATAGGCTGTCTGTTTTGCTTGAAATTTATTCATAAAAATGAATAAATTCTACCACAAAGTTTGGTCGTTGACTGACTCATAAGCATTACGGTATACTTAAAAATTTGTAGAAATTTATTGATCACTTTTGTGTAATAATTTAATATTGTACATCATTGCTATCTCAGTCAGTAAATTGTGACAGCATCAAACCTGTTAACCTCTGAATATAACTGTCAGTGAGATTGGGGTGAGCTGTTAGGTGGATTTCCATGGATGTCAGGGAGTTTGTGGATGCCACCACCATCACACCAATACTTTACATTTCATGCTTCCCACACTACCCTTACCCCATCCTAATATTTTATATTAAATTTTATTTGAACAATTTAAATAGTGTTAGCCAATAAAAGTATACAAATAATATATGGATACCACTAGATGCAGATCTCTTGAGCTTGTCAAAATGACAATTGACATCCATATTTAAATGTTTTTCTTGACATAGTTCTAAAATATTCCAGGTTTTCTGAGACCTGTATCAGTTGTGGCCACCATGTTAGAATTTGGGGCCCAATTTGGATAATTTTAGGTACTTGACAGGTGTTTCTGAAACTTCGATATTCTCCGATACCAATGAACTACTCACCGATGGGTGATTAAATGGATGTAAATGGTCATGGATGAAGGAGGTTTGGAATGGAGATGATTTCCTTTATTAAGGAAACATGAAAATTTTAGGACAAGATGAAACGTCTCAAGTCAGTCAGGGCCAAAACTAACAAGTGCCATAGATGGCACAGTTTATTTATTTAAGTACCAACTTTCAAAGATTTATTTCATAAAAAATACAATTTCATTCACAATCTACCTTATAAGATTTAAATCAAATTTATTCCCCAATTTATACCAGAACTTATTTGAACCAGTATTTCATTTGTAAATATCTTTTGTTAAATGCTTGCGTTTTTATTGCAAGCTTCGATAAATAGTAATCTGCATGTTACCATCAAATACTACTGTTAGTTTTATATGAAGTACATGTAAAGGTTATTTTGGATATATTATCTCTTCCAATAACTATCCTGTGTACCAAATTTATATATTTTAATCACATTGGTAGCTTGTTTCAGTTTGAAAATACAAAACAGTACATTTACAGGAAGTTGACTTTTGGCAGAAACAGACATCAGTGATGACATTTTACACAAATGTATATAATCTCTGGCACATCACTTGATTTCAGAATTTGTAAGCAGAAAAATGTGATAGTACTGAATAACTATTTTAATAAGTATCAAAGCGGAAGAAAATTGATGTTACTGGGCATCAAATCGGAAATCTCCTTCCAAAATCAGGAGGGTTTACAGGTCTGATTAGCATTTGGAAGATTACTGTGGATTCTGTTAGTGATAATCAGTTTACATAGGGTTCAGATGTTCCATGTGGACTGTGTTTATTATTTTAATTGCTTATCCAATTGTGAGATGACACATAATGACAATGATCCAAATGCAGACATCGATCTCCATCATCTTCTCAACCTTCGCACAAGTAAGAAGCCAAAAGCTCTGATTGGAAGTTTCAGGGGCAGACTTTTGCAAGAATCAAAGAATCTGATTCTCGTAAAGATTCTCGCAGATTTGTTTTTAAACAGAATCAAATGGACATTTGTACTGTTACAGTGTTAGACAAAAGTTAATTTTGCCTAATGTAACAGCCATATGTAGCCAGTGCTTTTCACAAAAATCACCATTAATATTTTATTATTTTTCCAGTTTTGCCACCAAAGCATAATTAACTCCTTACATGCTGCTGGCAGATATTTCTGCCCAGGACAGAACTGTCTTTGCCACTGAGATAAGCATAATTAGGGGCACATTTAATCAAATATTCTCTCTGTAAACTGAATAGATTTTTTCACCAATAATTCCTTGGATCAAATATAGATGAATTTTTTCATCAAATCAAAGCAGCCATGACTAGATTTGAAGAAAAATACTTTAAAATTAGTCAGCAGGTTAAGAGTTAAAGACTCTTGATTTGAACAAGCTTATTGAGGTCATTCCTATGTGGAGTGATAAGCTACATTTTCAAGGCAAAAAATTACTATTTTCAGTTATTCACATTTTTTTTTAATCGTCTGGAAGTAGTATTAGGAAAATGGTTAATTGTTGAAACAAGGTTCAGTATTAGAAATTACATGTATTACTTCTACAGATGCTGATATCACTCAGTAGTACCATGATTCTGTGATAGCCATTTTATTTTATATTTACTCAGTTGTTTGGGGTTTATTTTCATATAAATTGTTTGAAACCTCTTGTGTTTTTATCATTTTTATCCTCCCAAACATTCATAAATTAAACTGAACCTATCTGCAGGGCTAATGTCACCATATAAAATAAGTATGTTTCATGTTAATAACTCTTGAAAAATGTAGACAGCAGGTTGCATTCTGCTTTGTTTATTCACATTTAACCCTTTACCCAACATAACAGCCAACCGGCCAGCACTATTCACAAAAATCATTATTCAGTTTTAGCTCAACTTTGGCGAAGCCAAATTTGAGCTTTTGTCATGGCCCGTCAGCCGTCTGTCCAGGCCAACATTGGGGGTTTAGGGGATATTATTATTAGGGGCTACCTCCAAATTAAAGTAGTGTTAGGGTTAGGAGTGGGGTGGGGTTAGGGGTAGCCCCAGAGTAGGGCTTAAGGTTGGGGGTTAGGTCCTGGGGGTGGGTGGGGGTTAGGGTCTGGGGTGGGCTTTTAGGGTCAGGGTGGGGTAGGGTTAGGGTGTGGTTTTTGGGTAGAGGGGTGGAGTTAGGGTTAAATATAAGTTCTAGGGTGGAGGGGGTGGGGTTCTGGGTAAAATAAGGTTTGGGACATACAACATGTTTTTTTGGTAGCTCATAAACCCAAAATGTTGGAGCGTCCATATGTCAGTCTGTCCGTACGTCAACAATTGGATACGGCTCGGGCTAGAGGCCGTATTTATGAACCGATCTTTACAAAACTTCTTGGGTACCTTTGTTATGACTGTGGGACGAGAACGAGTGTTTTTGGGTGTGGTCTGAAATTCAAGCTGGCTGCCAGCCGCCATTTTGTACCGAAGATGCAGAAATCTGTTTTTTGTACAGAACTTCCATATGAAAGCTCTGATTTGAATAATTTTTTGTATGAATGTTTAGTACCATGAGATACATTACATGTCATACGGGTTTTTTTCTCGTGCTTAAATTATGCAAATCAGACTAACTTTGATTTATTTAGTGTTACTTTCAGCACTGTCAGTGCAAATGCCAATACGGCTTGGGCTAGAGGCCGCATTTATGAACTGATCTTTACGAAACTTCTTGGGTACCTTTGTTATCACCGTGGGACTAGAACGAGTGTTTTGGGGTCTGGTCTGAAATTCAAGATGGCTGCTGGCAGCCATTTTGTTCAAAATTAGGGGCAATCAGATTTTTGCGCAGAACTTCCACATGAAAGCTCTGATTTGAATAATTTTTTGTATGAATGTTTAGTACCATGAGATACATCACATATAATACTGTTTTTTTTCTCGTGCAGAAATTATGCAAATTAGATGAACTTTGATTTTTTCAGTGCTACTTACACACAGTAAGTACACATGTCAATACGGCTCAGGCAAGAGGCTGTATTTATCAACCGATCTTCACAAAACTTCTTGGGTACCTTTGTTATCACCTTGGGATGATTCTGTGATAGCCATTTTATTTTATATTTACTCAGTTGTTTGGGGTTTATTTTCATATAAATTGTTTGAAACCTCTTGTGCTTTTATCATTTTTATCCTCCCAAACATTCATAAATTAAACTGAACCTATCTGCAGGGCTAATGTCACCATATAAAATAAGTATGTTTCATGTTAATAACTCTTGAAAAATGTAGACAGCAGGTTGCATTCTGCTTTGTTTATTCACATTTAACCCTTTACCCAACATAACAGCCAACCGGCCAGCACTATTCACAAAAATCATTATTCAGTTTTAGCTCAACTTTGGCGAAGCCAAATTTGAGCTTTTGTCATGGCCCGTCAGCCGTCTGTCCAGGCCAACATTGGGGGTTTAGGGGATATTATTATTAGGGGCTACCTCCAAATTAAAGTAGTGTTAGGGTTAGGAGTGGGGTGGGGTTAGGGGTAGCCCCAGAGTAGGGCTTAAGGTTGGGGGTTAGGTCCTGGGGGTGGGTGGGGGTTAGGGTCTGGGGTGGGCTTTTAGGGTCAGGGTGGGGTAGGGTTAGGGTGTGGTTTTTGGGTAGAGGGGTGGAGTTAGGGTTAAATATAAGTTCTAGGGTGGAGGGGGTGGGGTTCTGGGTAAAATAAGGTTTGGGACATACAACATGTTTTTTTGGTAGCTCATAAACCCAAAATGTTGGAGCGTCCATATGTCAGTCTGTCCGTACGTCAACAATTGGATACGGCTCGGGCTAGAGGCCGTATTTATGAACCGATCTTTACAAAACTTCTTGGGTACCTTTGTTATGACTGTGGGACGAGAACGAGTGTTTTTGGGTGTGGTCTGAAATTCAAGCTGGCTGCCAGCCGCCATTTTGTACCGAAGATGCAGAAATCTGTTTTTTGTACAGAACTTCCATATGAAAGCTCTGATTTGAATAATTTTTTGTATGAATGTTTAGTACCATGAGATACATTACATGTCATACGGGTTTTTTTCTCGTGCTTAAATTATGCAAATCAGACTAACTTTGATTTATTTAGTGTTACTTTCAGCACTGTCAGTGCAAATGCCAATACGGCTTGGGCTAGAGGCCGCATTTATGAACTGATCTTTACGAAACTTCTTGGGTACCTTTGTTATCACCGTGGGACTAGAACGAGTGTTTTGGGGTCTGGTCTGAAATTCAAGATGGCTGCTGGCAGCCATTTTGTTCAAAATTAGGGGCAATCAGATTTTTGCGCAGAACTTCCACATGAAAGCTCTGATTTGAATAATTTTTTGTATGAATGTTTAGTACCATGAGATACATCACATATAATACTGTTTTTTTTCTCGTGCAGAAATTATGCAAATTAGATGAACTTTGATTTTTTCAGTGCTACTTACACACAGTAAGTACACATGTCAATACGGCTCAGGCAAGAGGCTGTATTTATCAACCGATCTTCACAAAACTTCTTGGGTACCTTTGTTATCACCTTGGGATGATTCTGTGATAGCCATTTTATTTTATATTTACTCAGTTGTTTGGGGTTTATTTTCATATAAATTGTTTGAAACCTCTTGTGCTTTTATCATTTTTATCCTCCCAAACATTCATAAATTAAACTGAACCTATCTGCAGGGCTAATGTCACCATATAAAATAAGTATGTTTCATGTTAATAACTCTTGAAAAATGTAGACAGCAGGTTGCATTCTGCTTTGTTTATTCACATTTAACCCTTTACCCAACATAACAGCCAACCGGCCAGCACTATTCACAAAAATCATTATTCAGTTTTAGCTCAACTTTGGCGAAGCCAAATTTGAGCTTTTGTCATGGCCCGTCAGCCGTCTGTCCAGGCCAACATTGGGGGTTTAGGGGATATTATTATTAGGGGCTACCTCCAAATTAAAGTAGTGTTAGGGTTAGGAGTGGGGTGGGGTTAGGGGTAGCCCCAGAGTAGGGCTTAAGGTTGGGGGTTAGGTCCTGGGGGTGGGTGGGGGTTAGGGTCTGGGGTGGGCTTTTAGGGTCAGGGTGGGGTAGGGTTAGGGTGTGGTTTTTGGGTAGAGGGGTGGAGTTAGGGTTAAATATAAGTTCTAGGGTGGAGGGGGTGGGGTTCTGGGTAAAATAAGGTTTGGGACATACAACATGTTTTTTTGGTAGCTCATAAACCCAAAATGTTGGAGCGTCCATATGTCAGTCTGTCCGTACGTCAACAATTGGATACGGCTCGGGCTAGAGGCCGTATTTATGAACCGATCTTTACAAAACTTCTTGGGTACCTTTGTTATGACTGTGGGACGAGAACGAGTGTTTTTGGGTGTGGTCTGAAATTCAAGCTGGCTGCCAGCCGCCATTTTGTACCGAAGATGCAGAAATCTGTTTTTTGTACAGAACTTCCATATGAAAGCTCTGATTTGAATAATTTTTTGTATGAATGTTTAGTACCATGAGATACATTACATGTCATACGGGTTTTTTTCTCGTGCTTAAATTATGCAAATCAGACTAACTTTGATTTATTTAGTGTTACTTTCAGCACTGTCAGTGCAAATGCCAATACGGCTTGGGCTAGAGGCCGCATTTATGAACTGATCTTTACGAAACTTCTTGGGTACCTTTGTTATCACCGTGGGACTAGAACGAGTGTTTTGGGGTCTGGTCTGAAATTCAAGATGGCTGCTGGCAGCCATTTTGTTCAAAATTAGGGGCAATCAGATTTTTGCGCAGAACTTCCACATGAAAGCTCTGATTTGAATAATTTTTTGTATGAATGTTTAGTACCATGAGATACATCACATATAATACTGTTTTTTTTCTCGTGCAGAAATTATGCAAATTAGATGAACTTTGATTTTTTCAGTGCTACTTACACACAGTAAGTACACATGTCAATACGGCTCAGGCAAGAGGCTGTATTTATCAACCGATCTTCACAAAACTTCTTGGGTACCTTTGTTATCACCTTGGGATGAGAACGAGTGTTTCTGGGTGCGGTCCAAAATTCAAGCTGGCTGCCAGTGGCCATTTTGTACCGAAATTAGGTCTAATCAGTTTTTTGTACACAACTTCTATACGGCTCAGGCTAGAGGCCGTATTTATGAACCGATCTTTACGAAACTTCTTGG
This sequence comes from Pictodentalium vernedei, assembly GCA_031216915.1. Lineage (NCBI taxonomy): Eukaryota > Metazoa > Mollusca > Scaphopoda > Dentaliida > Dentaliidae > Pictodentalium > Pictodentalium vernedei. Next base: position 271,427,344 of record CM062293.1, read on the forward strand.
GTACTTTTGTTATCACCGTGGGATGAGAACGAGTGTTTTTGGGTGTGGTCCGAAATTCAAGATGGCCACCAGCAGCCATTTTGTACCAAAATTAGTGCAATCAGTCTTTTCTGTATGAAAGTTCTGATTTGAATAAATTTTTGTATGAATGTTTAGTAAAATGGAATACATCACATATAATATGGGTTTTTTTCTTGTGCAGAAATTATGCAAATTAGATGAAGTTTGATTTATTTAGTGCTACTTATACACTGTAAGTGCACATGTCAATACGGCTCGGGCTAGAGGCTGTATTTATCAACCAATCTTCACGAAACTTCTTGGGTACCTTTGTTATCACCTTGGGATGAGAACGAGTGTTTCTGGATGCGGTCCAAAATTCAAGATGGCTGCCAGTGGCCATTTTGTACCGAAATTAGGTCCAATCAGTTTTTTGTCACAACTTCTATACAGCTCGTATTTATGAACTGATCTTCACGAAACTTCTTGGGTACCTTTGTTTTCACCTTGGGACAGGAATGAGTGTGTTTTGGGGTGCCTTTGTTATCACTGTGCTATGAGAACAAATATTTTGGGGTTCAGTCAGACCCACTTTGGGACTTCTTTTCTAGTTTAGCATCTGACTCTCACCCACCTTTACAATACTTTACCTATACATTTGTTGCAGGCTACGGTCAGTATTTATGTACAGACCGTTACAATACTTTGTATGTATCTTTGTTATCAGGGCATTACCTAGATATTTGTCATTGCTGTGTCACATACTATACATGTACATGTCTTGACAAGTTGAGCTACAGTGTCATTGACACTTTCATTTATCTCAAAAACATAGATTATGACCCCTCATTGGAACAAGCTATGTTTTTGATGCAACAAATGAAAAAATTTAGTTACTGAATAATTCTGTTTGCAAGTGTCATCTGCCTTTCGTGTTAGGTGTTAACAAGTAATTAATTGAAAATAGAATATGTTTTCATTTTTGGAATTCACAGAAAAAAAACGTTTCCACAGTCGTTTCCAATGAGGTGTCATAAGCCGAGTTTCAGTACTTTTTGAGAATAGAACAGGCTGGTTTTGGTCATTATGTTGAGTAAAGATTTGATACAGATGAGATTGACGCTGAGGCTGTACAGTGCACAGAGGATGCAGCCAATTTGTAAGGTGAAGGCTTAAAAGTTTTATAGAACTCAATTCATCATATCTTGTTAACTGATAGAAAGCAAGTTTAACCCTTGACCCATCATAACGGCCAAACGGCCAGTGCTATTCTAAAAAATCGCCAATTAATTTTCATTAGGGTTCTTGGACATCCCCTCTGCTGGTGTGATAGATGTGGTTGGTTATTTACCCAGGTATGCTAATGCAAAAAGCATTGTTCATTTGAAAAAACATGTTCCCTAATTGATATAGGAGATATAATTGTGGCAAATCCTTGTTAGTGAAAGGTTTTAATGCATTGTCAATATAATATTCAGCATAAATTCTAAAGCTTTTACTGATGATTAAAAACATAGTTTTGTACTCAAGTTCATGGTATGAAATGTGACACATAAGCATTACATTTATGAGAATGTAGGACGTTTCGGCCACAGACTTTATGGCCCGGACGTTTTGGCCTAGGATGTTAGGGACACAGACGTTTTGGACAAACATATTGGACAGGGTGGACGTTTGGGACATACATTTGTTTTTTTGAAGGGGGTGGTGGGGAGCGGGGAGGTTATAAACATAGAAGTAACAACAAAATTTCCATTTGTGACAGTTTTATTAGCTCACCTGACTGAAAGTCAGGGTGAGCTTTTCTGATCACTCTTCGTTCGTCGTCCGTCCGTCGTCCATCGTCCTGCGTGAAGGTGGTGTTTGAGCCTCTTTCTCCTAAACCACTGGCCACCTTTTAATTAAATTTCATGTAAGTAGTGGTTATATAGGGGCATTTTGATTTTTATGCAAATTAGGTTTCGGCTCATATTGAGCAGAGGGGTGGGGAAAAAATGGCCAAATTTTTTGAAAATCTTCTCATGAACCAGCAGTAGCAGAGACTTGATATATGGTATGCAGCTTTCTTTTAAGGTGTAGACTCAGATTTGTTCAAGAAAAGATTGATGGGCTATATTTGGCGTCGTTATGGGAGGGGCAAAATGTTTGGCCCCGCCCAAAATTTCTATTTTCCGAACCAAGAGGCTGATTTGAACCAAATTTTATGTGAGGGCTTATTGGGTCATAAGTACCTAATTTATGCCGAATGTTTTCTTCCCATAGCCCCGTGGGAACCACAGGAGCTAAAAATAGAAAAAAATTAAAATGCCCATATCTCCAAAACTGCACGGCACTGAGAATTTTTATTTGGTGTGAAGCTTCCTTAGGACCAACAGAAAGGATTGGTAAAAAAAAAAATGCCATCGGTTTTATCATAGGGTACAGTTTCGGGACTTTGAAAAAGTGCTGAGTCAGCACTTTTTAACACTGTAGGCAATGGGAAAAACATTAAAAAATCTTCTTCCCCAGATCTAGCAGGCAGAATCTTTTGATATTTGGTATGCCACTTTGTAGGGTGGATCTAATTCAAGTTTGTTCAAATCGGCCCCCTGGGTTCATTTTTGGGCTCAGTATAGGAGCCCGAATTCAAACTTAGTGCATTTCAGACAAATTTCTTAAAAAATCTTCTCCAGATCTAGCAGGCAGAATCTTTTGATATTTGGTATGCAACATTGTGGTGTGGATCTGATTCAAGTTTGTTCAAATCAGCCCCCTGGATTCATATTTGTGCTCACTATAAAATCTCGAATTCGAACTTAGTGCATTTCAGGCAAATTTCTTAAAAAATCTTCTTCTCCAGATCCAGCAGACAGAATCTTTTGATATTCGGTATGGAACATTGTGAGGTGGATCTGATTCAAGTTTGTTCAAATCGGCCTCCTAGGTTCATATTTGGGCTCACTATAGAAGCCCGAATTTGAACTTGGTGCATTTCGGGCAAATTTCTTAAAAAATCTTCTTCTCCAGATCCAGCAGGCAGAATCTTTTGATATTTGGTATGGAACATTGTGGGGTGGATCTGATTCAAGTTTGTTCAAATTGGCCCCCTGGGTTCATATTTGGGCTCAGTATAGGAGCCCAAATTTGAACTTAGTGCATTTCAGGCAAATTTCATTGAAAATCTTCTTCTCAAGATGCAGCAGGCAGAATCTTTTGATATTGGGTATGCAGCATGCTTAGGGGGTGAGATTCAAGTTTGTTCAAGCCAAGTCCCTGGGTTCATATTTTGGCTCACTGTGGTAGCCCGTATTATAACTCAGTTCAAAATGAGGAATTTTCTTTAAAAATCTTCTTCTTCAGATCCAGCAGTCAGAATGTTTTGATATTTGGTATGCAGCATCCTTAGGGGGTGAGATTCAAGTTTGTTCAAGCCATGACCCAAGGTCCATATCTGGGCTCACTGTGGGAGCTTGAATTGTAACTTAGTTCAAAATGAGGAATTTTCATAAAAAATCTTCTTTTTCAGATCCAGCAGTCGGAATGTTTTGATATGTGGTGTGTAGTATCCTTGGGGGGGGGGGGGGGGGGGGGGGGGATTCAAGTTTGTTAAAGCCAAGTCCCTGGGTCCATATTTGGGCTCCCTGTGGGAGCCCGAATTATAACTTAGTCAATATGAGGAATTTTTCTTAAAAAATCTTCTTCAGATTCAGCAGTCGGAATGTTTTGATATTTGGCATGCAGCAACCTTAGGTGGGTGAGATTCAAGTTTGTTCAAGCCAAGTCCCTTGGTTCATATTTGGGCTCACTATGAGAGCCCGAATGACAACTTAGTTCAAATGAGGAATTTTCTTTAAAAATCTTCTAAAGATCCAGCAGATGAATGCTTTTGATATTTTTTATGTAGCATCCTTCGTGGGGTAAGATTCAAGTTTATTCAAGCCATGTCCCTATGTCCATATTTGGGCTCACTGTGGGAGCTCGAATTTTAACTTAGTTCAAAATGAGGAATTTTCTTTAAAAATCTTCTTCAGATCCAGCAGTCGGAATGTTTTCATATTTGGTGTGCAGCATCCTTAGGGGGATGAGATTCAAGTTTGTTAAAGCCAAGTCCCTGGGTTTATATATGGGCTCCCTGTGGGATCCCGAATTATGACTTAGTTCAATATAAGGAATATTCTTTAAAAATCTTTTTTTTTTTAGATCCACTGGTCAGAATGTTTGGATATTTGGTATAAGCTTTTCTTAGGAGGAGCAGATGCAACTTGTTGAAATCAATTCTCTGGGTTGATATTTAGGCTACCATGTCAGGTGAGCACTTCAGGCCCTGGGGCCTCTTGTTTTATTTTATTATATTTATTGTACTTTTTCATAAAGATATTACAAATATAACACATACCACATTTTTACACAACAACTAAGCACATAGTATTTCTTCTCAACCTACTCACAATTGTTTACAACTGGCTGTAACAGAAGTGCAAGCCCTCCTTCAGAACTAACTCAAGCTAAGAAACTTTTACAAACAAGTTGGAAAAGTGAAAGAGTGAAAAAGATCGAAAAAGGGTCGAGCGAGACCGGCGCTTGACATTACAGGTACTCTCTCTGCACACCTCTTGCATTTACCGAGCGCATGCACAACAACCATGATGTCAGTTCCTTTTATTTCTGCCATTTTGACATGGTCGGAAATTTTGTGATTCGTGCTGTTTATTTGCTATTATCTTCGTGAACAACTTAATTTTGTATGTGCTTCTTGTCAATTCATGTGCAAGTGGACTGTATCCTTTATCAAGCTGTAAATTGCTTATTATTTCATAATATTTATGCTCATTTTTGCTTGTCTTCTCATGCATATTCTTGCTTTCCCCCCCCCCCCCCCCCTCCCTGTGTAAATGCGACCATTGTTGTTCGGTTTTCCATCGGCGGGAAGCTTGATTTCTTTGATCATCTTGGGGATTTTTTCCCAATTGAAATTATGCCTAAAACAATTCCTTGTACCTCTTGTTTGCAGGTGAAACATGTACACGATTCTCATGCTACTAATGTCACTTGCAACAATTGCACACAGGCCCATTCCTGTGGTATTTGTGGGGGTTTGGTCCTCTAAATTCTGGGCATCCATGAACAAGGTGGTTCTCTCCAGGGCTAGAACCCCTCATGCTCGGGGTAAGGGTAGCCGTACCTCTTCAGATATTTATGGGAGTGCATGTGGTGACTCTGTCATGCAGGATGTTGATCAGTCTCTTTCTGTAGCAAGTTCCTCTGCAACTGTTGACGGTGCTGGTGCTGTAATGCCTGAAGTGGAGACTGAGGTATCTTTGGCTTCTGATGTCACCCTTGAGGCGGCTGTTTTCATCGAGAGTTTCTCTGAGGTCAGCTCAGTGACACTCTCCGATTTGCCTCCTGTGCCGTTGACAGTTGCTGGGGAAGTTGTTCCTGCTGATCCTATCTTGTATGATAGTGGCTCTTCCATCTCTTCTGGGGATGGTGTACAGTCTCGGGGGTCCGAGACTGTATCTGCTGGTGTGTCTCTGAGCTCTCAGCCCCCCTGGCTTCTCAGCGAAGCTGTGCAGGGTTGCTGTCTGCTCCGTCTCATCTGGCTAGGTTTGCTCCTGGTCGGTTGGGCCGTTCGGTTGCTTCGGCAGCGATTCCTCGCCCCTCGAGCAAATCGTTTGTTGTTCCGCCTTCCCCTGCTGGTGTGCCGGCTAGCAGGATGGGGCTGGGGCTGGGGCATTGGCATCCAAGGCCTGATTTTTGGCAGAGGTCAGTGACAGCTGCTGTTAGCTGTCACTCTTGGAACCTTCCTCCAGTGATTCCTCACTGTGTTCCAAGTCTGGATGTCGATCGATGCTTGTTGACGGTCTCAGAGGATGGGCAATTGTGGCCTTCTATCGTGGAGAGGCTAATGGCAGGTTCCTGTCATTCTTGGGACAATCCTCCGATGTCTTCTCATCGTGTCCCAGGTTCAGCTACCGATCGACATACGCCATCAGTCTCTCTAGAGGATTTGCAGGTAGGGCCTTCTGTTCCGCAGAGGTCAGTGATTGCCCCTGGGTGTCACTCTTGGGACTATCCTGCGGTGTCTTCTCACCGTCTCCCTATTCTGTCTGCTCATCGACGTTCGTCGTCGGTCCCTTCTGAGGATTTGGGTTCTTCTGCTAGAAGGGTCCATTAGGAAGACACTTCGTCGGGAGCTGCTGCTATGAGGGATTCTGAGGGTGAGCTGCGACAGGCTGTTTTGCGCTCACCCAGTTGCTTTCTGGCGACCCTCAAGTTGGCTTCCCTGTGCCTCCTGAGGCACAACCTCCTTGGTCGGTCGCCGAGATAACTCGCCTTGCCCTTTGGATACTGTTCAGTATTCACAGGAGGTTCCTGCTGGTCAGCCCGAGTTTGGCTACGTCTCTTTTGCTACAGAGGATGACGATTTTCTTGAAGGCGATGGGCCCCCCTTGTCAGTCTTGGGGCAGGCTTTGGATTTTGTCCTTGGCTTATTGCCAGACATTCAGCCTTCAGACCAGCCATCAGTGACCGTCCGGCCGTGGTCCTCTGTGGAGCGCCGTAACCCTGTTGAGCCTTCTAGCTCTGGGGTTTTGCGTCCTCTGCAATCGGCTCAGGTTGTTGAGTCCTTCCAGGGCTTGGACGCCAAAATGCATTCCAAGGCCCTGAAGGGTTCTTTCTTGTCACGAGCTGATGCTTTTCTACCTCCATCGCAGTTTCGTGTTTACGAATCCGTCTGTCCACCAGTCTTCCAAGGGATGACTACTGTGGACGAAGATTCTTCTTCCCTCGGGTTGACTAAGCCTAAGTCAGCAGTTCTCTCGATGTCGGTCGTTGAATCTCTGAGGGGTCTGTCCCGAGAGATGCTGGGTATGTTATCTCTCGCGGACCATGTCGTCGCTGCCCTGGCCGCATATTTTCCGCCAGGGGAGTTTGATGATGCTCAGGTGCCTTTGCATGTTTCGTCGCAGGCTCTCATGAACCTGACACACGCTCACGCCTGTAACACGGCTAATTTGGAGCTTGCTCGCCAGGATGTGGTGTTGAATTCTTCTCCATCCCTTCCTTCTGAGCAGCATGCTGTTCTGAGGTCTGCTTCTTTGGTTGAACCTCAGCTGTTCCATGGATCCGTGGAAGCGGTCCGTGGTGGGGTTCTTCATCATTCGAAGGACCAGCTTTTGTTATGACAGCTGGACCAACCTGCTGCTGCGGGTGATGGTTGTTCCAGGCCTGCCAAGCGCCCCGCTGCATCAGCCACGCCTTCAGCTCCGTCCACTCTTTCTGCTCAGAAGAAGCGCCGACGCGGCAGCCTCAGGGAGGAAAGTCTCAGGACACTGTTGCTTCCCGAGGGGGTGGTTTCTCCTCTCAGGGCCTCATAGAGGCCACAAATGAAGGTCCTCACCTCGATTCGCCTCCAGTCGGGGGAGGGCTGTGGCTGTTTTTCGACCATTGGACAGAGATAATGTCAGATCCTTGGGTCCTCGACGTCATCCAATTCGGTCTGCGACTGTCCTTCCATTGGCACCCCTGTTTATCTCGGGTGCCCCTCCCAACTCAGGTCCCTTCCGATTCTCGGCGTCAGGACCTTCTGGTGCAGGAGTTCGACACTCTCCTCTCCAAAGGGGGGATTGAGGTGATCAGGAACACCCTTTCACCGGGGTTTTACTCGAGACTTTTCTTGGTACCGAAGAAAAATGGCCAGTTTCGTCCTGTCATCGATCTTAGTATCCTGAACAAGTCCATTATAGCACCTCGTTTCAGTATGGAGACTTTCCGGTCGGTTCGACGTTCAGTTCATCAGGGCGACTTTGCAGCCAGTATCGACTTGAAGGATGCCTATTTCCATGTACCCATTCATCTGGCGTCACAGAAATACCTTCGGTTCTCGTTTCGGGATCGAGTCTTTCAATTCAAAGCTCTCCCGTTTGGTTTGAACCTGGCCCCTTGGGCCTTCACCCGACTGATGCCACATGTGCTTGCTTTTCACCGTACTCAGTTGGCTGTGACTTCGTCAGCCTACCTGGACGACATCCTCCAATGGCACCACAATGCTGCAGTTCTGGAGTCCAATGTCCGGTGGTTGCTTGGCCTATTGGCGTCGCTGGGTTTCAGAGTCAATTGCGAGAAGTCGGATCTCCTTCCTTCTCAGCAATTTCGTCATTTGGGAATGGATTTCGACACTCTTCACAACGTGGTGTAGATTTCCAATGCTCGGGACCTGCTCCAATCTTCCTCAGATTCAGTGAGGACTTTCCTTCGGATGCTGGGCCTTTGCGGTTCGGTGACAGATCTCATTCCGCTGGGTCGCTTGTTTGTCCGACCTCTCCAACACTTCCTGTTGGATCATTGGCGTTCAAATGTGGATCCTCTGGACCTGGAACTTACTATTCCTCGATCCCTGCTTCGTCACCTCCACCCTTGGGCCGATGTTCACTGGTTGACTCAGGGTGACCCGTTGGATCTTCCTTCAGCCGATCGCATCCTTACTGTGGATTCTAGCGATCGGAGCTGGGGTGCGACGTTGGATCCTCTCGGTCTGTCTACTCATGGCGTGTGGGACAGTGAGCAGGTGGCCCTTCATATCAACCAGAAGGAGTTCTTTGCTCTTCTGTTGAGGTTTCGGCTTTGGATCTCTCACCTGTCGGACCACATTGTCCTACTTCTTTTGGACAATTCGACAGTGGTGGCTTACATACGGAATCAAGGAGGCACACATTCGATTCCCATGTATCGGCTATCTCGTGATCTTCTACTGTTGGTGCAGGATGTAAACGCTCGGGTGACCATTCGGCACATTCCTGGGCATCTCAATGTCCTAGCAGACTCCCTGTCCCGACTCTACAGTGTCCTTCCCACCGAATGGATGCTGCATCGGTCGGTGTTTCAGTCAACCTTTTTGCCACTCGCTGGAATCATCAGGTAGAGACGTTTGTCTCTCCTTGTCCAGATCCACTGGCATTTGCGATAGAAGCTCTGTCTCTGGACTGGACAGGTTGGATTGGCTGTGCCTTCCCTCCTGCACCGATTCTTCCTCAAGTCATGGCGAAGATTCGTGCTTGCAGTTGCAGGATCATTCTGATCGCACATCTGTCTCCACAGAGGGTGTGGATCAATCTGCTGCGGCCTCTGTTGGCAGATCGGCCAATTCGTCTACCTCTACATCACGATCTTCTTTCCCAGGGTCGTCCCAGGAAGTATCACAACAACCTGGCAAGCCTGTCCCTTCACGCCTGTCTTTTATCAGGTCCTGTCTCTGACATAGAGATTTTTCGAGACGATCAGTGGAGTGCATTTCTGCACCGCGGCGACATTCCACTGGCATGACTTATTCTGCTAAGGTTTTCTGCTGCTGGTGTACAGCTCAAAATGTAGATTACCGTAATCCGTCCATAGCTCAAATTGTGGATTTTCTGGTATACCTTTTTGACTCCAAGGGCCTCCAGCCTATTACTATAAAAGGCTATCGGTGTATGCTGTCTGATACTTTCTCGTATGTGGGAAAGTGGTGCATCGGTCGTAATCTTTTTCTCTCCAAACTAATTCGGCACTTTTCTTTGAAGAGGCCTCAAGTTTTACATCTTACACCCAAGTGGAACTTGGCATGGGTGTTGCCTTGTTTGGAGGGGGCGCCATTCGAGCCTTTATCAGAGACTGATATGCGTTTTCTCACCTATAAGACGGCTTTACTTCTAGCGTTTGCTTCTGCCAGACATGTCAGTGAGCTTCATGCGCTATCTGTTGATTCTGCTTTCTTGAGAAATGAGGCTAACAGTGTCACCTTCACTACTGATTGCTCTTTTCTGGCCAAGAATCCACATCCTGATTCAGTACCTCCTCCCATCTGCATTCGGGCTCTCCCTGCTGTCGATGGTCTTTGTCCTGTTCGTGCGATCAAGACTTACTTTAATCGCACTCAGTTCATTCGGAGGTGTCGGAAGAGATTCTTTTTGTCCCTCATTCCTAGGAGGCAGTCTGTCTCTTCCTATTCTATTTCCAGATGGATCTGTCTTGCAATCAAGCTGGCTTATTCCAGCTTGTCTGCTTCGAACCGGTTTAATGCTCGTGAGGTTCGTGCCATTTCTACATCCTGGACGTTCTCCAATTCTGTTTCGCTAAGGGATGTTATGAATGCGGCTTACTGGAGGAACGCTTCTACCTTCTCCTCCTTTTATCTCTGCCACCTACAGCAGCAATCTGAGGACCTTTTTTCTTCAGGCCCTCTCGTTGCACCTCATTAAATTGTTTTTCTCAAGGTTGTGCTTCGCTCAGCCTTGTTCTTTTCAGGTGCATTCTCTCTATCTTCATTACAGGTTTTGCTATTGTTCTCTGCCCTCCTTGCTTTTCTTTCTGCTGCTCTTGGTGGTATTGGTTTTGTGATTCACCTCCTATTGTTTATTCAGACAATTGTAAACAATTGTGAGTAGGTTGAGAAGAAATTAAAATTTTTTAGTAAATTTTGTTTCTTAACATACCTACCACAATTGTTTACCGGAAGCCCATCCTCCTTGGGGATATCTTTGATATCCATGCATCCCTGCTAAATCACAAACTTCTCGTTGGCGGAAATACAGAATTGACGTCACGGTTGTTGTGCATGCGCTCGGTAAGCGCAAGAGATGTGCAGGGAGAGTACCTGTAATGTCGAGTGCCGGTCTTGCTTGACCCTTTTTCAATCTTTTTCGTGCTTTTGCTCTTTTTCACTTTTCCAACTTGTTTGGAAAAGTTTCTTAGCTTGAGTTAGTTTCCAAGTAGGGCTTGAACTTACGTTACAGCCAATTGTAAACAATTGTGGTAGGTATGTTAAGAAACAAAATTTACTAAAAAAATTTTTTAATATTTTTAGCACTTTTTTTTAGTATTTGTAGCAACAGAAAAGCACATGATATATTTTAGTGCATTTTAAACCCTTTACACTTGTAAAATAATTCTCGTATAACTAAATAAAAAAATTCTTTTTTTTCTTGTTCATAATTCTTCAGTCCAGATTATACCTTATGACTCTATTCTTGAACAAGCTCAATGAGCTCATTCAAGTGGGGGTCATAAGTTATAATTTAGAAGAAAAATTCTTTTATTCTTGTTCACTATTCTTCTGGTCAACAAGCTATAATTATATATTAGGTTGACCACCACAAAGATTGTGACTTACACCACGGAGGAATTCAGGGATGGTTTTACGACCAGAGACCCTATCTTCACACAAGTTACTCAGACAACAGAAGGAGAAGAGAAAAATACATTGCCATCAAAAGCTGAAGCTAAATTACTATAAAAACATATCCTAGTTAACAGAAGGATTGAAACCAAATGAAACAATAGAGTAAGCTGACTGAAAGTCAGAGTATTACTATCACAACATATTAGCTTTATTTCAGGCTTCAGCCAACCATAATTAACACTTGAACAAGCCTACAGCTCTTACTTTTTTACAGGTTTTTTCTCCAAAAAAGTTTTCAGTATATATATATACAAAAAATATATTCAAAATAAATAAATAATAAGAAATATATGCACATTGGCCGAAATATCCGTGTCCGAAACATCCTAAGCCGAAACGTCTGAGCCGAAACATCCGTGGCCAAAATGTCCGTCCACCCATTTATCAACATGAAACTTTGAATTGTCACCATGATCATTTCGAAGATAACACACCCCCCTCTAACCATAGCTGTTATCTGAAGAGAATATTGCTTCCTATATGGTAACAACATTTCTAACTCGGCCAACTGAAGTCAGGGTGTGTTACAATAATTACTCTTCATCTGTTGTGAGGATGGAGTAATGGGTCTTCTTCAAAAAGGGGTCTTGTCAAAATATAACCACACCAAAATGTAACATTTTATTTTGGTCAAAACGTAATATATTTTGGTCAAAATGTAATATATTTTGGTCAAAATGTAATATATTTTGGTCAAGATGTAACTTTTTTGGTCAAAACGTAACTTTTTCCTGGTCAAAACGTAAATTCTTCCTGATTACGTAAAATGTTATAGGTCAGAAGGTAACATTTTATTGGGCAAAACGGAACCTTTTCAGTCAAAACATAAAATTTATTTCTTATGGTCGAAACATAACATTCCGAAGGTCAAAACATAACATTCCGATCCAAAACCAATCCCTGGGTGGAAGTTATCTAAAGTGAGCAGCATATAAATGATTGGCTAAACTTGACTGCATCCCTTTGTTGCAGTTGTGATATATCCATAGATGCTGAAAATAACCCTAAACACCAATAAATAAATGAAAGATGGATGATAAGTTTTTTGTATGGTGGAACACATGAACTTCCTGCACTGTTGAGTGGTCTACTCATTTGAATGAACCATCATATCCAACCTGTTATCTTTGCATTGGGGGGCACGGTGGCTCAGTTGGTAGAGGTGCAGGCTGCAAGCCGAGAGGTCCTCAGTTCGAATCCCACCTGCGGCAACCGCGTTGTGTCCTTGGGCATGACACTTCACCCCCATTGCCCACGTGGGGGCACAGTGATGCTGTGTACTAAGGCGATGGTGCACCTGTCTTCAACCAGTGCTAACCCTGCTTGTGTGGAGTTGGTATGCTGGGGAGCTGACAGTTGCTTGCCATTGCTCGGTGGTTCTCTCCGGGTACTCCGGCTTCCTCCACCTGTAAAACTGTCACGGCCATGGTTAGCCATTGTGCAGAAATATGTGACCTTAAACACCAATGAATAAATAAATAAATAATCTTTGCGTTATATTTTTAGGTTGTTTATATGGATTGCTCTCTCATTTTAAAGATCCTAATGGCTCTCTTGCAATGTTCTTAAGTCTATTGTATCAGATATCCAGTTTTCTCCTCAAATATTGATACTCTACCATCAAATCATAGCTATTTGGGCTCTTCCAATAAATCTCCTACACACGTGAATTGTAATTTGGATTAAAAAACTTAATTTCTATTCCAACACTCTCTGAAACAATTCCATGAAAAAGACGAACAAAAACAAATGCTATCACGGGACTAGAAGTAGATTGAGTCTATTGATGAAACTACCCAGTAGGCCACACACCTTGAGAAGTTTGTTACTTCAGTGAATTCAGATCAGTGTAATTTGTAAATTCAACATTTCACTGTGCTTTGTATAATTTCGTATTCCCATGGAATAAACTCTGCAAAATGTTAGACATGTTGGACTATGTGTGTGTCATTTTCATATCTATAGGAGGATTCTTCGTATTTAAAAATGATACTGTCCAACCCCAAACCTGTGGAGCAATTGTGCGGGCTGTTACATGTCAAGTGTTTGTAAGTTTTTATTAGTATTAACTACAATGCTGATATTAGTTTGATATCACCCAACAATTCTAATGAGTTTCCACAATCAAAGTGAGCTAGTCGAGGGCAAAGGTTTTGCTTAGCACCTGGATGTGACTCAAATAACAAATGGGTAATAACAGCGCAAACTCATATTACCTTCATGGTTTAGAATCTTCAGTATCATTGCTATATGTTTCAGCCACTTTAGCCAATCAAAAGACATGTTCAGTGCAGATAAAGAGAAAAAAATGTTTGTACAAGGGTAATTTTAGTTCTGGGAGGGTTGATCCAAACCTCAATTTTCAGAACCCCTAAGCCAATTTGAATGACATTTACACCTAACACAGGAGGGTGACAGCTACTTAATTTATGCAAAAATTTTCCCCTGATTCCCTTACAGACTAAAAATAGAACATAATTTCAAATTGCATTTTTTTTTTCAGAAACTTCACACCACAAGCAATTTAATTTTTTGTGTGAAAATATCCTCAGGAGGTAAGCTGATTGATAAAAAATCTTGCTCAGCTTTATTGAGGGACCCATATAGGGGTTCACCATTGTAACACTGGATATTCAGGAAAACATTAAAACAAGAGGCCCCAGGGGGGCCGAGGGCGCTCACCTGACATGGTAGCCTAAATATCAATCCAGGGAATTGATTTCAACAAGTTGCATCTGCCCCTCCTGAGAAAAGCTTATACCAAATATCCAAAGATTCTGACCAGTGGATCTAAAAAAAAAGGATTTTTAAAAAATATTTCTCATAGTGATGTAAATAATAATTCGGAGCCCAAATAAATATGAACCCAGGGACTGGGCTTGAACAAACTTGAATCTCACCTCCAGTGGGATGCTGTATCCCAATTATCAAAAGATTCTGACTGGTGGATGTGAAGAAGATTTTTAAAGAATATTCCTCATATTGAACTAAGTTATAATTCGGGCTCCCACAGGGAGCCCAAATATGAACCCAGAGACTTGGCTTTAACAAACTTGAATCTCACCCCCTAAGGATGCTGCACACCAAATATCAAAACATTCTGACTGCTGGATCTGAAGAAAAAGATTTTTTAAGAAAATTACAATTCGAGCTCCCACAGTGAGCCCAAATATGGACCTAGGGACATGGCTTGAACAAACTTGAATCCTACCCCCCTAAGGATGCTGCATACCAAATATCAAAAGCATTCTGACTGCTGGATCTGAAGAAGAAGATTTTTAAAGAAAAATTACTCATATTGAACTAAGTTATAATTCGGGCTCCCACAGGGACCCCAAATATGAACCCAGGGACTTGGCTTTAACAAACTTGAATCTCACCCCCCTAAAGATGCTGCACACCAAATATCAAAACATTCCGACTGCTGGATCTGAAGAAAAAGATTTTTTAAGAAAATTTCTCATTTTGAACTAAGTTACAATTCGAGCTCCCACAGTGAGCCCAAGTATGGACCTAGGGACATGTCTTGAACAAACGTGAATCTCACCCCCCTAAGGATGCTGCATACCAAATATCAAAACATTCCGACTGTTGGATCTGAAGAAGAAGATTTTTAAAGAAAATTCCTCATTTTGAACTAAGTTATAATTCGGACTCCCACATTGAGCCCAAATATGAACCCAGGAACTTGGCTTGAACAAACTTGAATCTCACTCTCCTAAGCATGCTGCATACCAAATAGCAAAAGATTCTGATGGGCAGATCTGAAGAAGAAGATTTTTAAAGAATATTCCTCATACTGCACCAATTTAAACATTTGGGCCCCAATAGAGAGCCCAAATATGGACACAGGGATTTGATTTCAATAAACATGTGAAACAATCTTCCAAAGATGTTATATGTGAAATTTGAAAGCTTTTGGAGCAGTGGTTTGGGAGAAACGTATTCTTAAATGTTTTTCCTATTACCCACAGTGTTAAAAAATGCTGACTCAGCACTTTTTCAAAGTCCCCAAAAAGTACCCCATGATAAAACCGATAGCAATTTTTTGTGACCATTCCATTCTGTTGGTCCTAAGGAAGCTTCACACCAAATAAGAAATCTCAGTGCCGTGTAGTTTTGGAGATATGGGCGTTTTAATTTTTTTCTATTTTTTAGCTCTTGTGGTTCCCATGGGGCGACGGGAAAACAATTTGTGCATAAATTAAGTACTTATGACCCAATAAGCCCTCATATCAAATTTGGCTCAAATCTGCCTCTCGGTTTGGAAAATATAAATTTTGGGCGGGGCAAAAATTCTTGCCCCTCCCATAACGAAGGCAAATATAGCTCCTCAAACTTCTCTTGAACAAATCTGAGTCCACACCTCAAAAGGAAGATGCACACCAAATATCAAGTCTCTGCTACTGCTGGTTCATGAGAAGATTTTTTAAGATTTAAGCACACTTTTTGGGCATGGCCCTACCGAGGGGCGAGGCAACTTGATTTGAACAATATCAAATTGCAATGTCATAACAAACTGTTATCTCAAATATCAATTAAATTGGTTCAGCCGTTTGGGCGGAGAAGACGCAAACACCATGTTCACGGACGACAGACGACGGATGGTGAGTGATCACTATAGCTCTCCTGACTGAAAGTCAGGTGAGCTAAAAAAGACTAAATGTTATTTAGGGGTGTAATGGGACCCCAGATTTTAATGCTATGGTTAATTAAGAAAAATCTTTCCCCACACCTCTGCTCCAAACACCTCATTATGTAATATATGATTGTAAAGATGTTTTGAAACCAACCTCCTATGGGCATATTCCGGAGGGTTATGGGACATTAGATTTTAATATGGTAGGTAGTGAGAAAATAACTTTCATTAATCTTCTCCCAAACCACTGCTCCAAAGAATTTATAATCTGACCTTTTACACACTGATTTAACATTTTTATATGGATTGTT
Source organism: Pictodentalium vernedei (assembly GCA_031216915.1). Taxonomy (NCBI): domain Eukaryota; kingdom Metazoa; phylum Mollusca; class Scaphopoda; order Dentaliida; family Dentaliidae; genus Pictodentalium; species Pictodentalium vernedei. The sequence continues at coordinate 271,443,488 of CM062293.1, forward strand.
CACAGGTTTAGCCTCGGAGTCATATTCAGGGGGCTTCTGGGAGATCCCGATTTTAACACTGTGGGGAAAGAAGAAAACAGTTTAAAGATCTTTTTCTTCTTGTTATATATGTACAGGGGAACACTATTAATTGAACAGTTAGCAAAAATTACTGGTCAGTTCTGGAGTACTGGAATTCTGGAGGTAAACTTTGTATTTATTCTATTATATCTTGTTTGACACAGAATCTTCAGTATCATTGCTATATGTTTCAGCCACTTTAGCCAATCAAAAGACATGTTCAGTGCTGATAAAGAGAAAAAAATGTTTGTACAAGGGTAATTTTAGTTCTGGGAGGGTTGATCCAAACCTCAATTTTCAGAACCCCTATGCCAATTTGAATGACATTTACACCTAACACAGGAGGGTGATCAATTCACCCCGCTTACCCACCCCCTAAGCTATGGATATCTGACTTACTGGTGGATCTGAAGAAGAAGATTTTAAAATAATTTTCCTCATATTGTATTAAGTTAAAATTCAGGCCTCCACAGGGAGCCCAAATATGAACAATCTAGATTCTGCTCTTCTTATGGATGCTTTATACACAAACTAGAATCTGCTCTTCTTATGGTGCTATATACCATATCTCAAAAGCTTCTCACTGGTGATTCTGAAGAATAGTTTGAAAATAATTTGGGTTCTCACTGGGAGCCTAAGTATAAACCCAGGTACTAGATTTGAACAAACTGGAATCTGCCATCCCTGAGGATGCTGGATGCCAAATATCAAAAGATTTTAAAATAATATCCCTCCTATTGTCCACAGTATACATTTGGGCTCTCATAGGGTGTCCAAATATATACCTACAGACTTTATTTGAACAAACTAGAATCGGCCATTCCAAAGGATGCTGTATACCAAATATCAGACCAAATAATACCAGATATATTAAACTGATTGAACTGATGGTTCTGAAGAAGATCTTTAAAGAATTTTCCTCATATTGCACTAACTTAAAATTGGGGCACCCTCAGGATATAAACAAGTGGCCTTAATCTCTCGCCTGATAAAATTGTTTAAAAAATAAATGATTTAAGGTCACATTCAGCATATACATGTTAATATAGTTAATCTAATTTAGCTTAGGGGGTGGGGAAGCGGGGTGAATTGATTTTTTCCATAAAATCACTCAAAATCCTTTCAAAATCCATTTTGAAGCAAAGCAAAGAGCAAAAAAAAATCACCCAGTGGACCTCTCCCACTGTCCCCAATCCATGAGATCAACTGGGTGAAAGTTTGTTTGTTTGTTTTTGTGTTTTTTTTTGCATATAATCACTCAAAATACTCAAAATATTGTTCTAGAGGAAAAAAAATTGACCTCTGGACGATTACACTCCCCAGGCCTCAAGTTACCTGGTGGGCTCCCATTTGAACAAATGTTAATCTTATGTACTCACATTTACATCCAACTAAACTTTACCACAATCAGCTCTGTTATGTGTGGACCCAATTCATTTAGACAAATAGTAAACTCTCCATTGGGTTCCATTTTAAATTTCAAACCCTTCTATAAGGGTGCCCACCAAATTCAGTGATGCATATTACTTTGAACAAGCCTTAATCTAGGAGTCACAGTAAAGCTACCAGATGGATCCGAAGAATCTTTGAAGAATATTCCTCATTCTGCACTATGTTAAAATTCAGGCACCCACACCCACAGTTACCAAACTATGAGTTCGGGGATTTTATTTGAACAAATTTGAATCTCGCCACACTAACAATGTCAATACTATGTAACAAAAGAATCTGCCTCATTGATGTGAAGAAGATTTTTTAAGAAATATAGTCCTTATATTGCACCAAGTTAAACTGACCCAAGGATTTATATAAACACATATAAACCACACCACGGGTGAGTCTATTTGCCTCTGATGAGTTCGGTCAGACTAAACATTACAGACTATCCAGGATAACCATACAGCAGGTTCCCTTGAACTTATTCAAGTTGGTCTGTTGCACTGACCCAAGGACTTGATTTGAACAAACTTGAATCTCAATCTCCTAAGTTTGCTGCATAGCAAATATCATAAGATTCTGACTGATGAATCTTAAGAAGATTTTTAAAGGAATTTCATATTTCACTAAGTTAAATTTATTTATTTATTTATTTATTGATGTTTAAGGTCACATATTTATGCACAATGGCTAATCATGACCGTGACAGTTTTACGGGTGGAGGAAGCCGGAGTACCCGGAGAGAACCACTGAGCAACGACGAGCAGCTGCCAGCTCCCCAACATCTTAACCCCGCACTGCAGCACAGGCAGGGTTAGATTGGTTGAAGACATGCATATCATCGACGTGAAGTACGCCTTAGTACACGGCGTCATCGTGCCCCCATGCAAGTTAAATTTAGGTTGTCATTGCAACCCCAAATGTGAAACCGGGGACTTGATTTGAACAAACTGGAATCTTACCCCACTAAGGATACTGCAAACCAAGTATCAAATGATTCTGGCTGGGATATCTGAAGAAGGTTTTTAAAGAATATTCCTCACAATGAACGTTAAAATTTGGGCTGCTACAAGGAGCTCAAATATAACTCCAGGGACTTGCTTTGAACAAACTTCAATCTAACACTCCTAAAGATGCTGTATACCGAATATCAAGAGATTTTGGGAGGTAGTTCTGAAGAAGATTTTAAAAGAATTTTTCTCATATTGTTAAGTCAAAACTTTGGATTTCCACAGGGAGCCCATATATGAATACAGGGAATTGATTTGAACAAACTTAAATCTCACCACAATAAGGATGCTTCATACCAAATATCAAAAGAGTTTGACTGATGGATCTGAAGATGAGTAAATAAAGAATATTCCACATACTATACTAAGTTAAAACTCAGGCTCCCATGGAGAGCCAAATATGACCCCACAGACTTGATTTGAGCTAACTTGAATCTGAACCTACTAAGGTTCCTGCATACCAAATATCAAAAGATTTTGACTGATGGATCTGAAGAAGATGATTTTTAACCCTTTACCTAACACGAAAAGCAGACGACACTTGCAAATAAAATACTTGAATAACTAATTTTTTTCATTTTTTATCACAAAAACATAGCTTATGACCCCTGGAATGTCTACCTGGATGTTCAGCATGACATGCCCTCTCAAACATGCATTACATTATACTGTCTGCATTCAGCTGATGAGATGGGGTGGGGGGTCCATTGAGCGATTTTTGGGGTGATGTTATGCATAAACAAGAGCATTGCGAGGCGTGGCTAATTACGCCCATTAGCCATTTAGAATTTACCAACTTTGGTTGAGATCAAATGATCCAAAGTGGAGTTATCGGCCAGAAACCCAAAATGTTAATAGTCAAATTCTTAGTCATAAAAGGGTCATAATTCTTGTAAAAACTAGATGCTCTAAATAGCCTGTAATCGCTCACTTTCCATGGTAACTATGAGCCACAATTGTGGCCATGTTTGCAACATTACATCAACATTATAGGAGGATTATTGGTAGAAGGTGTCCCAGTCCTCAATCATGTGAATTTTCAAAACATTTGAGCTTGTAGTTTCAGAGGAGAAGAGTTTTCAAAATCGACTAATCAGACTCAAAGAATGCCTCTGGCGGCCACGTTTTTCATCCAACAGGAATAAAATGAGTAACATTTGTAGAGAACCTCTCATAGAACATGCCTGCCAAATTTGGTTCACATTGGCTCAGTAGTTCCAGAGAAGATGAAAATGTGATTTTCCATAGGGTTTCTATCGTAACTATGAGCCATAATTGCAGCCATATTTGCAACCCGGTCAAGATTAAATGAGGATCATTGGTAGAGGGTGTCTCAGTCATCAAGCATGTGAAGTTTCGAAAGATTTCGCCTTGTGGTTTTCAGAGGAGAATATTTTTGAAAATCCACCAATCAGAATCAAAGAATGCCTCTGGTGGCCATGTTTTCCATCCAATGGGAACAAAATGAGGTTTGTAGAGTACCTCCCATTCCTGTTACACTTGGTTCACATCGGCTCAGTAGTTCCAGAGAAGCAGATGAAAATGTTATTTTCCATAGGGTTTCTATAGTACCAAAAAGCCACAATTGCAGCCATGTTTACAACCCCATCAACATTAAATGAGGATCGTTGGTAGAGGGTGTTCCAGTCATCAGTCACTTGAAGTTTCAAAATATTTGGCCTTGTAGTTTCAAAGGTGAAGATTTCTTGAAAATCCACACATTTATGAATTCTGTTTAAAAAGAAAACCAATAAAAGGTTAAAGAATATTTTGAAAATTACAATTTTTTTTCAGACATTACTCTCTTTCAAATAGCTTTGGATAGGTAAAGGGTTACAGGAAACATAACATTTTATTCAAATAATTTGTCATATCTTAAATTATATCACAATTGACTGGTCAGCTCTATACAAAATAAACAAAAACCTCCATGCTTTCCAAACATCTGTCATCAAACAGTATTTCTGATAAGAATCTTGAGAGTAATATTAACTTAATTATAGCTGCAAACATGTTTACAGTACAAGTCAAAATAAGTTGTAGGATAACCACTATAATCTATGTATCTTTCTCTTCCTACATTGATAAGACCAGAAGCTGACATCATTTTCTGGAACACTCTCACCGATAGCTTTCCAGAAAATGATGTCAGATTCTGGTCTGATCAGTGCAGGAGCAACAGTATACTTAGTTTATTGCAGTTATGCTACAACTTATTTTGACTTGTACTGTATACACAATATTTTTGTGGTTTTCCCCAGTTCTCGGTTAAGAAAACTGGAACCAACCCATACCAGATTCTCAAAAAAACAAGTATTTTGCTGACATTGCTGATCTTCATGCAAACTGTAGAGGCATTGGGTTAAGCATTGGCGACCACGTATTTCCATCCTCTCATAGACCATTCCTGTCAAGTTTTGATTCAGATCAGCTCAGTAGTTCCAGAGAAGAAGAAGAAAGTGATTTCCCATAGGGTTTTTGTGGTAACTATAAGCCCCAACCTGCGGCCATGTTTGCAACCCAATCAACATCAAATGAGGATCGTTGGTAGAGGGGGTCATCGACCATGTGAAGTTTCAAAACATTTGGCCTTGTCGTTTCAGAGGGGAAGATTTTTTCAAAATCCACCAATCAGAATCAGAGAATGCCTCTGGTGGCCATGTTTTCCAACCAACAGGAACAAAAAGAGAATCCAACCAACAGGAACAAAAAGAGGATAGTTTGTAGAGAACCTCCCATAGGCCATTCCTGCAAAGTTTGGTTCACGTCAGCTCAGTAGTTCCATAGAATAAGATGAAAATGTGATTTCCCCTAGGGTTTCTATAATAACTATAAGCCGCAATTCCGGCCATGTTTGCAACCCGATCAACATTAAATGAGGATTGTTGGTAGAGAGTGTACCAGTCATTAACCATGCAAAGTTTCAAAACATTTGGCCTTGTGGTTTCCTTCAGAGAAAATTTTTCAAAATCCACCAATCAGAATCAAAGAATGCTTTTGTTACTGTGTTTTTCGATGCACAGTAACAAAATGAGGAGCATTTGTAGAGGACCTCCCATAGACTATCCCTGCCAGGTTTGGTTCAAGTCGGCTAAGTAGTTCCAGAGAAGATGAAAATATGTAATTTCCCATAGGGTTTCTATAGTAACTATAAGCCGCAATTAAACCCATTACAAAGGCAAATATTGATCCAAGAACTTCGTTTGAACAAACTTGATTCTACACCTCAAAAGGAAGCTCCATACCAAATATTAAGTCATTGTACCCATTGGTCCATGAGAAGAAGATTTTTTAAGAATTTTGGTGGAATTTCCCCCACCCCCTCCCTATGAGGTTGGGCAAGTTGATTTGAAAAAAACCCAAAAATGCGATGTCAGAACAAGCAATCACCTGAAATATAACAAAATTGGTTCAGCAGTTTAGGAGGGGCAGGTGCAAACACCATGTTCACAGACGATGGACGGCGAGTGACCACTATAGCTCATCCCGGCTTTCAGTCAGGTGAGCTAAAAAGGGCCATAACTCACGGAAAAATAAATGGACAGAATCCATATTTGAACTTGGCCTGTATTACTAGCTGGGGAATACACATACCAACTTTGAGATCAAATAAGGCAAACTGGAGTGATTGGTCGGAAACCAAACATGTTAATAGACGGTCAAATTCTAAGTTGAAAAAGGGCCACAACTCATGTAAAAATAATTGGATGGAACCCATATTCGAACTTGGCCTGTATTACTAGCTGGGTAATACACATATCAACTTTGATTGAAATCAAATAATCCAAACTGGAGTAATCGGTCGGAAACCAATTGTTTACGGACGGACAGACAGAAAGATGGACATGCAGACAGACCATTTACATAATACAACCGTTTTTACAATCGGGCGTATAAAAAATGAGTGGATGGTGTGGGTGTTCCAGTTGGTGGTTTTGAGGGACTCAAGTGATTTTATGAACACACATAAAATTTCCTTTGGGGCAGGGGGGGGGGGGGGGGATTTGCAAAACACTGATGCCGGGGTGAGTGGGTGGTCAAAGAGGACAAAAAAAACCCCATTTTTCCGATGCTTGCAAATTTTTTCCTCAGACACTTTTGGGCAAAATTGTATACCATAATCAGTGAAGTATCATTCAAGAACCAATAAAAAGACAAGTTATCAGGGGGTACCTAACATGGGTTATATACGATTATAAAACTGTTATTGTGGCTGAGCTATGATTCGGCTTATAGTGATACAATGTATGACATATTGAATAATGCAAGTTAAAATGCATCACTAATTGCAATTATCAAACACTGCACTCTAAGGATAAGTTATCTTGAGAGTGTTCCATTTGATTAAATTTCTAATATGTTCATCCTGGTGAGATCGGCTGGCTTAGATGAGGAGCAAAGACAATTATGTGAAGTCAGGAACAGACACAGATTTCAGCTGCAGGAACAATTCTGTACAACGATGTATCCAGACGTATTACGAAAACACCAATGACTCTTATTGCCATTGTAGGAAGTATGTAACGCAATAAACATTGAACCTGATTGAACTGGTAATTTATTTCAAACACATCTGAGAACACAGGTGTCAACAAAATCATGTACCAGACCTTCTAGGGCTGGACTTAAATTAAGTAATAAATCCCCTCCCCCAACCCAGCCATGCTCCACCCAAACCTTCGTCAAAAAAATTAACAAATACATAAATGACTAAACTCATTGTTTTTTGCATACACATACCGTGGAACCTCTCTTGAGAGACCAACATTTTTGCCAGACAAAAGGGGTCTTTCAGACAGGTGGTCCGTCAAGACCACCTGTCTTGAAAGACCACTTTTGTCTGGCCGAAATGGTATGTTGTCCTGTGTTGTCCACATAAAATACGCTCTAGCACAAAAGAGGTGGTTCCTCAAAAAGGTGGTCTCTAGAGAGAAGTTCCACTGTATATATGAATGGAGAACGCAATGGGTTCTGATGGGTTGAGTAATTTATGATATTTAATCCTTCACCTAACAATCTTTTCTAAAATACAAAAATAAAATAAAAATTCTCATATAACCATTACTGTTCAAAAAGGTTACTTGAAGTAAACACATGTATGGCTAAAATTAGAACTGACTCGAAGAGTCAGTTCTAATGTTATCCATATTTGTGTGGCTTTAGTGTGGGATATATTTGGATATATAATCCACTTTGAATGTTGTTGGTTTATTAGCCTTAAGAGACCACTTTGGTCTGATAAAACGGATGTTCTTTCAAGACCTGTCCTACTGTACAAGGTCAATCACTCAATACTGTATGATACAAGAGGCCCCACGGGGCCTGAAGAGCTCATCTTGTACAGAACACAATTTAAACAGAGTCCAAGAATGAGTCTACATTAAGCAAGCCATCTCCATAGGCTACACTGTCAATCCTTGAGTCCCTCAGGAGTGACAAAAATAGTCTGGGCATCATGCCTTTTCTTCAGTTGATCATAAGTAAAATGCAGAGCTCCCCTATGAAGCCCCTTGATACAACCTATGTGGATTAATCTTAGTACCTCTAGAGAGTACTGAATACAAAATTTTTAATTCTTCAGCAAAATGGCCAATTCTGGCTCCCATAGAGAGCCCAAATATTAACCCAGGCTCTTGATTTGAACACAGTTAAATCTGACTTCCCTAGAGATGTTGTGTACCGAATATGAAAGCATTCTGACTGTTTGATCTGAAGAAGAGAAATTGTAAAGAAATTTCTTCGAATTGCACTAAGTTCAAATTTGGGCTACCATAGCGAGCCCAAATATTGACCTATGGATCCGATTTGAACAAACTTGAATCTGACCCCCCCCCCTCTAGAGATGTTGTATACCAAATGTGAAAGCATTCTGACAAGTGAATCTGAAGAAGATTTTTGAAGAAATTCCCTCATATTGTACTAAGTTAAATTTCATGTTCCCATATGGAGCCCAAATATTAACCTAGGCACTCGAATTGAACAACCTGGAATCTGACTCCCCTTGAGATGTTGTATACCAAATATAAAAGCATTCCGACTGGTGGATCTGAAGAAGAAGATTTTTAAAGAAATTTTCTCATACTGCACTAAGTAAAAAGTTGGGCTACCATAGTGAGCCCAAATATATACCTAGGGATTTGATTTGAACAAACTTGAATCTAACCCCCATAGAGATGTTGCATACCAAATATCAAAGCATTCTGACTGATGGATCTGAAGAAGAAGATTTTTTTAAATTACCCTCCATATTGAACAAAGATAAAATTTGGGCTTCCGTAGGAAGCCCAAATATTAACCTAGGGACTTGGTTTGAACAATCTAGAATCTGACCCTCATAACAATGATGTATACCAAATATTAAAAGATTCTGACTGGTGGTTCTGAAGAAGAAGATTTTTAAAGAATATTCCCCATATTACCCTATGTTAAAACTTCGGGCTCCTGTAGAGAGCCCAAATATGAACCAATGAGCTTTATTTGAACAAACTTTTATCTGACCCCCCTATGAATGCTGTATACCAAATATCAAAAGATTCTGATGATTGGTTCTGGAGAAAAGATTTTTTTTAATTTTTGCAAATATGTTGACTCAGCATTTTTTCGATGCCCATTACAGAACACCCTAACACAACCGATGGCAATTTTTTTTTACCATTCAATTCTACTGGTCATAAGGATATTTCATACCAAATAAAAGCTCTCTGTTCCGTGGGGTTTGGGAAATATGGGCGTTTGAAAATATTTCTATTTTTAGCTCCCAGGGTTCCCATGGGGATGCGGGAATTTTTTTTTTTTTGCATGGGTCAAGTACTTATGACCCAATACTACCACAAACCAAATTTGGTTCATACCGGACCATCGGTTCAGAAAATAGAAATTTTGGGCGGGGCCAAAAATCTTACCCCTCCTATTACAAAGCCAAATATTACTTTACGAACTTCGTTTGAACAAACTTGATTCTACACCTCATATGGAAGCTCCATAGCAAACATCAAGTCATTGCACACACTGGTTCTTGAGAAGAAGATTTTTAAAATATTTTGGAGCATTTTCCCCCACTCCCTCCCTATGGGGCCGGGCATACTGAGTTGAACAAAATGAAATGCCCCTTTGGGACCATCACTCACACAAACTTTCACTTGAATTGGCCCAGTGGCTTTGGAGGAGAAGACCAAAATATGGTGTTGACGGACGACGGACAGGAAGCGATTAGATTAGCTCAGCTTGACTTTGTCAAGATGAGCTAAAAATTGGTTATGGTGCAGTATGGTGGGAAGGATGATGCAAAGCATGTATTTAGTGGGGGTGGGTGGTTCAGATAACCCCGGAAAAAAATTGTAAAGCTGGAAAAAAATTACATGGGGTGGGTGTGTGGGTCCTCCGACCGGTCAAAAACAAAAAATCGGCATCGGTGTCTGCAAATTTTTTCCTACCCCCCATCCCCCCTGTTTGGGGAGGAATTTGGTTGTGGTGGTGGTTGGGTGTCACATGGGTAGATTTTTTATTTTTGTTTAAAAATGCGTTTTGAAGGATTTCAAGTAATGCTAAAAAACAAAAATTAACCCAGGGGAGGGGGAGGAATGTCCATTCAGGGGGGGGGGGGGGGGTCTTCCAAAAAATTCCGGACACAAGGCCGGGGTGGGTGGGTGGTCGGATGGGGGCCAAAACACCTTTTTCCTGGAGTTGCAATTTTTTTCCTGGTGTTTTTTTTTTCAAATTATTTTCACATAACAAGGCTATATTGTTTAGTAGTCTAATAGGCACCTGTTTGTCAGGTAGGGTTAGTGAATAAGGCCCCACTAGGCTGATTAGGGGATTTGTTCTCTTTTTTTGTAAATTAAATTAGATGCATTAAAGAATAGTGTACTCCAGTTTGACTAAAACAATCAGTGGAAATTTATGAATTTTAATTTGGGAATGGTTAACATAATTTTCATAGCTGAATCATCACGGCACAATTTGGATTTTGCAATGAGAAGCAATGTGTTTAGCAGAACATCTAAAATAATGTAAAAAATTTACGGAAAACAATCTAAATGCCCAGTTTCTCTGGGTAGAGCTCTTGTAACCTGAAACTAATGAAATTCTCACTGTGCATCTTTGATATAAAACCCCACTTACTTAATTCAAGCTCATAGTGATAGTACCAGGGTTTTCACAAAGGGTTTGTCTGGCTATCTCGTGAAAACATGAAACAAAAGTTACAGTTAATATTTGAATTGAAAACTGACCCTGACTGAGCCAGAGTATATAGATGAGTAGCTGAGCATAATACAATGCAGCAAAAGAAGATTATTTTAATCCTCTATTTGATGTTCACAAAAGTAGTCTAATTCTTACATTATATGCTGTTATATGCAGAAATCAATGCTGACATTTTTTTCGGAGACGGATCAGGATGGACAGTGAGATTTACAATAGTGTTAGGTGACAGATTTTCAGCTTTCCTACACTATCAACTATCTTTTGAGTAATGACAATTAGCTGAAACCTCAAGCCTAGACACTTAGCCTGTAGACAGGTCATTAAAATTAAAACTTCTTCACTAAATTTAAACTGTTTCTTCAGTCTCGGAACTTAACACATGAATGATAATTATTATGAGAGCATTGAGGCCAGAACTTTCAGTTCAGCATTTGTAATTAATGCACTTCAATAATATGCCAGTATACACTATGCCATACTATATAGGCATATTATTGAAATGCATGAATTACAAATGCTCAACTGAAAGTTCTGTCATCAGGTATTAGAACCAACAGAACATAAAAATGTGAAAAAAAGCAGTTATCAGATAAGGATTCAAATTAAGGCAAGGATTGACAACTGGAAGCTCAGTGCAATAATTTTTCATTACCCACTGAGGTGATACACTGAAAAAATATAGGTGGTGGGGTGGGTGTCCAAGTGGTCAGAGGAAAAAAATATTTTTTTTGCACGTGGGTGGGTGGGTGGTGGTCAAAAGGTGGAAAAAAATATTTTAGGCCTTGTGTCCGGAATTTTTTGTTTGTTTTGGTGCTTACAAATAAGTTTTTAGGAATTTCAAGTAATTTTATGAAAAAAAAAAAAATTATCCCTTGGGGTGAAATTTTGGTGTGGTCCAGTGGGTGAGAGATATTATCCAGTGGGACACAGCCCCATCCCTTAACTTCGCACGGCTGGTGGTATGTCAGCACCTCAGGTGCAATCTCGGGTTTTTTTTGCTGTTCATTCATTGGATCCCACTATCAAGTTATCTCTTCATGTGGGTTCCTTTCCACTGGTCAGTTTGGATTATTTAAGGGGAATTTGTTATTGTTGGGAGTTTTGCTACTCAGTTGAGAATCACCAGCCACCTTAGCATGGGAATATAGGGATCCTCATGTCCATTCATCTGTGCATTCATCTATCCATGTGTGCATCCATTTGTCCATCCCAAATTTTTATCTGCAACCAGTTTCACACTGTCCATCGGATACTTTTGATATTTTGTATGAAAAATTTTCCAATAGATATTTTTTATATTTTGTGTGATGAAAAAGTGTGATACAAACTTGCACAAATTGTTATGCCAAATTCCTGCACAATCTTCAAGAGGTGTTGCCCCTTTTCACTTAGCTTACTGAACAAGTCCATCTCAAACTTTTATCTGCAACTGGTCTCCCACTTTCCATCGGATAATTTCATATTTTGTATGATGAATAACCATGGTGTGAACTTGCACATATCTTTACATCATGTTGCTGCTCCTTATTGTTGCAGAGTTTTTACCCTTTTTCACTTAGATTATTGAACAAAATTTTATCTGCAACTAGATAGGTGCGCAGTGGCGTCACGGTAACTGATTCTCGTCAGATCACCGAAGTTAAGCAACGTCGAGCACGGTTAGTAGTTGGATGGGTGACCATTTCAGCGACTGATTCGTGCTCCCGCGTTGTGTCCTTGGGCAAGGCACTTAACCCCGATTCCCTAGATGAGGACACGATGACGCTGTGTACTGCATGTCGATGATGCGCATGTCTTCAACCAATCTAACCCTGCCTGTGCCGCGGTGCAGAGTTATGATGTTGGAGAGCTGACAGCTGCCCGTCGTTGCTCAGTGGTTCTCTCCGGGTACTTCAGCTTCCTCCACCCATAAAACTGTCACCAACATGATATGACCCTGGCTGTTAATGTGTCGTTAAACCCTAATAAAAAAAAAATTAAATAAATCTGCAACTCGACTCTTACTTTCTAATGGATATTTTTTGTATGATGAACAACTGTGATATGAAATTGCATATATCATTATGCCAAGTTCCTGCACATTATTTTTCAAGAGTTATTGCCCTTTTTCACTTAGATTATTGAACAAGTCGGGCTCATAAATTTTATCTGCAACTTGTCTCACACTACCATTGGATATCTTTGATATGTTTGTTTGATGAATAATCAGGATATGAACTTCCGCATATTTCCATGCCATGTTGCTGCACCTGATTTCCCCAAGAGTTATTGCCCCCTTTTCACTTACATTATTGAACAAGTCAATTATGACTCTGTATCCACAACTAGTTTCAAAATTTTAACCCTTTACCCAACATAATGGTCAAAACTGGCCAGCACTATTCTACAAAATCGCCAATTAATTTTCATTATTTTTTCATTTTTTGTCTCAAAAACATAGGTTATGACCCCTCGTTGGGATGAGCTCATCAAACTCGTTCCAATGAGGGGTCATAACCTATTTTTTTGAGATAAAAAATGAAAAAAAATTAATTATTCAAGAATTTTTTTTGCAAGTGTCATCTGCTTTTCATGTGAGGTAAAGGGTTACCTGATTGACTTGATATTTTGAAAACTAAAGAACCATGATAAGAACATTCATGCATATTGTGTTATTCTGAGATGACACTTTTTCTAGTATATAATAACCTGCATTGACTGAAGTCTGGCACAGGTAGAGTCATCAGAGATGCTAGTCTATCTGTTTGATATCTCCACAACCTTTTAGCATGAGTAGGTAAACCGGTCAACCTGGTACTTAGAGATTCATTGGTCAATAGAGAAATGATCATTTCACTCCTCTTTTCAAAGATGAAATCTGTGACTTCAGTGCATGGTTTCAGTGACAGCATCTGAATATGCCTGGTTCCAGTTGTTTATTGAAAATAAATCAGGCTGATTCACTTCAGAGGAGGTTATAACTAGAAGGGGTATCAGTACCCCGTGGCTCACCAGCAGGTGGCCAATGTTAAGGGGTGGCTGGAGTAAAAAAAAATCCAAAACCTGCACACAAAAGTCCAAAATTAATGTAAATAATGAGCTAAAGGGTTAAATACTATAATAATAGCCCCAAGAAGCATGCGAACATAAAATAGGAAACATGGCAATATGCTACTAGGTAAGTCTCCACTTTGAAGAAAAGAAAGACAAACCTCAAAACCTGCACATAAAAGTAAAAAAAAAAAAGTATCACATTTGTTTCAATGGGTTAAAATTGAGAAAAATACCCTGATAATGTCACAGTAACCACCATGGCAATATGCCAGTAAGGTGAAACTCTACCTGAAAAATATCCACTTGGAAGAAAAGAAAGAAAAACCTCAAAACCTGCACATAAAAGTCCAAAAAGTATCACATTTGTTTCAAAGGGTTAAAATTTAGAAAAATATCCTGAAAATGTTACAGTAACCACCATGGCAATATGCCAGTGAGGTAAAACTCCACTTAAAAAAAATATCAAAACCTGTACACAAAAGTCAAAAACCTGCACATAAAAGTCCAAAATTGAGGTAAATAAGCAGCTAAAGGGTTAAATAATATAATACTAACCCCAAGAAGCATCCTAACATAAAATAGGAACCATAGCAATATGCTAGAAGGTAAGTCGCCAGAAAAGAAAGACAAACCTCAAAACCTGCACATAAAAGTCAAAAAAAGTATCACATTTGTTTCAAAGGGTTAAAGTTGAGAAAAATACCCTGCAAATGTCACAGTAACCACAATAGCAATATGCCAGTAAGGTGAAACTCTACTTGAAAAATATCCACTTGGAAGAAAAGAAAGACAAACTTCAAAACCTGCACATAAAAGTCAAAAAAGTATCACATGTGTTTCAAAGGGTTAAAATTGAGAAAAATACCCTGAAATGTTAAGGTAACCACTATGGCAATATGCCAGTAAGATAAAACTCCACTTGAAGACAAAATTTCAAAACCTGTACACAAAAGTCAAAAACCTGCACAGAAAAGTCAAAAACCTGTACACAAAAGTCCAAAATCCAAGTAACTAAGCATGGAAAGGGTTGAATAAAATATTACTATCCCTGAAAAGCATGCCGACATAAAAAAAGCAACAAAAAAATCAAAAATCAAAACCTGCACACAAAAGTTCAAAATGAATGAATCCAGACTATCGTTGGTGAGCCAATAAAAAAAACTAAGCATGTGGTGAAGTGATTTATTATTCCCAATCCCATACATATTAGCATGTTTGAGGAAAATCTAGTTGAAAAAAGTTTAGCATAAATCGAGAAGCTGTGGAATGGCATCTCCAAAAGCACATTGCATTCCTTGTGTTTTATTTATATATAGAGAAATTGACATATGGAACATCAATGCAGTGTTAAAATACATTGTGAACTGAAAGCAATCATTCTGAATGTACAAAGTTTGACATATGGAGCGTAAACATAATGTTAAAAGTAGACTGTGAACTGTAAACATTTTTTACAATAGTTGCTGATAAAAATTTCAGGTTTAGTCAATGTGAATTTGGGAAACAGAACAGACATTTGTGTGGTCTGTCGGTATGCTCCTATGCATGCTGTCAGCTCCCTGCAAAAGGTGAGCTTAATTGATCACTCTTCTACACCCTCTGTTGTGCCTAAAAATGCCTTTTTCTCAAAAACTAAGAATCAAATTTCTCCACAAACCTACATATGAAATTTTGCACTTATGGATGATAGACACAGGTTCTACAGTATGCCAAAGGAATATTATCATTGAAGAACACAACGCAAAACTCCAAATGGTCATCACAGCATCAATTTTTCTCACAATGTGACAAAAATTAAAGGCTCACAGTTCTCTCAAACAAGTATGTGAATCTATTGAGTGTGCTGAAGGATTTAAAAGGAATTGGGAAATGTCTACCAGCAGCCATATTTTACAGTCTCCAGTGATGGAAATTACATCTACATGTCACCCCACGCCTATGTATGAAAGTATGACCAGAGGAAGGATATAGGCAAAATATGAGTTGGATTTCTTGAGATGCAATGAAACTTAAGAACTTACTTGTTGGTGTTGAGTGACGTGGTCTGTGGAATGTGCTGGAGGATTAGACAGTTAAATCCAAGATGACTCCTAATGGTATCCGGACATAATGTCCGTAGGACAAAATGTCCAAGGACATCACGTCCTTGGACAAAATGTTCAAGGTTGTTCTGCAAAGGTGGACAAAATGTCCTTGAGGCAAAATACCCTCGACTAACTTGCACTGCTGGACTAAATACCCTCAGGACAAAATACCCTTAGACAATGCAAATCGAATATAAATATTGTAAAATAATATAACAAGGAAATAATATATAGCACAATTTACAGTCTAATCACGTGGCCAAGGGAATTCAAAACTTCTGTGATGTTTTTCTTTTTGTCCTTAAAGTCAATGCACAGGTTCTTGAGGCATTGTTGGTGGTCCTTTGTCACTTGCTTAACCCTCTTCTTTGGCGATTTGATGAGTGACTCTTTGTACAGATGTGTAATTGCCATGGAATGGTCCTTTCTGATAGCATCAATTGTAACCCAGACAGCTGCATGAAGGTAACCTATGAACTTATTGAATGCACTGTTCCAAGATTCACAGATATTATTTGTTCTGTGATCGTCATTTAGAGTAGAATCATTAACGTTCCAAAGAGGAGGTGGGTAAAGTGCTGGTACATGGCGAAACGTAATGCTTGGAATACCATCAGAAGATAATGCTGCTGGAACTTTTATTTGCCAGCCACATACGTTTTGTTGAAATAATCCACCAGGGGTTCAAGAATTTCCAGAGCAGAATCCATGATGTATTCCATCCCATTTTTCACCTCTTCCACAGGCAAAAAAGCTAAGGCATCCAACATTGAGCAGAAATGTCTTACTTCACTGTCATTCTTATACCGGTATGTATCAACACGTCCCAAAGCCTGTATCTTTCACCACGTGCACTGGGTATGGTGATAAAAACACCCTTGAAAATTTATATGCTGTCCTAAGACTGTCTTAACAGAATTCATCATGGCCTGCTCGAAGTCTATCACAATCTTTTCAGGATCTGGCGTATATCCGTTTATGTCACAGTCAGTCACAACAGCTTGCAGAAACTCATCATAAATATCCTGGGATTTCTCACTGAGAAAAGCATAAACACATGATATGGCAATGTCGCCAGGAGGGCACCGGATAACGTAAATTTGTTGAGTTTTGGTGCAGAAGAGAAGCAGCCATCCATATACCACACTTTCGAATAACATAAGTGTCTGAGTCCAGTCTCCGAACCGCAGACAAGCATTCTTTTGTACATTTCTGGACCATCGTCATGAATGAGAAAGTTGTCGAAACTTGGCTCACCAGTTGTCTTCCACTAGCCGTCAATAATCAGGTCTTTGAGATGTGATGGATCTTTTGGAAGAGTACCTTGTCTGTTTCTCCTGATGAGACGCTTTACTGTGTCATTGTTACCCATCGCTGCAGGTTCTTCTAGTGGCTTATGACTTACAAAATCTGCAAGGATTTGTACTGGACGACCTCTATTCACTCTTGCTGAGTCTTTGATTTCCGAACGTACCTTAGTAGCTTCAACTTTTGCTGTATTTGGGGCATGATTATGCTCTGTGACTTTTAGAACCTCAGTTATCTGCAATAGAGAAAAAAACAGTAAATGGTGAGAACTAGATGGAGAGTGTTTTGAGACTGGGTGCCCAGTTAAGCACTTTAAATTCAAACAATATACATGTATCCTGTGTACACCAATTCAACTTCGGCTGTACAGTCTTCACATTTTAGGGGAACAGGAAGATTCGACCCCGGGAACTAGATGGAGAGTGTTTTGAGACTGGGTGCCCAGTAAAGCACTTTAAACTCAAACAATGAATGTACATGAAACATTGCTTGTGCAGAGGTCATATGTACATAATTTGATAGGACTTCAAGTTTTAACTGTACATGTAATGAGACAAAATTTCATAAAATTGGTTCAGATATATTTAATTTGATAATGGTGTTCTAAATTCTGAATTTGGAAATGATACATGCCCAGTTAAGCACTTTAAATTCAAACAATATACATGTATCCTGTGTACACCAATTCTACTTCGTATAACTTTAATTGTTTGTTCAGGACAAAAATCGAATTGACTTACCTCAACATCTGTATGAACAGTGGATTTACAATCAAATGCAGCTCTGTTGGCACATGCCCATCGAATGGTTGATTTGGTTGTAGATTATTTGGTGTACATATATCCATCAAGAACTAACTTTTTGCCACCTTTGTTACTAGTAAGTACCTCCATGATTGAAGACTGTTTAATGACCAATTCAGACTGATGTCCAATATATAGTTTGCTGTGTGTTTATCTTTCAAAAACATTGCTGTACATCAAAGAAATGAATGCTCAGTACTGCAGTTTGACAGTTTTCATAGCAATACACATTCCCTACATGAAAAAGGGGGGGTCAGTCTTTAGATGCAGGTACCAAACAGTTTTGACTGTTTTGATAGCTAAATTGGGAACAGTTTGTCAAAGACCACTCACACATACACCACAAACTCATCAATGATATTCATGGCAATCTAATAACATGAAAAATATCTAATTAAGTTTCAAAATAATTATGAAAAAATAAACTAAAATTTGGGAAAGTACAAAAAATGGAAAAAAATAAAATTGGACATTTTGTCCACCGTGGCAAATTCATCAAGGACACTCTGTCCAAGGACATTATGTCCTAAGGACATTATGTCCAAGGGGTATTTTTTGTAGGACATTTTATCCTTGGACATTTTGTCCAAAGGACATTATGTCCTACAATCCTCCTAATAGCCAGGTTGTCTGAGCCTCATCAATGAAAATAGGTGGCTAAAGTCACCTGAATCCTGCATATGAAATTTCACAATCATCAGAGAAGTGATAAAGACTTGGGTGTGCTAAAAGAAATGCCATTAAAAACTATGCAAAATTCAAGAGAGCTGTCATAGCAGCCTTTTTCTGTCAAAATGCCACAAAACTCTATATATTACTCCTGGATTTCTTACTTAACAGGTACATGAAATCTCAGAATCATCAGTTGATGTATGAAGGCAGAAGGTCATGCAAAAGGATTCAACCACAAAAATCAACGATGGTTGACCATGTTTTTTTTCTGTTTTGGGCACTGAAACTATGTAAATCACATATATATTTCCCCAAAACCAACTTATAAAATTTTGCATTGATCAGATGTGTGGCATGCTGAAGAAATGCCATTGTTGGTGCAACATCCAGGAAGGCCACTGGTAGTCATAATTTTTTTAAGCTTAGGGTGAAACTGATAGGTCACATCCAGATGTCATACCAATCCTGAATAGGAAATTTTGTAAATCTAATTTACAAGCTATAGAGGGTGCCAAAGATTTCTGGCCAGGGGGTGTTTTGTGTGTTTGTGGGGCCTCAAGTAGTCTGGGCAACTTGAAATGAAGAATACACCCATGTTTATTCTTTTTAACTGGTAGAGTGCAAAATTATTTTGGGTCTGCAAAATTTGTTCACGTCTTTGCCTTGTTACAATTTCCTTCCTATAAATTGTAACATGGCAAATCAATACAGACTAAATAATTTCACTTTTTTTTTAAGATAATACAAAGCACATCCCTAGAATACAAAGCTTTTAAGTTGTGGTAGCCACACTTAGGAGTGAAGTCCAAATTTGGGTGTCCTCCCCTGTGGGAACCCCATGAAGTGAAGCAATGCTTGTTCACTGTGGTAACGAAACTCTGTTTGACTGGTTAATTAGGACCCCGTCACCAATGCTTGGGGTGGAAGTCCTCTAAAATGGGCATCATGGGTATAAACGATTGACTAAACTTGACTTTATCTCCATGTTGCTGTCATGATTAGCCATTGTGCAGAAATATGTGACCTTATACACCAATACATGTAAATAAATAAATAAATAAATAAACAAGAGGCCCCACGGGGCCTGAGGGCGCTCACCTGATACTGGCCGAGTCATATCACCAAAATAGCAAGGGATTCTGCCTTGTGGTTATTATCAGTTTTTCAACATAAAAGTGTTTTCTCTACTTAGTAACCCAGAGTGTTCATATGTTAGATCCCCATATTGGGTACTCAATAATTTATCTATTTATTTATTGGAATTTAAGGTCACTTTCTAAGGCTACATCATTACAGAGGCATAATTATAATATCAGGTTTGGTCAATCGTTTATGCCTATTACTGCCCACTTTACAGGGCTTTCAACGCAGGAATTGGTTACTGGGCCCAATTTTATCAATAAACCAGAACTTGAACAAATTTCAATTTGCCGCTTCTAAGAAAACTAAAAATCAAATATCAAAAGATTCTGAGAGGAGTATCAGAAAAAAAAGATTTTTTAAGAATATTTCTCATACTGAATTAAGTTATACATTGGGCTCCCATAGGGAACCCAAAAACAAAAGCTTCTGAAGCAGTGGTTTGGGAGAAGAAGATTATTCAACGTTATTCCCATTACCTACAGTGTTAAAAAATGATGACTCGGCACTTTTAGTCCTGGAAAAGTACTTATGATAAAACCAATGGCATTTTTTTCACCATTCCTTTCTCCCGGCCCTAAGGAAGCTTCACATTGTATAAAAATTCTCAGTGCCATGTAGTTCTGGAAATATGGGCATTCAAAAAAAAAAAATTTTTTCAGCTCCTGTAGTTGCCGTGGGGGACAGGAAAACAATTTATGGCATAAATTAGGTATTTGTGACCCAATAAGCCCTCATATCAAATTTGGTTCAAATCGACCTCTTGGTTTGGAAAATAAAAATTTTGGTATAATTTGGGCTTCTACAGTGAGCCCAAATATGAACCAAGGGACTTGGCTTTAACAAACTTCACTCTCAGCCCCCCCCCCACCCCCCCCCCCCCCCCCCCCCCCCCCTACGAATGCTGTACATCAAATATCAAAAGATTTTGACTGGTGGATCTGAAAAAAAAATTTTTTTTAAAGAATATTGCTCATATTGAACTAAGTTATAATTTGTGCTCCCACAGGGAGACCAAATATGAGCCGAAGGACTTGACTTGAACAACTTGAATCTCACCTCCCTAAGCATACTGTATACCAAATATCAAAAGATTCTGACCGGTGGATGCGAAGAAGATTTTAAAAGAATATACCTCGTATTGCACTAAGTTACAATTTGGGTTCCCAAAGGGAGTCCAAATATGAACTCAGGGACTTGGCTTGAACAAACATCAATCTCACCCCCCTAAGGATGATGCATAGCAAATATCAAAAGATTCTGATTGGTGGATCCGAAGAAGAAGATTTTTAAAATATATCCCTCATATTGCACTAATTTGAACATTTGGGTTCCCATAGGGAACCCAAATATGGACCGAGGAATTTGATTTCTACAAATATGTGAATCAATGCTCCAAAGATGTTATATGTAAAATATGAAAGCTTTTAGAGCAGTGGTTTGGAAGAAAACAATTCTTTATTTTTTTCCCATTGCCTACTGTGTTAAAAAATACTGACTCAGCACTTTTTCAGAGTCCCGAAAAAGTACCCTATGATAAAACCGATAGCAATTTTTTTTTACCAATCCTTTCTGTTGGTCCCAAGAAAGCTTCACACCAAATAAAAATTCTCACTGCTGTGCAGTTTTTGAGATATAGGCGTTTTAATTTTTTTCTATTTTTAGCTCCTGTGGTTCCCACGGGGCTACAGGAAAAAAAATTTCTGCATAAATTAGGTACTTATGACCCAATAAGCCCTCACATAAAATTTGGTTCAAATTGGCCTCTCGGTTTAAAAAATAGAAATTTGGGGTGGGGCCAAAATTTTTGCTCCTCCCATAACATCGCCAAGTATAGACCTACAAACTTCTCTTGAACAAACTTGAGTCTACACCTCAAAAGGAAGCTGCATACCAAATATCAAGTCTCTGCTATTGCTGGTTCTTGAGAAGAAGATTTTTTAAGAATTGGAGCATTTTTGCCCCACCCCTCTGCTCAATATGAGCCGAAACCTAATTTGCCCAAAAATCAAAATGCCGCTATATAACCCCTACTCACATGAAATTTCATTAACATGCGGCCAGTGGTTTGGAAGAAAAAGACCCAAACACCACCTTCACGCCGGACGACGGACGACGGACGCCGGACGACGGACGACGGACGAAAAGTGATCAGAAAAGCTCACCCTGACTTTCAGTCAGGTGAGCTAATAAGTTTGGGCTTTCTGCACTCAACTAGTTAAAGAACAGTAGAGCAACTTTTTACCATAGTACAGGTATTATTGGCCTCAGAAGATCCAAAGGCACTTTTTAGGTTTTATAATTTGGGTACTTTGTATGGTGAGTCTTCTTATCAAACAAATCCCAACTGTATTCAACCCTTAAAAGCCTGAAGTTTCCATTCAACCCCAATAGTCTTGGCAGTGCAATGTTCTACTGCATCATGACATCAGGTCTGTGGTTTTGGAGTGGTTAATAGTTTAGGCTTAGCTGACATACAGGCACCCAAAGCAAAATGTAAGCCATTGTAAGGTTACTATGAATGTAACCTGCAAGTTTACCTAAACGCTGCATATCGTGGGTGGAAGAAGGAAACAAAGCCAGCGATCTTTCATGAAGCAGCAAATTTGATCTCGGGAGTGATAGTTGGAGTGTGATCATCTGTTGGACTCATGAATGAAAAATAAGAGTTTGCTTTAAACACATGAGTACAATTATTTTACATTTATTCAGAAACCAAATTTACATTCAATAAACAAACTCAAAAAAGCTTCAAATTGCAACTTCTTTTTTTGCGCCATCAATCAAAGACTACACAAACAGTTCATTTACATTATACTTCCTCTCTGTCCCACAACACAATGATATTCAATGGAAGTTTGAAAGTCTGAAAACAGTAAGTGTGCTATTTTAATAAATCAGTTGTGAGAATGCTACATACACTAAGTAACACTTTTTTGTACTGAGAATGTGACCCAAAATCTCGAGCTGCCAGTCTAATTCTGTAAGAAAGTTGACTCTGTTATGGCTTGAACCTAGTCTAGCCCTTGAATATTCCATCACCTATGTTTAGATTCACTCATCTAATTATTTTAGTTGGTCGAAAAAGTGGAGCTATGGTTTGCTTTTTCGACCAACTGATATGATCCAGATGCTGGATCTAAACAATACCATAAAGATTCCTTTTCTTTGAATCTATACAAGAAATACTGCTCAATCAAGTCTTGATTTGACCAACTATTTAATGACCTTACCATTGGAAATTTAAATTTTATAGTAAATTTCCTTTCTTATTATACCAACCACAATTGCTTACTACAGGCTTGCACTACAATGGAAGACCCTAACTTGGAAAATATACTCTCTATTTTGATCTTTCCCAAGTGATTTGGGAAAGAAAAGTGGTGCAAAAGGACCAAGAAAAAATAAGCCAAAACTGGGTCGAGTGCTACCGGCACACACCCAGTAAGGGACGCTCTTCTCCAAGTACATATCCACGGCTTCCGGTAACCAGTGCGTGGGCAGTAACCAATGAATCATTCTTTTGAATCTGCCAACAATGGAGTTACGTGATCAGCGGGGAGGAAGGATTCTTACCCGAATAAGAAGAAGGGAGGGCCTCCATGTAAACAATTGTGGTAGGTATAATAAGAAAGGAAATTTACTATAAAATTTAAATTTCTTATCAACCTACCTTAGGGGGCGTGGTGGCTCAGTTGGTAGAGGTGCAGGCTGCCAGCCGAGAGGTCCTCGGTTCGAATCCCACCTGCGGCAACCGCGTTGTGTCCTTGGGCAAGACACTTAACCTCCACTGCCCACGTGGGGGCACGGTGTCGCTGTGTACTAAGGCATACTGCACGTCGATGGTGCACCTGTTTTCAACCAATGCTAACCCTGCTTGTGTGGAGTTGGTATGTTGGGGAGCTGACAGTTGCTCGCCGTTGCTTGGTGGTTCTCTCCGGGTACTCCGGCTTTCCTCCACCCGTAAAACTGTCACGGTCATGGTTAGCCATTGTGCAAAAATATGTGACCTTAAACACCAGTAAATAAATAAATATAAATATCAACCTACCTTACAATTGTTTACTACAGGCTGAATAGACAATAGGATAGAGGGAGTCACATAACCAACCCCCACATAACCCAACTGCAGTGGAACCGTGGACAGAGGAAGAGGTCCCTAGGCCTATCAAACCATAGCATCACAATCATTAGTAAAAGACAATGAGAGATGAGGCTACGGTTCTGTGGGACGTACAGACATAAAGGTCTGTAACAGCATAGAGCTGGAACTGACCTTGTAAGAAGCCTAATGGCTCCTGCAACTGATGCAGATAGAAGGTGGAGAAGTAGAAGCATTTCTCAGTAGGCTACCTTCATAACATCCGACAACTTGACGGAGTTAGCAAAAGCCCAAGAGGTAGACAATGCATGCACCTCATGGGCAGAAATACAATTGGTAAAACAATTGTCAGTTGCTAGACGAGTGTAAGCCGCAAGAATAACAAGACAAATCCATCGAGAAAATGGATTGAGGAGAGATCTTCTGTCACCCAGGGATAAGAGACAGAAAAATTTTTTCTGCCTTTCCTAATGAACTGCATCCGATTGAGATAAATGCGAATTGCATGAACTGGACAGAGCAAAGGTCGATTACTCTCCGCAGAAGGAAGAGCCCTGATACAGATAGGAAGTGGAGTCATTTCTGGTATCTGATTCTTGGCCAGAAAGGAGCAATCAGTGGTAAACGTAACACTGTTGGGAGAGTTCCTGAAAAAGGCCGGATCAACCGAGAGGGCATGAAGCTCACTAACCCATCTGGCTGAGGCAAAAAGCCATCAGAAAAGCCATCTTGTATGTGAGAAAATGCATATCCGCCTGGGATAAAGGTTCGAACAGTGCCCCCCCCCCCCCCCAAGCAAAGCAGCACCCAAGAAATATTCCATCTTGGGGTAAGCTGCAAAGTCCTAGGCATTTTCATGGAAAAGTGCCGAACAAGCTTGAAGAGGTATGGATTAGTGCCGATACAATGCTGTCCCACATACGAAAAGGTCTCCGAAAGCAAGGACCTGTACCCTTTGATGGTAACAGGCTGGAGACCCCGAGAATCAAACAGATATACCAGAAACTCCACAATCTGTGAAATCGAAGGATTGGCCTAATCAACAGAGTGATCGGCACACCATCGACAGAACACCTTCCACTTAGCCACATAGGCTAAACCAGTGGAGTGCCTCCTTGAAGAAGAAATGCACTCCACTGCTCGTCTTGAAAAAACCTCTACGGAGGAGACAGGACCTGACAAAAGATAAGCGTGAAGGCACAATGAAGTCAAGTCGACGTGAAACCTCCTCGGGTGACCTTGGCAAAGAAGGTCGCAACGTAGAGGGAGACGTGATGGAACCGCTGCCAACAGAGAGCGGAGCTGATTGATCCACACCTGCTGAGGCAACAGGGGAGCGATCAAAATGATTCGACAACTGCAGGTTCGTATCTTGGCTAGAACCTGAGGCAGAAAGTGGAACCGGCGGGAAGGCATAGCCGACAAGACCGTTCCAATCAAGTGACAGAGCGTCCACGGAGAAATTCAGAGGATCTGCACGCGGGGATACAAAAGTGTCCACCTGATGGTTTCAACGAGTTGCAAAGAGATCGATGTGGGGACGACCCCAGAGATCGCAAAGCGACTGGAACACCGCCCACTCAGTCTGGAAGGAACTCAAACACAAAGTCAAGAGCTGCCCCCAAGTCAGAAGACTGTTGGCTCTCAACGTCAGGTATGTCTGACCCATCCTCTGAGTCGGAAGACATAGCCCATCATGGGCAAACCAGCTGATGCCTCCCGTGGTGTAGGCACACCTGAGGGATCCGAAAGCGGCCTGCTTCCAATTCTGGAGGCGGCGCCTGGAAACCACTAGTAGCTTTGCTGGAGGCAACGGGAAGGCTCTTGGAAAGAACCTGAGTGAGCAAGGAGAGGGCCTTCCTAAGCTCACGGCCCGAACACGGAGAATGTATAAAATACAATGAAAATGTGGTTGAAAATAATAACGAGAATATATAAAACACAGTCCTGTTATTATACGATCCTCAGATCCATAATTCCAGTCACAGGTAACCATTATCAATGAACGTCTCGCCATGTGTACGGACGAAAAAAGAATGATTCACTGGTTACTGCCTGCGCACTGGTTACCGGAAGCCGTGGATATGTACTTGGAGAAGAGCATCTCCTACTGGGTGTGTGTCGGTAGCACTCGACCCAGTTTTGGCTTATTTTTTCTTGGTGCTTTTGCACCACTTTTCTTTCTCAAATCCCTTGGGAAAGATCAAAATAGAGAGTATATTTTCCGAGTTAGAGTCTTCCACTGTAGTGCAAGCCTGTAGTAAACAATTGTAAGGTAGGTTGATAAGAAATGAAGACTCACCACAGTCATATTTTTATGATTATGCCATAAATTGTGTTCATATCTCGATGATTTAAAGTGAAGTAAACACTTATTTATTGGAATATCTATAACATGAGCATGAAAGAATATCTGCATATCTTTTGGGGTCAAGGAACATCACATTACACCAACAGTAGTCTGCGTGCATATTCCATGAAAAGTGGATAAACAAACAGCGCATAACAGTGTCGGTTTCATCACAGAATTAGACTGGTGGCCTGAGAGCTAAAATGTGACCTTCATTTTTACCGAGTATGTTTTGTACTTCTATAGTATTACATTTGTACTAGAGAAACAGAAAAAATAAATCCACGATCATGGATGATGAACTTTCAAATCTATTCTCTCCCATCACTAATGGTACAGTGGAACCCTGTTAATTAAACAGTCACTCTGCCCAAGAAAAATATTCAGTTCACAGGGGTGTACAGTTAACAGGAATTGGGTCATTTTCTTATCATCTAGTTTTAAACTGAACATTTATTCTATTATATCTTGTTTGACAGAGCTGACTGTGCTCTGTCAAATAAGATATAATAGATTAAATGTCTGCATTGGACATATTGAGGCAAAAAATGTCTATAAATGTGGAGAATTTGGTGGATGTTGAAGTAATTCTACCACATATTACAAGAATGTTTATTCAATTAACAGGTGTTTACTCTATAACCTTTATGCAACTAACCAGCCAAATATATACAGAAGGTAAATGGTTTGATGTTGTAAATTTTTTACAATTAACTGGGTTATTCAATTAGAAGTTATCCAATTAAGTGGACTCCACTGTACTCGATATTTATTTTATCCTTTGGTAAGCTTTTAACGAATCCAGTGAAACCCTGTTAATTAAACAGCCATGTTACCAGTGAAAATTATTGAGGTAAAAGGAGTATTCAATTAACAGGATTATGGTCACTGAATTCTAGACATAATCTCAGCATTTATTCTATTATATCATGTTTAACTGGTAGAGTGCTAAGTTTTTTGAAGTGTTAAAAGTTTGTTCACATTTTATTGCCTTGCTACAATTTATGGGAGAGTGCGTACAGGCACTCTCCCATAAATTGTAGCAGGGCAATTCCATCCAGACTAAATAATATCACATCAAGAATTAATTGAAGCACATCCACAGAATATCAAGCCTTTAAGCTGTGGTACCTGAACTTCAGGATAAAGCCCAAAAATGGGCTTCCAGCACTCTACCAGTTAACAGAGCTTAAGATATAATAGATTAAAAGCCTGTATAGGATGTACTAATTCCAAATAGTTCTGTAAACAAGTGAAATTTGGTGATTGCCAATATAATTTCTCGACATATTGCAAGATTTTTTTATTAAATTAACAGGAGTTTACTCTATAACCTACATGTATATGTAATTAATAAGTCAAGTATGGTAAATTGCTTTGTGTTTGGAAGTTATATTAAATTAACAGGGTTATTCAATTAGGAGTTATCAACAGGGTTATTCAATAAGGAGTTATCTAATTAAGAGGGCTAAACCATACTGCTGTATCTGATTTCAACAGTTATGGAAATACAGTACAGAGATCTTCACCTTTTATGTAAAATTAACAGCACTTTTCCTAGCACTATTCAAAATAATCATCCTTGAAATATAATTAAGTTATCAATTTTTGCCTTCCAGACAAAGCCGATGAGCCAGCACTGGAACAAGTTCATCGAGTTCACTCAATGGAGGTCATGAGCTTGGTTTTTGAGGCATAAAAAGAATATTTTCATTTATTCTGAGGGTCATGCATTTATCTCTGTTGGGGGGGGGGGGGGGGGGGTTGGGGTAGGGGGAGCAGAAGAAATATCCAGGAATATATGATGATTTCTAACTTTTGACATATTAGACCACCTACCTCTTTCACCAAATTTTTTTTTCTCCATTTTTTACAGTTTTTTTGTTCTTTCAACCTATTCTATGAGTAAATGACCAGGCCCAGACAAGGCCAGAATCACAAGTCACACGTTACTGATAATACATACACCATGTCCTACATTCTTGTAAATGTAATACCTGTTCTTGTGTGTCTTTCTGAAGGACACAATGAAAGAAACAGAGGACAGAATGGAACTTGCAGACCTTCATCCAGATATCTTATCTCCAGGTTCTGATATGGGCCAATTTTGAATCCACAAAATATGTGTGAAAACCCGAACAAGAAATGAAATGAAATGAGGTACACATTAATCACCATGCCAAAAAATTGAAAAAAAAAAAATTAACTGGTAGAGTGCAGAATTATTTTTGGTCGTCAAAATTTGTTCACATATCTTTGCCTTGTTACAATTTATGGGAGAGTACCAACAGGCAATCTACCAAAATTGTAACAAGGTAAATTCTAACAGACTAAATAACTTCACTTCAAAGGTGATATGTAGGACATCCACAGCATATAAAGCCTTTAAGTTGTGGTACCGAGAGTTCAGAATGAAGCCCAAATATGGGCTTCCAGCACTCTACCAGTTAACAATTATACAAAACTGCAATGATCTTTACACCAATACTCATACTAAAAAGTCATTATCAACATCACATGCATAAAGTAAACATCATAGTAACAAGAGTTCTGATTCCAAACATGATTTTCTACTATACATGGGGTGCTCATACTCATTTACTGAATCAGCCTCGTGTGCCAACCCCACTTATTACTACCATCAAAATAAGTATAACAGCATAGTAACAAGGGTCCTGATCCTTTACATGATTTTCTACTATCCAAGGGGAGCTCAAACTATGTTTACGAATCAGCACCAATGTCCCAACCCCACTTATTACTGTATACGTATAGTGTTAAAACATAAGAGTTGAAATGAATTGTGTGTCACTTTAGTGGGAAGGGCCTATTATGTGTGATGGATGTGTTAAGTGTTGTATGGTGCTATGCACTTCACACAACACTTAACACATCCATCACACATTCGTAATCTGATAAAGCAACAGATAATTCATTTCAATTGTTGTAATTTAATTCATAGTGTTTGCTTGTATTATAATGCACCCTTATGTGGCCAAAGTCTTCATCATTTCACTGTAGTTATATTAACTTTTGTACACATGACAGTTTTAATATTTTATAATAATAGTAATTTTTAATATATACATGGTCTCAAATACTGAGGAGGAGAACTAGTGTAAACAGTCCACCTGTAGCAATTACAGTTCATCTGCATCACTGGGAAACCCGATATTTTTTATTTGACTAGTTAGTAGGACAAAGCAAATACATTCATATACAACAGCAAAATATTCATCAAGTTATTTATGCAGGGCTTATATTCCGACGAGAATCGGAGAATCCATTCACACAATGAAGCCAGCGAGAATCCATGTAGATTCTAGCTGCACCTCTGCTAGGATTCGTGTGAAAAGAATTGACTCAATTTAACCCTTTACCTAACATAGCAGCAGCAAATTAACCAATACAAGGTTAACATGACCTGAAATATCCTGACACTTTAACAATAAAATTGTACAAATATGGCTGTCATTGGAAGTGGCTCATTGAGCTAGTTCCAATGCCATCCATATTTGTAAAGTTTTAGTGATAACTATTGTTTATTTTTTAAATAATTATCAAATTCAGTTTATATGTTAAAACTTAAAAAGCTGTGTTGGGTAAATTGTTAACATGTGTTATCAGTATACAACATGGGTTCAACCATGGTGGCCTAATGGGATTCTGGGACACTCATAGCAGAGGGGCTCAAATCAAAGAGGTCTTTGGGTGGCCTGCGGGATAAAGAGAAGCCTGATTTTGAAGAGTACCTTGATGGCACCTTTGGGGGGTCACTGTTGTTCAAGCTGAGGTCGCAGTCCCTGGAGCTGAGGAGAAAAAATTGGGAAAAACAGTGAAAAGGAGTGCCAGATGTGTAATTTGGGAGTGGTAGAGACCCTGGAACACTTTCTTCTAGAATGCCCAAAATACCAGTCTAAAAGAATAAGATTCACTGGGAATATAATGGGGAAGTGGGATGGGAGAATGAAGGACATATGGTTAGTGGGAGACTCAAAGGAGAGGGTTAATATGCTAATCAGAGAGATTGGGAAGAACGGGGTAAGGGATGCCATCAAGCAGTTCGTCTCCGAATGTTGGGAGGAGAGAAGAAGCGTGGGAATAGGGATGCAGTTGGGAGTGAAGGGGTAATCAAGGCCTTCTCATCCGAGAACCGCGACAAATCAGCGGCCGGCCAAAGTGTTATTATTATTCTTATTATTAGCAGCTATGGATTCTCACAACCATTTTCGTGAGAATCCAAATGGATTCTCCCAAATTTAGATGAAATATAAACCCTGCTACGAAAAACTCACCTCAACCAATCATATGCAAGCAACTCAGATATCATTAAAGAAAATTAAATTATTTTGAGTTGAATGATAAAAGGCAAAAAATCTTTACCTACTACTCACAGATATAATGCACAAGAACCGACAGTTACGCAAGACAAGGAATAAATTCCTGTTTTAGTGTCAACGCTGAAATTATAATGATCAGTGAAACCATTACTATACATGTATCGCATTCCATGCAGTGTGGAGCAGTAATCTGATATACAGGTCACAACTGGTATCAGATTTAATACCATTAAAGACACTTTTAGATTTTGAAAAGTTGATATATTACCAATGCAGTATAGACAGTGGAACCCTGGTAATTGAATAACCACTTTGTCAGAGAACAAAATATTCAATAAAAGCCTAAAAAAGTTAAAAATCTGGTTCTCAGGCCCTCTCGCATGGTCATCTTGGCTGCTACATGCTCTCTTTTTGTAACCAACCCAAACTTAAATGAAAGTGTCAATGACACTGTAGCTTAACTTGTGTGTTGTGTTTGATGAAAAGGAAAATGTTCAATGTTTATGAAAGGATTATGAAATAAGACAAGAATTGTGATAATTGGGAATATGTTCATTTCTGTTCCCTGTATGCTATGTTTTTGATAAAAATAATATGAGGTGTACACTGTACTAAAGAGCTGAGGGGTGGGTTAATATGACCTCACAGTTAATGTATGTGGCCCTCACAGTTAACGTATATCAACGAAAGTTACCAAGTTACAGTGAAATTATTCCAAAACGAGTCATCCTATCAAGTTACATTGAAATTCCTTCATAAATATGGCCTGTAGACTGTGCTAAAGGTTTTCGGGCTTTGGGCCCCTGTAGCTGTCAGTTTCCCAATTGCGTCCAAAGGGGACGTTCTCATCTAGACATTACATGAAGTCAACCTACCAAGTTACAATGAAATCCCTTCATAAATATGACCTGTAGACTGTGCTAAAGGTTTTTGGGCTTTGGGATCGAGCAGCAGTCATGGTTGATTGATCGCAACCAAAATGGGAATTCTCATCTGGGCATCATCTGGAGTGATCCTACGAAGTTACAATGAAATCCCTTCATAAATATGACCTGTAGACTGTGCTCAAGGTTTTCGGGCTTGGGCAGCCATCATGGTTGAATGATCGCAACCAAAGGGGACAATCTCATCTGAGCATCATCTGGAGTGATCCTACATTATATGGAGTCAACCTAACAGGTTACAATGAAATCCTTCCATAAATATGACTTTTGTCTATGCTAAAGGTTTTTGGGCTCGGGCACCCATCAAGGCTGAATGATCGTGATCAAAATGGGACATTCTCATCTGGACATTATTTGGAGTCATCCTACCAAGTTACAATGAAATCCCTTCATAAATATGGCTTGTAGACTGTGCTAAAGGTTTTTGGGCCCCTGTAGACATCACAGTTGCCCAATCACGTCCAAAAGGGGACTTTCTCATCTAGACATTATATGAAGTCAACCCACCAAGTTACAATAAAATTCCTCAATAAATATGACCTGTAGACTGTGCTAAAGGTATTCGGGTTTTGGGCTCGCGCAGTCGTCACGGTTCGCAGATCAAGCCCAAATGGGGAAATTCTAGACATCATAAGGAGTCATCCTACCAAGTTACAATGAAATCCCTCCATATTAAATATGACCTGCAGACTGTGCTAAAAGTTTTTGGGTTTCGGGCTTGGGCAGCCATCACAGTTGGCAGATAATGCCCAAAAGGGGACGTTCTCATCTAGGCATTATACAGAGGCATCCTACCAAGTTACAATGAAATCCCTTCATAAATACGACCTGCAGACTGTGCTAATGGTTTTCGGGTTTTGGGCTCGGGCAGCCATACCGGTTGACCGATCGCGACCAAAAGGGGCGTTCTCATCTAGACATGACCCCAAATCTGCATATGAAATTTCGTGACGATCAGACAAGAACTGCGGGGTATAGCCCATGCTAAAGGAAAATGTGAACAGACTCACAGACTAACAGACCAATAGACTTCCGCACGCATGATGGCAATAGCTTATCTTGACTTTGTCAAGTTAAGCTAAAAAAAAGAAAAATTATATGGTTTCTGTCTGATATTTTACCCAAGTTAATAAAATGTATAAATTTGTCTCTAATGGCAAAGAAATAATTACAAAAATAAAAAAAATGCCGATAGGATCACCGATCCAATGTCGAGTTGTGACAGCACAAAAGTGGGTTTAATCATTATCAACTTATCGTCCAGAAACCAATTGTTTACAATTTACTATGTGAAGGGTCACTGTGACCTTGACCTTTGACCTAGTGAGTCCAAACTAAATACAGGTCTTCCACTCACCAAGGCCAACCTACCTATGAAGTTTCATGAATGTGAGTCAAACGATTATCAAGTTATAGTCCAGAAACCAATTGTTTATGATTTACTATGTTGAAGGTCACTGTGACCTTGACCTTTCACCTAGCAAGTCCAAAATACATAGGGTTCTTCCTCTCACTGAAGCCAACCTACCTATGAAGTTTTATGAACGTGGGTTGAAACATTATCAAGTTATCTGGAAACCAACTGTTTATGATTTACTATGTTGAAGGTCACAGTGACATTGACCTTTCACCTTGCGAGTCCAAAATAAACAGGGTTCTTCCTCTCACAGATGCCACCCTAACTATGAAGTTTCATGAACATGGGTGGAACCATTATCAAGTTATCATCTGGAAACCAATTGTTTTGATTTAGTATGTTCAGGGTCACTGTGACCTAGTGAGTCCAAAATAAATAGGGTTCTTCCTCTCACGAAGGCCAACCTACATATGAAGTTTCATGAATGTGGATTGAACCGTAATCAAGTTATCATCCGGAAACCAATTGTTTTGCAAATTTTACAAACAAAAATGGCCTGAGAAACAGAAGATCTACTTTATGGGGCCTAACAGGAGTGTACAATTGACTGAATTGGGTAATTTTCCTATCTTCTAGAGTTATAAACTGAGCATTTAATCTATTGTATCTTGTTTGACAGAGATCAATGAGCTCTGTCAAACAAGATACAATAGACTAAATGCCTAAATTGGATGTATTGAGGAAAAAAATGTTATCAAAATTGGAAATTCAGTGCATGTCTGAGTAATTCCTTGACAGATTGCAGGATTTTCTATTCACTTAACAGATTTTACTTTTTAACCTATATGCAAGCAACATGTCAAATTTGTACTGAAGGTATATGGTAAATGGTTTGTTGTGTAAGTTATATAAAATTAATTAATAGGATTATTCAATTAAAGGACATACAGTTAAGTGAGCCCCAATGTACATATTGTTAAAAGGTTTTACTGCACAGCAGAACTCTCAGAACTTATTTCTAGGAGCACCAGGGACATTGAAAATTTAATAAAACATCGATGGCATCAGAAAAAGCCTTGTGTTATATTTCACCGAACAAAGTAATGAATCTAAAAATACATCAGCAATCATCAACCAGGGAACATCACACATGTATCATTAATAGCAGACTGGCCTATCTGGAGATTTTCTAAAGGGATGGTGCCCCATCCAAAAAAATATTTTCTTCAGTCTGCCGCAAAGCTGAGGTTTCATTTGTAAATGTAATTAGTTTGTGCCAGGGACAACTTGATGGAGTGATTTTCCACCACTTGATTTGACAGTGAAAGCTAGTGACCTAATTATTTGGTTGAATACAAATCCATTTCTATTTTTGGGCTGGGGAACCATATTTGGCCACGATACCCTGAGAAAGCAACTGCAGAAACACAGCCATTCCATGGATGGCCATATCTCTATTGCTTGGGAATTGTTTTCAGACAACATTCTTCTTGTCTGGATGAGATGAAACTGATACAGTTATGATCATATTAAAAAGAAGTGTCAGCTGAAGTACATGATGTTTGACTCTGATGAGTTAAAACTATAACCATGCTGCCTAAAAAATAAAGTTGATTCAGATCACATTCCTGGGGTCATATCTGAAAGTTTCTAGGACAGTCGTTTTCAACATATTTGTAATACAGTGGAGCCCACTTAATTGGATATCTCTTAACTGAATAATCCTATTAATTGAATATAATTTCCCAACACAAAACCATTTACTATACCTCCAGTACAAATTTGACCTGTTAACTGAATATAGATTATAGCGTAAACTCCTGTTAATTGAATAAAAAATCTTGTAACCTGTTGAGAAATTACTCTGACTCTCTCCAGTTT
The DNA here is from genome assembly GCA_031216915.1 of Pictodentalium vernedei. Taxonomy (NCBI): domain Eukaryota; kingdom Metazoa; phylum Mollusca; class Scaphopoda; order Dentaliida; family Dentaliidae; genus Pictodentalium; species Pictodentalium vernedei. The sequence continues at coordinate 271,478,214 of CM062293.1, forward strand.
TCCTTTGTTTATAGACCTATTTGGCCTCTGTACATCCAACACAGGCATTTAATCTATTATATCTTGTTTGACAGAGCCCATGGAGCTCTGCCAAACAAGATATAATAGAATAAATGCTAAGTTTATCTCTAGAATAGTAACACAATCCTTGTTAATTGAATACTCCTGTTAACTGAATAATTTTCATTGGCAAAGTGGCTATTCAATTAACAAGGTTCCACCATAGTATGTGTACTGAGTTAAATACTGTCATAGAAAACAATATTGACTCAGACAACCCATCATACTTTCTAGACAACATCTGTTCACCTCGCCAGTATGGCAATTTGTGTTTACATAAGCTTCATTAACATATTTTCAAAACTTTATTTCTTTGTGGCACAACTAATATATACCAATAAAAGACATAACCGGTGATGTTGGTTTTATCAAGGTTGGACCTCACCACAATGAGAATGAGTGCCAAGAAAAAATATAGTTTAAAAGTGAATTTACTGAATATTTAAATTATTGAAAACAAAACTGTAGCTCTTGGGATGTGTTATTTATTGTATACAATGCAAATGAACTAAAAATACATCACAAACTAGAACTAATGACACTTTTTGCCTTGTGTGCTGCACTAAAACCTGTTTTGAGAGACCATTGTTGTGAGAGACTGCCTTGACCCTGTGCAATTTGGTTGTTTTACTCTGTAATGGACCTGTCATGAGAAATCAGCTGTTTTGAGAGACTATGTTTACCTGTAAAAAGGGTGGTCTCTCAAGACAGGTTTTACTGTATTTGGTAATTTACCCCATAAAGTTTCTGTTTACATTCCACTTAACAACATATTTGAACTGGTGAAAACCATATAGTTGTGTTGATACAATTAGTGATTTTAGAAGTCGACAGGAGTAAATGACTCCTCCCCCCCCCCCCCTCCCCCCCCCACTGCCCTCTGAATTTCCTATTCTTCAACATGACAGTATCACATCAGAACATCTTTGGACAAGTTTTGGAAAGTCCCATGAGTAAAAGACAGAGTGTTTGTCTGCAGTTACTTAACTCAAGCTTTGAGCTCTTTAAAATCCTTAAATTTTCATTGGGGCCATGAACAGCCTTGAAAATGGGCAAAAATTGTGATAACATTGCTGAATGGCTGTGTGTATTTATTGACCTGTGTGGTTATAGTTAGTTCCCTTGATAGATTTGAATAATACTATTCCATACGGACCACCTCCGTAAAACAAGACATACAAAACCAATCAAGATCTTGTCTATGGAATTACATGTTCATGCAGCTCCCTTCTGCAGATGTCATGCAAGTCACTGTTTCATTAACTGTAACATCATACAGTTGAATGTTGATAACGTTTGCACTCAATAACAAAATGAACATCATTGCAGTGATTCTTTGCTAAAAAGCAGCAGAGTTATTCTCCCAATCAGATGCCGATTTGGGGTGTCTGTGAAGGGGGGGGGGGGGGGGGTGCATTTATCTGGGAATTTCTTTCAAATGTACCAATACTTTGGGCACATTAATCAAATTTTGGGCACAGCATTTACCACCCAAAATTTGATAGATTTAAAGGCCTGCATGGAGGTGCTGTGTACTAAGGCATAACTGCATGCCAATGGTGCACTTGCCTTCAACCAACTAAGTTGCATAGACTGACAGTTGCTCATTGCTAGTCAGTGGTTCTCTCTGGAGACACCAGCTCCCTACACCTGTAAAACTGTCCAACACAACATTACCCTGCTTGTGTCATTAAACCTCAATAAATAAACAAACATTTATAAACAGAGCGAAAATTAAACAAAGAGATAAATTCATCTGAAGTATGAGTTTTTAAATAAACAGCAAGACTCTATTGACAACATTCTGTGTCCATGATAGCCAGCTTCCTGCAAAGCACCAAGAAAATTTTGATAAACTCAAGACATTTTTTGGATTTACTCTCATTTAAAAAAAAATTGCACTGATAACTTCAACTTACGACAAAACAGTCAACCTTGATTTTTTCACTTGCAATATTGTAATTTTTATTAAAGGAGATATGTTATTTCGCTGACAATATAATGTTGTTTCTAAGTCCTTTCCAACAGTGCTTCTCATAACAGCAAATTGCAAGCTTAATCACCTGTACACTGAGGTCAAATGAAAATTTTCACCTTTATTTATTTCACATAATTCAACTAGAAATTTAACAAGTTTAATCTTGTTTGACAGAACAAGTTCTATTGAAATGGTTAAATTACTAAGCTGCATTATGGAAGTATCTGTAGAGCTGAAACGGTTAATGGTTAAAGGGTTTTCTTGATCGATTAATCATATGGATTAACCTTCGTTAACCAATTAATCACTTGCCCCAATAGGTAGCTGAATAATTGCCATACCATTGATGATTTACCCTTTACCCAATGTAATGGACTAAACCGGCCAGTGCTACATATAAAAATGTCCATTCAAATTTTATTATGTTTTTGAAACAAAAATTGAAAATTTTTAGTAATTCAAGAGTTTATTTTGCATGTATCATCTTCTACCTGCAATGGTTAAAGGGTTAAGAATGACCATTTCCAGCTACTGATACAGTATATTGATCATGCAGTTAACAAGTATGTCAACACGTAACCTAGCATGCTTTACTCTGTCTCATAAACTTGATGTGAGTCAGTTTGACAATGTTTGCCTGTTTTGGAGCAAGTTTGTTCCTTTGTTAACCCATATAACAGCAGTTCACAAGTAAAGGTTAATTGATCAATTATTTTTTCAATCGATCAAGATGTTGAGCATTGGTTAATGGATTAATCGGTTAACAGTTTCAGCTCTAAGTATTTGCTGCTTGATATTTTAGGATTTTAACATCAGAGTGTAGGGGGTTAAGTATACAAACTTTAACCCTCTGAACCCGAGTGGCCACTTTTCCAGCCAGGAACATGATACATCATAACGTCATTAAATAGGATGGCTGTTCAGTAAATGTGCGGGGTAGACCAATCAATATTTTTAACGTGCAGCCCTGAGGCTGCACGTTTAAAATATTGATTGGTCTACCCCAAATAAAGAATATGGACTCTTCTAATTGCTGTCACTGAACTGGCATGGAATATACCACTAGAGTTCAAAGGGTTAAGAATAAGCTTCAGAAATCTTGGCCACTAGGATCGGCTTTGACACTAAAACAATTAACGGTATGAATGAGTCATGTGACGGATACAAGACATATGATAGTTGTGTAAGCATGGTACAGTTTTGGCTGAGGTTTTGAATGCCCTTCAGAACTACCACTAAGATAATCTTCTGTTTTCTTGGTAGTTTCATTATATTTGGGCAAATGGTTAAAACCAACTTCTCCATTTCCAAAGAAACCTATCACTGGTGTGTTAGGAAAATATTTATGGAAGATTGATGATTCTACAGTTTCTTCCATATAATGTTCGGATCCACGTCCTACACATGCAAATATGAATGCAAAACTTTTCTCTTCTGGAAAATTGCAGTCTTTCAACTTCTGCATAGCTGCACAAACCTCATCCTTGGTTTTAACATCTTCTTTCAAAACTATGGATGCAACATTTAGATGCTCTCCACAGAGAGCTATGCAATGTAAAGATGGAATAGATACTCTGAAAAACAAAATTATGCACATTACGAGGAAACAAGAAAAACTGATTTGGAACATACAGTTAAAACTAGAAGTCCTGTCATGAACTGTGCACTTATCTAGGCTTAATTCTGCGTAGGAATTGCACGTAAATGCTATATCGAATGGCAACCAAAGAACGGCAGGTTCTCCTGGTTACTCATAGCAAACACATGTAATGTTTCTGCCAATGGACCTCCGGGTCACCTGGAGGTCCATTGGCTGAAACATTGCTTGTACACAGGCCATATGTACAGAATTTGATAGCCCTACTGTGGTCCTAACGCTTGATTAACACGCAGATCGACATGCTATTTGTGCGCATTTCATTACAGGACTTCTAGTTTTAACTGTATTTGTTTGTTTAGTTTAATGGAGTTCATGTTCATGTTCAATTTTAGCTTTTGTAGCAACATCGTGACCACAACAAATGAATAAAGTGAAGTTAACAAATCAGTTAGGCCTAAAAAGTTAAACATCTGTTTCTCAGGCCTTCACACAGTTCCTTTTTGTTGCCGCATGCTCTCTTTTTACAACTAATGCAAACTTAAAAAAATAATAATTAACTAGTTTATGTCAGATATTTTACCCAAGTTAATAAAATTGATAAATTTGTCCCTTGAGTGCAAGAAGGCTTTGCAATGCTTTAGCATGGCAAAGCCTTCTTGCACTCGAGGGACGAAATACACCACCACCCATGCTATTCTGTAGATTATGTGGCCTAAAACATAAAAAAAAACCAAGAACCTAAAGTTTTGATGGCAAAGAAATACATGTAATTACAAAAATAAAATAAAAAACTGCTCACCCACATGCAATTTTACAAAAAATGGCGTGAGAAACAGAAGATCTACTTTGAGGGGCCTTATAATTCTATCATACAATTTAGAAGACTCACGCCATAGGTGTTGGATTTGAGGTCAGATTTGGGGTGATTTCATGGTGTAACGCCATATTGGGTTCAGACCAAATGTGGAGTTTGGTCTTTGGGGATATGCCAACTTTTTCTTTCCCCATAATGTATTTCACCCTAGACTTTTAGCTATAATTGGCAGTGACCTATGACCCCTTTCATCTACTCGTGTTGGGGGTTCAAAATCACATAAAGGAAAATGTTATGTCAACACCATAACAACCAAATTGAAAATTTTAATAATTTTTTATGTTAAAATTCAAATAAACATCAAATTTAGTGATTGTATCAATTAAAAGGAACCTCGGTGTTTTCATTTTTCATTCAGTCATCAATGATGATAATCTTCAAAATCCAGTACCAGTAGTCATTGCGAAAGAATGGTTAATGGAGTAATTGAGAGTGATACATCCACCGTCGATAAAGTCTACGTGGCCAAATGCTTGGGAATAGAATGTTTATCCCATAGAACTTAAAATGACCATCCCCCCCCCCCCCCCCTCCCCGACATCTGCCCATCTGGAAATGTGATACCTGAACAGGTTTCTCCCTCCTTGGTAATTTTCCTACCAGGTTATTGACAATTTTGGGCATCTGACCACCCTCTCCCCTCCATCATTAGCACTCCTCTCCCAAAATAGTTCAATTATTTAAAGGTTAAATATATTGCAATTTGTAAACATTTTTATAGCATTCTGTCTTTCCAATAAATAGAATGCATTATAACAGAATATAAACAGTGGTTCTATCATTTGATCACAACCCGCCAGGGTATTTGTTCGGGTTCAGATCCAAAAGATCTCCCATGTGTGATCCAATCACCGAAATTTGGTTCGCATTGTGCAATTAAACATTTTATGTGCTCATCCAATATTCCAATTCAAAAATGGTAATAAAACTACTGATAAACAGTGTAACAATACACCAATTTATTTGGTCATGCGAAATGATAAATTTAACCACCATTTTACGATTGTTTTCAAATCAGTTGACAAAACTCCACTAGTGTTTTCTACGATGTCGATGCCTATAAATTAGCTGCCTTGATGTGCACCAGTCATTCTTCATAATCATCTACCACAACTTTTTTTGTTCGGGTGGATCGATTTGAAAATTACAAAGTGGAAGTCGAATTATGAGCTGCAGCAGCATGTTTCAATCACTCATTTATTTATTTTTCATTGCCAACCCACAGGACCAGAGTACTCTAGCCTTTTGTGTATTTGGTAAGGTTAGTTGTCACGATCATCAGATGACTACTTACCTATTTTCGTCATAATTACCAGTGCCTGTGACTAAAATCGTCTTTATTCAAAAAATGAAAAGTACACGTGGAAGGGTGTACTTAGACTCAGAGGGGCCACTTGGTAACTCACATTTGTAAAGTTAGGGATGGGGTTATGCAAGAGTATAAGCTCGGACACGAGTAACCAAGCAGTGCAGTATGTGATAGAAATTGGGAAATTTGGGGGGGGGGGGGGGGGGAGGGGGAGGGGGAAGAGGAGGGAGGGGGGCTGAAGTTGAAATTGCTAATCAATTTTCCAGGACAGTGATAAAAACTGCTAATAGAATTTTTAACTAGAGGGGTATCAGTACCCTGTGGCTCACCAACAGGTGGCCAATGTAAAGGGGTGGCTGGAGTAAAAAAAAGTTCAAAACCTGCACACAAAAGTCCAAAATTAAAGAAAATAAGCAGCTAAAGGGTTAAATAATATAATAATAACCCCTAAGAAGCATGCTAACATAAAATAGGAACCATGGCAATATGCTACAAGGTAAGTCTCCTCTTTGAAGAAAAGAAAGACAAACCTCAAAACCTGCACAAAAAAGTAAAAAAAAAGTATCACATTTGTTTCAATGGGTTAAAATTGAGAAAAATACCCTGATAATGTCACAGTAACCACAATGGCAATATGCCAGTAAGGTGAAACCCTACATGAAAAATATCTACTTGGAAGAAAAGAAAGAAAAACCTCAAAACCTGCACATAAAAGTCAAAAAAGTATCACATTTGTTTCAAAGGGTTAAAATTTAGAAAAATACCCTGAAAATGTTACAATAACCATCATGGCAATATGCCAGTGAGGTAAAACTCCACTTAAAATAAATATCAAAACCTGCACAAAAAGTACAAAACCTGCACACAAAAGTCCAAAATTAAAGTAAATAAGCAGCTAAAGGGTTAAATAATATAAAAATAGCCCCAAGAAGCATCCTAACATAAAATAGGAACTATGGCAATATTCTACAAGGTAAGTCACTACTTGGAAGAAAAGACAAACCTCAAAACCAACACATAAAAGTAAAAAAAAGTATCACATTTGTTTAAAGGGTTAAAATTGAGAAAAATACCCTGTCACAGTAACCACCATGGCAATATGCCAGTAAGGTGAAACCCTACATGAAAAATATCCACGTGGAAGATAAGAAAGAAAAACCTCAAAACCTGCACATAAAAGTAAAAAAAGTATCACATTTGTTTCAAAGGGTTAAAATTTAGAAAAATACCCTGAAAATGTTACAATAACCACCATGGCAATATGCCAATGAGGTAAAACTCCACTTAAAAAAAATATCAAAACCTGCGCACAAAAGTGCAAAACCTGCACACAAAAGTCCAAAATTAAAGTAAATAAGCAGCTAAAGGGTTAAATAATATAAAAATAGCCCCAAGAAGTATCCTAACATAAAATAGGCAATATGCTACAAGGTAAGTCACGACTTGGAAGAAAAGAAAGACAAACCTCAAAACCTGCACATAAAAGTAAAAAAAAAAGTATCACATTTGTTTAAGGGGTTAAAATTGAGAAAAATATCCTGTCACAGTAACCACAATGGCAATATGCCAGTAAGGTTAAACTCTACTTGAAAAATATCCACTTGGAAGAAAAGAAAGACAAACCTCAAAACCTGAACATAAAAGTAAAAAAAGTATCACATTTATTTTAAAGGGTTAAAATTTAGAAAAATACCCTGAAAATGTTACAGTAACCACCATGGCAATATGCCAGTGAGGTAAAACTCCTCTTAAAAAAAAAATATTTTTAAAAAGCACAAAAATCCAAACCTGTAAACAAAAGAAGTCCAAAATTGAAGTAATTAAGCAGGAAAAGGGTTAAAGAATACAATGTAGCCCTAAAATGCATGTTTACATACAACAGAAAGCATGGACATATGCTACAAGGTAAATCTACACTTGGAAGAAAGGAAAAAAAAACCCCATGAAAACCTGCACGCAAACGTCAAAATAAGTCTAAAAATCTATTCAAAGGGTTAAATTTTTTTTTAAAATGCACTGGAAAGATATCAATGTTATAATAACCACCACTGCAATATGCAGTGAGGTCAACCTCACTTGAAATTGTTTTTTTTTATCTCAACCTGTACATAAAAGTAAGAAGCTGTAAGCCTAAGTCCAAAAGCTGAACATAAAAGTCCAAAATTGAAGTAATTCAGCAGGAAAAGGGTTAAATAATACAAACATAGCCCTAAGATGCATGTTTACATACAATAGAAAGCATGGACATATGCTACAAGGTAAATCTCCACTTGGAAGAAAGGAAAAGAAAAAGCATCAAAACCTGCACGCAAACGTCAAAATATGTCTAATAAAAATCGATTGAAAGGGTTAAAATTTAAGAAAAAAAAAAACACTGGAAAGATATCAATGTTATAGTAACCACCACTGCAATATGCAGTGAGGTCAACCTCAATTTAATTTTTTTTTTTTATCACAACCTGTACATAAAAGTAAAAAGCTGTAAGCCTGTACATAAAAGTCCAAAATTGAAGTAATTCAGTGGGAAAAGAGTTAAATAATACAAACTTAGTCCTAAGATGCATGTTAACATACAATAGAAAGCATGACCATATGCTGCAAGGTAAATCTCCACTTGGAAGAAAGGAAAAAAAACCCATCAAAACCTGCACGCAAACATCAAAATAAGTCTAAAATTTGATTCAAAGGGTTTAAATTAAGACAAAATACCCTGGAAAAGAGTTAAATGTTACAGTGAACCACCATAGCAATATGCAGAAACTAAACAAAATTTTAAAAAGCCAAAAAATCAAAACCTGTACACAAAAGTTCAAAATATTTGAGAGCGGATGCCGACGCCGACATGAGGGCGATGCCATAGGCTCACACAACTAACGTTGGTGAGCCAAAAACATAAAATACCCTGCACACAGAATACGATACTGTTATAGGGCCATTCCATGTCACATGTGTTACATTTCAGACAAATTTTGCCAAAGAATTCCTTTCCATACTTTCCTAATTTTTATAACCATTCCATGCTTTGAACACTGTTTTGTTGCTAATGCCATCACTGACTGATGCAGCAGTAGTTGAGTAATATTTTTATGTTATCTGAAAATTATGGACAATCAAATGCCTGTCACGTGTGTTATATCAGAAAAAGAGAAAAATCTCACAACCTTTTTACAATCGAAAAAATTTGTGAATTGTGTGAAAGCTCTGCCACAAATTTTATGTTTTTGTCAAGAAGAGTAAATCTTCTTCGGACTGTTACTAACAATCAGTGTGCTTTCAAAGCCAATTTCTTATGAACACATGAAATTCACTGGAAAGTGTACATAAAATTGTCACGTGTGTTACATGTCTGAAAAAGAGAACACTTAGAGTGGCTTAATTAGGTAACAGTCAATATTTTAATTGTGTTTAGACACTGAAGAAATCTGTTTCAGATTTTTAACATGAAAGCAGTTCATTCAGCCAAATTCGCTGATTGAGTATCTTCTATGCAGAATGTAGTATTTGTGGTAACTGCATGTTGCTTCAAAATGTGAACTCATTTCAATGTAAAGTTTGGGCTGAAACTCTTTTGAATGAAATAGTAAAACAAAAACATGAAGGGTAGTTTTGTTTGCTGCTTGCATTAAATTGTTGTTTCAGACTTACTAAGAAAAGGTTTTAAAATAACTGTGAACTGTTTCAAAGTTCTGCATCTGAGTGGTTCCGTTTGTATTTATGATTATTTCAAAGTTACATTAAATCAATTATCAAACTTGACACTATCTCATTTAGTACTCAAACGATTAGTAGACTAGTCGATGTCGACTCTGGGCAAACCAGTAGTCGACTCTCAATTGTGCAGTTGACTAGTTGGAGGAGTTCAAGCTTTTAGGTAAATAGTTTCCCTTCTGTGCCACTATCAGACAGTTTGAACAGCAATATTGGGCAATCAATGTATACATCTATTGCCATCTAATAGTAGTGACAGTAGTTTGTTTTAACTGGTACTAGTAGAGTGCTGAATTATTTTGGGCTATCAGGATATGTTATTAATTTGCCTTGTTGCAATTTATGGGAGAGTGCCTATAGGCACTCTCCCATAAATCGCAACAAGACAAATTAAGTAAAAAATAAGACTATATAATTTCACTCTTAGCATAATTAGAAGCACATTAACAGAATAATGTTCCAGTAAGTTGCTGTATATGAATGCCCAAGTGAAGCCAAATTTGGACCTTCAGCACTCTACCGGAACACCAACACTGTTATAAGGAGACAGGTTATCACCAATGACTAGTCGAAGTCGACTTGACTTTTGGGTATTGACTAGTCGACTTTGTAATTCACTAGTCGTTTGAGCACTAATCTCATTAAACCTGCCCAGTACAAGTTGTAAATATCACTTCGGAACTTGTGAAGCTAGTACACGTATGCCCAGTAGAATTACTGGTTATGGTTATTTCTTACAGAGGTGGCCCAACTTTGTGGCTTTGAAGCTGGTTGCATTAATTCAATTTCAACTGTGATATAAGTGCCCTTTTGTTATCCAATCTGCTGTAGGTATAAACTTAAATCTTCGTTATATACCAATTGATGGTTGGATCTTATCTGGGGACCGGTTGGCTTGAAAACAATGACCTAATGATGATCGGAGGCTTTAACATATATTTAAGATCAGCAATATTTTCTAATGTGGCCAAACACCATTTCCCAGCTTGGTTTTTCGAAATTTTAGCAAGCAAGCTTAAACATGTTAGATACATAACCTCTTTTAAGAATGTATCTTGTACACCATTGTTTTGTCTCAAAATACTGTGGTATACCATAGCAAGGTGATGGTACATGTAGCACCCTGCTATACCATGGTATTTTGCAACGGGACTCTTTTTTTCAAGGGGCCATTTTCAAATTGTTTTATATTGCTTTCAAATTGTTTAATATTGATTAAATTTCCCTCTGCGTAACCTCTGTATCAGCGTCTTGGTAACCAGGTAACTGCGATCCATTTGTTCCGTGATGTCATTATTTAACATTACCTGCTTAATACAGTATGGCCACCATGGACAGGTCAGAATCGATTTGTGGTCGTTATGTCCATGCATACAAATCAGAGCTGATCCGCTATGACATCAAGCAAAATTTCCATTAATGAAGCACTGGGTCCCACCAGGTGCTTCATTAATGGAAATTTTCCTTGGTGTCACAGCAGATCATCTCTGATTTGCAAGCGTGGACATAATGCACACCCAAGGATTCTGACCCGTTCACAATGTCAGAACTGTATCAATTTACAAAAAATCCAGTACTGGGAGAGAGATGCCCCTTCTGACCAATATCATGGTGGTAAGTACACAAACTATTTCCTTTTTCAACAAATGCACCCGCAGCTTCCCACCCACTTTTCAGTTTGTTAAAATACCCCTGCTTAAGATGTTACACAGTAAAATCCTTTTTTCTCTCTATGATTTGAGGCCTGTTAGTCTTTCATGAGCTTCAGTAGCTACTCGTTAAATCATAGGCAGCTCTTCTGTGAACTGCATACCCAGTGACATCACGTGTGTTACCGACTGAGGATACATCAGTTTGGCACTGCTATATTGATTACAAAGCTTACATTTTTTTCAGAAGATTAACTGAATGGTTCTAGCTTTGCTTGTCAATTTTGGGGGCACACATAATGATATTCTGATTTCTGGCTCTGAGTTTTCTTTTATTTTTTGTCACATATGTTACACGTAAAACAGGACTTTTTCAGGAGCTGATTTTCACAAATATATCTCCCAACAAGTGGAATTTCATTGCCAGTTGGAAGACTGTCTACAGGATAGTCTGAAAGTGTCTGACAATCTTTGTTTGCTACTGTGAATCTCTCTGAGCTATATTTTGTACTCACATGCCAAAACTTGCCTTTTTTAATCTTCGCTTGCCACAATTACCGGTATTCAATCCCATTGTGTAAAAAAATAGCTGATGAACAGTGAAGAGATTGTAATTTCCTGGTCATACAGATCAAATACTGCAATTAGCAACCTATGTGCATTAGCACAATTATGGCTGAAATTTTTGTCACTCTGGGACCACTTTGCATGGAATGGCCCTATATGATTAACTCAGTTCTTAAAAAAAGTTGTAAATAATGTTAACTGAACCAAAATGGCTATATGCAGAGATCACTTCTTACTTTTGGAAGCAGCCAGAAGACTATGCCATCCCAACCACATTTACTGCTCTGTCCTCATTAGAAGTCTAGGTTGTTCTGCCCTGGCATCGATGAGTATTTTCCCTATTTTCCAAAAGATTTTCCATTAGTGATAAATGCAAGTGGCTTATGTCTGGGAGGTAAAAGTCCAGGTAGCATATGTCCAGGGCTGAATGTCCAGCATTCCATTATACTATACACTGTCATTTAAACTTGTTTTCAATACATTTCAAGGAGTCTTACATCATATCTTTTTTATCACTTATGCCTTCACTCATGAGTGGCAGGCATCTGCTATCCCGAATGACTTAGATCTTCAACTGTGGAGGTAACATGTTCTCAGAAGTAATCTCCTCGTCATTCATATGCTCAGTTGATTGAATTTATCACTGAAAAATCAAACTCTGAGAGAGACCCTGGACTGGTCAGACATTTTTTAAAAGTTTTTGTGTGTTGTGTATGTCCATAACAAATGTGCTCACCCCGTTGGTCAAGAGCGAGCCAGGTTAGAAGGTTCAAAGCCTTGTGTGTGTGCCCATTGTTGATGTTTACTAATCCACACATAGACATTTACACATACTGACACATACATCGGAAACTGTTTCCAGTCTGTGATCTTTCATCATTTACGAAATTTCATTCACTTACATACAATAGAAAGCCTGAAGCCTGTTTGTCTGTTTGAGGCATCACAACTAAAATATAGTCACCTGAAGTTTCAATTTCTCTTCCCGTTTCCCTGCAATCACATTACAAATGAGCAGGAAAGGGATGCACAGACTCTTTACTCTTATGAATTGACCCAAGATTTTCTTGTATGATTTGTCTCTTCTATGATCTTTAAAGTTGAAAAAAAGAAACATTTTTTGCTCTGTATTTAACAAATCTCCCAACTGGGCTGAAAAAATGTTTTGGTAAATATGGAGCCAAAAGAATGCATTTTTCTTAGTGCAGATGAATGATACTGACGTAGATAAAATACACTGTGCAATTTCTTTTTATTCATATTTAAATCAATTGACACTCATGTTTTCAAATGCTTCAAATAATGAAAAATGCTGCAAGCACAAGGAAAGCAATTCTTTTGAGAATTAGGGTAGCCTTTCTTTGGTAATATTTTGTTATTTATATAAATAGTTGTTTTTGTACAGTTTGGCACTCTCCAATAAACAAAAAAAAAACAATTTAATATAAACATTTTTTTTCTATTGCAGAGAAATCAACAAGATAATTAAAACAGTGTAAAGCCACTAAAGTGGCTATCAGCACTTTTCAATACAGCCATGCTTGTGACTGCTAGCACTCATCTAGTTAACCCTTTACCTAACATGAAAAGCAGACAACACTTGCAAAAAAAATTCTTGAATAACTATTTTTTTTCATTTTTTGTCTCAAAAACATAGGTTATGACCCCTCGTTGGAACGAGCTCGATGAGCTCGTTCCAACAAGGGGTCATAACCTATGTTTTTGAGACAAAAAATGAAAAGATAATGAAAATTAATTGGCGATTTTTGAGAATAGCACTGGCCGGTTTTGGCCGTTTCGTTGGGTAAAGGGTTAACTACAAATCACTATCAATACACTAAAATTATAGGTTGAAGTGTTGTTGGAGTTAAGTAAAAGTACCCAGTCCTTAACAGTTAAGGTACAGGCAGTCTGTTTCCAAGGTGTTTAAAAAATCAGGCAACACCTTTTGTATATTTCAGATAATAAATGAACATACAGCAATTTATTCACTTAAAATTTCCTAATGTAACAATTTGTGTATTGTTTGATCTACCGAGATGGAATAAGTGAATAAACAGAAACTTTCAAGTAATTATTCAAACAATCTTACCCTGGTGGTGAATGTACACAGTCATCTGGCGATATTAAATTATCGACATATCCTCCGGCTACGACACAGTTGTAGTACTGTAACAGAGTGTACCCAATCTCTGGGGGACAAAAAGCCTCATCACAGAAAAACAATATGGCTTTCACATTGGCTCTTTCTGGAATGGTGGAAACTGACTTGACATCCAGTTTTGGGATACTCTGTTCATCAAAGTCAAAATTAGCATATGTGTAAATATCCAATGTAAAATTATATATATCCAGCCCATCTATTTTAGGCAAAGACAAGAATGAGAGAGCTTTGGCACTTTCTTTCTCTATTGTATACTTCAGGTCTTTAGATGTACCTAAAATGAAAAATCATTCAATCACTAACCCTGAAATCTTTTACAAAACTCTCCCAGTGGTTTTTCTCCCCAATGGGAAAGGGTCCTGGGCCTTTGTCATTGAGAAAATTTGTGTTGTAAATGACTAGAATTGTGAATTTTTGTCAATCACTGTTTGCATTGAAACAAGTCCCTGAAACTTCACATTCATTAACCTTTTGGACCCAAGATACCACTCTTCCAATTCAGGATCTCGATACATCATAATTTTAACCCTTAAGGGCCAAATTCAGACTTTGATCACACTTTACAACAGCTGAACAAGTGCTCCTGCAAGCAGTCTATGGGTAAATTTGAAAGTTACATTCTAAGTACCTTGGCAGTTGTTTCTAGACAAGTCTTGGCTGCCTATGCAGGCAGTCAAGACTTGCCTACAAACAACTGCAAAGTCACAGGATATGGACTGTGAACATATAGCAAAAATATTTTTAAAAATCTCCAGTCCTTTGAGTGTTAAGAAGGATGGCTGCTCGGTGAATGTGTGGGGTTGACCAATCAATATTTTCAATGTGCAGCCCTAAGGCAGAAACTATTTATTGGTCTGCTCCCAAATAATGAATATGGACTCTTCCAAATGATGTTATTGAACTGACCTGGAAGATACCATCAGGGTTCAAAAAGTTAAAACGTCCAGTAACATGTATGCATGTGTGTTTTCAGTAATTTAAACTTTGGATTACCTTTCTACATGTAGGCATGAATCAGGAAGAGGATTTTGAATCAAATCACAAATCAAATCTTACAGCTCTTTAAGTAGTAAATATTGCATCTTCTTACAACCTTAAATATTGCAAGTCTCCACTCAAGAATTGTACTGAATGGCGACTCATCTCTTTCGGCAAGTCAATCAAAAAGCAGAATATTGCAGAATGGAATCATAGTAGTTTCAGAATCTCTTTGAACTCTTCTTCTGTCAGCAGCTCTCCTGTACAGGAGACCTAATGATAAAAGATGAGTTCAAGAGGTGATACTTGAAAAGATTTTGAGACCATCTTGACAATTAGAAAATTTCCAATCAGCACAACTGGAATTAAAACAAATCATCTAGGACAATTTTGAATCGAAAAGAATTTCAAAGCTTCGCAAGACCCTACCATAGGCACTTGTTAATGTATTCACATACATGTACATCTCCCACCGCATAATGAAAATCATGAGATGCTTAACTAGTATTGAATACTACAACTTACTGTTCATTGCAGACTCCAAAATATAATCAACAATTATATTTGTATCCCTGTGAGTTTGGAATTACATGGACATTTACTGGAAAGTTCTCTTAGAGAGCTTTCCAATAAATGATAAGAAGTCAAGATTTTTATCAGATTTTCATATGCAATTAGGCCATGGTTAGCTAATTTTCAGTTTAGTATTTTCCAGGTTATCAGTACAAAATGGGGAATGAGGTGATTATTAATTATATCCTCAGGGGAAACGATGTAATATATCCTTTTCCACAAGGTACATATTTAAGCATTTTGCACTTACACACTTCTTCCTTATGTAGGTAGGTTGTCTCAGATAGTACAACTTTCACTAGCCAAGGTTATATACAGAACAGCCTATCACAAAATGTACCATTAGTCAACATTTTACCTTTAATAACACCAGACCATTGCTGCATTATTGCAAGATTACTATAGCAATCTGGCAAAAATGAGGCAATAACCTGGCATATCAATGGCCCAAAAAGGAAATGACCCATTTGCTGAGCCAATAATAAAGAAATGCATTATGGTTTCAGGTGACAAACAAAGTGAGGCAAATAACAGTAAAACGAAAATTAATTTACCATGGCCTTACCATGTGGATGATGTACAATTAACATGTATCTGGTGCCATGAGTATAGACTACTCAATAGACCAAAATATACACAGTTTCTCTTGGCAATCGAACACCATACTATTGAACTGCAATACTGCGTACAGGATGATGATCACTAAACTGTTGGTATGTGTAGCTGTCACCATGACAGGCATCAAAAGATTATTTTCAAGCTTGACTGAAACCAGTAAACTTCTGAGCAAGGTGTTGCTTTCGTTTTTCATTAATGATCTATAAGGCTGCCAAGATATTGTGGAAGCTCATATTACATTTTGAATTTAACACACAATCTAACTTGGTATTTGCATGTACATAATTAAATATCAGTTTTTCTCCACAAAAATATTTGTATACAATTTATTCGAGAGTGTCTGTACACTGAAAAATACACACATAAATTATGCACATTCTAAACCAATCCTTTCATCAAACAAGACTAGAAGAGAACATTTAACCCTTTACCCAACGTAACGGCCAAAACCGGCCAGCGCTATTCTCAAAAATCGCCAATTAATTTTCAAAATATTTTCATTTTTTGTCTCAAAAAATGAAAAAATTTAGTTATTCAAGAATTTTTTTTGCAAGTGTTGTCTGCTTTTCATGTTAGGTAAAGGGTTAAAAGAAACCAAATAACTAAAATTTTCAGTTTTTGCCTTTAGCTAATAACCCTTCAATGGAACAAGGGTAATAAGTGAATTCCAAAGAAGGTCATATCATAAGCTAGGATTGGGTTGCAAAAGTTGGATAAAAAATAAAACATCAATGGCATTTTTGCGACTAGAACCAGCCAGGTATTTCTGCTATGTCAGGAAAAGGTTATTTGAGCATTAAAGATCTTTGAAAGTTGGGTTCTTGTGTTTGCCAAAGGGAAAGCAGAAATCTACCCAGATCTCTACTGAAAATTAACCCTTTAGCCAACATGAAAAACATATGACACTTGCAAAAATATTTCTTGAATAACCTTAAAATTTAATTTTTAGCCACAAAAATATATATATCTGATCACCCCTCATTGGAACGAGTTTGTCATAAGGTTTGTATTTGAGGCAAAAACTGAAAAATAATAATAAAATTTGAATAGCAATTTTGTGAGTAGCAATGGCTGTTTTTTTGCAATATGTTAAGTGAAGGGTTAAATCTGTCACCTATATTTATACATACCTATGATTCCATCAGCAGACACAGCATACAGCTTGCATTTCTTTGGCAGAACAGATTTCATGTAGTCACCCAGATCCATCTTGTCAAATTTTGAAGCCCTGGGAAACTTGGTACCATGTCGAGATGGAATTTTGAGAGGTTCTTCAAACAATGGTGAGGAACACACCATAAACAAATGCTGTGGCTCTGACCAGGCATTCTAAAATTTAAAAAGGTGAATATCAGGGCTTATATTTCAATGAGAATCCAAGAATCGACGCATGCAACAAAACCAGCGAGAATCTTTGTACATTCTTACTGCACCTCTGCCAGGATTTATGTGAAAAGAGTTGAGTCAATTTAACCCTTTACCTAACATAGTGCAGCAAATTAACCAATACAAGCAGGGACGGATCCAGGAAGTTTGGGGAGACAACTGTTTTTCAGCTGAGGATACACCCAAATAAATTGAAATGTCTTAATACAGACAACCTTGTTAACTGAATATAACGTCCAAACACAAAATCATTAGCATACCTTCAGTGCAAATTGGACCTGTTAATTGCACATAGGTTATGGAGTAAACTCCTGTTATTTGAATAAAAATCTAAATTTTATAGTAAATTTCCTTTCTTATTATACCTACCACAATTGTTTACTACAGGCTTGCACTACAGTGGAAGTCCCTAACTCGGATAAAATACTCTCTATTTTTGTCTTTCCCAAGCAAGTTGGGAAAGAAAAGTGGTGCAAAAGCACCAATAAAAATAAGCCAAAACTGGGTCGAGTGCAACCGGCGCAGACCCAGTACGGGACGCTCTCTCCCAAGTACAACTCCACGACTTCCGTTGCCAGTGCGCATACCGTCTCTAAAGACTCATTCTTTTTGAATCCGTAAACGTTAGAGTTATGTGATCAGCGGGGAGGAAAGATTCTTTACCCGTAAAGAAGACGGGAGGGCCTCCATGTAAACAATTGTGGTAGGTATAATAAGAAAGGAAATTTACTATAAAATTTAGATTTCTTATCAACCTACTCACAATTGTTTACTACAGGCTGAATAGACAAAAGGCTGGAGGGAATCGCATAACCAACCCCCACATAACCCTAGTGCACTGGAACCGTGAAGCAGAAGGAAGAGGTCCCGAGGCTTATCAACCATAATGTCGCAATCATTGGTAAAGGACAATGAAAAGAGACATATGAGCCTGTGTGACACACAGACAGAAAAAAGGGGCAGTAACAGCACAAGGCTGAAACTGACCTTCAAGAAGCCTAATGGCTATGGCAGACAACAGCCTGAGCAGAAGAAAGAGGACCCAAGGCAAAAAGGTCCTCCGACTGCTCCTGCAACTGGCGTAAATAAAAGGTGGAGAAAGTAGAAGCATTTCTCCAGTAGGCTGCCTGCATAACATCCGACAACTTGACGGAGTTAGAATAAGCCCAAGAGGTAGACAGTGCCCGCACCTCGTGGGCAGAAATACGATTGGTAATACAATCGCCAGCTGCTAAACGACTATAAGCCGTACGAATAGCAAGACAAATCCATCGAGAAATGGATTGAGGAGAGATCTTCTGTCGACCCGGAATGAGAGACAGAAAAAACCGTTTTCTGCCCTTCCGTATGAAGCGTGTCCGATCAAGATAAATGCGAATAGCACGGACCGGACAGAGCAAAGGGCGAGTACCCTCAACAGAGGGAAGAGCCCTGATACAGATAGGAGGAGGAGTAGTATCTGGTAACTGATTCTTAGCCAAAAAGGAGCAATCAGTGGTAAAAGTAACACTGTTGGGAGAACTCCTAAAAAAGGCCGGGTCAACCGAGAGGGCGTGAAGCTCACTAACCCGTCTGGCCGAAGCAAATGCCATCAGAAAAGCCGTCTTGTATGTGAGAAATTGCATATCCACCTGGGATAAAGGTTCGAACGGCGCCCCCCCCCAAGCAAAGCAGCACCCACGAAAGATTCCATCGTGGAGTGAGCTGCAAAGTCCGAGGCCTTTTCAAAGAAAAGTGCCGAACAAGCTTGGAGAGGTAAGGATTAGTGCCGATACGACGCTTCCCCACATAAGAAAAAGTCTCTGAAAGCATAGACCTGTAACCTTTGATGGTAACAGGCTGGAGACCCCGAGAATCAAACAGATATACCAGAAACTCCGCAATCTGTGAAATCGAAGGATTGGCATAATCAACAGAGTGATCAGCACACCATCGACAGAAGACCTTCCATTTAGCTGCATAAGCTAAACCAGTGGAGTGCCTCCTTGAAGAAGAAATGCACTCCACTGCTCGTCTCGAAAAACCTCTACGGAGGAGACAGGACCTGACAAAAGATATGCGTGAAGGCACAATGAAGTCGGGTCGACGTGAAACCTCCTCGGGCGACCTTGACAAAGAAGGTCGCGACGTAGCGGGAGACGTGCCGGAACCGCCGCCATCAGCGAGCGGAGCTGATTGATCCACACCCGCTGAGGCGACAGGGGAGCGATCAGAATGATTCGACAACTGCAGGTTCGAATTTTGGCGAGAACCTGAGGAAGAATCGGAACCGGCGGGAAGGCGTAGCCGACTAGACCGTTCCAATCGAGTGACAGAGCGTCCACGGCAAAAGCCAGAGGATCTGGACACGGGGACACGAAAGTGTCCACCTGATGGTTCCAACGAGTCGCAAAGAGATCGATGTGGGGACGTCCCCAGAGATCGCAAAGCGACTGGAACACTGCCCTGTGAAGCATCCACTCGGTGGAAATAACCCTGCCCTGTCGGGACAGGGAGTCGGCTAGGACGTTCAGACGACCGGGAATGTGACGAACAACCACCCCGGCGTGAACCTCCTGAGCGAGCAGTAAAAGATCCCGAGCTAACTCGTACATCGGAAGCGAGTGCGTGCCGCCCTGGTTCCGAATGTAAGCAACCACTGTCGAATTGTCGGATAGTAGAAGGACCTGGCGAGTCGACAAGTGAGGGATCCACTGCCTGAAACTCAGAAGAAGAGCAAGAAGCTCCTTCTGGTTGATGTGTAGAGCTGCTTGATCCTGGTCCCACATCCCGTGTAGGGAAAGACCGAGAGGATCCAACGTCGCACCCCATCCGAGATCGCTGGCATCTGCCGTCAGGACGCGATCGGACGTGGGTAAGTCCAGCGGAACACCCTGCGTAATCCACTGAACATCTGTCCAGGGAAGAAGGTGAGGATACAGAGAGTCCGGAAACGGAAGCACCTGATCCAGAGAATCTACATTCGGTCTCCAACGACTGAGCAGAAAGTGTTGGAGAGGTCTGACACGCAGCCGACCTAGAGGAATGAGATCCGTCACCGAACCGCAGAGACCGATCAGCCGGAGAAAACTCCGAGCGGTCGCGGACCTGGACTGGGACAGAGTCAGAGCAAAAGCTGAGAGAATCACAGCCTTGGCCTGGGGAACAGCCACCAAATTGAATTTGGTTTGGAAAGACATCCCCAGATGACAAAACGACTGAGAAGGGACCAGGTCCGACTTCTCCTCGTTGACTCTGAATCCTAGCGACGTGAGCAAGCTCAACAGAGTGGCGACATCCGATTCCAGTAAGGCAGCATTGGAATGCCTCTGGAGGATATCGTCCAGATATGCCGAAGTAGTCACCCTGGACTGTGTGCGATGGAACGCTATCACATGCGACATCAGTCTGGTGAACGCCCAAGGAGCCAGGTTGAGGCCGAAAGGCATGGCCTTGAACTGGTAAACTCGCCCCAGAAAAGCGAACCTGAGATACTTCCGTGACGCCCGATGCATCGGAACGTGGAAGTAAGCGTCTCGCAGGTCGATGCTGGCGGCGAAATCTCCCTGGTGAATTGAATGGCGGACCGACCTGAAAGTCTCCATGCTGAACTTGGGAGCAATGATAGACTGGTTCAGGATGCTCAGATCGATAACCGGTCGGAGTCGGCCGTCCTTCTTCGGCACCAAGAACAGGCGGGAATAGAAACCCACTGACTGAACGTTCTTGACGACCTCGATCGCCCCCTTTGCCAGGAGATTGGCAATCTCCGTGGACAAAAGTTCCCGACGTAAAACGTCTGAAGGAACTGTGGTTGGAAGAGGCACCCTTGACAGAGTGGGGTGCCGTCGGAAGGATATGCGCAGCCCGGACCGAACAACATCTAACACCCATGGATCGGATGTGATGGTGGTCCAATGGTCTGCAAACTCTGCTATCCTTCCTCCAACCTGGGACGAGTCGAGGTGAGGACCTTCATTTCGAGCCCCGACGAGGCCCGCGAGAGGAGAAACCACCTCCTCTGCTAAATGAAGAATCCTGAGACTTCCCTCGATTCTGCCGACCCCTACCTTTACCCCGTGAGTAAGAAGCAGAGGAGGCGGCAGAAGGACCAGCCTTTTGCTTCACAGAGGAAGCAGAAGGGTACTTGTTAGGCTTGGAACGGCCCTTGCCTCCCCGAGAAGGCTGATCAAGCTGACGAAACAGCAGCTGATCTTTGGAATGACGTAGGACGTCATCCCGGACCGTCGACACGGAGCCATGGAAAAGTTGCGGACCTGCCAAAGAAGCAGATCGAAGAGTAGCACGCTGCTCCTCGGGAAGGGATCGTCCTGTGTCCAGCACAGCGTCCCTTCGAACTAATTCCAAATTGGCCGTGTTACAGGCATGCGTGTGAGTAAGGTGCATAAGCGCCTTGGACAGCACACGCAAAGGAGCCTGTACCTCGTCAAACTTATCTGGAGGCAGATAAGCAGCCAAAGCTGAGACGACGTGATCTGAGAGAGAAAGCATGCCAAGCATCTCTCTAGATAAGCCCAACGTGGACTCCAGAGTCGTCATTGGAATGACGGCAGACTTGGGCTTGGAAAGCCCGAGGGAAGTGGAGTCCTGATCCAGAACCGTCAAAGTCTGGCAGACTGACGGATTGGCGGAATCGTAGGAACGATAACGCACAGGAGGCAAAAAGGTGTCAACCCTGGTGAAGAACGAAGTCTTCAAAGCCTTGGAATTCAGCTTGGCATCCAATGCTGAAAAAGCTTCAACCACCTGTACCGACTGGCACGGTCGAAGGCGCCCAGAAGCAGGTTGCTCCATAGGCTGTTGGCGCGCGACCGAAGATCGCGGCCAGGCTGACACTGTCGGCTGGTTAGCAGGTTTGAGCTCAGGCAGAAACCCAAACACAAAGTCAAGAGCCGCCCCCAAGTCCGAAGACTGCTGGCCCTCGACCTCAAGCATGTCGGACTCCTCCCCAGAGTCGGAAGACACATAGCCCATCGTGGGCAAACCAGCCGACGCCCCCCATGGTGTCGGGACACCAGAGGAATCGGAAACCGGCCTGTTTCCAATCCCGGGAGGCGGCGCCATAGGAGGCGCCTGGAAACCACCCATAGCCTCGCTGGAAGCAACAGGAAGGCTCTTTGAGAGAACCTGAGTGAGTAAGGAGAGGGCCTCCCTAAGCTCACTGCCTGTACCGACCGGTTCGACAGGGGAGCGAACCGGCAAAGTGGCTTCACCTCTGACCCTCTTAACCAGCGAAGGGTCACGATCCTCCAAAACACCCGACGCGGGACGACGGGCGGCAGCCGAAACATCTGAAGGCAGACGTGTATAGGGGTACGATGCACCCCGAGGATCAATATTGCGAGAACTCATGAGAGTCACCGCGGACCTCTGCGGGGCAGAAGGTCCAGGCTGCACAAAAGGCGTTGGTCCCCCAAAACTGGCCGTGTGACCAGAGTGAGCGGACGGAAACGCCCCGGAGTTCATAGTGTTTCCACTATGAACATCCGAATCCAAAGACACAACTGTGGTACTCGACGGCGACGAGACCACAGCGATGGGCTCGGCCGGCAGCCCCTTCCGACTTCGCCGAGTTGAAGTCAGGGAAGGCTGGGGCCGATATCCCACGTCTACAGTATCGGACAGTTCTGCAGTCCCCTGCAGCGAAAAGCCGAGGCCGGCTGAAACAGACAACGAAGCAGACGGACCAGCAGCAGTAGTAGATACGTCGAGAGTCGTTGAGGCTGGTGAAATAATGGAGAGAGCACACCGGCTCGGCTCCGAAGGAGGAGTCACAACCCTAGTGACAGCCTCAGATGTCGACTGGAGGGGGACCGTAGTCCCGGAACCAGGCATCTCTACACCAGAACACTCAACGGCTCCCGCAGTATCCACCACAGGAAAAGACTGCACATCCCCCACGGAGGAGGAATAACTCTCACCAGACAGAGTCGGTTCGGGAGGCCCCGAACGACCACGTTCTCCTTTCCCGCGGGAGCGGGAGGCACGGCCACGAGAACGAACGACACGATTTACAGACGCCCAAAAGGTGGAAGACCATGTTCCACAGACACCACACGGCCGCTCGGCCGAACACCCATTACAGGAGGAACACGACGAATGTACATCGTCCACATGCTTAGGCAGCAGACACTGCCCACAAGGAATTGTCCTAGGCATGAAAGAGGTGAGAGGAGCAGAGAAGGTGAGATCAGAAAACAGAACACCCCCAAAGAGAGAAAGGTGACAGAAACAAAGACCCCAGACGGCCGACCGGGAACCACCCAACAGGAAGACTACTCTCAACAGAAAGAAGAAACACTGAAGGAGTGGTACCCCGCTGACACCTAACTCTAACACAATTAAAAAATTTTGCAAAAAAAGCATTAACAATAATTGTGAAATAATCTAAGTCCGAACCGCGTGGCCCGCGAAATTCGCGCGCGACTCGAGAGAGAGCAAATAAATATACATGATGGACATATAATAGAAAAAAGAGAATATAAAACACTGTTCCTGAGAATACAAAGGATACACTGCGGTATAATGAATCAGGAAACATCAAACATCGAGTTGGTGGAACACTGATAAGCGTGCAAAAACATCTCGACACGAAGCGGATTTTAAAAAGAATGAGTCTTTAGAGACGGTATGCGCACTGGCAACGGAAGTCGTGGAGTTGTACTTGGGAGAGAGCGTCCCGTACTGGGTCTGCGCCGGTTGCACTCGACCCAGTTTTGGCTTATTTTTATTGGTGCTTTTGCACCACTTTTCTTTCCCAACTTGCTTGGGAAAGACAAAAATAGAGAGTATTTTATCCGAGTTAGGGACTTCCACTGTAGTGCAAGCCTGTAGTAAACAATTGTGAGTAGGTTGATAAGAAATCTTGTGATATTTGTACATCAAAGAATTACTTTGATAACCATTGAATTCCCCATATTTATAGAGTTACATGTACATATTGTCGCCTGAGTACTAGAATGTTCTATGTCCCCTATGGGACATAGAACATTCTATCATTCAGCCAACGATATGTATTTAACCTCAATACAACAATAAAGGCATTTAATCTATTATATTTTGTTTGACAGCACTCCATGAGCTTTGTCAAAAAAGATATGATAAAATAAATCCTCAGTTCATCTCTAGAATACAGGAAAGTGACCAGATCCCTGTTAATTGAATACTCCCGCTATCTGAATAATTTTCACTGGCTATTCAATTGACAGTTTTCCACAAAATTGTAATCTGCTTAATTAAAATCACAAAACAGTTGACTCTGCTTCAAGTCATCAATTAAAAATTCACTGATGTTTAGGCCCACAAAGCAGATCTTCTGTTTTTCAGGCCTTTTTTGTAAAATTGCATGTGGGCGGGCATTTTTTCTTTTATTTTTTTATTTACGTAATTATTTCTTTGTTCTTAGTTTTATATTTTAGGCCTTATAATCTACAGAATAGCATTTTGTCCCTTGAGTGCAAGAAGGCTTTGCAATGATAAAGCATTGCAGAGCCTTGTTGCACTCAAGGAACAAATTTATCAATTCTATTAACTTGGGTAAAATGAAACATTTAATTTTTATTTTTTTAAGTTTGCATTGGTTAAATAAAGAGGCCCCACCATGGGTAACTATGCTGTGTCGTTGGGCAAGGCACTTCATCCCGATTGTCCACGTGGGGGCACAGTGTTGCTGTGTACTAAGGCATACTGCATGTCAATGGTGCACTTGTCTTCAACCAATGCTAACCCTGCTTGTGTGGATTTAGTGCGTTGGGGAGTCTGAAAGTTGCTCACCATTGCTTGGTGGTTCTCTCCAGGTACTCCAGCTTCCTGAGCCATCCTCCACCCGTAAACCTGTCCAACACAAGGTGACGCTGGCTGTCAGAAGTGTCATTAGAACCAAAAAATAAATAAATCTAAAAAGAGAGCATGTGGCAGCCAAAATGATCATGCAGGGGAAGGGGGGGGGGGGGGGGGTGAGAAACAGATTTTTAAATTTTTTAGGCCTTACCTGTATAGTTTCTTTTATTTTTAAGGATATAATATCAGCACCACTGATGTTTTCTTCTAAACAGTCCTCAGTAAACCACAATATTTTGTTGATACGATTTTTCTTCACATTTGTAATGACTGAGTTCCAGAATTTACAAACTCTGCAACAGAAATATTTTTATATTATTTTCACTGCAATCATTTTTTATTTCAATGACTTTCAGAAAAATCAGTTCCTTTCTGTGAAACCCTTAATATAATAAGAGGTCAAATCTGCCCAGCTCTATATACAAAGAACATCATTTAAATTTTAACTTGAAAACCTTGTTCTCATACATCTACATGCACAGTACGGCCACCGTGAAAGGGTCGCTTTCCACAGGTGGGCAATATTTCCACAAATGCAATATTAGATTCCAACACTGATACAACCTGGTGCTTCATTAATTAAAATTTTGCTGACTATGAATTTTATTAGCTGGTAAACCATACGTGAGCATCACTGCCCACTTGTGGATTACGGCCAGTCAGTCCACAACGACTGTACTGTAAACCAAAGATGAAAAAGAATAAATGGTTTGGTTCAGGTTACATGCCCTACAAAAATAGGTTCGTTTGTTCAGGATTTTTTTTATACAGTAAAACCTGGTTTGAGAGACCACTGTTGTGAGAGACCACCTACAGTTGAAACTAGAAGTCCTGTCACACTATTGTGCACTGTTCTGAAGAAATAGTGCACTGGATAAGTGCACTCCAGTCCCTATCATCCAGTCCCTATCAATACCACAAGAAATATTTGCAAACTTTCATCACATGGACCACCGGGTGCAACCCGGTGATCCATGTGATGAAACTTTTCATGCGCTTTACATTTGGTATTACTTTGCAAAACCGTCCTTGTGTATTTCAGTGGGTTATTTCCTTTTACAGCAATAAGGATCGCATTAAGTAACGAGCATGTTCTGCGCTAACTGTGACAGGACTTCTAGTTTCCACTGTATCTTGAGAGACTGCTGTGACCTTGTATTTGGTTGTTTTATTCTGAAATGGAGCTGTCATGAGAGACCAGCTGTTTTGAGAGAACACTTTTGCCAGGCTAAATGCTTTATCCAACATAACCGCTAATACTAGCCAGTGCTATTTACAAACACTGCCATTCCAATTTTATTCTTTTTGCCTAAAAAACATAACTTATGACCCCTCAGTGGAATGAGCTTATTCTGAGGGGAGGGCCACATAATAAATTCATGTTTTTTAGGCACAAAAATGGAAAGTTTTTTTCTTATTCAAAAATTGTCTGTTGTTCGGATTAGGTGAAGAGTTAAAATGCATGACCTATATTCACATGTACATGTGTACATGTATTTGAAACTTGACTTGAGTATTTTCAGATATCATTTTACATGCATATAACTTTTTTGTCAAGAGCTTAAAACAAGATTTCTCAGTCTTTGCTAATGACGCCTCTTTGAAATAACTCTATGAGCTTGTTCCAGTGAAGGGCCAAAAGCAAAGGTTGGGATTCAAAGGAAACTGCATTTTTTAATTTAAAAAAAATTGTTGGTACTGACCTCTGCAGTCAGCAGCACATGGAGAGTAAATCTATAACACTCATGGAGTGGCATTTTCACCTAGACAAAAAGTTTGTCTGGGAAAAGGTGTAAGAAGGACTCGCAAAATTTTAGCCAACGGACATCTAGGTGTTGTACCTGCAGGTCCACCGGCTAAAACTTTGCTAAGCCATCCTAATACTGTATGTGTTATCACTGGAATATGTTTTAGTGGTGATCCACTTACCATGTACATGTCTTGTCCTTGCCAAGGAAAATTTAAATTTTGATGCTTTACAGCTATCAGAGGTGACATTCCTGAACCCACAGATGCTTCTTGACAATAGTATCTTCAAAATACATGTACACCTGCTCTTTCAGAATCACTGAATCACCTAATGCTCTCCCCATATGACCTTGGTTTCTGCCCAAATTTTTGCACAGTTCTCACTTTTTCATCAAAACTTGGCTTTGTATAAAACTTGTGTTGCACTAATGATATAGCCCCAGATGCTTAAAATGACCTTAAACACCAATAATAATAATAACATTATTAACTCTTCAAGCTTGGTATGAATTTTCTTTTGAAATTTTACACTATTATATCAAGAGTCCCATAAGGCAACTTGGCAACTTGCAATAAACTAAACTAACATGGCTGCATCCTGTCTTTTTCAACCACTTCATGAGAAAATATGACTTGTGTTTAAATGATTATGTAACTGATAGTTTTTATGTCAAAGATGATAATTAAAAGTATAGCTCACTGATCTGTTAGCACCTGAATATACTTATTGTACAGAGCCAATGAGGTAGTCATTTGAAGTTGATGGTCAGTGTTCTAACCCAGTACTGATATGGATTATGTTGGATGGTAAGGACATCCCATGCATAAAAATTATTTCACAGCCGTACCAAGGCAGAATTACTGTATGCCTTACATGTATCATCACCTCCCCTGGATGTCTTTTTAAATGTCATGGCATCTTCAAAGGATTAATACAAATAGTTTAATGGTCAAAACAGATACATGTATTTGGCAAAAAATGAAAGAGTCACCAGTGTGTTCTCATAGTGATAAATTAGTCTTAACTATATTACTGTGGATTTACTTTAAAACATGCCATTTAGAGTTTAGTCTTATGGTATCTGTATACATCATCTCAGTGTTTTTACATCTGTAGTTTTGACAACTGCAACTAATATAATTCAGGGGAGCCATTTCCCACCCTCAATTTCAGCAGTTGGTATACTACGATAAAAACCCTGAACAATAAGCCTTTATTTAATATTTAATATCGTCTCTTCTCTTGGGAGCTGTTAACCTTTAAAAGCTTACATCTGACTTTGACAAATTTTGTGATCTCAGAACAGGTATTTTAAAATGCAGTCTAGAAGTCCTGCAGAAATATTCAAATTACTTTGGCAGTAGTTTCTACCAGTTGGCAGCCACGTGTTGACAAAAAATCACTGTTACAAGACCAGAGGCCGAATTTTTGGAAGAATCAGATAATCTGATCCTCTTAGACGGACAATAAGCCACTAATTTAAAAAATATTGTCTCTCAGATTTTACTTCTATATGAAAGAGCATGTTAAAAAAACATTGTGTGCAAAGCATTGGGCATCAGAAGCAACAATGAATTGCTTAAATCTGTAACTAAAAACCTTCCATGCAGATGAATTTGCAGATGATATGACATTGATAAGATATAAATGGATTTGCCCAAAGTGATCACCAGAAGTAAACAGAACTGCAATCTGTTTTAATTTCTGATATACATGGAAATAATTTAACACCTGAGCTGCAATCTGAATATGCCATCACCATGAACAACTGTGCATTATTTTAGTATATAAACTGGTCATTATCAGACCAAAAACTTCATATTATTTCGAATGGAGTGCAGTTATGCTTTCAATAATAATAAAACCCACAGAACAAGGATACACAGTTACAAAACAAGAAAACTTTCATTGATGCAAATGCTGTAGATACAAACAAGTATATACAAACATCACAACTGTCTTTCAGAGAAAGCTAATTTTGTTCAATATGGAAAATGACATTGCCCTTCATACTGTGCCAGAAACTTTTGTGAGTGATAAGGTAACAAGATTGGGATGAAAAACTTTGGCATAGTTTTTTGATAAAGCAGTAAAATCTTGCCTTCAAGTTAATTTATTCAATCAATATCCGAATGATATATGAAACATAAGGGTACTTTTCATATCAAAAATTGTGGTTTTGTCAAATGGTCAACTTATGTTCTTCAAATGCGTGACTTATTGTCCCTTCACAGAATACATGAAATCTCTCCCCATGATTTGGAGCGAGTGTACAGTTCTGGGGAAGTGTGTCAGGGACGGATCCAGAGTCGATTTGATACCTGTTACAGGCATGGGCACCCAAACTTTGGAGCCAAAATATCCCCAAATTCCCGCAGGAAAATATCATTTGACTTTGAAATCTACCAGTTTGAAGAAATTATTCCCATCATTCAATGGAAATCTATACACATGCAGTGGATAAAAAGCACTTCAAGACACATGGAGTGGTCGAATCATTTGTATTAAGACATCTCAATTTATTTGGGTCACACTCAGTTGAAAAACAAGTTTCCCCCCAAAATTCCTGGATCCGTCCCTGCCTCCACATTCCGATCTTGAAGTTTTACCGAAGTTTGCCTTCCATCCCAACTCATCATTGAATTGCTGCAGTCCGCTTTACATGCATAGGTTTCTGAGCACAACAGTTTCCCCATGCATTGCGTATAAGATAACTAGGTATAAGTTCTTTTCTGTGGAACAAAAACTTTTTAAAAAAATCATCTACTGTGGGTTCACTATGGAAAGAGATTGATGTTTTGTTTACATTTTGTGATTCTGAATAAAACGAAGTCTCTCTCACTCTCAACCAAAAGTTACATGAAAACCGATTCGATTTAAATTTTCATGAATCTGAATCGATGTTAATCAATCGGGTTTCATTTATTCGAATTAATTTCACCTGGAACACTTATTCAGAGATCTTGCTGGTATAAACGTGAAAATTTTGTGCACAACAACTGGTAAATTTGTTAAAACATATGTGGCTACGTGAAGATCTTCACAAGATGCCATTTTGAAAACCAGGAAATTCCGGTAATCCCCACATCTCAAAATAGAGGGTTGTGATTCAGCCAATCACAACTCATGTTATTGCGTGTGTGTTCGATTTAAGTTAATTGAACTTACTCAAAAGATCCCGAATGTATCAAGCGAAACACTTTTGGCTGGAATTGGAACCAAATAATCTATCGAAAATTATCCGCAATCCACATTGATCCTATTAACACATCCCAGAATGGCCGAATTAAACTAATAATAGTCTATACTCGATTCGTAGCATTTAGAGACCAGTCAGAAGTGGCGTGTTGTTTTAGTCATGTTGTTTCAGTCGGGTATCCTCTAAGAGGAATGGTATTTGTTTAAAGCGCAAAAATCAAATGACAAGACATGTTTTAGCGTGATATGGATTTATCACAGCGTTGATCTATTTTCCTTTACCTAAGACTAAGACAATAAATGTGTGTTGTTTTAGCTGTTAAGAAAGTTATAAACAAATAAAGTTATTCGGGTCTCAAGAGATTTCAATCCCACATCGTCCCTGTGCGCCTTCGGCGCGCTGAAACTTTTCATTCATTCTTCATTCATTCAACAAACCTGTTTCCTTGCACTCATTAGGATCTTGAAGTTCGACCAAAGCAGCTTGCAGCTGACTACGACGTTTGTGGGAGATTGCAACATCGTTTATGTGACAAGGGAATAAACCATGTGGAATATCTGAGTGCAAGAATTATTATTATAATCACGAAAACTTGGGGTGGGTTGTCCCGGGGCGGGTTGTCCCAGTCGGTTTGGGACGGGTTGTCCCTGGTGCGATTGTCCCGTTCCACTACCGATGGCCACCCGTTTTAACCACAATTATCAAGTTTAAAAACATAATTCCAAATGAATAATCTTTATTTGATGTGGGGTGACCGTTTCCAACTTCTGGTTTTGTAAATTAATTGCTTTTTTCAGAAAAAAAACATTATAATAGTTCAAAGTCTATCTCCACATCCAGTGCGAGAAAGCGCTCGTCATCGATGGACACTCGAAACAAGTCGTTTAAAACATATTTGCCGACTGTAAATGTGTAATTCCCATTAATTTATCTGTATTTCGCAAGGAGTGATCATCTTCAGCAGTTGGTTTGGGAAATTAAAGTATTTTTTTCAGCCAAAACCTTATAATAGGTAAAAATCCATTTCCAGGGGGGTGTGAGTGAAAGCGATCGTCATTGATGGCTACCGATGGTCATCCGATTTAACTACAATTATCACCTTTAAAAACATCATTGCAATGTTTATTTGGTGTGGGGTGACCATTTCCAACAATTAGTTTTGTAAATTAATTGTATATTTTTCGGGGGCGCGGTGGCGTTGCGCAACTGGTTCTCGTCAGACCACCGATGTTAAGCAACGTCGAGCCCGGTTAGTCCTCGGATGGGTGACCGTCTGAGCGATCGATTCGGACTCCCGCGTTGTGTGCTTGGGCAAGGCACTCAACCCCGATAGTCCACATAGGGGCACGACGACGCCGTGTACTAATGCGCATGTCTCCAACCAATCTAACCCTGCCTGTGCTGCAGTTCGGAGTTACGATGTTGCGGAGCTGGCAGCTGCTCGTCGTTGCTCGGCGGTTCTCTCCGGGTACTCCGGCTTCCTCCACCCCGTCCCGTAAAACTGTCACGGTCATGATTAGCCACTGTGCATAAGTATGTGTCATTAAGCACCAATAAATAAATAATAAATAATTGGATTTTTTCAGCAAAAAGCATATAGTAGGATTTTAATTTTTCAAATGAAGTGAATATATTAATTGTTGAACTTTGATTATGACAAGCATTGAGGTCACATAACCAGGGGGGGTTGGACAACTCGTACCCTGGACGATTCGTACCTTGGACAATTCGTACCTTTTCCTGGATGATTCCACAGGCGCTTGTCGTATTATCCGAATTTTACATTTTAAATTAATGTTAGGTCTATACTATCTATACTAATATGCTAGAAGGCCAGACACTCTTCAGACCGCGATTTTCAAAAAACGGGGAAATAGCGAATAATTTACCGATTTTGCTCAAATAAATGTTTTTATCACCATTTTAATCTCATTTTCATATACTCAGGCGAAATATTTCAGCTCCGGCAACCCTGCTTATCCGTTTCACTCGCAATGAATCCCCCCTCCACGCTCGTTCATTGGTCGAAATAATACTGTAAGATTACAGAAGGTTTATATATTTGTTACCATGATACTGTCATTGGCTGTTCTGAAGATTTAGACATAATTTGAAAGTCTTTCACGTCTTTTTGGACGTTTTTGATAGTCTGTTCGCAGTGTCTGAACTTCTGAACGCTTACAGGATTTTGAATTTCCCGCACTTCGTGGAGGTTGTTGCTATTTGTAACCGACCAATGAACGAGCGGGGGAGAATTCATATTCGCTATTTCCCCATTTTTTGAAAATCGCGGTCTGAAGAGTGTCTGGGCTTCTAGTATATTAGTATAGATAGTATAGACCTAATATTAATTTAAAATGTAAAATTCTGATAATACGACGCGCGCCTGTGGATGATTCGTACCCTGATGTCTGGACAATTCGTACCTTTTCCCTGGACAGTTCGTGCCTCGTACCTGGACGACTCGTACCTCGTATCGGGGCAATTCGTACCCTGATCTATGAACTGTTTGTACCCTTCTCTGGACAATTCGTACCCTGCTTAATTAGCCTTCTAGTATATTAATCTCATTCGTGAGTGAGAGAATTTGTACGAATTCTCTCACTCACTCATGAGATAAATCCCGGTATTCACAAGAAAACATGTATCTTTGAAAAATCAATCAAATATGTTCCACTTTTCACTTTGTTATTTCAGCCGATAAACTTCAAACGGTACGGTTTATTTAAATACAATTCCAAGGCTGTTCGCATCTCTCAAGACGTATATCGTTACCGGCAAATGAATAATATATGTTTAATGTCACTTTGAGAGGCAAAAGATTACCACACAAGATCCACCAATACGGAATTAGGGGGCCAATCCACTTATGGTTGAACTACTTTCTAACCAAGAGAAAAAGGAAAGTAACGCTCGACGGGCAGTTCTCAAGGGAAGTTAAGGTAGATTCTGGGGTACCACAGGGCACGGTGCTCAGCCCACTACTATTCCTGTGCCACATCAATGACTTGCCATACTAAGTGCAATCACAAGTAAGTCTATTTACCGACGAGTGTCTACTCTACCGGGAAATAAACAGCTTTGAAGACCACACTAAATTGCAAAAAGATCTTGGAAACCTAGAAATATGGGCTGCCCAATGGGGCATGAGATTTAATGCTAAAAAGTGCTACATCATGAGCATAAGAAAGAAAAGCCAAAAATTTCACTGTCTGAACAATCTCATCCTAGAAGAAGTAGACTCCAACCCATACATGGGAGTCCAAATATCCAACGATCTGAAACGGAACCCACACCAATCACATTGCCAAAAAGCCAATTCAATACTAGGCTTAAAACGTAGAAACCTAGCTCATAGCCCCGAAGAGTGTCGCAAAACCGCATATACAACACTGGTTCGCCCACTCGTCGAATACAGCGTATCGGTTTGGGATCCATACAGTAAAACCGACATCACAAAACTTGAAAAAGTTCAAAGTAATTAAGGCAGCCAGATTTATTACCAGAAATTATAAATCCAAAGAAGAAGGCTTTGTAACTGACATGCTCAAAAATTAGACCTATTGCCACCGGAGGTCCATAGAAAGCACCAACGACTGAGCCTATTCTACAAAGTGGTAGAAGGGTCGGTCCCAGCTATACCGTCTGACAAATACCTAACCAAGCCCCGCCCAAAAATACGTTTTAAAGCCCCAAAATTCTCTGGCTTTGACTGTACACATGCTGCAGAAAAGTCACAAATTAATAATACAAGGGCATTTAGCATAACACACCCACAATCAGAACAGTACAGACAGCCATTCATCACAAGAACTACCATTGACTGGAACCATCTAAAGGACACCACTGTAAACCAAGCCGACATTGAGTGCTTTAAGTCATGCTTGGTAAAAGAGGACACCTTTTAAGCTGCGCCCTCCCACACCCGTCCTGTTAAAGTGGTAGAGGGGTCGGTCCCGGCTATACCGCCTGACAAATACCTAACCAAGCCTCGCCTAAAAGGCGTATTAAAGCCCAAGAATTCACTGGCTTTGACTGTACAAATGTTGTAGAAAAGTCACAAGTTAATAATACAAAGGCATTTAACATAACGCACCCACAATCAGAACAATAGCCTACAGACAGCCCTTCTTCCTAAGAACTATCCTTGATTGGAACCATCTAAAAGACACCACTGTACACCAAGCCGACATTGAGTGCTTTAAGACATGCTTGGTAAAAGAAGATACCTTTTAAGCTGCGCCCTGCCACTCCCGTCCTGTTAAAGTCAAAATTGGCATCTTGGACGTATTATACAGATACAGATACAATGTAGCTCTCCGGTAGTTTCTTTGCATATGACCACAATGTTTTCGATCCAAAATATTCCCCAAATGTTACTTTGACTCCTTCAACGTTTGAAAAAGGAAGCCAATACATAATGGATCGCAGAAGACGTGCGCAGGAACTGTAGCTGTAAGCACGGGGATATAGTATTATTAGTGATAAAACAAGGAATCATCTACCTCGGATAGAGGATGTCCATATGTTATCACGGATAACAGCAAGCCCCCCAGTATCAGTGCTTGAGGAAAAAAAAACAATTTTAACAAAAATGGGAGGGGCGCTCGCGAGTGCGCCACCCTACCGGAGCCGCCAGTGCGGTCAAGTGTAATTTAATGTTTCATTGGTATACCTAACAAAGTTGTACAGAATTTTTTCAAAGAAGTGTTGCAACTGATACGATTACAACTGCTGAAAACGTTCATGATTTCAGCTTCTTCCTTCATATAAATGTACAGCAGAATAATCATATAATGCTAATCAATTCCGTTTTGTTAAAAGTCAAAAAAGAAAGTATAATAAACTTTGAGGAGCAATTTTTTTAGTATTATCGACTTTAATCCCAAACAAATTATTTTAAATTCATATTTCGAGTCAAGCTGTATGAATTGACATAATTTCATGTTCTTGCTGTTGCCAGATTTACGTCAGGACGTTGCAATTCAGACATGGCGTGTATGAAAAGTTCGCACATGCAGTCAGTAGCGTGTATGTTCACCGTTTGCCTCTTGGATGGCAAGACATCGACGGCGCATGGATCTGATAAGTCTCTGGATGTCACCCTGTGGTATTGCGTTCCACTCCGACCTTAGAACATTACGTAAAATCGCCTAACGTCTGAAGATCACGAAGTCGTACCCGACGGTCCAATTGATCGCAAAGATGCTCGATTGGCGACAAATCTGGTGAAAGTGGGGTCCAGGGAAGAAGTTCGATGCTCTGCTCCTCAAGTAAGTCACGGCAGATGGGCGCCACGTGACATCAGGCATTGTCTTTCTGGAATAACTGCAATCCGACGTTAGCGTTGAACAACGGGACAACAACAGCGTTACGAATTTCGTCCCTATATCGCTGTCCATTCAGATTACCATTGATGAAGATCAACTGCGTTCGATGGTGCAAGGAAATTCCTGCCCAAACCATTACACTACCCCCGCCGAAACGGTCGCATTCCCGCACGCAAGCATCAGAAAACCGTTCTCCTCGTCGGCAATACACCCTTGCTCTATCATCAGCGCGCCGTAGACAAAATCGTGATTCATCACTAAAAAGAACTGTACTCCAACGCTGCTGAGTCCAGCGAACACGCTGACGTACCCATTCCATTCTGACGGTACGATGACGTTGGGTAAGGGTTGGTCCGTGGTATTGACGCCTACTGCGAATGCCGTGTTCAGCTAGACTGTTGCGGGCAGTTTGTGCACTGGTTCTACTGTTAGTTCTACCAGAAGTAATTGCTGCTGTCCTCGTCGCCGGAAGGAAGCGATCCCGCAAGTGAGACGTCCTGATGTGTCGGTCTTGTGAAGGGGTCTTAACTCCTGGTCGACCTGAACGCGGTCGGTTGGCAGTAGATCCACTGGTTCTATACCTTCTAATGTGACGGTAAAGAGTGGCCACAGTGACTCCGAACTCAGCAGCGAGCTCATCTGGAGGTATTCCAGCCTCATGCATACCAATGGCACGCAACCTCTGATTTTCGGTTGACCTTGTCATTTTTTAAAATGTCGGAAGACAAAAACTAACGTGTTTTCTCAATAACCCAGGCCCTCTAGCACAACATAACACAAAGAAAATCGCCGGCCACCCATTCAATTTGACATTCTCGGATAGCACGTGCTATTTAGAAAGCCGTAGCAAAATTGTATACGGTTGGGTGGACAACAACAACATGTCATTAAACTCTTTGCACGACTTCTTGTCCACAAACATGCAACATTAGAACTATTATATTTCATCCTTTATGCTATTTTGTCACATTTGTTTCTATTATACTTTCTTTTTTGACTCGGTATATATTTGTATCAAATGTTTGGTCTTTGTTGGTGGAACAATCATGTTTCAAAGAACTGTCACCACTGATAGGATCACTAGATTAAAGATGTTCAAGATTGAGGCATCTACCTTCATATCAATGGGAGGCTGAACGATCACGCAACGCTCTTCAGTTCTGTTTTGTAATTTATTTGTATGAAATGTTTGGTTTTGTTGGCGAATAATGATGGAATGCTATTTATTTCTATTTTGTTTTTCAATCTTATGAAATTTTCAGCGTTCTGAGCCAGATTATCTGTTCACCATTTTTTCTTCTGAGACAAATTAAATTTCACCAAAAACGTGTTACACCATGTTCTACATGTTGTCTGTTATGTTCACCATATACTATTTAACCCTTTACCTAACGAATCGCCCGCATCCGCCCGCGTAATATGCAAATTCAGCAGTTGAAAAAATATTATTTTTCAAAAAATTTCAACAAAACCATATCATGTGACCCTGGAACGAGCTCGGTCCAACGAAGGGTCACATGATATGGTTTTGTGGAATTTTTTTGAAAAATTTAAAAAAATTATATTTAAAATAATAAATTTTGATATCGTCTGCGTTGGGTAATGGGTTAATCAGCTGTGTTTTCATCCAAGTTTTCCCAATCAGTTGGGGTCTTTTGATCAAGCCGATTCTCTAACCCGTTAACATGGGATGTTGCATAACATACTAAAAGAGGTCCACGAATATGATATATTTTATAAGAACAAATTCATTCATTAATTGTCACAACATCCATTTCGTTTCTTCTTACACAGACAGTTTCTTATCTAATTCACAGCTTTCACCTTAAATGTAATATCATCTTTATTTTCCAGTTAACAGCATTTCATTAGCTGTTTTTGCAAAGAAGTTTCTGTTAAAATTTTGTAACATGGGAAACACAACTAATCATGTTCACACATTCAGACACCTGAGAGGCCAAACTTTATAAATGGACAGGGCTGTACCTATGTCTTTTGCAGTTATATGAGAACCAGAAAGGAATATAAATATATCATATTATAGAGGCTGCATCAAAATGTGCATGTGATTTGGTTGTATTTTTGAGTTTGTTCATTTATCAACATCAACCCGTCCCTTGAGTGCAACAAGGCGCCATCTGCAACGTTTTATCGTTGCAGATGGTACCTTGTGGTATTCAGTGGACGAAATATTTCGAATAGCCCTATGATTTTTATCATATTGATACTGCTTCTTAGGGCCAAAAGAAGGAGGAAAAATTCTTTCTGTTTTTGTTCCGGACAAATTAAATTACATAACTTTCCATTGCATCATACCAATTGTGAGGCTGTGTAGCACAGGGCAACCAGTACTCAATAATAAAATTATTTCTGCGGTTATCTCAGCATCATTTTGAAAATGCCAACACATCCTATTAAATGTGATGACAAACAGTACAAACCAGTCAATAATAGTATTTCTGTATTTTTTAGCCTCATTTTGAGAAAATATTTCTAAGGCTTTCCATGAAGGCCAGCGTGATATGGTAAACACACCAATCAAGTAATTTGTTTTATTTCATTTTTTAACCATGCACAGAACAAGTTGTTATCGTAAATGTCCTTGTATTGGGATTGCTCAATTCTTTGATTTTCGTGTTTTTTCTGCATCTTACTCCTTTTCAGAGTTTTTATGACCCTGTTATTAATGAAATGCATTTCTTGAGTTTCTGTGACCAACAGGATCCATGTTTCGAGAGGCCTACAGTTCAAGGGTTTTACCCGGAATATTGTACTGTAATCACTTATTTCTGAAAATGATTTCTAGTTTTCTATCGATAGAATGACAAATCAGTGACAAATGATTATCGATAGCATGCTATGCAGAATCATGCACAAAGTAATGATTATATTTTTCTAGCATAAAATGAACCAAGCATGAACTATGGACACATTGTGATGGGTTTATTTTATGTCGAGAAAATAAAAAAAACAACCTAATAGCCTGTCTGCAAACCTATCATATCATTGTCACCAAAGCATGTATATATCAACAACAGAGAATAGACATATGAATGCTCTCAGGGTCTGTCCGCTTTTGGCAAATTAAGTTTAATACAAAGTATCGTAGGAAAATATGTTTTGCACTTGAAGACATTTTAGATGCACCACAATGAAAACGTTTCACGAGATCCTTTATGAATATCACTTTTATCTCACCTGGTATGAAGTTGAAATGAGGTATGTCATGTCTGCTACACTGTCACAGTTGGCACTAATATTTGTGCTTTGATAAGTTTCTTTGAATCATGTAGATCCAAGGCTTTTATATTACACTTGGGATTTGTTTGTTATGGAAAGATAACAGATGGGCCATAAACAAGAATGAGTAGAATTCCAGCATTTCATTTTCCTACGTGAAAAACCTTTCAAAATCAGCGAGAATTACCACAGAAGAAATATTTGTGGTCACATACAACTTTTGTAGTTTTCTATTTGCATTTTCACAGCCACATGCTTCCAGGTGTTTTGAAGAGGATTTACCACAAGCGTTTTAAATATTTGGTCTTTCTGAAATAGATGATCCTAGTTTCAAGTTTGTTTTATTTTAAGAATATGGAGAACCATTTAATCAACTTGAAGGTACTGTGGTAAGAAATAAACAGAAGATAATACCGGATACGTGGTTGTCTGATCATGCTTTAAAACAAAATACTGTGAGAAGAATACTCTTTTTTTCACTTAGAAAATGGAAAAAATATTGACAGCTGGAAATGAAATTTTAGCAGAAGTGCAGTTGCTCAGTGCAGCTCTCGAACTCTCAGCAAGAGATAATCAAAGAACATCAGCGTCTCTAAAAAGGCAAAACGCGTTTTATTTGAAGATAAAGTGTTAGATTTTCATGAGGATTTGGAACTTTCAGCTATTGATGATATATTACATTCACTGAAAGCACTCAAACCCCTGAAACCTCGGTTTCGAGACAGTCATCTCTGGCGTGCGAGCAAGACTTTGATAATACAGATGGATGTGTGTTTATTACTAAGTTAGATGTAGATGCCGAGGTACAAGTGGAACATCTAAAACCAAGTAAATCTGAATCACACGGTAATGATTAATCTATTGTTGCAATAGCAAGATATGTTGTTGAGAATGCAGAGAGCTTGGAACCACCCGTTAAAAAGTCAAATGAAATGAAAAGTTTTTGACAGAATCATCTCTCAGCTTTGACTTCATTTTCAGGGACCAAAAACTACCTCCATGCTCATCTACTGAATAATTGCTTTAAGCGTTGTTGACCATGCTGGGAGCTTGGAACTACCCATTTCAAAAAGTTTTTTCGAAGGTGACCAAGAAAACACATTTATAAATTAAGGCTTCATATTTTCAGTATTCATTTTTAACTATGACAGAATAAGCAATCCATGTTTGAAATCGCTTTAGTTTAATATTAAGATATTTATTTCGCCCTGTGCATATTTTATGCACTTGAATTTATTCACTTACTGGATATTACCGTAAAAAGTTGTTCTTTTTTCTTTTTCAATTTAATAATTTTATATGCTTGGGCGTGATTTAGTGTTATGATCTGTTCTAAAATGTAACAGTTATACAGCATTTTTACTTCTGTTATCGATGTGCTATTTGGACCATTTTCACTAATATATCATTCAGAAGGCTACCATCATCAGACATCTTGTCTGATTGAGTTTTTTTTAAAAATAATCTGCAGACTGGAATAATCTGACAGGGTTTCAGGATTATATTGTCCAGCTAAGTATCACCGGGCATGTTTCGGGACCCGGACGTTCGATACAAAAGACCAAATTACTATTATTATATTAGATTAACAATCTGTACTATTCAAATTATATCCCATTTAATTTCAATTGTTTCAAACTTATCATGTTCTTTCATTCGCCGTGTAACAGCAAGCCTCTCTGGCAGCAGTAACTGTTATTAACAAATTACCTCTACTCAGTGTTCCCCTCACTGGTTGCCAAGCTCTATTCAGTAAGCCAACAAGGCGTCTGATTAATACGCGGTGAAATCTTACTTTAATCTTCATATCTAGCAACATTTTATTGACATGATTCATTCATTGTATTGCATATACAGCATTGATCACAAGTAAGAGTTCAGTTGTAGTTAGGACTCCCTGTTTCATAATACTGGGAAATACCATGATCTGTTGCTGTAATATAGTTTTCCAACAAGTCTAGTTGTTAAATGTTTATTGCCGTCAGGCATTTGGAATACCAGATTCACTATTAAATTGTTATCATCTTTAATTTATCTCCGAATCATCAGTTGAACACAATAATTACACAGAAGATACTAAAGGTTATCTCCACGGTGATATTAGTATTAAAGACCTTTCTGTAATGATGCTGTCTGGTCTCCACTGAAAACGTCTTTCCAGGCCATCTTCAACAGTGTACAACATAACTATGATTCACGATTTGATATGAAATGTCTTAACCGAGTTCACTAAAATCGATCTGAGCCAAGGTTTAGCTAGGCTCACTTCAGTTTTAGTGAATGAGGTTTCGACATTTGATACCAAATCATTATGAATTTTCTATTCTTTTTATCACACAGTTTGGAATGCAACACTGGAATTAACATAACAGCCATTCACAAAAATCACCTACCAAATTTTATTTATTTTTCAATGTTTGCCTCGAAAACCTAGATCCTTGATCCCGTAATGATGGATGGTCATCTGTGTTTTGAGGCAAAATATATAAAATGTCTAGTTATTCAGGAAAAAGTACTGCGAAGTCTGGTAGTTGTGTTATATAAACATTTATATGACTTCAAAAACAGTTATCTGCCGTAATGGTTTTTTCAAATAAATTTTTTTTCACATTTTCAAGTGCCACAGTTGAAAATATATTGAAATGCCAAAGCGAAAAAAAACCTTTCATCCGAACAAAAACAAACATCGGAATAGAGGTCGCAAACGACTAGTAACTAAATCACAGCAGTTCTACCCGAACAGGCCCGGGAGAGGGTGGGGGCCCGGGGTAGTAACCCCGGGGCCCAGAAGTTTGGGGGCCCGGCATGGCCCAGGAGTCCAAGATTCTTGGGTCAAGCCTGGGTCCTCCAAAGTTCTGATTCCTGTGCCAAGCCTCCCCCACCCCCATCCCCGAGAATCCGTAAGATAAGTTGCCCATCGTATTTGAATATTAGTTGCCAATCACGTAAAGAAGGAATGGGAAAGCCCCGAGGAGAGGTGCAATCTGTTAACCCTTTACATAACATGAAAAGCAGACGACACTCGCAAACCAAATTATTGAATATATATTTTTTTCATTTTTTGCATCAAAAACATAGCTTATGAACCCTCATTGGAACGAGCTCGTTCTAGTGAGGGGTAATATGGTATGTTCTGAACGCAAAAAATAAAAAAAATAATGAAAATCGAATGACGATTTTTGTGAATAGCGCTGTCGGTATTTTCCCTTACTTTGGATAAAGAGTTAATAGACTATTATCTATATACATATGCACCAGACCCGGTGTTTTCACTTCAAGAATTCTTCACTTCAAGAACTTCGGCATCTGCATCAGCATCCGACACTTTCGAAAGGGGACCCGTCACAGAATTAACCCTAAAACAAGAAACCCCCCTCCCCCGGGCCCTGTACATGAACCCTTGAACCACCAGGTCATAGGTTGTACATCAATAGTTGTCAGAACAATCCCTTGCGACCATTGTTTGGGAAAGCACACTCATCAATCAGCGATGAGTTTTATTCCAGTGATCACAAACTCAGTCACTTTCGAGCTTTCAACTCCATCAACATCTGGACTCATGTGATTTCCAATGAATGGGTTATAAGTAATTCACCGAGAGCACGCAGGATTCATACTCAAAATCTTCCCACAAAACAACGACCCTGCCCATACACCTCAGAGTTAATCCCTTAACCACTACATCTCACTCTCAGGCAGGACCAATGCTGCGAAAGCACCTATCCCGGTGACATGCCATTCTTATCACAAAACAACCATATCCACATCAACTGTTAGTTAGCTAAACACTACACTACACTGCAGGTTAATAGTACCTAATTTTATATTAGCATCGGCGCCACTATTGCAGGTCACATAGCCGCTAAGCAATCATTCCGACCTGATTCTTACAAAATTCCCTTACCACAAGCATTCAGGTGATGTGGGTTGTTACCCGCCTCCCCATATCACAAGTATAGATACTGAGAAGATACAAAAACACGGCATGAAGACAAATGAACGCTTAAACTGTTTTTACTTGTTAGTCCAGGCACATTAGACATAAAAATGAGAAAGTAAGGAAAAAAATCGGAGAAAGCTGATTTTTTTTTATATGTTTCCGGGACACACATTGCGGATAAAGTGTGAAAAGTCCCCGCGAATCCGAGTTGAGCTTTTTTAGTTATAGCGTTTTTTTGATGAAAAATTTTTTTTTTTTTAAAATTCGACCCAGCTCCATATTTCTCATTCTTATTCGCCTTAGTAGGGTGAGAATCATAAATATCGTGCTGAATTATATTGAGAATACATATCCCCAACAGAAAATGCCAACTTTGTACCAATCCTCACACTCAATGGTGAAATATTCACGAAAATGTACAAAATTACGAAAAATTTTTTTTATTGTTTTCATACACACAACGATACACAACGTCCATTAAATCAAATCTACGACGACTTTGGGAGTTAAATTATATATCAAAAATTGCAGAAAAGCAGTGGCTTTATAATGATATATAACAATAGTCATTTATTCCATAATGAACTGGTGAAACGTGTGAAATATTAACCATACCCCCTAAACTCAAATTCAAACGGCATCGACTTTTGTCATTCAAATACCGTATTATAGCATCACTGTTTCAATTTCCATGTTCGATTAAATCACATAATGTGGTGTTCGCCTACACTCAAGATGCATTGGCATGTAATGTGTGCACGCCCTTGATGTGTACTCATAAACAAATTTGTATTGAACAGAGATTGTGTCTTCGTCAGATAAGTTGACAAAAGTTTTCGTTAGACTCGGCGTCTTCCATATGTCATATTTAGGAGGCAATTGGTTCGATCATGGCTGGTAGCGGCTTGGATGAACTTTGGGGGACTGTTATGCTGGTGGGTCAATCCATCATTTGATCAGTGGTCATGCATATTCAAGAGCAGTTCGTGCCCATTTACTAACACAAATTGCCATTACAAAACTTGTGTTTGAAGAAAGCCGAACACTAGATAACATAGACTGCACAGAAGTCAATGAAATATTCTGTGGACTTGCCAGAGGTGACTGTACAACAGCTGACGCTGCCAATCAAGAAAGTGTCAACCATCTACTGTCAAAATTACACGAACTGCTCCAGAATGCGTCCGTAGGACGCACAGGGAAGCTTTGGGTACAATACCACGAGCAAATAGGTCTTCTCCAGTTGTTCTTGAGAGCAGAGCGCACAGGCGACTGGGAACTCCACACATATTGTGTTCGCAATATGATTCCAGTATTTCACGCAGGTGGTCATTTTGCATACGCAAAAAGTTCTCATCTCTATTTGCAGCAGATGAATGAGCTAACAGAAATAATGCAACAGGATGATTTGTAGTTGTTCACTGAGAAAGGTTACTTTACCATAAGACGCTCAGATAAATTCTGGGACGGGATATATTCTGATCAGACCATAGAGCAGTGTTTAATGAGAATGTTCAAGCTCCCTGGTGGTCTCACACATGGCAGGTGAATAACCGATAGCACTGTTGCGAAATGGGTACATGGACTACCTCTTTGCCTTCCGAAATGTAATGCTCTCGAAAATTTTGTTCATGTTCACACTGGTCATGGCAAACAACATCGGGATCTCCGTCAAAGTTCACAATTGACTGATGCCAATGATATCACCA
Source organism: Pictodentalium vernedei (assembly GCA_031216915.1). Lineage (NCBI taxonomy): Eukaryota > Metazoa > Mollusca > Scaphopoda > Dentaliida > Dentaliidae > Pictodentalium > Pictodentalium vernedei. Next base: position 271,522,685 of record CM062293.1, read on the forward strand.
AATTATTGAACTGGCTCAGAGTGCATTCCCCCTTTCAGAATAGAGATCCACTACAATTAGTCTCTATAGCGACCGGGCTTGTGGCCGACGAAACTGTGAACTGTGACCAAGTTCGCAAAATTGGTGAATGTTGCGTATCGAATGTGGTAAGAAGAAAGTATTCAGTACAATTGTCTCCGATGTTACTAGCGACTCACAACAGTATGTCAACACAATTTTGGCGGATGACAGTACACCAAGTGCAGTAGCCGCTGCCGGGGAACAACTTCTCCTGATCTTATACGGGAGTAAAACTGTTTCCTCTCTCGACCAATATAGATATGTCACTTACAAGCGTTATGTAGCAAAATCTAAACTGAATAAACCCATCGACCTAGCCTCACTCCCACCAAGCAGCGATGCTGCACAATAACATGTCTACAGATGTTATCTCCAGGTCCAACAATGGCTGGGCACTTCGCTTCCTCCGACGGATTGGGGGTGGTCGCTAGACAATGGACTTCTTGTACCGACTGCAGCCACAAAGCCATGTGCCCCCGATAACCTACTGAATCTGATCAGTTGTGGTTGCAAGAGTGCTTGTACAAAAAGGTGTGGGTGTAAGAAGGCAGGACTCTCTTGCTCAGGTTTGTGTAATTGCAGTTCGGATTCTTGTAACAACCACAGAAACACTGTCCTGTCGGAAATTTCTGAGTTCGATGAATAATATGTATATAGGTCATGTCATTTCTGTATATAGCGTTGATAATAGTCAATGTAACTTAATCCATGTTGATTCATTTGTACATTCTGTAAATATTATTTATTGATTTTTGTACATTCTGTAAATATTATTTATTGATTTTTGTACATTCTGTAAATATTATTTATTGATCTAATGCTGCCTGACACAGACGTGTCTTTTCGGTCCCAAGCCCGAAAATAGTTGAGTTCTCATGCTAACGAATTTTATGCCAAAAGGGGAACTCGGCCAGAAGCAGAGGGGGTCTTCCATAATGTCTATTTTGTAAGCAATGATAAAAGTCTTCAAATGGTGGTGGATTTTTTATCGTCTGTCCAACTAACATCCCGTTCTGTACTACGACCCTTTGGGCAAATCCGTTAGGAAAATCGTCATTTTTTGCGTAAATCCGATACTTTTTTGTGAATTTTCAATAATTTTTCGCAGAAATTGTCACAGAATTCACATTTTCCTCTAGGTAAATGTATATTAGACATTATGTAGCTCGAAATACGCGTAAACAAAAAATACAGTTGGATCAATTCGAGGTTACAAAGTTCGTGCGATTTTTTAAAATTTTTTTCAAACGCGTTTTCGAAAAAAGGCTGTAGAAAAAAAAGCTCAACTGGGATTTTAGGGGACTTTTGTCTAATCGTTCAGTGACATGTACTCGACATTCCCTGAAAAAATCAGCTTTCTCCGATATTTTTCCCTAGTGAAACCTAATGTTCTTGGGCTATGTGGAAAAAGATCTTATGAACTTCATTATACGTATGAACAATTTATGTTTGTATAACAAAATCCAGTCCATTACACGGAAAAAGAACTTTAATTGATAATCCGAGCTTAATGAATTTCACAGAACTGAAAATGACAGATCAATCTTATAAATGTTCCAAGTCAGATTTATAGACTAGTTCCGCCTGATTGCTTCAGTTACAATGTGAATCAATAGCTACTGACAAACTCACTCTCGTTGCAGTATGATTTGTACACAGATAATGGCTATATATCAGTGTTACAACTTACAACTCCTATTTTGAAAATTACTTTATCATTTCATACATTTTATTGATAAGACAACAATGTAGGTATCCCAGAACCGTACCAAGTGTAATGGATGAGGAACCACTTCAATGAACTGTCAGAATTAATGTCTGCAATAAAAGAATAATACCACAGAGTACTTTTAGTTGTTCCTGAAAACAGTGTGCTACGTCTTATTCCACTTTGATGGCCATGAGTGATTGAGAGTAGAATTCAAGTTTGCAAGTATTCAGTGCTTATCAGTCGTCTCCGGTCAAAACGTCCTTTTCATGTACATGTCAAATTACATTATGGATGTCAACGATTGCATTTTCCAGACTGACATTACCTGATTGGGTGCTAGAAGCAACTATCATGGATCTATTGAAAAGTGCTGAAAGCAACCTTAGTGGCTTTACATTGTGTACATTAGCTTGTCCTTTGCTTAGTTAGCAGAAAAATCTTTCAGTAAAACTGTTTGGTCACAATTTATTTGAGAACAGGCACTCTCCAATAAATTGTAACAAAACAATTATTAATAAAGAAAATCTAATTAACTAAGGCATCTCATGTTACTTCCATGGCATCTTTGAAAAAAAATACTCGAGCTACAAAAATTCTTTGAAAAATAATTTAGCACCCTGCTAGTTAATGGATTTTACATGATAGCTGGTTTTCTGTTTTTACCTTTAAATTTCAATCTTCATGAACTTGGTTTTTAACCATTTTAGTCAAAAATTGTGATAAATTGTATTTTTTTTATAATATAACATGGTATTTTTTGTGTGTAGTAAGTTCATTTTTCTTGCCTCATTGATATCCGCATTTGTACTGTTTTATGAAAATGTGCCGACAAATAGCTTCCATTTTTTCCCCATTCAGTCTGTTGCTTTGTTCACTTGTCCCCACATCGGTATCTTGTTTTTCAAGTTGACTGGATGGGTGTGTTACAACCGATAATGTTACAACGCCGCATAATGTTACACCAACGCATAATGTTACAAAAAATGTTGTAAACAACCGATAATGTTATAAACTCCGCATAATGTTATAACTTTTTTCAACCCGTTATGTTATAAAAATCGACGCATAATGTTATAACTTTTTTCAACCCGTTATGTTACAACAAATTAACCGATAATGTTATAACTTCTGTATACTAATTCCAGTTACAGCTATTGCAGATGGACTTTACCACTTACCATTTATTGCCGCATAAAGGTATGTAAAATTTATACTAAAGGTTTCTGCTCTGCTTAAGGCGAGGAGACTCCCCCCCCCCCCTCCTCCCCCAACTCCCGGGGATTTATCATAGAATGACCTAGTCATGTTACATAGACGCGGATTATCCTGGTAATTCAATCGTGTGACGTCATTACCATGATCGTGCAGTGCCCAACATGGAGAAGGCGGGGGTGGTGGGGGAGGGGTGCTATTTTATCCGGTTGGAACGTTTACCAACATGCGTAGTCTCCGCTTCCAGAAATGTAGTGCAACATGGTCCCCTGACGCCTTTGGGGATGGGCAAATGCCTCTGTTTCTGATTGTTTTGGGCATCTAAAACTCATTTGTCGCATATTTCTTAGTCATAAGAATATCTTATTGTTCATTAATATGACATTTTAACAACTAACAGTGAACAAACATGAGGTGGAGTTAAAATAGGTCAAAAAGTTGGCTGGAGCGAGGTACATATGGTGGATGAGGCAGGTTGGTAGTGTCGCACGGAAGCCGAAGAATAAGATGCGAGACTGGGTAGAAAGAGGAATGGGGTTTAGGTGGATTGAAAGGGGTGGGCTGGGATTAGGCTGAGAAAGAGAGGTCATGGATTAGTACATCGGGGTGATTGTGCAGAGAAAGCTATCTGAAAATATTGTAAGAGAGTAGTGCTAAACGGTATGATAATATAGATGGTGGAGATGTTGGAAGAAGTGGAAGTGATGAATTTTGGGATTACAGGTTCTGGAATTGGCGGAATCACTAGAACAGGCAGTATAGGAAGAAGGGAGAGATTGTGGATGAGGAGTTGTGTTGATGTTGGTGTTGTGGCGGTGTTGGTGATGGTGTTGAGTAGTTATGTATGTTGAAAATGAGCCAGTTTGTAGGACTCCGGAAGTGACGTCATGGGCGGTCATGTTGGGTTGTCATGATAGTGCACGTGGGTGGCCATGTTGTGATGTCATTATCATGATAATAGGTGGTAAGAGTGCGTGCAGCGCGTGTTGTTGTGGGGACACGTGCTCCGTCTCACCCCTAACAACCCGACAATATATATCGAATTAATCCAAACAACCCGACAATCTTCAGAAAACTGACCAAACACCCCTGAAAACACCCCCAAATAAAGGTAGGATAGTATCCTTAATGGGGGTATGAGATGTATGAAGAGGTACTCATTGCGCTCATTTTCATAGCTTTCATTTTGAGACGTATGATTTTGCGCGCATCGTGCTCATTTTCATAGCTTTCATTGCTTCATACGACGAAAGGGGGGATTCCGTGGGTTTAGTATCCTTAAAATATAGGACAGTATCGTTACCTAATGTCCGACCATATAATGGACGCGTAATTTATCACAGAAATGGGTTTATTACAATAATGGTTGGTTTATTACAATAGTGTTTTTTTTTAAATGAGAGATAAACTGGAATTGGGCGGCGCCGTCCCTGTCCCCGTAGCCCTACTGCCCCTTGTCCCTAGAGCTCCTGAAGTCCCGGTCCCTCGAGTTTCTGGCGAGTTACTAAATCGGTACTGGCAGGATTCGGGAGTGTTTTCGGGAATGTTTTGATCAGTTTCCTGAAGATTGTCGGGTTGTTTGGATTAATTCGATATCTATTGTCGGGTTGTTAAGGGTGAGACAGAGCACGTGTCCCTATAACAATACGCGCTGCGTATACACACTCCTATCACCTTTTTTCATGATAATGACATCACAACATGGCCACCCACATGCACTATCATCCAAATTGATAAGGGTGTGTTACAACCGATAATGTTACAACGCCGCATAATGTTACACCGACGCATAATGTTACAAAAAATGTAGTAAACAACCGATAATGTTATAAACTCCGCATAATGTTATAACTTTTTTCAACCCGTTATGTTATAAAAATCGACGCATAATGTTATAACTTTTTTCAACCCGTTATGTTACAACAAATTAACCGATAATGTTATAACTTCTGTATACTAATTCCAGTTACAGCTTTTGTAGATGGACTTTACCACTTACCATTTATTGCCGCATAAAGGTATGTAATATTTATACTAAAGGTTTCTGCTCTGGTTAAGGCGAGGAGACACCCCCCCCCCCAACTCCTGGGGATTTATCATAGAATGACCTAGTCACGTTACATAGACGCGGATTATCCTGGTAACTCAATCGTGTGACGTCATTGGCATGATCATCCAGTGCCCAACATGGCGAAGGCGGGGGTGGTGGAGGAGGGGTGCTATTTTATCCGATTGGTACGTTTACCAACATGCGTAATCTCCGCTTCCAGAAATGTAGTGTACCATAGTCCCCTGACGCCTTTAGGGATGGGCAAATGCCTCTGTTTCTGCTTATTTTGGGCATCTAAAACTCATTTGTCGCATATTTCTTAGTCATAAGAATATCTTATTGTTCATTAATTTGACATTTTAACAACTAACAGTGAACAAAAATGAGGTGGAGTTAAAAGAGGTAAAAAAGTTGGATGGAGCGAGGTACATATGGTGGATGTGGCAGGTTGGTAGTGTCGCACGGAAGCCGAAGAATAAGATGCGAGACTGGGTAGGAAGAGGAATGGGGTTTAGGAGGATTGAAAGGGGTGGGCAGGGATTAGGCTGAGAAAGAGAGGAGGTCATGGATTAGTACATCAGGGTGATTGTGCAGAGAAAGCTATCTGAGAATACTATAAGAGAGTAGTGCTAGACGGTACGATAATATAGATGGTGGAGATGTTGGAAGAAGTGGAAGTGATGAATTTGGGATTACAGGTTCTGGAAAAGGCGGAATCACTAGAAGAGGCAGTATAGGGAGAAGGAGGAGATTGTGGAGGAGGAGTTGTGTTGATATTGGTGTTGTGGCGGTGTTGGTGATGGTGTTGAGTAGTTATGTATGTTGAAAATGAGCCATTTTGTAGGACCCCGAGGCAGGACCCCGGAAGTGACGTCATGTCACGTGATTGGGCGGTCATGTTGGGTTGTCATGATAGTGCACGTGGGTGGCCATGTTGTGATGTCATTATCATGATAATAGGTGGTAGGATTACGCATGTGTTGTTATGGGGACACGTGCTCCGTCTTACCCCTAACAACCCGACCTCAGATATCGAATTAATCCAAACAACCCGACAATCTTCAGAAAACTGACCCAAACACTCCCGAAAACACTCCCAAATAAAGGTAGGATAGTATCCTTAATGAGGGTATGAGACGTATGAAGAGGTAATCATTGAGCTCATTTTCATAGCTTTCATTTTGAGACGTATGATTTTGCGCGCATCGTGTTGATTTTCATAGCTTTCATTGCTTCATACGACGAAAAGGGAGATTCCGTGGGTTTAGTATCCTTAAATTATAGGATAGTATCGTTACCTAATGTCCGACCATATAATGGACGCGTAATTTATCACAGAAATGATGGGTTTATTACAATAATGGTTGGTTTATTACAATAGTGTTTTTTTAACTGAGAGATAAACTGGAAGGAGGGGGTGCCCCTGTCCCCGGAGCCCTACTGCCCCTTGCCCATTGAGCTCCTGAAGTCCCGGTCCCCCGAGTTTCTGGCGAGTTACTAAATCGGTACTGGCAGGATTCGGGAGAGTTTTAGGAAATGTTTTGGACAGTTTCTATTGTCGGGTTGTTAGGGATGAGAGGGAGCACGTGTCCCTATAACAACACGCGCTGCGCATTCGCACTCCTACCATCTTTTTTCATGATAATGACATCACAACATGGCCACCCACGTGCACTATCATGACAACCCAACATGACCGCCCAGTCACGTGACATGACGTCACTTACGGGATCCTCTCCTACAAAATGGCTCATTTTCAACATGTATAACTACTGAACACCATCACCAACACCGCCACAACATCAACACAACTCCTCCTCCACAATCTCCTCCTCCCTATACTGCCTGTTCTAGTGATTCCGCCTTATCCAGAACCTGTAATCCCAAATCCATCACCTCCACTTCTTCCAACATCTCCACCATCTATATTATCATACGTCTAGCACTCCTCTCTTACAGTATTCTCAGATAGCCTTCTCTGCACAATCACCCTGATGTACTAATCCATGACCTCCTCTCTTTCTCAATCTAATCCCTGCCCACCCCTTTCAATCCCCCTAAACCTCATTCCTCTTCCTACCCAGTCTCGCATCTTATTCTTTGGCTTCCGTGCGACACTACCAACCCGCCACATCCACCATTTGTACCTAGCTCCAACCAACTTTTTGACCTCCTTTAACTCCACCTCATTTTAGATCCTGTTAGTTGTTAAAACGTCAAATTAATGAACAATAAGATATTCTTATGACTAAGAAATATGCGACAAATGAGTTTTAGATGCCCAAAATAAGCAGAAACAGAGGCATTTGCCCATCCCTAAAGGCGTCAGGGGACTATGGTACACTACATTTCTGGAAGCGGAGATTACGCATGTTGGTAAACGTACCAATCGGATAAAATAGCACCTCTCCTCCACCACCCCCGCCTTCGCCATGTTGGGCTCTGGATGATCATGCCAATGACGTCACACGATTGAGTTACCAGGATAATCCGCGTCTATGTAATGTAACTAGGTCATTCTATGATAAATCCCCGGGAGTTGGGGGGGGGTGGTGTCTCCTCGCCTTAACCAGAGCAGAAACCTTTAGCATAAATATTACATACCTTTATGTGGCAATAAATGGTAAGTGGTAAAGTCCATCTACAAAAGCTGTAACTGGAATTAGTATACATAAGTTATAACATTATCGGTTAATTTGTTGTAACATAACGGGTTGAAAAAAGTTATAACATTATGCGTCGATTTTTATAACATAACGGGTTGAAAAAAGTTATAACATTATGCGGAGTTTATAACATTATCGGTTGTTTACTACATTTTTTGTAACATTGTGCGTCGGTGTAACATTATGCGGCGTTGTAACATTATCGGTTGTAACAGGGTGTCCCGTCTATAAAAATTCCACAATTATGAGTCAATGTGTACAGACAAATGACATAACGTGACCATTCAAAAGCAATCCACGCAACTCTGTTACCTCCACTAGACTTGTTTTGATTATTAACTGATACAGTGCTAGATTATATTTTTTTCAAAAGGTCTTAGTGTACCGTTAAACACCATGACATTTCAAGTAATTTCCACAATGCACCAACCTTTGAATGCACTGGCTTAGTGGAACTTTCCCATCAACTCTTGGCCGCTTGAAGAGCTAAAGTATAACTAAGTATGAAGCAATCCCTGCAGGTCCCCACTGGCCCCCAGAAAGTGAAGCAGTGATTGTTTACAGCCATTGACAAGTGCTGTCTCAGTGGTAAGTTTTGTTAATAAATAGCTGAGGTGACGGTCACATTAATTGGGCAATATAATTACGAAAGGATTCCCAAAAGTTGACTTTTTAAATGGTTTGTGAAAACATGGGTTTTTCCAGGCTCTCGTGTCACCAGTCAAATCCTTAAACAAATCTAGTTTAGCGACCCGAACGTAGTGGCTACCCCTCTACGTTCAGATTCTTCCCATTCAATCCTATAGAAAAAGTTCCCATCAAGTTTTTATGGGAACTCAAAACTCAAAATTAGGAATATATATCAAGCTTTCACCCATATTACCGGCTGCAGTCGATAGTACACGTATTTCCTTACATTTGGGCAGAGTTTATTGATCCAAACAATGTTTTATTCTTTAATTGTCGTCATTTGAGTACTCGTGAGGCGTCAACGGAGATTTCGAAATCGGCCATGTTTTTGTATAAATATAAAACAGTAAAAACAATAACCCGGTAATGGCGCCGAAACGAATAGACTTTTTCATCGACGCAGAATCGGAAATTCGATCGCAATTGCGCAGAAGGGGGCTGATAATCTGCTCTGTGCGAATGCGACCGAGTTTGACGACCTTCTCTTTCATTATTTTTTCATTTTTTGTCTCAAAAACATAGGTTATAACCCCTCATTGGAACGAGCTCGTTGAGCTCGTCCCAATGAGGGGTCATAACCTATGTTTTTAAGACAAAAAATGAAAAAAGAATAGTTGTCCAAGAATTTTTTCTCAAGTGTCGACTGCTTTTCATGTTAGGTAAGGGGTTAAATCTTTTTCATATTTGTTGATCAACAGTTTCAAAATTATGTTCATGATATCTAACAGTAAACTATAAAATGTGTCGGGAGCACGGAAGCTCTGTACGGCATTTGACTTCAAAACGAAAGATCCACGGTTCGATCATCGGCAGGGATAACTGCATTGTGTCCTTGCGCAGGCACTTCATCCCGATTGCCCACTTGGGGCACGGTGGCGCTGTATACTAAGGCGTACTGCGCGTCGATAATGCACTTGTTTTCAACCAATGCTAACCCTGCTTGTACGGAGTTAGTTCGTGGGGGAGGCAGACAGTTGCTCGCGTTGCTCGGTGGTTCTCTCCAGGTACTCTTGCTGCCTCCACCCGTAAAACTGTGCGACACGACGTGACCCTGGTTGCCGAAAGTGTCGTTAAACCCCAATAAATAAATAAATTACTGTAAAATGTCCAGTTTGCCTCAATAATAGCGCTTATCATCAAGTTATGGTACTTCATTGTCTTTTTAGTTCCAATTCTCATGCGCAAATGAAACTTTAGTAGTTAATGTTACATTTAAAGCTTCAATAAAAATAAAAAAACATCACATGTCCCAGTCTTTTCCGCAGATTCACACCTTTGCTTTTACCTGATTACGTCATTCTATCGTAGCGTTTTCCCTCATTTTCAGCATGGCTTTAGTGTGTACTTACCTGAGAGAGCAAAGACAAGTGTCATATTCTTGTCATGGCTCTTAAGGTAGTGAAACGTAAACATCCAGTCTGTCTGCGGATGTGATGGCAGTGGGTCATAATTTCTCTGAATTTGCTTGTTTTTAATTTTCTGTCTCAAAACATGGCTTATGACACCCTATTGGCACGAGCAAAAATGAAGCATGTTAGTTATTCAAGGAATGTTTTTGCACGTTTCGTCTTCCATTCTGCTCCGGTAAAGAGTCAAACACAATAATTCATTACATCTTCAGTGACGCTTTTCGGTTATGACACGTTCCAATTACATAAAAATAAGTGACTGCTTTGTGTCATTGTGGGTAGACCAACGATCTCTATACAACTGGATGGCGGAAATCTCAAAATGTTCACAATATCGTTTAAAATAAGTTTATACCATGTAACTAGTTTTCATGTTAGCCACTGCTAAATAAACACCATGACGTTTGAGGTGAACGCAGTTACGCTGTGACTGCAGTCACAGCATTACGTCATCAGTCGTCATCTATGGGAGGAGTTATTGTGTTGATTGACTTGATGGCATCTCAGGGAGAGGGGGCAAATTGAATTGTGATGTGTTTCACTATGCTCCAGCAATCCGGTTGTAGAGTGATCAGCTTGGTAAACTAATCCATTATTTCAAATAAAGAAATGACAATTCGTCTTCCCCAAACAAAACACAACGAGGAAGGAGTACAGGGACTGGAATCAACGAACCGAGTTGAAGTTTTCAAGTGAAAAATAGGAATAATCGCAATAAGGTTTGTTAATTCCTGTCCCCACATTCTACTTGAGATGTGTTCTGTATTTATACCACGATTAAACCTGAATTAAGCGAATATAAAGCTTAGACTTGTAAAGAAAACTATCACGTTCATCAGTCTGTTTACTTTCTTGTTTGAAGGTTTCTTGTCGTAGATTCGATACGGATATGTGTTGTGACTTTGGCTAAGACACTTAATCCCAAATGCCCAAATGGGAGCACGGTGGCACAGAGTCCCAATGCGCACTGGAAGTTGAAGGTACACATGACATCAACCGATTCTAAACCTGCTTGTGTGGGGTTAGTAAGGTGGTTAGTGTGACAATTACTTCCCACCATTGGGTGGTTATCTCCAAGTACTCTGACTCCCTCCAGCCAGAAAGCTGTCCGACTCGATATGACCCTGGTTGATGAAAGTGTCATGACACTTCAAAAAGTAAATAAAACAAACGACTAAACAAAAAGAACCAATAATTCGCCAGAAAAAAGTGTCAGAAGAGTAAACTCCTTGAACCCTGGTATTATCCTCTGCATCGATCAGTTCAGTGAATCGAATGAAAACGCCCATATTCATTATTTATGAGTAGGCCAATTAATATTCTCATTATATGCCTCGAGATTGCACTTTGAAGATATTGATAGGTCTACGACTGACAATCGGAGTGAACTCTCAGTTATTTATTTATCTTTCGAAATGTCGTCAGTCGATATAGTCCAGTCAACCTGATACTTAACCCACAAGAAATTGCTATACAAAAGATTTTGCTTTTAAGCAAAGCATATTTGTATAAGTAACAACATACTAAAAATCCCCCAAAAATTCCACAACGGGAAATTATGTTTTAATGACTTATTTCTTCGCGAGAAAATATAAACAGTCAAATTATTAATTTATTTATTTATTCATTTTTTTTTATATTCAGATCTAAGGTTTTCAATTACAATCAAAAGCATAGTTTCCATGAAATTTTACAAAGAGATTTTATACATGACACAAAAAGAGAAAAAGCAAAGTTTGTTTTTCATTCATAGTGATATGACGTTTCATTTGTAGCTGCACTGTGTTGCAGGAAGCTGCCGTCTGTGTTTTGGTATGGGATCGATGTGATACATACATATCAATCTACGTACATGTTGTGTTAGGTAAAGGATTATCATGACAAAACAGTATATGAAAAATGCAAAAGGTGTTAGCCAGTTAGCAATGAACTGATTTTATCCAGCCTTAAGTTTATTTCCTTTGTACGTTTATTCGAGTATGTATATTTGGACATGAGTTCCAGATTTCTGTAGTTTCTTAATTGTTCAATAAATCCTGTATATGTTGGTAAGTTATTTTTCACTTTGCAAGAATAAAGAAACTTTCTGTAGATCAACATATAGAAGTCTCTTGTGTTATTGGGTGGAACAAGGATATTTCTGTAGCCTAAAATGATATATTCTTGGGTGAAGGGAAACTCAACATCGCACTTGTCCTTCAAATATTCCCCAAAATTCAGAAGAACTGTTTTCACAACAGAACATTCAAAGAACAAGTGAAGTATTGACTCCTTTGTATTGCAACAGAAAGTACATAGTTCCGTTTCAGAGAGTTTGCATTTATAAAGTTTTGAATTCGTATATAATATTTGGTGGACAAGTTTAAAATGCAAACTTTGTAAATATGTATCGTCCGTTATTGAAAATGGGATTTTATATATAAAATTCCAGTCATCTGACTGCAGATTTATAGCCAAAACCTCATTCCATTTATTCTGTATATGAATGGGAGGTGTTGTGTACAGTTCTAAAAATTTAAAATAGAAGGTTCACGAGACTTTATTAGTAGACTGTAACGTTTCGACGTTTCTATGCTGAATATTATTCAAAGGTTTATTGGATCTGGTTGCCGTTTTCCAAGCTTTGGGTAATGCATTTATAATACCCTGAAAAACTGTAAATGGTGTATTGATGTTATACTTGTTGGAGAAGTCAGAGAAGGTTAGGAGGACGTTGTTATCAGATACTAGGTCATTTACAAAGTAAATACCTTTATTACACCAAGTTTTATTGAAGAAAAGCTGTCCGTTAATTTGTATTTGATTATTTAAGAAAATAGTTTCACCTAATATGTCTGCTGGGGTTGTGTTGCTGTTATTATCCAGAAGAGCCCAGGCCAAAAGAATATCCTTCCAGAAAGTGTTCACATGTTTTCCAACTACCTTTAAACCTTCTTTATGTAAGTGCCAAAGTTTGTAAGTTCCGAACATTTCTAACTCGTCAATTACAAGGGTTTTCCATGTAGTCAACGAGGTGGAGTCCAATAAATTCTTAATCCAAATCATTTTTAAAGCATGACTAAAAGTTTCAACGTGGGGAAATTTAATTCCACCATTTTCAAAAAGGCCAGTAATTGTTGTACGTTTAATTTTTTCAACTTTTCTGGACCACAAGAAATTATAAAAAATTGTTTGAATTTTGTTAAATAACTCCTTTGGTGGATCTGGTAAAACGATAAAACAATGTGTCAGAATTGGTAAAGCCAAAGTTTTTATAATAGTATTTCTTCCGATTATTGTTAAGTTGCGAAATGACCAATCACTTAATAATTTTTCAATTTTCTGCATTTTGTTGGTCTAATGATTTAGTATATAATTGTCGCTAAATAGATTAAATTCAATCCCCAAAATTTTGAATGATCTGGAATGATTCCAGACAACTTGTTCTCTTGTTGATAGTGTTTCACCACAACCCCGCTTGGAGCATATCCATATAACTTCTGTTTTATCAAAATTAACCTTAAGCCAGAGATTAGAGAGAACTGTTTAACCATATTCAGGGCATTGTCTAAAGAGTATCCATCATCGCTTAAATACAGAGTGGAGTCATCAGCGTACTGACGTATTAAGTATGTTTTATCTTTATTCTATTTATATTGGGGTTAAATTTTAAAGACGCGCTAAGAATTTCCACACTAAGAATAAAAAGATAGGGCGATAGGGGATCACCCTGCCTTACACCTCGTTCTATATTGAATCTTTCAGAACAATGGCCATTATTAAGTATGCAACTAGAAATGTTGCTGTAGAAGGTTTGGAACCACCTTATCATAGAGGGTCCATAATTTAAAAATTCCATCGTCTTTTGGATTTAGATCCATTCTAGGGAATCGAAGGCCTTTTCGAAATCTTTTGAACTAAGATGCCTGGAATGTCTAGTTTCTCACATTTAGCAATTAAATCGAAAGTTAGTCTAGTGCACTCCCCAGTATAACGACCTTTCATAAAACCGAGCTGGATGTCTGGAATTAAATTGGGAAGAACTGTTTTTACTCGGTTTGCAATTGCTGCGGATCCTATTTTTGTATCTACGTTAATTAGGGAGTTTGGGCGCCAGTTTTTTGTGTATTGTTTAGGTTTGTTTTGTTTTGGTATACAAGTAATAATTCCGAGTCTCTGTGTAGTTGAAAATTGTTCCAATTCATAACCACAATTTAACGAGTTTATTAGATAAATGCCAATGTCTTTCCAAAAGAATTTATAGAACTCGGCGATGAAGCCGTCAGAACCGGGTGTTTTATTGTTTTGCATTGCTTTAAGGGCGTTTAAGCCTTCCGAATGTGATAATGGCCCTTCGAGAGAAATTTTTTCGTCATTGCTTAAAAAGTTAAGGAAGGGGTTACTTTTGTCAAAAAAAAGTATCATCTGTATCAAGAGGTTGATTAGTAGATAGTTTTGATGAATATAAATTTTCGTAAAATGATTTTTGCTCGGTTAGAATCTCGTGTATATCAGTTATTTCCGATCCATCATCCTTTACTAACTTGGGAATAGTTTTTTCTATATAATGTCTTTTTTCCAAGTTGCAGAAGTACTTGGTTGGTTTTCCCCCTCTATTTTCCATTTTAATTTTGTTCTCATTATTATTCCCTGAAGCTTTTTATCCCTAATGGTTTAAGTTCGTTTTCAAGTGATCTCATTTCTTCTGACACTGACTCATCCCCGCTGTCGAGTTTAGTATTCAGAACTTTTAAACGATCTTCTATTTCTTGTTGCCTTTTGTCCGCCTTACGTTGTACAGAAGAGGCATATGCAATACTTTTCCCTCTGGTCATAATCTTTAGTGATTCCAAAAGAAGCTGATTATTTATAGTATAACTTCCTGTGTTATTATTTGTGTATTGGTCTATTGTTTCAGCAATAATTTGTTTAATAACAGTTGCATTGTCTGGGTCACTGAGTAGGCTGTTATTAAACTTCCAAATGCCTTTTCCCCGGGGGCTGGTTATCAAAAGACAGTTTTATGCTTATTGGATTATGGTCGGAGCGGTATCTAGTGTGAATTTCTGCATTTTTAAAAAAGAGTTGCAAGTCTGATGATAATAGAAAGTAGTCTAATCTTGCCATTTTATTTTCAGGCCCTCTCCATGTATAACGTTTTTCCTCTGTATTTTCTAAACGCCAGACATCAAATAAGTAAAATTTTTCCATTAAATTCATTATTTTTTTATTTGCCTTTTGGTTGTTTTTTTGCTTATATTTAATTGTATCTTTTTCGTAATCTTGGGGAACGTTCCAATCCCCTCCTATTATGATTGAATCATTACCCATGCTTTCGATTTTAGAGAATAATCCATCATAGAATTGTGGTCTATCATCATTGGGACCATAAACAACTGAAAGGGTTAATCTTTGATCTTTGATGGTAGCGTCCAGAATAATAAAGTTTCCAGTCTCATCTAAAATACTTTTTGTGTATGGTGAACCCAAAAGTATTTTTGAAAAGTATAGCCACGCCTCTGCTTGAACCTGAGTGAGAACAGAATACAGCCTCAAAACCCCATTCACTTCTCCAACAGTTTTCCACTTTCTTGCTCGAATGTGTATCCACCAGAAAAGTTATGTCAAATTTATCTCTGCATCGAGAAAACATATCTCGTCGTTTATAAGAATCGGAAGATAAGCCATGGCAGTTCATGCTTCCTATTATTATGCTAGCCATTTTGGATGAGGTTATGGGTAAAGCTAAAAGTGTATGTGCAGCAACTATGTTGTGAATTATTCATTTTTCCTTTTTTAAACTTGCATTTCTGTACAGAACAGTACATGGAAAGACCTATGAATCTGCTAGGTTTGTCCATAACAAAAACGTTGCTTTTCTGTACAAAGTTGCCATTAGAAAATCTGTTAGATCTGAAATTTGAAATTTTATCAGTAACAAGGTAATAAAAAACAATAACAAAAATGAACTCATTTTGCTTCTTATCTGTTCCTCTACAAAAGTCGAATTTCTGCACCATAAAGTTACAACATAAAAATTGTTGCTTGTATTGTGCAACTTCTTTTTAGGAGTGTGACATAAGACGGAATCTGTGGTAGAGTGAGGGTTATTCTATACACTGTGTACATATAATTGAGTGAGTATTTATTTGTGCGTGCGTGCGTGTGTGCGTGTAAATGGGCGTGTTTGTGGGTGGGTGGGTGGGTGTGTGTGTGCAGGTGTGTGTGTGTGTGTGTGTGTGTGTGTGTGTGTGTGTGTGTATGTGTGTGTGTGTGTGTGTGTGTGTGTGTGTGTGTGTGTGTGTGTGTGTGTGTGTGTGTGTGATCACTGATGTGAACAAGTTAGTGTGCTATATGGGGGAGGGGGTGCAGCGTGAGAAGAGGGATTGGCGGGAAGGCTCACGACTATTATACGTGTGCGAAGAGGAGGCGGCTGTGCGACCAAGCGAGTGAGTATGCGTGTTCATCTGATGTAAGTAACTCTAAATTTGTGAAATCATGATAAAATAATTGTACACCATCTGCCCCTATTTCTCAACCCACACCTAAAGTGCCCTCAATTTCGATGTGTTGGTGTGGCTGGCTG
The DNA here is from genome assembly GCA_031216915.1 of Pictodentalium vernedei. NCBI lineage: Eukaryota > Metazoa > Mollusca > Scaphopoda > Dentaliida > Dentaliidae > Pictodentalium > Pictodentalium vernedei. The sequence goes on from CM062293.1 coordinate 271,539,048, forward strand.
AGCAGACGACAAGAATAGCAAAACATCTGAAGCGAGGCCCGGTAAAATTTTAACCCAACTGCTTGTCAAAGCTTTTGGATCACATCACCACCAAACCTCCCAACAGACCAGGATGGTTTCGCCCGTTTTATCGTTGACCTTATTGACTGAAATGATACCTTCCAGCGCGCCAGTGTTGAACGGGTTAAATATCGATATGAGAAATATATTATTTTTCCTAAGATGATACAATGTTCGTGGTCAATTTTGTTTTTTTATATGCAACTGCAGCTGGAAGTTTTTCAGTGAGACACTGAGAAGTTGGAATATGTGAGAAAAACTTGCACAAAAAAACAGGTGTCTGCACTCTCCCCTGTGCTAAGAACAGAGCGCACAACTGTGAAGTCCCATGAAGTCGAGTGAACAGTTTCCAAACGAAAAGCCGGCAGAGTTGTTATAAAGTACTTCAGGTGAAATATGCTAAGCTTATGAGAGGAGGAACTTGAAAGAGATCTGATTCGTTACCACACCTACGCCCCGAAAGTGACAGCCGATGTGACAAAGCCCCCGCCACAGCCAACCAACGAGAAAAAAGGAATTTTCTCGCATTACTCGCCTCCCTCCCACAAGTGCTTGCCGAAAGGAGGTGCCGCGGATCACAGCCAGGAATATAGAGTTGAAAATGCATTCAAAAACACACCGCATCCCTACAAGACGGCACTTTTTTGGCGACCTGTGCTGTTTCACAAATTAGTTTATAAAGATTCTGTCACTAAAAGGGTCTCGCATTCGTCCGATTATCATTCTAAAGCCCATGGTCACAATTTAACAATTCCGCCCGTGAGCTGTGAAAAAAAAAACAAAGACAAACAGCAGTCAAGACGTAATAGTCAAATTATATATACCCCAACCGCCAAGAAATTGCTAAAAAATGTTTGTACTGTTTTGGGGCAGGAATTAGTGTGCAACATAACATATGAAATATCCACAGTAATCCCATCACGGGAAAGTGGTTATTTTGGGGTGAAAACATTTAAAAATACAATAAAACCAGCGAAAATTGGAATTTGCTCAATACTTATCAAAAGAGTTAAAACAAGAATAATTTACGTGGCACTTAGATCAAAATGATCGTGTAAAATATTATACTTGAAATCCCAATTACTGAACACAAGAAAATGAGTAATTTTGAGGTGAAAATGGTGAAAAAGTAAATTAGATATACGAAAATTGGAAAATCACCACTACTCGTTCAAACAGTTCCAAGCACCAACATTGTCATCGTATTATACACTAAATCTGTATGATTAATACCTCTCTTAAACTCCAAATGAATGGCAGCAAGAAAAATGTGATTTTGGGGGTAAAATGTTTAAAAAATTACCCTTATATATCAATGTCATATATAAATAATAAATATAAACTAATAACTGCTGCAATGTCAATGCAGATAATCTGGAGATCTGATAAATGATTCGGCCGCTGTGCGAAATCAGATTTCCAGATTATCTGCATTGACATTGCAGCAGTTATTTTCCTGTCATTTCCCACACACATTTGAACAGGTGAGTTGGGGGGGGGGGGGGGGGGGGTTGCAACTACACGTTGACGTCTCGCAAGCTGTGGCACAGTTACATCTTATCATCTCTAGCAAGGTCTTTGGTGCAGGTGGAAGGTCAGGGCTGCGTGGCACAAACTTTCAATGTGGAACTTTCCGCCCCCACTGACAAGCATCTGCACTTCTCCGTGACCAAATTTGCATTTAATGGTGTGTTTGTAAACAATAATAATACTTCAAAGCAGACTGTGCATGGGTAGGTTTTCTGGCTTAACGAATTATCAAGGCGATGAAACTGTATCAACCAGTAGTCTTTATCGACAAGTATGGAGATTTTCAGATTCTTTCCCTCTGAACACCAACACCATAGCTGCACAGACCAAACGTTCAACTTCTCCCAATGTCAATGGCGGATTGAGAAATTTCCATGGAGTTACAACGTATTTCTAGTTAATTACGTTTCTGTGGATCGCGCACGCGCTAAAATTGACAATCACATAAAGTTTTGCAAACTCCTCGACTTCAAGATTTGAACAACGTAACACTTCTCTCAAATAATCATACTAAAATGGTAAGTGAAATAAAGAAAAAGTTTTGCCAATCACCACTGACCTTCCACCTGCACCAATAAAGACCTTGCTGAAGATGATAAGATGTAGGTATGCCACAGGTTGCGAGACGTCAAGGTGTGGTTGCCAAAAAACACTCACCTGTTCATATAATAATAATTCTTCAGCCCCCTGCTAATTTGTCGCGGACCTCTAACGAGGAGGCCTACAATAATTCAGTTCACTGCTGGGCTATTCCCCCCCCCCCCTCCCTCCTAATCTTCCAGCATTCAGTGAAAACATGGTTTTATAATTTCACGCATCGGTGCTTTCTCGATCTCCCTAACAATAAAATTGACCCTTTCCCTCATGTCACTCCTCATCCACTTATCCTTCAGGTTTTCATCCCAGTTTTCCATTAGTTTCCCAAGGAGTCTTGTTCTATTAGGCAAATATTTGGGTCTTTCTAGAATGAAGTGTCCCAGGGTCTCCGTTACTCCTAAATTACACATTTGGCACACTCTTTCCTCTCCTTTCCCGATTCCCCCCCCCCCCCCCCCTTAATTCCAGTGACTTCGATTTCACTTTAAACAACAAAGACCCCCCTCCCCCATAAGGACCATCTAGGTACTCCTCAAAGGCAGTGGCATCCTTTTTGCACAAACCGTCTAAAGAGCTCTTGGTCCTAATTCCAGCTCGCCAGTTTCTATTGCAATCATTCAGCACCCTTCCCTGATAAGTCTACTGCCCTGCTTCAGGCCACCTTCTAAAAAAAAATTCAGTCTCTATGGAGTAATGCTCTTTTAGGTCCCTAGTCTGGCTTATCCATCCGATCTGAATGTTATGCTTCCACACATTGTTAAACGTCGTTTTACACTATCTGCTGTTTGGGGGGGGGGGGGGGGGGGGGCAGGGGGCCTGGGGGGGGGGGGGTGTCCAGATAATTTAGGTAGCATAATTTTCCCATATCTATTATAGCTTTAACCGACATCTACCTAAGTTCCTCTCTGACCGTTTCCAGCACAGCTGCGCTGCTTGGTCCAGTTATCCACCAACCCGTATCCCTGTGTGGAACTTCAAAGTTCCTCACTTCTGTTTGATTTAGAGTAATCACATCCGTCCCATATGCTATACTTGGTAATCCCAACCTCTCCCAAGCGGTTTTTCCAGCGAACACCTGGTTAAGGCTATTACTTTCAAGTAGTTTTATCTTATTGAATATCTTTTTCCCCTTTGTCTTTAGTTTATTTGTGTGGTTTTTGTATATGCCTCTAACTGTAACACATATATTCACTCCCAAGTATTCATGTTCTCCCGTTTCCCCAACTGTTATATCCTTGCTTTCCTCTTCACCAATAGAGAATGCGTGTGGGAAATGCCAGGAAAATAACTGCTGCAATGTCAATGCAGATAATCTAGAAATCTGATTTCGCATAGCGGCAGAACGATTTATTAGATCTCCAGATTGTCTGCATTGACACTGCAGCAGTTATTTTATATTTATTATTTATAGGACATTGATAATATATAACCGTAATTTTTAAAACAGTTTACCGCGAAAATCACATTTTTTGCTACCACTGATTTGGAGTTTAAGAGAGGTATTAATCATACCGATTTAGTGTATAAAACGATGACAGTGTTTGTGTATGGAACCATTTGAACGAGTAGTGATGAAATTCCAATTTTCGTACATTTCATTTACTTTTTTCACAATTTCCACCTCAAAATTACCCATTTTCTTGTGTTCAGTAATTGGGATTTCAAATATAATATTGTACACGAGTATTTTGATCTAAGTACCACCGAAATTATTGTTGTTTGAACTCGTTTAATGAGTATTGAGCAAATTCCAATTTTCTCTGATTTTACTGAATTTTTCAATGTTTTCACCCCAAAATAACCATTGAATTTTTTTTATTCAAGTCATATCATTGAACATTGGTGGAGAAACGTATAGCGCAGTGTTCCAACCCTGTGACCCTACAGTGTTAAGCAATAACGAGTTTCGAAATGTCCGGAGCACAACAAAAGATTTTTTCAAAAGAAAACAAAAATTCTTGAACAACTAATTTTTTTCATTTTTTTTCTCAAAAAACATAGGTTATGACCCCTCGTTAGAACGAGCTCGACGCGGGGTCATAACCTATGTTTTTGAGACAAAAATGAAAAAAATAATGAAAATTAATTGGCGATTTTTGAGAATAGCGCTGGCCGGTTTTGGCCGTTACGTTGGGTAAAGGGTTAATAAGGTTCTGGTCCATGTTTTATCTGCTACAGCAACTGTGACTTGCTATCAAGGACATGGAAAAGATAACTGATTTGGAGGCTGAAGACCTGATTTGTCCCCACTGTTGTAATCCATGTCCTGACTGATAAAATAGTCCAACTCCATCATCAAGGTATACCTTTGTCGAAGGCATGCCTTGATGGTGAAGTTGGAATATTACTCTCCCGGGATTATCGTTGAAAAACCCAAGACGTCTTGGAAACCTATTTGTGGATAAATAAAATATAAATCTATAAATCTGGTAACGCAACTTCTTATTCAGTTATTACTGATGTAGTCTATCTGGTCATGCTGGGCCCCTAACTGCCCGAATCTGGTATCAAAGCCGACCATATGTATAACAGACTGTGTGTGTGACAACAGTCCAACAATGACATCTAGTCTCGAAAGAATGTGCATGATTACTTGCAGGGGCGAATCAATATCTAAGACACAAATCCATACGAAAATGTCCCGACTGGACAAATTATTGGAGACGAGGCGTGACCGACCCCATCCCCATTCGCTAGGCTCCTGCCTAATATACCTCTTTGCCGTTTACTGATACTAATTTTAATTGCTGTTAGTATTTGATGGTATACGCTTCGTGAAAAAAACCCCGAACTATAGACTCCGAAAATCGAATATAACGAATATATTGCTTGACTAATACTTGAATAAATGTGAAATGTTACTGCTGAACCATTGCATGGTTGAAGCAGAGCAGAAATTGTAAACGATTACAAACATGAGTTAGTTGTTCTTAAAAATCCAGATCACAAAACATATATAGCATTATGTTCCTTCCATTTCATCAGCAGTATTTTGCCTCTTCCGTTTGTTGTTGTCATGGTTCGCTTTTGAGAAGTCTGCATCCTATTATCTCATCGCTGGTCGAAAACAGTGCATCTGTGGACTTGTTCATTCATTTCATTTCAATTATTGGTGGATGTTTTCGGTCAGACTCTATAATCTTTAACAGAGTAATCGGAAATAAGATACACACAACTCACACATTTGCCATTCTGGTCGCCTAATTTTTTTGAAATTCCAAAATTTAGTGAGTGACAACTTCACACATCTGCCTGCACTATACCTGAAAATAAAATAAATATGAGGAACAAAATGATGACTTTGAAAGATACATTATAAAAACACAAAATAACTACTGTGACTCATGCATGATTCCGACAATCTTCAGCGTTTTTGAGCTCACATCGAACATCAACCACACCCAAATTTTTGAAGTGTTGCAACTCATCAAATGCTTTTCTTCATTTCGCAAGCCACCCAGAAAGAGCTTTTTTGACCTGACACCAGTTCGCCAGTATCGATTACAACCATTAGGATCGCATACCAAGAGAAATGTGTTTCCTTGACCATGCCACACTTGGCTGTCCAGCCTTATTTGTGTTGTTTCCCAGTTGTGTCAGTCATCGGTGTTGTCCATCCAGTTTGGGTATTGGAGCTTCAAATGTCGAACATCATATTCACTAACACCGTTTGTTAATGTAGTTTCTATACACACTTGTGCCTGGAACAATCACCCTGAACCCCTCTTATATTTCATTGTTTCACCTGGTTGCAGCTTTCCATTTTAAAAGTATAGGACTGTCCAACACACTCACACTTTCCATCTGTTCGAGGCGCTATCTATTCATATTTGAAGTCCTTTCAAAATAATGAGCGTATTCTCTAGCCACACTCTATGATCAAACATCAACATTAACACTGTCCGAACTGGGGAGGTTGAAATGACACCCGCCTACACTCTGCGTCAATTCGTCCCCAATACCTTTGACCTAACACTAAGAGAGATAAAACACGATTATACAACCCTGTTTAAGACTCATTTTATATAAAAACCTCCCCCTTGACTGAGTTCACTTCACACATTTCTATCAACCGTTAATGCTTCCGTGCTATCCCCTCGTCCCGTTTTCCACCACACGCCCAACCACATATGGTTTAAACAATATTTAATCCTTAATAACTGTGTTAATTACATACATTAAACAGGCCCTTCACATCGGTAATCTACACCAAACAGTATGTGATATAACATGGGATGAAAAAGAACTATGCAGGACGGGATTCGACAGTAAGCTTATGCTTACATGTATCGTCTCCCTTGAGCAATTACATTTTTTTTGTGAGGGTGGAAATGCACGGTTCATTGATTAGGACTGTTTAAACCATTGGTTGGTTGTTGCTTCTTGCTGTCGATGCCAAAGTACTCAGAATGATTTAACCATATATGCCTTTCAAACACCAATAATTTCCATAAACACAGTTTCCTCTTGCTTCTGTCGATTTCATCACTTGAAAGAGAGCAGACAAAATAACGAGACACCCTCTCTTCTCCCTTTAGTAAATCTTTTCTCGACTTCTCTAAAGAGTCCCCCCCCCCCCCCCCTCAACCTTTTGAACTCTCGTAGTATCTTCCCTGCCAGTTCAATGGCAGCAATTAGAAGAGTCCATATTCATTATTTGGGGTAGGCCAATCAATATTATCAACGTGCAGCCTCGGGGCTGCACGTTGAAAATATTGATTGGTCTACCCCACACATTTACTGAATAGCCATCCTATTTAATGACGTTGTGACGTATCATGTTCCTGGCCGGAAAAGCGACCGCTCGGGTTCAAAGGGCTAACAACTTCTGGGTGAGGATAAATGTCGATCATCTACACGTGGGAACAAAAATGAAAGCCTTTAAGTGCAGCAAATGTTTTGGGTATAATGAGTATCTCGGTAATAACCTTGAAGGGGTAATGAGATAAGAATTAATGTCTGCCCTGCAGAAAATAATGCTGGTTAATGTTGGGTTTAATTAATAGAGCGTGTCGTGGTGGTGCCGTGATCACCTATGCTCCTATAGTTTTCATTGATTGATGAGCATTTAAAACAAGTGGACTACTTTGCCTAACCCTTTGAACACTGGTGGTATCTTCCATGTCAGTTCAAATGCAGCAATTAGAAGAGTCCATATTTATTATTTGGAGGTAGACCAATCAATATTTTCAACGTGCAGCCTTGGGACTGCACGTTGAAAATATTGATTGGCCTCCCCCACCCTTAACTTAGCAAACATCCTACTTAAAGAAAGTATGACGTACAATGTCCCTGGGCCGGTAAAGCGACCTCTCGCGTCCAAAGGGTTAAAATCTCATTCCTCCCATCCCTCACGTTCTATTTCATTGAATATAAACTTGTACATTTAGTCGGACACAAAAAATAATGTTTAACTTCATTCAAATATCAAGGTGGTGATTTGTAAAATACCGAGCAGGAGAGTTATCAAAAATGATCACAAAAAATCCCAGATATTTATTCTCCCCGGAGATTTACCTTCAAAACAATGGATGTTAATGAATGCTAAAGTCGTGAAGAAGTGAGTTAGTGTTAGTGAATGATTTGTGGCATTCGTGGTGTAATATACTGACAAAAATGAGTTTTTAGTGGAATTCACCGAACATGGGAACAGTGCGTCGTATCAAAAAGCTTTTTCTACATTCTGTCATGTATAGAACCTGTAATCAATAAACTGAAAGAGTCACTATGAGAAAGCATACACATCCTCTTCTATTTCTAACTTATTGAGCTTGAATTTGGATTTCTGCAGTGTATCTAAAAAAAACCCCGGAAACTTACGTTTTATTTAATTTTGTATGGGAAATCGGGAGTTGATTAGTGTGTAAAATTCGTTTTCGCACAGTGTCTTCCATTTGCACTGAGTTTCCCATGTAAACTTGACCTCATGACAGTGAAGATCGCAAGTTACCTCAATTTTCTTGGGCACCACGTTGTCGGTCGATCTCAAATTCTCCAGAGGCTTTGTTTCAAATGAATTTTAAAAGTAACCCTCTAAATTTAGAAAGCTCAGAAGAGACCAATTTCCATACCAAACAGAGGCAGCCCGTGGACTCAAATTATGCATATTGCACCGGAGAAGTGGAACTGCACGAAGAAGCTTTCCAGGGTCGATTCTCATTCTGTCTGTCTTTGTGACTCAACTCACAAACCATCATTTTCAAATATTGACACTTCACGGAGATTTTTTTTTTAATTTCAGGAACTGCTGTGGTAACAATATAAAATTTCTTTTCCATTTTTTCACTTATACTGTCTGTTCCCGTATCCATCTTTTGATTTGCAAAAGCCCAGAACCTCGCAATTGTTTCCCGAACATCAACAATTATCAAGACTCGTGACCTTGTGGCTGTATCGCACGCCTGTGTATGCTTCATGGCGTTATTTCACTGCCACTGTGAAACTGGTGGTTTTTGAATAAACCACGAATTACACTATGCTTGGAAACAATTCGATTCCAAATATTTAGGCGATTCAACTTCGATCAAATTTCAACATAAAAGTATTTCCACCCGGTAAGATACCGAAAGCTACAACAACACAAACTTTAAAAACGCTGGAGTAAAACACAAATGCTGTGGCCATGCAGGGTTATTTCTCTTTTATTTGACTGAATAACGGTTGCAAGCTGTGTTTGCGCAACGAATAGATGCCTTTAAATATGTTATTTTTGATAAAACATCGGGTTTTTTTTTATTCAAGTCATATCATTGAACACTGGTGGAAAAACATATAGCGTAGTGCTCCAACCCTGTGACCCTGCTGTGTTAAACAATAACGAGTTTCGAAATGTTTTTTTTTTTTCAAGTCATATCATTTACATTGGCGGAAAAACGTATAGCGCAGTGTTCCAACCCTGCGACCCTACAGTGTTAAGCCATAACGAGTTTCGAAATGTCCGGAACCCAACAAAAGATTTCGTCAAAAGAATTATCCAGAATTACTGATCTCTTTGACAAAGAAACATGAGTCAGACTAAGCCGAATGACACCAAATCAATTGACTAAAACTAAATTAATAAATTACCCTCATACATAATCTTCCACGAACACGATGCACCTCTTTCTCGTGGCAGCATCAGGCGGAAGTGGGTTGGGATGAGGTCAAGAACAGGCTTCTCTCAGAAAATCGACAGAAGGTCTTTAAAACACAGCCGGCGGATGGCACTAGAGGACTTTTTTCTAATATCTGAATCTAAATTTAAGACAGTTAGTTTTCGACAACCTCAAACAATATGGCCAGCAAAATGTGTACTCTGTAAAATCGTTTTCAAATTAAAAGCGTTGTATCCGCTAATTAATCTCCAGTTTCAGCCCTGAGGTACAAATAAGCTTAAATTTAAAGATACTTTTTAATGTTCTCCCTTTCTCCGCTTTTTCGGTCCAGGATTGTGATGCGACACGAATTCCTAAAGTAGATAGTTGTTAAATGAATTTGTGTGGTAGACCAATAAAGACCTTCAACGTGCAACCCAAAGGCTGCGCGTTGAAAATATTGATAAGTCTTCCCCCAAGTAACGAATATAGACGATACCAGTTGATGGCCCTGAATTAGTATGCAATATACCATCAGGATCCAAATGGTTAATACTATCTCCCTGGGTGAAATTTCAGTGCGCGCACAGGCGTAACCACGACAAACTAATCGACGTGTTCTGAACGTCAAACATATCCTATTTAGGTCTATATCCGCCAGTCAGCGGATTAGGAATAATAATGCGCAAAAGTCAACTACAATACACACATTTCACGAAGATTGCTCCGGCACCTATCGGTTTCGTCGAACAGCTTCTGGCGCCACTCACAGAATGATTAATGAAACACACTACCCGTGCATTTGTAAGGTTTCTCAGCCTAAAAATCCGAGAGTGAAAATTTCCATTATCACCAACAACTAGTAAATCTCTTACCTGCTACACAGGCTGTCATAAAGCATGCCATTGCACCTGTGATGAGAGCTCTGAACGCAAGGTTCACAAAGTCTTGTTTCCTGTTGGGACAAACAGCACTGAATGCCCCAATCATTATTCCCGCTGACAGTATATTTGAAAACCCACAGAGTGCATAGGTAGCAATGATTTCTGCTCGTGGCTACAAAATAATACAAAATATAAATGGTTTATATAAAACAAGAGGCCCCAGGGGGGCCTTAGGCGCTCACCGAGTGTTCCATACTGTTAAGACACAAATTGTATCAAAAGCTATTCTTAAGGTTCTACAGAGTAAATCTATACTCTCTGTGGAGCTAAAACATCAACAGGACTGAATGGGACAATGCTGCTGATCAAATATCAAAAGATTCTGCATGATGGTTCTGAAGAAGATTTTTAAAGAATTTTCCTTGAATTGCACAAAGTAAACATTCACGCCCCCATAGTGAGCCCCAATATTGCTCAAAAGACTCAATTTGAACAAACGTGAATCCAACCCATGCCAAGATGCTGCATACCAAATATCTAAAGATTCTGCCCACTGGTTCTGATGAAGAAGATTGTTAAAGATTTTTTCTTAAATTGCACTAAGTAAAAATTCACACCCCCCATAGTGATTCCCAGTATTGAACGGAGGATTCAAGTTGAACAAACTTGAATCAGACCCATACCAAGATGCTGTATACCAAATATCAAAAGATTCTGCCCATCGGTTCCGGAAAAGAATATTTTTAAAGGAATTTTCTTAAATTGCACTAAGTAAATATTCACACCCCTTTAGTGAGCCCCAATATTGATCGAGGGACTCAATTTGAACAAACTTGAATCAGACCCATACCAAGATGCTGTATACCAAATATCAAAAGATTCTGCCCATCGGTTCCGGAAAAGAAGATTTTTAAAGAAATTTTCTTAAATTGCACTAAGTATATATTCACACCCCTTTAGTGAGCCCCAATATTGATCGAGGGACTCAATTTGAACAAACTTGAATCAGACCCATACCAAGATGCTGTATACCAAATATCAAAAGATCCTGCCCATTGATTCTGGGGAAGAAGATTTTTAATTTTTTTTTCTTAAATTGCACTAAGTAAAAATTCAGGTCCCCATAGTGAGCCCCAAAATTGATCAAGGGACTCTATTTGAACAATCTTGAATCAGACCCATACCAAGATGCTGTATACCAAATATCAAAAGATTCTGCCCACTGGTTCTGGAGAAGAAGATTTTTCCTTAAATTGCACTAAGGAAAAATTCATGCCCCTATAGGGAGACCCAATATTGATCAAGGGACTCGATTTGAACAAATTTGAATCAGACCCATATCAAGATGCTGCATACCAAATATCAAAAGATTCTGCCCATTGGTTCTGGAGAAGAAGATTTTTTAATATTTTTTCTAGAAATCATATGGCGCTATCAGAGTTATGCCCCATACAGAACCCCCAAGGGACGTGGCCATTTCATTTGAACAAACATGAATTGCCATATAGTAATGAACATCCACATGAAGTTTCGTGAAAATCGGACCAGAGGTTTCAGAGGAGAAGTCGTTTGAAAAATGTTCACGACGACGGACGGCAAGTGATAAGTTGAGCTCCCTTTCGTGAGCTAAAAATTCCTCATATTGACTAAGTTATAATTCGGTCCAAATATGGACCCAGGGACTTGGCTTTAACAAACTTGAATCCCCCCCCCCCCCCCCCCCCCCCCGCCAAGGATGCTACACACCACATATCAAAACATTCCGACTGCTGGATCTGAAGAAGATTTTTCAAGAAAATTCCTCATTTCAAACTAAGTTACAATTCAAGCTCCCACAGTGAGCCCAAATATGGACCTAGGGGCGTGGCTTGAACAAACTTGAATCTCACCCTCCTAAGGTTGCTGCATACCAAATATCAAAACATTCCGACTGCTGGATCTGAAGAAGAAGATTTTTAAAGAAAATTCCTCATTTTGAACTAAGTTATCATTCGGGCTGCCACAGTGAGCCCAAATACAGACCTAGGGACATGCTTGAACAAACTTGAATCTCACCCCCCTACGGATGCTGCATACCAAAAATCAAAACATTCTGACTGCTGGATCTGAAGAAGAAGATTTTTAAAGAAAATTCCTCATTTTGAACTAAGTTATCATTCGGGCTCCCACAGTGAGCTCAAATACAGACCTAGGGACATGCTTGAACAAACTTGAATCTCACCCCCCCTACGGATGCTGCATACCAAAAATCAAAACATTCTGACTGCTGGATCTGAAGAAGAAGATTTTTAAAGAAAATTCCTCATTTTGAACTAAGTTATCATTCGGGCTCCCACAGTGAGCCCAAATATGGACCTAGGGACATGCTTGAACAAACTTGAATCTCTCCCCCCCCCCCCCCCCCCCCCCAAGGATGCTGCATACCAAGTATCAAAACATTCTGACTGCTGGATCTGAAGAAGAAGATTTTTAAAGAAAATTCCTCATTTTGAACTAAGTTATAATTCGGGCTACCACAGTGACCCCAAATATGAACCCGGGGACTTGGCTTGAACAAACTTGAATCTCACTCTCCTAAGCATGCTGCATACACAACATCAAATGATTCTGACTGCTGGATCTTGAGAAGAAGATTTTTAAAGAAATTTGCCTGAAATGCACTAAATTCAAATTGGGCTCCTATACTGAGCCCAAATATGAAACCAGGGGGCCGATTTGAACAAACGTGAATCAGATCCACCCCACAATGTTGCATACCAAATATCAAAAGATTCTGCCTGCTGGATCTGGAGAAGAAGATTTTTGAAGAAATTTGCCTGAAATGCATTAAGTTCGAATTCGGGCTTTTAGAGTGAGCCCAAATATGAATCCAGGGGGCCGATTTGAACAAACTTGAATCAGATCCACCCCACAATGTTGCATACCAAATATCAAAAGATTCTGTCTGCTGGATCTTGAGAAGAAGATTTTTTAAGAAATTTGCCTGAAATGCACTAAGTTCGAATTCGGGCTTCTATACTGAGCCCAAATATGAATCCAGAGGACTTCTATACTGAGCCCAAATATGAATCCGGGGGGACAAACTTGAATCAGATCCACCCCACAATGTTGCATACCAAATATCAAAAGATTCTGCCTGCTGGATCTGGAGAAGAAGATTTTTGAAGAAATTTGCCTGAAATGCATTAAGTTCGAATTCGAGCTTTTATAGTGAGCCCAAATATGAATCCAGGGGGCCGATTTGAACAAACTTGAATCAGATCCACCCCACAATGTTGCATACCAAATATCAAAAGATTCTGTCTGCTGGATCTTGAGAAGAAGATTTTTTAAGAAATTTGCCTGAAATGCACTAAGTTCGAATTCGGGCTTCTATACTGAGCCCAAATATGAATCCAGGGGACTTCTATACTGAGCCCAAATATGAATCCGCGGGGACAAACTTGAATCAGATCCACCCCACAATGTTGCATACCAAATACCAAAAAATTCTGCCTGCTGGATCTGGAGAAGAAGATTTTTTTAAGAAATTTGCCTGAAATGCACTAAGTTCGAATTCGGGCTTCTTTACTGAGCCCAAATGTGAATCCAGGGGGCCGATTTGAACAAACTTGAATCAGATCCACCCCACAATGTTGCATACCAAATATCAAAAGATTCTGCCTGCTGGATCTGGAGAAGAAGATTTTTTAAGAAATTTGCCTGAAATGCACTAAGTTCGAATTTGGGCTTCTATAGTGAGCCCAAATATGAATCCAGGGGGGGGGGGGGGGCGATTTGAACAAACTTGAATCAGACCCATACCAAGATGCTGCATACCAAGTATCAAAAGATTCTGCCCACTGGTTCTGGAGAAGACGATTTTGAAATAATTTTTCTATAATTCATACGGTGCTATCAGAGTTATGCCCCATACAGAGTCCCCAAGGGATATGGCCATTTCATTTGAACAAACATGAATTGCCATACAGTAATGAATATCCACATGAAGTTTCGTGAAAATCGGACCAGTGGTTTCAGAGGAGAAGTCGTTTGAAAATGTTCACGACGGACGACAGACGACGGACGACGGACGGCCAGTGATAAGTTAAGCTCCCTTCGGTGAGCTAAAAATACACATCGTTAGTGAAAGTTAATTGAAAATAGCTAAGAAACAAAAAGAATAATGATAATAGGTGTTTGAAGAACTTTTCTTCGTTTTCCCAGGAGGTTTAAGTTGAATATAAAGAGCGAAGGAATCCAAAAATTGAAGACAACTCTGCACAGAAGCCAAATAACAAACAAGACTTTAAAAGCTATTTGAAAAATTACAAATCGTCCCTTAGGGCATCATAGCGCCATATGCAATGCTGAAACATTGCAGGTGGCGTCTCTGGGCACTTAATGGACGAAATGTCCTTCAGAACATCTGTGTTTTTTCCTTTAATATGAACCTTATAAAGTTTTATATTAATCCAAAAATGCATTGTGTTTTCCAAAATGAATGATACATCTTATTTTGATAAGAAATGAAAAATGGAAGCCTGAAAATATTTCAGTTCCACACCCTGTCTTCAAAATGGATGCGTAAATTTAAAAAATTAAACACCTGTTACTCAAATATTTATTTCGCTTGCATTTATTTCTTGGGTGAGACGATGGTCTTTCAGGTACATTTTGAAAAGTGGCGTTTTCTCCTCATGCCAAAAGTGTTTGATTCCAACTTTTACGTATCAAATCACAAATTCCCCTTATAGCCCAAGAACATTAGGTTTCACTAGGGAAAAAAATCGGAGAAAGCTGATTTTTTCAGGGAATGTCGAGTACATGTCACTGAACGATTAGACAAAAGTCCCCTAAAATCCCAGTTGAGCTTTTTTTTCTACAGCCTTTTTTCGAAAACGCGTTTGAAAAAAATTTAAAAAAATCGCACGAACTTTGTAACATCGAATTGATCCAAGTGTATTTTTTGTTTACGCGTATTTCGAGCTACATAATGTCTAATATACATTTACCTAGAGGAAAATGTGCATTCTGTGACAATTTCTGCGAAAAATTATTGAAAATTCACAAAAAAGTATCGGATTTACGCAAAAAGTGACGATTTTCCTAACGGATTTGCCCAAAGGGTCGTAGTACAGAACGGGATGTTAGTTGGACAGACGATAAAAAATCCACCACCATGTGAAGACTTTTATCATTGCTTACAAAATAGACATTATGGAAGACCCCCTCTGCTTCTGGCCGAGTTCCCCTTTTGGCATAAAATTCGTCAGCATGAGAACTCAACTATTTTCGGGCTTGGGACACACGTCTGTGTCTGGCAGCATTAGATCAATAAATAACATTTACAGAATGTACAAAAATCAATAAATAATATTTACAGAATGTACAAATCAATCAACATGGATTAAGTTACATTGACTATTATCAACGCTATATACAGAAATGACATGACCTATATACATATTATTCATCGAACTCAGAAATTTCCGACAGCACAGTGTTTCTGTGGTTGTTACAAGAATCCGAACTGCAATTACACAAACCTGAGCAAGATAGTCCTGCCTTCTTACACCCACACCTTTTTGTACAAGCCTCTTGCAACCACAACTGATCAGATTCAGTAGGTTATTGGGGGCACATGGCTTTGTGGCTGCAGTCGGTACAAGAAGTCCATTGTCTAGCGACCACCCCCAATCCGTCGGAGGAAGCGAAGTGCCCAGCCATTGTTGGACCTGGAGATAACACCTGTAGACATGTTGTTGTAGACATCGCTGCTTGGTGGGAGTGAGGCTAGGTCGATGGGTTTATTTAGTTTAGATTTGGCTACATAACGCTTGTAAGTGACATATCTATATTGGTCGAGAGAGGAAACAGTTTTACTCCCGTATAAGATCAGGAGAAGTTGTTCCCCGGCAGCGGCTACTGCACTTGGTGTACTGTCATCCGCCAAAATTGTGGTGACATACTGTTGTGAGTCGCTAGTAACATCGGAGACAATTGTACTGAATACTTTCTTCTTACCAACTCGAAAGAGTGCAGAAGTAGTGTCACAACCACTTATAGAATGTGCTACAAGGAGGTTGCTTCTATGGTCACCCATTTTGGTTGCTATTTCACTAACTGAAACTAGTAAGTTTGGGGTAATGGAATACATCATGTGAATATTACGTCCCGGTTGAACTCGAGAGGTAAGAATGACTAACAAGTCTGTGTCTGTTCCCACAACGACAACATTGTTGTCATCTTGAGCGATGTCAAGTGCAGTTTCGGCTATCAGTACATCAGCATCAGCCTCGGCCTGCTTGGACTGACTATTGATAGCAGATAGCTCCTGCATTAGAAGATCGATCAGTTGGGTTTTGTTCTTGGCATTTGCAAGGAAATCGGATTGGGGTGTGGTGGCTGGTAACTCGGGTGAGATATTGATATCAATGGAATACCTGTCTTTAGATCTACGGGCTTGTTCCATGCCCTTTGTCGACATTGTACAAGCATAACCATCAAAAACAACCACGACGTTCGCCCCAAAATGTCTCACTAGATAATTGGAATATGATGTACATATGTCCTTATATGACGACTGTTTAGGCCATACAACTGCCCTCAATAAAAATCCACCATCTACAACAAACAGAGAATGTTCTGGGATTTTAGTTTGCTCCGAACCGTATGTTTTGAGGATCTTACCGAACGTGCTTTTCTGTGTCTTCCTCATTCCAGCAGAATCAAACAATGCTGGTGGTTTCGGGGCGAGTTCATATTTGAGATACTCTTCCATCTCTGCTTGTGACTGAATAACACATGTGATGCGGTTGAACAGAATTGTGGGGTCAATCACTACCTTACTTCCACGGACTTTGATGCTATTTGCCATCGATGCGAAAGACTTCACAGTGTCAACACGTCGTAGTTTGATGCTGTTGAACGTTTTGCTTACAACATTCGATACGCAACATTCACCAATTTTGCGAACTTGGTCACAGTTCACAGTTTCGTCGGCCACAAGACCGGTCGCTATAGAGACTAATTGTAGTGGATCTCTATTCTGAAAGGGGGAATGCACTCTGAGCCAGTTCAATAATTTGGTGATATCATTGGCATCAGTCAATTGTGAACTTTGACGGAGATCCCGATGTTGTTCGCCATGACCAGTGTGAACATGAACAAAATTTTCGAGAGCATTACATATCGGAAGGCAAAGAGGTAGTCCATGTACCCATTTCGCAACAGTGCTATCGGTTATTCCCCTGCCACGTGTGAGACCACCAGGGAGCTTGAACATTCTCATTAAACACTGCTCTATGGTCTGATCAGAATATATCCCGTCCCAGAATTTATCTGAGCGCCTTATGGTAAAGTAACCTTTCTCAGTGAACAACTTCAAATCATCCTGTTGCATTATTTCTGTTAGCTCATTCATCTGCTGCAAATAGAGATGAGAACTTTTTGCGTATGCAAAATGACCACCTGCGTGAAATACTGGAATCATATTGCGAACACAATATGTGTGGAGTTCCCAGTCGCCTGTGCGCTCTGCTCTAAAGAACAACTGGAGAAGACATATTTGCTCGTAGTATTGTACCCAAAGCTTTCCTGTGCGTCCTACGGACGCATTCTGGAGCAGTTCGTGTAATTTTGACAGTAGATGGTTGACACTTTCTTGATTGACAGCGTCAGCTGTTGTACAGTCACCTCTGGCAAGTCCACAGAATATTTCATTGACTTCTGTGCAGTCTATGTTATCTAGTGTTCGGCTTTCTTCAAACACAAGTTTTGTAATGGCAATTTGTGTTAGCAAATGGGCACGAACTGCTCTTGAATATGCATGACCACTGATCAAATGATGGATTGACCCACCAGCATAAACAGTCCCCCAAAGTTCATCCAAGCCGCTACCAGCCATGATCGAACCAATTGCCCCTAAATATGACATAATCATATGGAAGCCGCCGAGTCTAACGAAAACTTTTGTCAACTTATCTGACGAAGACACAATCTCCACTGCTTTGATATAAAGTGGTTGGTCAAACGTCACTGGACAAACGTTCAGTCCCTGTTTCTCACATTCAGTTTGTCGATGCCGTTTGAATTTGAGTTTAGGGGGTATGGTTAATATTTCACACGTTTCACCAGTTCATTATGGAATAAATCACTATTGTTATATATCATTATAAAGCCACTGCTTTTCTGCAATTTTTGATATATAATTTAACTCCCAAAGTTGTCGTAGGTTTGATTTAATGGACGTTGTGTACCGTTGTTTGTATGAAAACAATAAATTTTTTTTCGTAATTTTGTACATTTTCGTGAATATTTCACCATTGAGTGTGAGGATTGGTACAAAGTTGGCATTTTCTGTTGGGGATATGTATTCTCAATATAATTCAGCACGATATTTATGATTCTCACCCTACTAAGGCGAATAAGAATGAGAAATATGGAGCTGGGTCGAATTTTTTTTTAAATTTTTTTTTTCATCAAAAAAACGCTATAACTAAAAAAGCTCAACTCGGATTCGCGGGGACTTTTCACACTTTATCCGCAATGTGTGTCCCGGAAACATATAAAAAAATCAGCTTTCTCCGATTTTTGTCCTTACTTTGTCATTTTTATGTCTAATGTGCCTGGACTATTATAATTGTTGATAACAGTTCAGAAGCTGGAAATATTGCATAGTTTTTTTTTCCATTCACTGTGCTGTGAATTTCCATACTGTTTCAGACTGTACAAAGCCATATCTTGAAGAATTGTTTGGTCTTAGTCTTCTGCTTAGAAGAAACGGTTTCAATTTCATTACTTTTTTCCGGAACCTTGTGAAATACTGTCTTTCTAGCATCCAAACATTGTAAATATCACATGTATTTTATAAAAATCTGCTTTTATTGAAAATTAAAAAAAACGCAGCAACTATTCCAACCATTCCAACAATCTTTTGAATTCTCTGCTGAAGGGAGCAGTTACGTTTTGAGATGAAGCTGTAAAGGATTCCTTTATAAAAGTGAGCACTGATTTCCAGCATATGGAGCGCTTATCTTTGTTTCAAGATTTCAAAACCTCTTGCATTGCTTCAAAAAGGTATTTTTTTGTGCCGTGATTTATGTCTTAGTTCGTCACCCATTGCATACGCTCATAAAAATTATTTTGCACATAAGAATTTCATGTAAATAATCTTCCAAACATGTGTCATTTGTGCAATTAATTTTATAATTTAGCTGTATGTCAATAGCATCTAGATTGTTTTGCAGATATCATGTCTCTCTCGCGTCCAAGGAAGATTATCCGGCATTTTGAAGGAGTATGTCGTCAAGAGCAAAACTCAATCGAGAAATGAAGTATTGGTACCAACTGCAGCAACGGGTCTATCTATCACAATGCAATTGACAATAGTGCTGCAGACTTATCCGGTGGCAGTGGGTGAAGTAAAAATGTAGAACTAAATGTTGTGAAACCGAAACTATTTTACATTACCATCTGAGTAGTTGATCACGCGCAATGAAAGTCGACAACGCCCAGCAATAATCGACTGCACTGGTTGATTATACACCACGATATGATCGACCATACATATAATCCAATTCTCGCTCGCAATGCGAATTCAGTGTAGTCGATGTTCATGCAACTAAAACTGGCCGTATTGAACTTTTAGACCACCGTACTCAACAGAAATGAAATGGTTATATCGAGAGAAATCGCTTGACTGGACTGGTTACGTGAAATAATTCTTGAGAGGTGAGGGACATTGTTCAAACACGAGTGCGCGAATGTGCAAGAGTGTTTTACAATATAGTCCCTCGCCTCGAATGAATTATTTCACGTAACCAGTCCAGTCAAGCGATTACTCTGCTTATTACTTTTCATTATTAACGATAATTATATTATTTAACCCTTTACCTAACGTAACGGTAAAAACGGCCAGCTCTATTCTCAAAACTCGCCAATTAATTTTCATTATTTTTCATTTTTTGTCTCTAAAACATAAGTTATGACCCCCTCATTGGATCGAGCTCGTCGAGCTCGTTCCAATGAGGATTCATAACCTATGTTTTTGAGACAAAAAATTAAAATAATAGTTATTCAAGAATTTTTTTTGCAAGTGTCGTCTGCTTTTCATGTTAGGTAAAGGGTTAAAAAAAAGCAAAAAAAAAAAAAAAAACAAAAAACAATTAAGTCCCCATTACACCCACGGCAAAGCGTCTTCGTTTGCGCACACGGATACATGACACAATTGTTGATTGCATAATTCACTTGTTAAGTTGTCGTTTATAATCTACGGCAGCGTAGAACCGCCACACCATAGTATATTTCCAGGGATTCCCAATCTGTTTAAACAGATTACTAATCTGTTTAAACAGATTACTAATCTGTTTTTACAGTTGACTAATCTGTTTTCACAGATTAATAATCTGTTTTTACAGATTAGTAATCTGTGTTTACAGAATACTAATCTGTTTTTACAGATTAACTAATCTGTATTTACAGATTAGTAATCTGTTTAAACATATTAACTAATTTGTTTTTACAGATTAGTAATCTGTGTTTACAGAATACTAATCTGTTTTTACAGATTAACTAATCTGTTTTTACAGATTACTAATCTGTTTAAACAGATTACTAAAACAGATTAACTAAGTAATCTGTAAATACAGATTAGTTAATCTGTAAAAACAGATTAGTAATCTGTAAATACAGATTAGTTAATCTGTTTAAACAGATTACTAATCTGTAAATACATATTAGTTAATTTGTAAAAACAGATTAGTAATCTGTAAATACAGATAAGTAATCTGTTTAAACAGATTAGTAATCTGTAAATACAGATTAGTTAATCTGTTTAAACAGATTACTAATCTGTAAATACATATTAGTTAATCTGTAAAAACAGATTAGTAATCTGTAAAAACAGATTGAGTATCCCTGGAAATATACTACGGTGTCGCGGTTCTACGCTGCCGTAATAATCAAACCCGGAAATCCCAATAAATCTCACTTTGGAAAGTAATAAAGAGGAAATGAACTCGGATGAAGAACAAAATCTTTGTTTTACAGGTAAAACCATCTGAGCAATGTAAGGGTTATTCACACCATACAAAATATGGTCCCTTGAGAGGAAAGCATTGCAGTTGGCACCTTTTTCCTCTTGTGGACAAGCTAAATAGTATGTTTAAATGCACACTACATGGTTTTGATTCAAAAGAAAAAAATGGCAATTTAAAGTTCTCGTAAGTTACCACACTCTAAAATCAGTTGGGTTAAAATTAGCCCAAATCAACTGGGTTGAGTGAGTGACTCAGACTAGCGGACATCAGAAATGAGAATATTGAAAAATTAAAAACATGTAAGTCGTTCTATCCAATATTTATAGAACTTTTCGCAAAATTACCCCCAAAAAGTCAAATGAAGTGGAAAGAGGTTCTGAATATCGCTGTACAACCGAACAAACAAACATCTTTTCAGATCACAGATGACTCATACCTACAAAATCAGCACTACAAACTTCTACAAAAAATATTATACACAAATTCAAGACTTTTCAAATGCAAACGTTCAGCATGTACGTCCTGCAATGGAACAAGGTTTCAGTTTTGCACTTATTTTTCGAATGCTCTCCGTTCGGAATTTATCAGACAGATTGGAAGAAGGTGTAATATTTCTTTTGTAATTACACCTGAATATGTTGTCCTTAGTTTAAGGAATCACTAGGATCAAAGCATAACCTCTGATACATCCGATCTACATGTATGTGCACTTCTCTATAGGAAATTTATTTATTGCTGCAAGGTGAGAAAATGCCAACCAAGGTTCGAGAGATCAAGAGATATGTCGATCAACTCAAAAAAGTGTGCAGTTTGGAATTAATGTCACTTCATAGGTACCCCCCCCCCCCCCCTCAACAAGGCAACTTTTATTCGAACGAGGTGGAATCTATTAGGTACTTTTTGAACCATGACATTTCACATATCAGACTTCCGTATTTTTCCTTTTAACTTTACAACTTTACGGCTGCAAGTCTTTTTTTTTCTTTATTTTCTGAATGAAATATAAAAAGGTAATGTAATATCTAATTTTGTAATCTGCTGAAAATGTCAGCAAACATGTATCTTTGTATCAAAATATTCTGAAAAAACCCGCATTATATGTGATGCATTCCATGTTACTAAACATTCATACAAAATTTTTTTCAAATCAGAACTTTCATACAAAAGTTCTGTACAAAAAAACTGATTCAACTAATATCGGTACAAAATGGCTGCCAGCGGCCATCTTGAATTTCGGACCGTACCCCAAAACACTCGTTCTCGTCCCACGGTGATAACAAAGGTACCCAAGAAGTTTCGTAAAGATCGGTTTATAAATACGGCCTCTAATCCGAGCCGTATTGAATTGTTGACGGACGGACAGACGTCCAGACTGACAGACGGACGACGGGCCATGACAAAACCTTAAATTTTACTACGTCAAAGCTGAGCTAAAATGTTCCGACTGCTATCTATTTTCTCATGTAACAAAAGCAACACAACTTCTGAATGATTTATCGTCCGTTTTAAAGCGCTATGATCTATCTTAAGGTGAAAAAAAGTGTGAGGAAATATTTTTTAAAAATTCACATATCTCATCAAAGGCATTCAATAGTTAGGTTGTCATTATTGCAACCAGTTTAAGAATCTTATTCACATATGAACGGAGATGAACATGCTGTACTGAATTATCACGGAGAATCTTTTCCTGGTTCAGTAATATCTGCTTAGTCCATGACAGACTGAAAGACGTCAGAGAGGAATTTAACCTAAAAAGGTGGAGTATTTTTTTCTAACAGATTCAAAGATATAATTGTACCTCAAAATATTATTGGATATTGTGAACGCTACATGTGGAAAAACGAGGCACTGGAATATTCTCCTTCTCAACCAAAGCGTAAAGTTAAACGAACTGTACACAGCTACAATATATTCTTAATAACGCATGACATTTTAAGACACTGCAACGAAATGGTGTTTTAGAAAGGTTAATTGCCAGAGAAGAGACCCGACAAAACATGAACCTGAATTGTTTACAAAGACAATTCTGAAAGACCGTGGGGACATTATACTCTACAATAAATGACATTGCTCCCTGTTTTAATTCTTATCGTTCACGCTTGCTCAATAAAGATATTTTATTGCATGCCTATACTTTTATCTTCATAAAATACACAATTTTTCTGCAAAAAACCGAAGTGAACAATATTTTTTTTTATATTGTGCTTGAACAATACAGATTACATGCGCGGACTATTTAACACGCCCTTTCTCTATGCTGATTCCCATAAGTGTTAAAGAGTGAACAATTTGGCCATTGGGGCAGTAACAGAAAAATAACAAGGTGAAGGTTGCTCGCCGGAATTTACTCTGGTTCCCAGCAAGACGGCCGATTGACTCTCTAACTGCCACAGAATAATATTTTTTTTTCTCATTTTTTTCTTATTTTTGGCAATAATTTGTGTTTTTAATAATTTTTTAGTAAACTGTAGGTGTGCAATAAATACAGAACAGCATACGCGTTTGATTTTGGCGGAGGGATAATATTGAACGAATGTCGTTCTGTCTACATCCAATCCTCTTTGAAGAATGTATCATGGATATTGCACGACTTGGAGTTGAGAATGCCAAAACAGTGGTCCTCGAGGATGAAGACTATTCTCCTTCAATGGCCACTATTTTGTCATACTAAGTGGCATGCAGTGCAATAATTATATTATTATTATTGTATTAAATAAATTGAGGAAGAATATTGCTACCCATCAGAATTCCAATCCTGAGAACACTGCCTGTTGTCAAGGACCTTGTGGAATTCCAGAGAAAATCGTATTCCGTCAGTCGAACGTCACGGAGTATTACACGGCTATTTTTAGAAAGTGTATAGTGCACGGGAATAGTTCACGGTTATTCTTAGAACTTCGATCGGTAAAAAACTATAGGAAGTAGTCTAGTACCTCTCAGTCAATCAGAGTAAAGGGAAGTCACGTGAGATATAAAAAAAACCCCATATATAACCATATATAATTATATATGTTACAGTCAATGTGTCAAAAAAGGTGCTTATTCCAAACTCAGAGTAGTTTATCATAATAGATAAACTGAAGCAAATTAGTTGTCAAACTTCCACTAAGTCACACCTGGCATACCATCTGCTTTCCAAGTATAAGATTCTTCAATGCGGCGATGTAGAGAAATTAATAAAGCGTCGCCAATCAGATGACGATTCCATAGTTTATTATGTTCACGTCGATGAGACATATGATGCTGTTAAATGTGTACATATTGCCATAGGACACGGTGGTCGTGATCGAATGTTGAAGGAGCTCGGCAAAAAATATTCGAATTTGACTAGAGAGGCAGTTGAGTTGTTCAAGTCAATGTGTGTTGATTCCCAGCGAAAGCGTGAGACCAATGACAAAAGGTGTGGTTGTTAAGCCGATTCTTTCTAATGGATATTCAACTCGTAGACAAGTGGGCCTCATTGATATGCAGTCACTACAGCACGGTTCATTCAAGTGGATTATGGTGTACCAGGACCATCTGACAAAATTCTGCATTATTCGACCGTTAACATCTAAGAGGGCTGCAGAAGTTGCATATCAACTGCTGGACATCTTCCTCATGTTTGGAGCACCGCATATTTTACACAGTGACAATGGTTCTGAGTTCACTGCTTCCATAATTTCTGAGTTGAAAACATTTTGGTCAGAGTTAGTGACAGTTCACGGCAAACCACGCCGGTGACAACGTGGCAGTGCCCATTCCATCAGTTGACAGAGGACCCGGGGATCCTAGAAACATTCTAGGTGTAATTCTGGCAGTGGTAAATGGACAGTATACTATTGGATTCCGTTTGATATTTTGAAGGGAAGTATGGTCGAAATCAATTTCACTTTTATCCCCAAAGACTTATGAATGTTACTGATATTGATCAAAAGAGGAATGTGTCACTTCGTCACGTAAATAAAGTTCAGTTCAAACATGGTGATCAGGGATTTGTGAAATGTAATTGTAATAGGCCAAAACGACGTGAAACCAAGCGTTGTGTTTGTTCCAAAGTCAATGTGTTCTGCAACAGTAGATGTCTCTCCAGTGTAACCTGTTCCAATAAATGAATGATTGTGACATTGTGAATGCTCATTGTTGTCATAAGTTCTTTGTCATTGCATATTGTGTTTCATTGAATTTCTATTGATCTAATTAAATAAAAACAAAACTAAACTAAATGTTGTCTCATTGAATCCATGTGCCAGTCCTTTTGGACATCTAAAATGCCTGGCTGGTTATTTTACTCATTTGGCCAAATGACTAGAAAATTTAGGCATTTGGCCAAATGACTGACGGTCTAGTTTGACACGTTGACTGTAACATATATAACTATATAGAACTACAACACATTTCGACTACAAGTTATATGTACAGTAGTGTGTGACATTTACCGTAGCTACATTTTACTGTACGTTATCATACAATAGGATATCACTAGATCACTTGCAAACAATACTCACAATCAAATGTTCCCATAAACTACAACAATAAAGGCAAAAAAAGTAATAAAATGATATGGACAATTTTGAAAATATTTAAATGCCGTATTCAGTTCTCCTACAGGTCGTTACAAAACTGAGGGCACAAATAATCCAAATGAATTGTACTCTGCTATGGAAATAGGCTTCGGGTCGTTTGACAGTGTATGATAAAAATAGCGAAGTACTAATTTTCAAATTGTTTTTTAACAGTGTACCTACCACGAACAAGTGTCACAATTCATTACCTAACACGACGAGCATGTGCCTTGCAAAAAGTGAACGAATATCCGAAAAGTTTGGGGGTTTTGGCCTGAAAATAGCTTATAACTTCCTCTTTGGAACGAGCTCAACGTACTTGTTCCAAAGTGGGGGTCATAATGTTTCTGAGGCAAAAACTGAAACAATAATAGAAATTTTTAATGGCATTTTTTTTTGTGAAAAGCGCTGGCCGATAAGGACTGTTACGGTAGTTAACAGGTTAAGTTAGAATCAAATTTTATTTTTATTAAACACTCTGCCCTTTAAATAACAATAGTCCAACACATATCTCAATGTAATTTGTTTTTTAAACACTAAATTCATTTTATCGTTGACATGAGAATTAAATTTTTATACAGTCTTTATGAGAGTATATCTCAATGTAAAACATTTTTGAAATTTGTTGAATTTATTTTATCTTTGATGTAGAAACGAAATCCTTTATAACACAGTTTGTCGATGAATAATATTTTTGAACACATATAATCGACTTATGCAGTCTTTTGAACCTTGTTATTTAACTCGTTGTGGGCTTTTGGCGGGTATTCCTGCCAGGACAGGATTTCTCTTGCTACTGAAATAAGTAAGATATGGGCAGATTTATATATCAAATTTCCCCTGTAAATTAGATGGATTTTTCACCAATTATTCCTTCAGTTAAATTTAGTTGATTTTTTCAACAAATCTAGTCAAGGCTGCTTAACAGCAGCCTTGACTAGAATTGATGAAAAATATCCTGAAAATACTCAGCGGGTTAAGAATTAAATACAAAATTAAAAAGTGTGGGTGCTATTGTTACTATATAAGAACTGAAATGAATTATCTGTCGCTTTATCGGAGTATGAATGTGGGATATACGTGTTAAATTGTGTGAAGTTATAGTGTTATAATTTAATTTAGAGTGGTTATTTGTATAAAAATATACCCTCAGGTGGCCGATGTCTCCACCATTTATGTTAATGCAGTCGTATCAAGTTATAGTCAAACGGCAGTTTTATTACTTTCAACATAGGCCAATACAGGCGGTCTCGAATACTCAAGAGGAAACTGGAATGAACAATCCATATGAATAACAACTCACAGCAATTACAGTTTAATTGCGCCATTGGACACGTTTGCGAAGCAAAACATTCATATGGTAGGAAAATTATTTAATGAATTATAAAAGACCAATCATATTCAAGGAAATCGGATATCATTAAAGAAAATTAAATTATATTTCAATGAACACACGTACGTGGTTAATAAAAACAAGAAGCCCGAAGGGGCCTTAATCGCTCACCTGATAAAATTGTTTAAAGAAGGATTTAAGGTAACATTCAGACATACAACAGCTACATGTTACAAAACTTAAAATAGTTTAGCTGGGAGTTGGGTGATTTTTGTTTTGATGCCTACAATCACCCAAACACCTTCAAAACACATTTTGAAGCAGAGAGAGAAAAAATCTGCCAATGCACCCCCACCCCGGGTAAAAGTTGATCTTTTTTCTCTCATAAAATCAGTCAAAACCTTCCAAATCTTCTTCTCAAGCGAAATTATTTTGGCCCGATGGACTCTCTGACAACCCCATTTGAGCAAACGTTAATCTTATATACTCACATTCACATCTAACTAAAATTTACCACCATCAGCTCTGTCAGAATCTGACTCGTGGATGTGAAGAAGAGGATTTTTTAAAGAATAGTCTTTATACTGTACTAAGTTAAAGTTTGGGATAACACAGGAAGCCCAAATATGCCCTAGGCACTTGAGTTGAACAAACTGGAATCGGAACCTCCTAAGGTTGCTGCATATCAAATATCAAAAGATTATGACTGGTGGATGTGAAGAAGGCGATTTTTAAAGGAATTGTCATATATTGCACTAATTAAAATTTAGGTTCCCATAGGGAGCCCATATATTAACCCCAGGGACTTACTTCAATTTAATCAACTTGAATTCGACCTCACGAAGGATACTGCAAACCAAATATCAAAAGATTTTGTTTGGTGAAAATGAAGAAGTGGATTCTAAAAGAATAGTCTTCATATTGCACTAAGTTAAAAATCGGGCTCCCATAGGGAGTTCAAATGTGACCAAATTTGAATCTCTATCGTCTGAGGATACTGCATATCAAATATCAAAAGATTCTGACTCGTAGATCTGAAAAAGAAGATTTTTAAAGAGTATTCCTCATATAGCACCAAGTTAAAGTTGGAGTTCCCATAGGGAGACCAAATATGACACCACGGACTTGATTTGAACAAACTTGATTCTGGTCCTCCCTAAGGAGGCTCTATACCAATCATCAAAAGATTTTGGTCGGAGGATCTGAAGAAGTAGATTTTTAAAAAAAATGTTCATTATATTGCTCTACTCTAAATTAAAGTTCAGGTCCCCACAGGGAAAATATGAACCCAGGGACTTGCTTTGACAAACTTGAATCTCAACCCACTAAGGATGCTACGTACGAAATATCAAAAGATTCTGACTGATGGATCTGAAGAAAATTTTAAAAAATATTCCTCATGTTACACTAAGATAAAATTCGATCTCCCACAGCGAGCCCAGATATGACTCCAGGGACTTAATTTGAACAAACTTAAAGGTGATCCTCCAAAAGATGCAGTATACCAAATATCAAGAGATTTTGACTGGTCGATCTGAAGAAGAAAATTTTTAAATAATTATCTTCATATTGCACCAAGTTAAAATTGGGCACCCATAGGGAGCCCAAATATGAACCCGGGAACTTGATTTGAACAAACGTGAATCTCACCCCACTAAAGATGCTGCATACCAAATATCAAGAGATTCTGTTCGGTAGTCCTGGAGAAGATTTTTTATTTTTTAAAAATAAAATTGTGGGGGTAGCAGCATTATACTCCTTGTGGTGCCCCCACGGGTGTAGAAACCTTATTTGAACACACTTGAGTTGATATATTATAAGGAACATGCATATCAAGTTTGGTTCAACTCGGCCCATTGGTTTATGAGAAGTCGATAATGTAAAGTTCGCGCCGGACGGACGTTGGACAGAAAGTGATCACTAAAGCCCCCCTTGAGCATCGCTCAGGCGAGCTAAATATAGTTATGAGTTACCTTTTCCAAGGAGTGGCTTTTGTGCAGTACAGTGATAAAAAACGGCCGAGACTTTACATTCTAAAATCAATCGGGTTAAAAATTAACACAAATCGGCTGGATTGAGCGATTGGGTCCAATTCGGTTCATATTTACTCATCCCACTGCATTTGAGTTGATTTTATACCCAACCGATTTTGTAGTATAGATCGTGAGTTTCGTTCGGGTGGAAATTATCTATCCACTTTACTCTCTACAGCTCTTTTGAATCTGCCCCATGGGAGGGGGTGGGGGTGGGGGAGGGAGAAAATTGCAGACACAACGTGGCATTTTTTGTGTTTTCACACTTTGCAAACCCGCCCACCCCTACCTGCAATTTATTTCAATGAGATTTTAGACTCCCACCCCCTCCCGGATACTGAAATTTGCCCACAAAGCATTATACGCCGTCACCGGTACGTAAATCACAAAGAACGCAAATTATATAAAATTTCCATGTTAATAGCAATAACAGCCAGACCATGCACCTAGAATAATTGTGAAATAAATAATTGTGGATGATCCAAGAATTAATTGTGGAGGTACATATTTAGATGGACAGATGGATTAATGAACAGACGGACGCATGTAATTCATTATACGCCAATATTATCGAGAGTTCATTCTAGAATCTCTGAATCTTCGTGAAATCTTCTCATATGCATATTTTGTATGTCTTGTTCTCCCAGGCACAGAACAAGAAATGATGCCCTCACATTCTGCTAATCAGTTGTGACTTTTGTAAAAAATCAAATTTTCTGCCTGCTCGTCTCAGCTCAGATCATGCCACACCAGGCGGTATGCCATGGTGTGGACATATACCCATGCCATTAGACCGGTTCTTGTTTTACTTGGCCCATTTTAATGGAAAGCATGATCAACAAAGCTTGCACTTTTATGTGTACATTTAGGTGATCTATAACAGTGGGAGATCATGTGCTTAAATCTTTAGAGATTAACAGCTTAACCTCTCAGATTCAGTACTTAGATTTCGAGGCTGAGACTATAAGAACAAAAAGATTCACCCCAATTATTTTCACTTATTATTTTGGTTATCACATTGACTGACACTTTTGTTGAGGCATTTGAGACATTGCAGGGTGCTGGGCTACAGCAATAACCACGGATTCAGACCACCCTAACTGATGCCCTTTTTGGAGTGAGATGTACCAGGCATGAACGAGTACATAGGAATGTGTGACTATAATTACCATACACAAGTTCTTACACACACAAAGTTTGTTACTCGTACTCTGTACTATCCTTGAGATTATGAACTCGATTTTTTTTCTTTCTGGGAAGTGGGAGGTGGGGGATCAGATTGAGCAAATCTTCATACCTTTGCTCTTGTTTATTCCTAGCATTTCTGTTGCAGTAAATAATATGAAATATCATCTAGTTTTCTATCATGGAATCTGTGAAGGCTTGTATGAAAACATGGTGATAATACTGAGAACATCTTGGTTGAGATGGCAAAACAGGGTGAATGTCACAAGTTAATAATAGCCTATTTAAGTACCCGGGAGTGTTATTTGGTTTATTTAACATTATGTGAATGTGATTGTGGGTTCTAATGAGACAAAACACTAAAGGAATTACCATCTGCATGTGTATTTTTAAAAAAAAAATGTTCAGCATATTTTTACGCTTTCCACTCCCTGCCTGAACACAAGTTCAAGTGAGATTCACCCATATTTTACACCATTATAAGGGTGAAAACTATTCACGGTGCTTCATACAAGGTATTTAGGACTGATTATATCATTTTTAGCGTATTTGGTAATCAAACTTAGTCACAAAATATGAATGAGGAAAAGAAATTTACATGATCTGGGAAAACATATTTTCGACACGCTCTAACCACCTATCCACCCCTCGCGTTGTGTCTGCAATTTTTTTCTGACTGCCACCCCCGAACCCGTCAGAAGAATTGCGAGATGATCTTTCCGTTTGTTTCGCGTGAATCGGTTTTGATTTCAGAATATTTATTTATGAAATTCCAACACACCGGTGGCGCATATGTGTGTCGCCATTGAATCGCGATCTGATCCAGATAAATACCACTTTTATGAACACACTACTGTAGGTTTTCACTGTCACTGAATTGAGGTTCACAAATGGCTTCTAAATCTACAATTACATATTGTATTGTGCCACTGATCTCTATACAACGGGATTGATCGAACGTCAGCGAAAAACATCGCCACTAAAACTTCCCACCCCAACACACAAAAATGGCGTCAAGTCTATCAATGCGATCTCCCCCCCCCCCCCCCCCAAAAAAAAAAAAAATCACGACGTTTGAAGACGTGAAAGCAGTTGCGCGGTGACTATAGTCACAGCGTAACAGCTTTCACTTCACAAACGTCATGGTGTTTACCTAGAATGAAAACTAGTTGCACGGTATCACCTTTCCAATCTCGGCACTTGTTTTTACCAATAAAAACAAAAAAAAAAAAAAAAAATATGTTGTAAATATTCAATTTGTATTGACACAAAAAATGTCAACACCATCAACATATTCATTTTCTACAGACATCAAAGAATAGTCTTTAAAACGCGATCGAGTCCGAGTCGTCGGAGAAATTGAAAATCTTGTTGTTGACCATCGTTTATTTATAGCACCCCGCACGTTAAGAGGATGGCGGTGGAGATATTTTTCTATATGTAGCCACTGAGAGTACCAGCAATCCAGGTGTGTAGAGATCTGTGATTCGTACATGTACATTGGACAGAAATATTACTCACCGATATAATGCCGTTGACAAGAGTTTTGTTTATCGATTCCAAATATATATCTCCAGTAGTTGTCCAGTTCCACGTGCCATTATAACTTTCAAACAGCAATCTGTTCTTTCTCACCTTTCCCAAGTCTTGGTATGCATAGAACTCGCTAACAAATGTTTTAATGCCCACCATTCGAGCCACTGATTTGCAATCGCTTGGCGGGACGCCCATTAACAATACTACAGGCCAGAAAATATATGAGCAAATCAGCTGTAACAAAACAAGTTTCTTACATGAGCAAATAAGAAATAACAAAAATACGTTTCTTCAATACAAAATAGTATGTATTTTATATTTTCAGGAAAGTTCCGTTCTATATTTGCAGATATGCTGAAGTATCTGTAGGAGGCAGGGGGGTTTACCAATTGTAAAACCAAGCAAGGTCTGGTAATGTAGTATCTTTGCTGGTAATGTGGTATTGTAACAGTATGGCCTCGTGGTGGTTAATGTTTGGATGCTTATGGCTGGCTGTGGGTTAATACCTGGAGGTTGGTAGCTGGATAATGGTCAATATCAGGATATCCAGGGCTGGCTGTGGGTTAATTCTGTGCAATAACTATAACTGAAGAGATGCTTTCTTTTTCTGTTATTTTATTTCAGTACATGGGGAAGTTACGTACAAACAATAGCCTTTTATTGGCTTTTCATTTTAACGACATTTTACATCAGTCGTAACAGGTACTGATAACAACAATAAATTAACAGTCTTTTTAGCCTACTCTAGTGCACACATATGCTTTACGTTGTGCCTTGTGGTGAAATCCCGAGGACTTGTCCGTGGTACCTAATTGGAAAGGATGGGGAATGGGCTTTCAATAAGTTTTCATAACCATGGCCCTAATTGGGAGTGTGATTCTGGTCTGGTGATGGTGAAATTACCCTAGTTGGATTTAGGAGGCTCCTTTTCTTATTACGTACTGTACAGTTTGACGGTCAATACCAGAATGCCAGAAAACGCTGCCGGCGTCGAATTTATAGGTTTTGGGACTGTACCACGTGACGTACCTTACCCAATGGCGTTACGTACCGGAGGCCGTTTTCCTGTGAGATCCGTCGGGAATCCGTTGGAATCTCCCAGGAATCCGGTGACTGGTACCCAAAGCCACTGAACAGGTTAAAACAAGCATAAAATCTGCTTTTTACTTTGCTTTACAAATTGCCAATTATTATAAAATACCTTTGGAAGACTTTATAGTACTTAACTTACAATTAGCTTTTAAAGAAAGTGACTTTAAAACTTGAAGTGGTCGTCTGGAAATAGCGCAATACTGTGTACTTACACACCAAAGCTTTGCAAGAAGGCTTTAAAAAGAAACCCCAATTGCATAACAAAACTAGAACTATCACTGAAGGTGATTAATACCCCCGCTTTGGGTTTTTAGAGGAATGCACTTCTGATCATGTAGGCAAAGGCCATAAGGAAATGTATACATAAAGATCATTTTTTGTTGTTGAAATTTGTATTTGCATGTGGCCTTCCACAGAACAGCACTGAATACTTAAAGAGCCCACACATATATGGTTTACATTTGGAAAAACACATTTACAATGTGCAACATGTATTCAAAATCGGTTCATTAATGTAGGAGGAGTTGCACACACAAGAATCCCATTTGAAAACCCATAATAAATCCAAGTTAAAGGGAGATAACCTGGTTAAAATTGTCGCAAATCAAAAATTTGAGAATATGCGTATGTTCACTTAGTTGTGATAATGTTTGAAAGGTTTCGTCAAAATTGATTGATAAATGTAGGAGGAGTTGCACGCACAAGAATTTCATGTAGAAACCCATAATAAATCTAAGTTAAAGGGAGATAACCTAGTTAAAATTGCCACAGCTCAAAAATTTTGGAATATGCGCATGTTCACTTAGTAGTGATAATGTCTGTAAACTTTCGTCCAAATTGATTGATAAATGTAGGAGGAGTTGCGCACACAAGAATTTCATGCAGAAACCCATATTAAATCAAAGTTCAAGAGAGATAACCTAGTTAAAATTGTCGCAGATCAAAAAGTTTGGAATATGCACATGTTCACTTAGTACAGATGATGTTTGAAAGGTTTCATCAAAATCGGTTCATTAATGTAGGAGGAGTTGCGCACACAAGAATTTGTTCGAACGGAAACCCATAATAAATCTAAGTTAAAGGGAGATAACCTAGTTAAAATTGCCACAGCTCAAAAATTTTGGAATATGCGCATGTTTACTTAGTAGTGATGATGTCTGTAAATATTCGTCCAAATTGATTGATAAATGTAGGAGGAGTTGCGCACACAAGAATTTCATGCAGAAATCCATAGTAAATCAAAGTTCAAGAGAGATAACCTGGTTAAAATTGTCGCAGATCAAAAAGTTTGGAATATGCACATGTTCACTTAGTAGAGATGATGTTTGAAAGGTTTCATCAAAATCGGTTCATTAATGTAGGAGGAGTTGCGCACACAAGAATTTGTTCGGACGGAAAGACATAATAAATCTAAGTCAAAGGGAGATAACCTGGTTAAAATTGTCGCAGATCAAAAATCTTGGAATATGCGCATGTTCACTTAGTAGTGATGATGTCTGAAAAGTTTTGTCCAAATTGATTGATAAATGTAGGAGGAGTTGCACGCACAAGAAATTCATGTAGAAACCCATAATAAATCTAAGTTAAAGGGAGATAACCTAGTTAAAATTGCCACAGCTCAAAAATTTTGGAATATGCGCATGTTCACTTAGTAGTGATAATGTCTGTAAACTTTCGTCCAAATTGATTGATAAATGTAGGAGGAGTTGCGCACACAAGAATTTCATGCAGAAACCCATATTAAATCAAAGTTCAAGAGAGATAACCTAGTTAAAATTGTCGCAGATCAAAAAGTTTGGAATATGCACATGTTCACTTAGTAGAGATGATGTTTGAAAGGTTTCATCAAAATCGGTTCATTAATGTAGGAGGAGTTGCGCACACAAGAATTTGTTCGAACGGAAAGACATAATAAATCTAAGTCAAAGGGAGATAACCTGGTTAAAATTGTCGCAGATCAAAAATCTTGGAATATGCGCATGTTCACTTAGTAGTGATGATGTCTGAAAAGTTTTGTCCAAATTGATTGATAAATGTAGGAGGAGTTGCGCACACAAGAATTTCATGTAGAAACCCATATTAAATCAAAGTTCAAGAGAGATAACCTGGTTAAAATTGTCGCAGATTAAAAAGTTTGGAATATGCACATGTTCACTTAGTAGAGATGATGTTTGAAAGGTTTTATCAAAATCGGTTCATTAATGTAGGAGGAGTTGCGCACACAAGAATTTGTTCGGATGGAAAGACACAATAAATCTAAGTCAAAGGGAGAAAACCTGGTTAAAATTGTCGCAGATCAAAAATCTTGGAATATGCGCATGTTCGCTTAGTTGTGATGATGTCTGAAAAGTTTTGTCCAAATTGATTGATAAATGTAGGAGGAGTTGCGCACACAAGAATTTCATGTCCGGAAAGACGTACGGACGGACAGACGGACGGACGGACGTACGGACGTACGGACGTACAGGGCGATTCCTATATAGCCCCCACTTCTTCGAAGCGGGGGTATAATAAGTTGCGTTTAACAACGTACTGATTGCGAAAATACTGAATTTACTTAATTAAAATGTTTCACAAAACAATTTCACTAAAATACTGCCGTAGGAGGGTTACCTAATGTGTTTTTGTTCTTGCGAAATGATTAATCTGGAATGCAATATAGATTTTCCAAATATGGAAGTGCCACGTGATATCAACACGGCAACAAATTGCGCAAGGGTGAAGATGCTGAGGAAATACACAGTATTTCTCGCAAAAGTCTTTTCTAAGTTCCGCGGTAATAAAGTATCGAAACGCCATGAAAAGGACATTACTTGTTGGATGAGGATTTTATGATTTAGTATCAATAGGTATGACAAAATGACGTTTCGTACAAATTGTGTTTTTTGACCGATACACAGCTTCGATTGTGAGAAAATTCGTCTGCAAAAATGCACTGGGTCAGAAATAAAATGTTCGAGCACATGTGCGAATGCGACTGCAATCGTACGTTAATGATTAATTCCCGCAGATATCCAAATGTAGTAACAAGTTACTAACAACTACGTCCGCACAATTAATACATCCATTAGAGGGTAATAATTTACAACATGAGGTCCCTCATCGAAACTGTGTATGCCTAATTTCGCTGCACTTTCTGTGCATCTTGACCGAGTTTTAGATTAGAGAAGGGTCAAGGCAAAGCTACCGGGAAATCGTTAAAAACGAAAGTACTGGTTTTGGCCGAAATATGCTAACTTGGCGTACCAATAATTTATTATAACATAGGTTTCTTCACCAAGTGTCCCAAAAACAATACTGGGCGTGGTACATCTAATTAAATCTTTTATTTCTTGTCCAGTTACTGTCACTGAGTTAGTTGGGGAAATTTCAGAAATATGTTCGCTTTGCCATGAGCCATCTTTAAATAAATATGTAATACCCACAGGGTATTACAGTATCTTTGTTTCTGTGTGCATGGAGAGAGGCATACCCAGATGGAATAATGAACAAACGGGCGCATGTAATTCACCTTGATGGCATCTTTGGGGCTGAGGAGAGGGAGGGGTGGGAGGGGGGGGGTCATTGCTGCTAAAATTGAGGTTGAGGTCGTTGGAGCTTAGGGGGAAATTGGGAAAGACCGTGAAAAAGAGAGCCAAATGTAATTTGGAAGCAATGAAGACCCTGGAACACTTTCTCTTAGAAAGTCATGATTATGTTCAAAATATCAGTCTGACAGAATAAGATTCATTGGATATAATGGGAACGGAGGGAGGTGAAGGATATGTGGTTATTGGACATAAAAGAAATGTTCAGCACGCTTATCCGGGAAACTGAGAAGATTTAGGTGCGAAATATCATCAAACAGCTCGTCTCCGGGTGTCGGGAGGAGAGAAGGGGTAGCATTTGGGATCACACGTCTTATCAAGGACTTCTCACATTAGAGCCACGATAAATCAGCGACTGGTTGACTCGTTCTTAATAAATTAACTATATCAGAAGTCAAAATATGTTTTAGACGTGAAGAAAATTGTTTTCTAGCGTCTTTCACTTCAGTTATGACACCCGGCGGTCTGTGACCTTGCTTTCAAGAAAGATCTCAAGGAAAACTTTCAAACGGGGGCGGACAGACGTAAAAAAGATTACCAGGAAGTACGGCATGCGGACCTTCAAATTAGTTTCCAGCGTCTTTGGAGGTAAAATCGAAAATTTTCTCACATAAACAATGATCCACCCAATGGGCCACGAGCCTCACCCACAGCGCCCATGGTTGGGCACTGTGAAGGAAATTCTGAAATTTCAATCCTAAAAGAAGCAAAATCCTTAAACTGCATCTCAGAGATGAACTCCAAAGCGGGTGTATTAACGTGGAGAAAATATGAAAGAAATAAAAGAGACCATTTTTAACTGATGTGAAAATGCTGTCAAAAGTAGGAACATGTAATGACCTAGTATATCGCCCATTAAGTGCAGCAAGGCGCCATCTGCAATGCTAAAGCATTGCAGATCGCACTTTGTTCCACTCGAGAGACGATATCATGGAATGTATTCACAGCAAGGCATTATGTCCATCACAAGAGGCCAATATGAGCTATGTCAGAAGAGACTGGATTAATTAAATTCCTAGTTGCATGATGGGGAGAAATGTGTTTCTTTATATTTTGATATTTCAACATCTCTGTGCAGAGGGTTAAAATAAGAGCTACACTTAGCCTCATCGTTTGTAAACTTAACACCATGTCGATTCACGCATAAATGGGACAATTATGGTGGTGCGCCAGTTGGTCCACAGCCGTGATGACTAATTAGAGTGAACTATACAGCCCTTGACGTGGTTTGTGGATGGCCCTCCAGAAGGCGCTCATGATTAATTAGAGTAAACTATACAGCCCTTGATGTGGTCTGTGGATGGATCTCCAGAAGGTGCCCCACCTGTAAATTTCACAGTACCGTATATGACCATCCCGCCACTAAACTGTTAAGAAGCCATATCAAGGGCCGGTATCAAGCTCTCGGGCAACCAGCTTAATTCCGTAAGGAATGTCACGCTGTTTTGGATCTTTTGTTTTTCCCCCTTTTTCTTGGAGTTTGCACGCACTGCCATTAATTTAATGTGAGGCCCCTTTGTTCACACACAAAGATATACAGATATATTTTCGTGCTCCAGTCATAGATATTCCAATCAATAAATATTTATTTCTCCTTGAAAATATCAAGATATTAACTTAGTTGGTGGACCTACGCGGCATAACTATAAAACCACGGTATTTAGTTTACAAACATATCTAAGAGTATTGTAATGTCATTAAAGTTTCAGTAAAATTAATTCTCAATTGAGAAACATTTCTTACGTTGATTCAAAGAAAATGAATATTTTGGGTTCTTTTAGATTCAATAGTGTGGAATATTTAAGTTGGTTGGAAAAACGTACCGTATATTCGCTTTTCCAACCAACTAAAATATTCTAGACGACAGAATCTAAAACATGGTTGATGAATTATTTAAGAGCTAGACTAGGTGAATGCCATAACAGTGTCGAATTCCTTGTGGGTGGTATTTATATCAATTTATTAAAATACAAGAAAATTTTTGATTGGCCCCATCTTTTAACGATTCTCTCAAATGGTTCAATTGGCACAAGATTCTGAAACTGTGAAATGTGTGACACTGAGACCTTCTTGACTGGTGGAGTCGTCTGAGCCCTTATTTGCATGAATGGCTAGCGGCAATTACGCCTTGCTGCGATGTGACGTTCAGTCAAACGTGGAATTTTTCGAGGTCGTCGAGCGCTCAAATTCCAGCTGTGTGGGCAATTTCGGATAGTCTGATCACTGACTCGCACATCTGTCGCTCGGTGCATCTGCTGTCCAATTTCTGAGGCACTTTGATGGCAGTTACGTCATGCTGTGGTTAGGATGAAACGATCCTGGTTAGCAGTTGTCGCCCTTGGACGACCTAAGTGACGTCTGTCATCAACATTGCCTGTCTGAGG
This sequence comes from Pictodentalium vernedei, assembly GCA_031216915.1. NCBI lineage: Eukaryota > Metazoa > Mollusca > Scaphopoda > Dentaliida > Dentaliidae > Pictodentalium > Pictodentalium vernedei. The sequence continues at coordinate 271,577,907 of CM062293.1, forward strand.
GTAGCGTGACCACAACCTGCTAATCACCGATTGGGTAAAGTTGAGAATTTGAGCCACTGCAGTCTGTCTGTTGTCAGCTTCCAACATGCCAACATGCCAACAGTCTTCGCATACCTCAAAAGTTACGTTTCGACCATAAACTATTGATGAACGAGTTTATACCAAGAAAAGAACGATGAGGCCTCAGAAAAAGCCCGTCCAGTGTAAATGAAAATTTCAAAACGTACCCTACAGACATTAACGCGGTGCTCGTGCGAAAAAACCTGCATGTAGTTTTCATGGGCCGGTGACATTCCTGATCCACACTAAACTTGGTAACATATTGATGTATCCAATCACGCGTATCCAATACCATTTCCCGAAAATATCAACATCAGTTTGGATATCCCCTACTTTTTTTGAATGGTATACTTACTATGTCGAACTAACCCTTTCAACAGCTTATAACTTACTGTTGATTTTCTAACATGTTTTCGTTGATTCTGTTCTTTTGTATACTATTAACATCATGAGTTTTTCCTTTTTGTCTGTTTGCATGATGCATACAATTGACAATTCCAGTAATAAAATATTATTTAAACTAAACTAACCCTTTCAAACTGTTCTGCATAAATTTTTGCGTGAAGACAATAGTATTCAATGAAAAGAGGAGACTAAGCACAAATCGGAAAAAAGGCTTCAGCAATTAATTTTATCCTACAGACCTAAATTATTACTAAACCTCCCTGTGAATACAAAATAGATTCGGGCACTTTGTTTTGAATTATATTCGTTAAGATGATGTTATCCAGGAGTAATGGGGGCACGGCGGCATTGCGGTAACCGGTTCTCATCAGATTACCGAAGTTAAGCAACATCGAGCTGGTTAGTCCTCAGATGGGTGACCGTCTGATTGATCGATTTGGACTCCCGCATTGTGTCCTTGGCAAGGCACTTAACCCTGATTGTCCACATGGAGGCACGATGACGCCATGTACTAAAGCGTGCTACACATTGATGGTGCGCATGTCTTCAACCAATCTAACCCTGCCTGTGCTGCAGTGCGGAGTTATGATGTTGGAAGCTGGCAGCTACTCGCCGCTGCTCGGTGGTTCTCTCCGGGGACTCCTGCTTCCTCCCGTAAAACTGTCACTGACATGATATGACCTTGGCTGTTAATGTGCCATTAAACCCTAATAATTTTTTTTTTAAATCTAGGAGAACTGCTTTGAAATAGTTGATGAAAATAGTTTGTTTGCAGTGATAATCGGCGTTTTTACTGGAAAATAACAAACCTGAAATGAGAGGTAAGGATAATCTGGAGGTTCCAACCCAACTCTTGCTCCCAACCAGCTTAAAGAGGCATTGATGCAAGCTAGTAGTGACATGAAAGCAATGATGGTTATAACGATGTATGTAATAACTGGAAGTGCTGCTGCTGCGCCAACTGTAATTGCATCTATTATTCCTCGGGCTAACCTAAAATATATAAAGGTGAAATAAATCAAAACTATAAACACCCCATGACATTTATTGTCACACAGTGTTCAAGTGTGAAGCATTCTTTGTAAAAAAGAGACAATAATCATCAACAACAGTGAACCTCTATCAATTCAATACACTATCGCCGAAGCATGATCAGAGCATAAATGACTGATACAAAAGACTAATTTACTGTTGTTATATATTGCACTGACAATCTATACTATTCGCATTGGGTCCAATTTAATTTCAATTGTTTTAAACTTGGTATATGTCTTCATTCGTTGTATGGTACCAAGCCTCTCTCGTAGCAGTTGTTAACAAGTTGTCTTTATTTATTGTTTTCCTCCATTGTTTATTTGAGCTCTATTCAGGCATCTGATGAAGATGCGGTGAAAGTTTACTTTAATCTTAAAATCCAGTAAACCTGTTGTGACAAGACTCATTTATTGTATCGTATATACAGCGTCGATCATAAGTAAGAATTCAGTTATAGTTTGGATCTCCAAACATTATCCTGCTTCGTATTATTTGGAAGTCCCACAAGCTATTACTGTAATATTGTTCGGATATCAGTCCAGTTGTTAAATGTTTATCGCTGTTAGACATTTGGACTACCAGATTTGCCATTAAATTGTTATCATTTAATATTGTCACAGAATGCCCTCCCGTGGGTCCTTATTAATGAGCGTAGAGCTTTTCCTCATCCCCAGGGGGAGGGAGTTCCAAGGACGTGCTATATAGTTTAGTTTGTGTGTGGAGTATGATTTTACTTTCATGTAATCCTCTCATGCAGAAACATATCTTTCTCAGAAGTAAAACAAGGATTTTAGCTGTTCGTGTACAGTATATATTTTCATTAAATAATACAGATGTTGACTAGGCGTGATTGGAATGTACAAACTCCCATTAGGAGATAAATAATAAGCAATTTTCATCTCTATGCCTGTTACAAATACTGATCTACCATACATTATGGTGACAAATTAATAGGTGTTCACTTGTTAGCAGTCTTAATCATGTCCTGCCAGAAGTATGGCATGTTGTAAATGTCGACCATGGTTGTTAAAGCCGAAATTTATAGCTGATAATAATTTTATGGCACTCGAGATTAAGACTCGACAATTTTAACAGAATACTTGCTGTCCACTTTAAAGGAGGGGAGAGCTATCTGTTAATACCAAACATGAAATTACATCTGGCCGGTTACAACAGGGTTATACAGAATTACTGCTGAAGTTGAAAATCCAATTCACACCCCCTGATCAACATCTGGCATGATAAACTATATTCTGACACATAGCTTGTATAATATAAGCAAATCGACTGGCCCAGGAAGTTAGTTATGGCACATCTCCTCTGATGCACACTGGACGCAAAATGGTGGAAGGTTGGACACAGCCCTACTTATGTTGAGTATTTCCTGCCTCTCGGTAACATTAAGTAGAACTTTATTTCTTCAGTAAACGTATATTTGAAATTTTGTCTTGCATCAGAGAATATTAATAAGTATAGGGCACTATTTTATTTAGGGAAAAGTATATTACAAAGAAATGATAAGTACTCTTCTGTGTTTGACTTTACCCATGCCCAGCTGAAGTGTTCCTGAGGAATCCATATTGAATGTTTCAAGAGTAACCATGAACTTGATTTTAACCCATTACTACAGACATTATCTTTAAGCGTACGTGTGAGGGAGTTATTATGAACTTCTTCCCCACAACATATTGGAGTGCAAACTAAAATCCACTAGACCATGGGTGTGCAAAGACTGCATCCATACCAATCTGTTAACCCATCTACTGTGCCACACGTAGACTTAATTTGGTGCCGTAACCAGGATGTACATGATGAAATAATGCAAGAACAGTCATTTTCAAATGATGATATACCTTTGGCTGAACGATTGCACTCAGAACATTGTGAAGCAGAAGGAGAACATCCTTTAACTCCTCTCATTAGGAGTAAGAGACAAACCAGAGAGCATTCTTCCTCAGAAGAGGATGATGTTCCCCTGGAAGAATTACGACAACAAGTTCATAGAGCTAGAGAACATAAGAAAGCTATGAAAAAGCTCTTGTCAGACCAAGAGCCAAAGAGCTCTGTCCAAAATATTGAGCCTCCATGACCAGTTGACAATGAACAATCAATGGAGATAAATCAGTTACAAAATGAACCACCTAGACCCAAGCAGGAAACACAGGCTGACATAAGTAATATGATCTCATGGATTCAGACAGTCTTGAGGAATCATGAAAATGCCACTGTTTCTAACGATTTGGTTGTAGTGCAGCCTGCCCCTTGGAGTACAGACAAATAACAATTTCAATGGTAAAGGCAATCTACAGAGAGGTTGAGGTTTGAAAAAGGCAAAATGACTGACTAAATTATATTGACTTATGATTTGTTAATAAAGAAAATATTGAGAATACTTTGTTGGCCTCGCGAACCAACATGGCACCTCATATTGATGGGTATTATCTCTTGTTTCACAAGCTAGCAATGAAATGATAGAGTAAAAAAGATACAGACAGAGACTCACTCATGACGCTAACTCTTGCTTCCCCTCTTTGTAGGAGCATGATGTTACATTGGATAGTTACGGTTGGAATTTTGGTGATATTATTAATGATAGTCAATGGAAAAGGAAATACTATCGTAAGAAACAATGTTATCTTTAAAAAAGTGTAAGAAATAAATATGGTAACAAGTGATTGGACAACGATGTATGTTTTTGATTTAAAAGCATTCATACAATACATAGATGAAGTAGAGCAAAATGTTAGATATCAAAATAAGTTTTATGCTGAAACTGAACAACAATTTGCTGTAGTCATAGAGAATCATGAAAAGACTAACAATATTACCGATAAAAATACTTTTTCCCTTCACGTTACGCATAAGTCGATAATAACAGATATGTACCAAGAGGTTGGATTCATAAATAATCATATTGCATGAGTAGTAGATGATCTAAATGACTATCGTAAGCTCAACAGACATACAACCTCATCACGAGTTAAACGGGGATTGTTAGACTTCATTGGAGAAGGGTTAAGTTTTCTTTTCGGTACTGTCTCTGCTTCAGATTTGAAGGGACTACAAAGTAATACTGAAAATTTATATGCTAATCAAGCTAAACTTAAGCATGTTGTTAAAGAGAGTTTAACTATGATAAGTTTCAATAGAGAAGCAATTCAACAAAATCGGGAATTTATAATAGATTTATCAAAATCAGTAATAGAATTCCAGACACAAGCCCAACAAATTTTCACAGACCATGAAGAACGTCTGGTATTGATCGAACATTTTACAAATTTGTTTCATCAAGTGGAAATAGTACTCACGCAATTGGAACTCATGCTAACCACAGCCGAGACCTATATGCGTGATTTATATGATCAAATGGATATTTTGGCTGATGAGAAATTATCTCCAAAAATCGTAAATCCTTCACTACTAACGAACGTATTGATGGAAATAGAATCACAAATGAATGGCCATACATCATTGCCATTAGATGTACGAAACAAACTTTGGCAATATTATCATTTGTTGACGACAGCAACTGTGTTTGCTGACAATAAGTTGGTAATCTTGCTAAAGGTGCCATTAAGTAATGCAAACTTTAACTTTGAAGTATTTAAAGTACAGGCTTTACCCATACCATTTGTAAATGTGAGTAAAAATGCTTCACAAGAAGCGAATAAACTTGTGGCTATGTACACTCTGGAATCCGATACCTTGATTGTTGATAAACAAAGAACACGATATGTACCTGAAATAGGACATGATCAATGCGTAGATAATAAGAAATTATTTTGTCCACTTGTGGGAATGATACGTACAATACATACAACTACTAGCTGTATGTTGGCGTTATTCCTGCATATGAAATTGGCAATGAGGCAATTATGTACAATGAAAATAAGACTTAATATTGATTTACCCTTCACAATGAGACTCGAGGAAGGATTATGGTACGTCTCCACTGATGTTCCATTACGATTCTCCATTACATGCCCAAATAGGAAGAACCCAAAACCGGATAGTATTCTTCCACCAATAGGCATCTTACAACTGAATCCATTGTGTATGGCAACTAGCAGTCAATTATTATTGACTAGCTACTTCCATCACAGGGATGAAAAGATACATCGCTTAGTATCAAGAACGGTATTACTGCAATTTTCGATGATACAACAAAGTATTTGGCAACCCATATTGTCTCGAATAAATGTTACTACCTTTGAGATACCAAAAGATTTTAAGCTTTTAGATAAGATTCCTATGAATCTTATTAATGAACTGGATATGGTTAATGAGACTTCTACCAAACCTTTTTCCATTCCGAAATGGGCATAATGTGCATCCGGTACCCTTCAATAGATATGTAACTGGCTATGTAAAAGTAAGAGTAAACGTAAAATGCGACTGATGATCATTGCTGATAGTGATAATGAACTGGTTGGTCTTGCTTCTGCCAATAATGATGTTTATGCAACTATGAATGCAGCTCCAATGGTGACATCTTTGGCACCTCCACCTCCAAAGAGTATAACTGACATGATGAGACAGATGATAAAGAATCTTAGTACTTCACCCAAACCTGCCCAACGACAAATGTATCCTTGAGTGAGCCATGATACCGAGTTTGCCGGTGTTCACGTGACTATAGTAGATAGAAACATTGACTCTAATGAGCAATAAGCTCACAGACTGTGAGTATTCGTTTCAGTGAGCAATGGCAGACTGTGGTAGCAAACCATTTAAAGAGGATAGTTCTACTATTACCAGTTTACCAAATAGTGAAACATCTACTTCTGGAAACATGGCAGATAATGAGTCTACAAATAGCACGGCAGTGGTTACCCCCATGTATGATTCGATGATTCTGATAGTGATTATAGCATGTGTTTAATTTCAGATATCTTGGCTGAGCGATCAGATTTATCTGGTGGTTGTAGTGACCTTTTACTTTCAGAAATTATATCCATTTCAAGTGTGACATGTCCAGAAGTTATATCCCTGTCCAGTAGTGATAGTCCTGGATCTGTGTCCTTAGTGTCCTGTGGATCCTTAGTCCGGCTCCTGATGAGTCTGATAATTGAAGAATGGAACCCTCTCCACCATGGTTAAGTGATGAAGAGGCTAAACTGACAAGATCACTACCAGAAATATTGGTCCACACTATTGATTCTCAGCCACGACCATGGGAATGGGCGGTATGAGAATACATTCATATGCCTTTACCCTACCCTCATCAGCCCATGCCACTTCAATCCAATCCAAGTGATGTACAGGAAAATCGACCCCTTTACACAGTCGATCACATTGAAGATAGACCTATCATAAGACCAAATACATATGAACTGCAGTTTCTGAGAATAATACGGGACCTCTCTACGGAGACTCCATTTGGGTGTTTTTATATAGATACACAGCAAGAAATGGTAATAGCTGAAGTCGAATGACAATTGATTTATTATCATGATAAAGCAGCATCTGATTGTATCACTTTTGCTAATCGTTCAAGATACTTAACCATTCACAATTGCCCTGATTTGCTAGAATATAATGATGCTACCACCCTTCCTTGTCACAGTCACTGTGTGACAACCTCTTATCATACGAAAAATAGATTTCAAATGCCCAGTAACATGGTCTGTTTTAACCCGTTTGTAAAAGTTTGGGATAAGCTTCGTAAACGACATACCAAATTTCATAAAGATAGATGACCTAGAAGTTGTCAACCTTATATTGTGTTTAGACAATTACATCCAGATCTTATTGGAGGTACATTTGAGTACCGAACAGGACCAAGTACCATTTACAGAACTTATCAATTGCCCTGAAGTGATAGTGAGAGTAATATTGAATCCGAAACACCGCATCAATAGATGGGTAGTTCAGATGGTTACGGGTCGTTTCGTACCTTTTCCCTTTCGTACTGGGTCGTTTCGTACTGAGTCATTTCGTACCTAAAAAGGAACGAAACGACTCAGGTAATTTTCACCTCTATTTTTCTAAATTTTTATTCGAAAATTTTAGGCATAGTTTTTAACTTTAAAAAAATCAATACAGCGTATAGATTTTTTAAAGAACATTATGCCTAAAACGGCAATTTCAGCGAAAACTTTAAATAATCAAAACTGTTCGCGGCGATCTGTTCATTCCATAACTTATTCGGCGAATATATATTGAAATTATATTGAAATTATTAGGTGTGTACTTAAAAATTTTGATAGGTCTATATTTTAGGGTAATTTTTAATTAGATATTTCTAAACTTCATTTATGTACTTACTTGTAAGAAGAATAGGGTGAATGTACGAACTGTCCTGTGAATAACTCCAGCTCGTTCCACTGAAGGAATAATTTGAATTTAGTGTTTAACATGAGACACCTCCTAGCCCTGAATAAAGCCACACTCACTTGTAAAACGTAATGAAACGTGTTTTCACTGTAATGTTTGGTTTTGGTTTGGGCGGCACAGCAAAGTGTCTTTTGAACTGTCTTTTCTAGTATCCGGGTTTGTTTATACAATATACACAAGTTCCTAGCCCAAAGAGAGCGGTACATCAAAGTGCTTTTTGAAATCACGATTTCACTACAAGCGCACCGATTGAATATAGTATTAGAAGGCGGTTCACAAAAAGCTTGTTTTTTGTTTGTTTGTTTTTTTTATTTCTTTGTTTTGGGGAGGGGTGTTGTTGGTTTTTGGGGTTTGTTTGTTTTTTTCTTGTTTCTTTTTTATCAAAGCCGTTAAAAATATTGTACAACACAAAGATTTTGACATGGCTTGAATTGGGCTTGTGTTTTTTTAATGTTGGATATAAATATACCTTATATCTGCCTTAAGATATGATCATTTTTCCCAGCATCGTGAACGTTTAAACATGCCTGGGAAATATCCCTGTCTAAACTGTTCTAGAGGAGTTCGTTCAAACAGCTTAGCTGTGGATTGTGATGTATGTCGAAGATGGTGCCATATACGTTGTGAAACAAATATTTCACGGACTGAGTATCAGCAAATGTGTGACTCCAACTCTGACTTTGCATGGGAATGCAATCAGTGCACGTCATCGCAAACAAATTCCACCACATCAGAACACACATCACCTCAAGCACACAGGTCTCCAACATCACAACACACATCACCCCAACCACACGTCTCCAACACCACAGCAGGCTTATTTCAGCTGGACAGTATTTGAGAAACACTGTTGTTGTAAAATTTCGCAAGTGCTATTTCGTTGTTTATTTCTTTTTGTGAAAATTGAAAAAAATGGTGAAACTCGGTTGAAATAAAAACATGTATTCACATCGTTCATTTTTTTCTTCTTCTACAGCCCAAAATTACTTCATTTATGTCATCATTGGAGGTTTTACTTTTAAAATTGTTTCTAAGTTCTGCGTGTGTATTTAACTTGTGAAGAATTGAGCGTAGCGCCACAATTCTTCACAAGTTAAATAAACATCAAACGATTTCAAAAGCCAGTTACCAAGCTTAGGATAGTCCATATGCATCGTCCCCAGAAAACTTTAAATACCCATGATGATTACATGCGCACCATCGACGTGCAGTACGCCTTAGTACACAGCGTCATCGTGCCCCCATGTGGGCAATTGGTGTTAAGTGCCTTGCCCAAGGACACAACGCGAGAGCGCGAATCACTCACTGAAATGGTCACCCATCCAGCTACTAACCGCGATCGACGTGGCTTAACTTCGGTGATCTGACGAGAACCGGTTACCGCGACGCCACCGCGCCCCCTATTCCTTTTTAGTTGTCATTTAGGTCCGCTCGCTTCTTCCCTCAAAATCTGAGTCGTTTCGTCCCCCTTTTTATGTGAGTCGATTCGTTCCTTTTTATTTAGGTGAGTCGTTTCGTACCTAAAGGGGTACGAAACGACCCAGTACGAAAAGGTAAAGGTACGAAACGACCCGGGGGACGAAAGGGAAAAGGAACGAAACGACCCGTCACCGTTCAGATTTGATTCAAAATTATTAAGAAGACTTGTAACAAGACCACCAAAATAACTCTCTGTAAATCGATTTCTATGGGTCCTGGTATCGAAATATAGACAGGGACCCATGGAAATCAGGGTCGAGTATAAATTGTAGTATTGTGACCCGCTGTAGCAGTGACAATACATTCCATATTCTTAAACAAAGCAATAACAAAACGAAATTGGGTAAACGGTTGATAGAACCTTTACCCCAGACAATTTTATAAACTGGTGGATTTTGTATACACAATACGCACCAGGAATACTTGAGCCCAGAGGAGAGTGTATATAAGTATAAAAATATGTAAGTGTTTACGAGTCATGTGAAGTGGTTATTTGGTTACTTATTTTAGTGATATATTTATCGTCTAATTTACGCGAGTTCGAGTTTATCCATAATTTTTTTTTGTTGATTATATTGACATCCATTCAACAATCAAAGATAAAAGATGGCCTCAGCAAATATTTTTTAATTCGAAGAGTTTGACCGTGAGAAAGAACTGTACTTGGAAACTAAATTATGAGCAAAGGCAGTCAATCCAATGACCTGCTGGCTTCATTTCTCTCAGAGGGTGATCCAAAAACGAATTAGGTATTGGGAAATCCAACATTATAATGCGCGTACGCAAAATATTGAACTGACCTCCAACGAAGTATATTTGCGATACTCTCTCACTACAAACAATAGAATTATATTGCCTAAATTGGTTGAGAACGTGACACCTACAAGGATTGCGAGTCCATATGAGGCCCATGGGATGGGGCCCGATCGAATCCTTCATTACAAAAATGATCCTTGCTGGAATTGTTGGTATTACGATTTTCGGATGTCGTCACCAAACGACTATGAATTTGACAGAATGAACCAATACCCGAACTTGGTATAATTCGTCTCTCTCAGTGAGACCTCACTTCATCCATAGAATGTACAACCACTGAGTCAGACCCCTTCCTGAAATTTATAAAATCATATGGTTATCACGTACGTATGTTGTATCAACATGAACGTACATGCCCTGATTATGTAATGGTTCGTGATGCCCTCTGTCAGCATGAAATGAAACGACAGGAACGCCTTAAACAAAGACATTCCAATCGCGTGAGTCCCGTCGAATACAGGTTGATTCGTCATGATTGCACATTCGTCGTAGAATCTGAATGATTCGTCATGAACGGAAATTGCCGATGAATCGTCCAATGGACGATTCGTCGGTAATTTCAGTGGTTGTTTGGACGATTCGTCGAAGATTCCGACTTTGAATCTTTAACTCTAATTTGAGCTGGTTGTGACAACAAATAACAAGATTTAATATTTAATTTTTATTTATTTTATATTTTGAAACAAATCAGAACAATATCACATGAACACAATGTAAATTAATAAGCGAAATCCCCCCCCCCCCCCACCCCACCAACAGCACAATATAAAACAACATACAAAAATGTAAACCCCATTCCTTCCCTCTCCTCTCTCCCCAACTGCAACATTGGAGACAAATAAAAAAAATAAAGTAACAAAAATACAGAGAAGAAAAGAATGAACAACAAATCGATTGACATTCACACCTCAAGTGGACAAACAATAATACAATTAATCATCAATAATCCCCTAATTAACAAATGCCAATTATCAATAATCTCCAGTTATTCATTGTCATTATCTACTGGTGTTGTTTGTTGAGGTTGCGATCCTTGGACGGTGAAAGGGAGTGTCAGATGTGTAACTTGGGCATGGTGGAGACCCTGGAACATTTTCTTCTAGAATGCCCAAAGTACCAGTCTAAAAGAATGAGATTCACTGGTAGTATAATGGGGAAGTGGGACTCGGATGGGAGAATGAAGGACATGTGGTTAGGGTGGAGACTCAAGGGAGAGGGTTAATATTCTATCTAATAATGTTATTTCAAAAGATCCCACATCAAAGTACATTGAAATCAACCCGACAAAAATTTGAAAATAATTCAGTGTTACAGATCCATGCCTTGGATGTTTCGTCGAAAACCCAAAAGTCGATTCGTCGTAATCGTAATTTGGACGATTCGTCGTTACGACGAATCTACAATCACGACGAATCATCCAGATACCGTCCCGTTCAGGTCACATGCAATGGTGCAGGAAACCCCTGTGGTATCTGTTTAGAGGATATACCAATTGGTCCTCAACCCACTTTGACCTGTCAAAGATGTAAAAAGTCAGTTCACGCCCAATGTGGTAGTAAATGGTAACAAGAGCACCCAATGTGCCCATCTTGCAGTGCCCAGGTTTGCTGGAGAACCCAAATTATTAATTATCGGCTACCTAAACTAAATGCTCACTTTTGGTAGTAAAGATATAAAGATATAAAGAATTGAGGTCAACTGTTGGATACAGTTTGTCATTATTAATCTCTGATCAACGTGCATTTTCTGGAAAAATATACTGAAATAATTCATAAATAAAAGAACGTGTCGTTCTAGACAGATTTAGATAAGTATCCCTGGAACAGACACTCCGACAATCATAAAAACCGGTGAAATTGTTTAGCGAAATGTCGGAAGTATCCATACGGCCCCGTGTTATATATAGCTCCCATATGAAGGACTTATTCTTTTGATTATCATATTTATCATATTTAAGATAATAGTTTGGTTTTGAAGACCAAGGTGACAATAATAGTTATCGGAGTATATTACGGTTTTTATTTTATAGTGTATTTTTTTTTGTGACACCATGGCTTCGGCAATTTCCGAAAATCCCGAGGACCTTACGACAGAAGATTTTGAGAAACAACAATAAGAATACGACTACTATCGAGACGTACTGAATAACGATCGTTTCGTAAGTCTTCAGTGTATTAGAGGGGATATCCTTCAAGCCTTCCAGAGAAATATCCATTGTTGGGATGAGGGTCGCATTGTTAAAGATACCGGTGAAGTCAAAATACTCTGTCGTGACGTATATCTCCGGTACGATGTTTGTAGGGATTCTGGTGAGGTTATTTTTCCTCATCTTATAGTGGACGAAAGACCACCAAGAGATGCGACTCCTGCCGAGGTATACCCGGCCACATATCATCAGGTTGTCCGCTATTGGAACGATCCTCGTTGAAATGGACGATTCTATGATCATATCCGCCCCTTTCGGCCCTCGGAATATGACTACATGGACGCTGTTGATCAGAACTCCCAACGCCCTTTTGAGATTGCCCAACAGCGACACACAAAAGATGTGAGGAAAACACTTGAACGTTAAAAGATTCTCCCAGATTTCCAACTGCTGCATTCTTGCCTTCGACAGCATGTGGAAAACTGGGGGCATCAAAGAATAAATCATGTAACCTCAAGTAGCGGTCAAGACTCATGTGTTATATGTCTTGCCCTGATACCTCAAGGTGACTGGGAGGGATACAACTGTCCCGAATGTAGACAGTTGGTACATATGGAATGTGGGCGCACCTGGATGCTTTATTCTGACCCTCGGCAGTGTCCACATTGTCATTTCCTTTTACGGTGGGGTACCAACTTGGTTTCAGATTGGTTTGAATACACCCTACATGATAATTATGGTGACCCAGTAGCAAATTGATTATTTTAAATCTATTTTATTTTTACTTTCAGACCATTGGATACTTCGAGGTTACTGAGAGGAGGGCAAGCCCTTTACACGGGAGTGCATGTATGTGAATTCTTCCTTGGACTCGAACTCCTCGGCAAGGCCTTTGGAGTTCGAATCTTAATGGGGAGGATTGTCACATAATGCCCTCCCGTGGGTCCTTATTAATGAGCGTAGAGCTTTTCCTCATCCCCAGGGTGAGGGGTTCCAAGGACGGGCTATATAGTTTAGTTTGCGTGTGGAGTATGGTTTTACTTTCATGTAATCCTCTCATGGAGAAACATATCTTTCTCAGAAGCAAAACGATTCTTTTAGCTGTTCGTGTACAGTATATATGTTCATTAAATAATACAGATATTGCCTAGGCGTCATTGGAATGTACGAATTCCCATTAGGAGATAAATAATAAGCAATTTTCATCTCTACGCCAGTTACAAATACTTATCTGGCCATATACCATACATCATAGTGACATATTAATAGGTGTTCACTTGTTAGCAGTCTTAATCATGTCCTGCCAGAAGTATTGCATGTTGTAAGTGTCGACCACGGTTGTTAAAGCCGAAATTTATAGCTGATAATAATTTTATAGTTCTCGGGATTAAGACTCGACAATTTTAACAGAATACTTGCTGTCCACTTTAAAGGAGGGGAGAGCTATCTGTTAATACTAAACATGAAATTACATCTTGCCGGTTACAACAGGGTTATACAGAATTACTGCTGAAGTTGAAAATCCAATTCACACCCCCTGGTCAACATCTGGCGCGATAAACTATATTTTGACACATAGCTTGTATAATATAAGCAAATCGACTTGCGCAGGAAGTTAGTTACGGCACAACTCCTCTGATGCACACTGGACACGAAATGGTGGAAGGTTGGACGCCGCCCTACTGATGTTGAGTATTTCCTGCCTCTCGGTAACGCTAAGTAGAACTTTATTTCTTCAGTAAACGTATATTTGAAATTTTGTCTTGCATCAGAGAATATTTATAAGTGTAGGGCGCTATTTTGTTTTAGGAAAAATATATTACAAATAAATCGTAAGTACTCTTCTGTGTTTGACTTTACCCATGTCCATCTGAAGTGTTCCCGAGGAATCCATAGCGAATGTTTCAAGAGTAACCATGAACTCGATTTTCACCCATTACTTCAGACATTATCTTTAAGCGTACGTGTGGGGGGAGTGATTACGAACTTCCTCCCCAGAACATTTTGGAGTCCTAACTAAAATCCACTAGACCACGGGGGTACAACGATCGCGGCCATACCGATCCGTTAACCCATCTACTGTGCCACAGTTTGTCTCCGAGTCATCAATTAAACACCAAAGTTGTACAGCAGATATCGACGGTCATTCCCCACGGTTAAATTTGGTGAGAGAATCCACGGCTGGAATCTTCTTAGCTTATCCAAACGATCCAGGTACCACGTTCCAATTGCGTACTATAAAGATGTTCAACAAACTACCAGGCAATATACAGACAATCCTTGACAATCTTCATCTGGATAAAATGAAGAAGGGATGGACTTTCCAGACTGGTGAGCATTCCACCACGTTAATATCGTCATGGAAAAAACAACCAACGCAAAAATCAACTGCAAATAAACTACGAGATGAGTGACGTTTGAAGGACTACAACAAAAGGAAAAAACACCGAACAGCTACAATAACAGATTTACCAGGGCCAACACTAACAACTACCGGCGCCCAGACATTGCCATCTGCGCGTGATTTCGCCGTATAAAGTGACATTTCGAAAAAAGATGTACAAACAAATGCATCAACAAAAGTTCCACCAACAAAAGACAAATCGTCTCCTCGCAAACAGCAGAACCGCGAAACTCAGGCCGACGTCACAAGTCCGGTAAGTCCTAGCTACAAACATTTCCCAGAGATATCGGCCGTGACTGAGAATGTTCTTCGAAATTATCCCTGTGAGGGAGTTGAGGACTATAATGTTGAAGTTACCCGGGTGTCTGACGTACAAGAACTTGACAAGCCTTTGCAAGTAGTATATCGGTCGAGTAACAATGCCAAGATAGTACTCTTTCAGTTTCGAAATGGAGATAGAAAATCCATCTACTGTCGTACGTTGCCACTCAGAATCCGCAATAAATTACCCGGATAGCTTACGCATGCCCACAAACCCTCTCTTAAAGTGCTGATTCGGGACGAATCGAAATTGGAGCGGCAGAGATATATCGCCGAAGCATGTTCAGGGCACAAATGACTGATCCAAAAGACTAATTTACATTTTTATTATATATTGCATTGACAATCTATACTAATCACAGGGATTCCAATTTAATTTCAATTGTTTTAAACTTGTTGTATTTCTTCATTCGTTGTGTGACAGCAAGCCTCTCGTAGCAGTTGTTAACAAATTGCCTTTATTCATTGTTTCCCTCCATTGTTTATTTGAGCTCAATTCAGTAAATTAATCAGGCATCTGATAAAGACGCGATAAAAGCTTACTTTAATTTTAAAATCCAGTAAACCTGTAGTGACATGTTTCATTCATTGTATAGTATATATAGCGTCGATCATAAGTAAGAACTTGGCTCTCCCGTCCGCTCTCGTGGTTTCATAAGTAAATAAAGTTACAAATAAAGTTACTCCGGTCGCAAGGGATTTCAATCCCACATCGTCCCTGTGCGCCTTCGGCACGCTGAAACTTTTCATTCATCATCAAGAATTCAGTTACAGTTTGGATCTCCAAACGTTACTCTGCTTCATATTATTAGGAAGTCCCACGAGCTGTTACTGTAATATTGTTAGGATATCCAACAAGTCCAGTTGTTAAATGTTTATCGCTGTTTGACATTTGAAATACCAGATTCGTCATTAAATTGTTATCATCTTTAATTTGTCTTCGGGTCATCAGTTGAACACCAGAATTTCACAGCAGATATCGACGGTCATTCCCCACGGTAAAAATACCGGCCCTTGGGGAATATTAATTGTCGCAGTACGTCATTTGGTTTTATCGCAAAATTCGCATTTTGAATTCGGCTAATTGGCACTTCACTTTAGAAAGTATGTTTTCAGTTCAAAGCGTCGGAAAGCAGACAGAATTATAAATACGCCCAAAATGTCGGTGGTAGTAAATCAATAATTTTCTTGGCTATCAAAGAGATGTTGAATTACTCCCCTTGCATCACTACTTGTCTGCTTTTGTTAACAACTAAATGCCAGCAGGGAAATTTAACGAAAACATGAACGATTTGCAAACACTTCGTAGACTGGCAAAATAAATACGTTACGGAACCTTTAGTTGGTGGATACGGTGTCACATGAGGCTCAGCGAGAACAATTTTAATCTAAAGCCTCGCCTAATATTGTTCTCACTTCTCATCTTCGTCTCACAACTAAAAATATCTCACTGGAAGTGACGTGCATTACGCAATAAGTTGGGGGTCGATATCGTTTGTGTTTTCGACGTTTAGGAGTTTTAATTACAGTTGTTAAAACATCGCAATGCATATAATAAAAAGAATATCTACTTTTTTGAGTAGGCATCAGAATTCGCTTTCAGCCACTCCTCGAAACTTATTTTCACTTGCAATCAGCCGTGTGATAATTCTGGCATCTACCCAAAAACAACAGATATCCTATATTACACCGGACAGGCCGTATGTATGGTGTTTCAGTATGCTTGGATCGCTCGTACCTTAATTTATTCTTGAATATACTAACCTTTAGGAAACTAAGAACACACAAAAGTTCACTGGTCAAAATTTAGACACTAGTGTTGTTTTCTCATGGGATGCATGGGTTATTACCCTTATCGTGTTGCGAAATAATCTTTTCCCACTCGAAAATATTGGTTGTTCCCCAAATGTAACCAATTAACTGTCCCCTAATAGATTCTGATTTTGCCCTAATGTTTAGAAATGATTAAGTGGTTTCTAATAAATACCATGGCCGAAGTTCAGCTATTTTAGGCCTACTTGTTTTCAACATATCTCGTTGTATTCTCCAATCCCAAAGCATTTAAAACGGTGGAAATAAATAGAGTGTTTATGGCTGTGTGTGTATAATCATACGCATCAGTTCAATGGCATGTATTGGGGGAGACCAAGGTGGGAATTGCAACCCGAAAATGTGTGTCGTCATATTTATTTATTTATTTATTGGTGTTTAAGGTCACATACTTATGCACAATGGCTAATCATGACCGTGACAGGTTTACGGGTGGAGGAAGCCGGACTACCCGGAGAGAACCACCGAGCAACGACGAGCAGCTGCCAGCCCCCCAACATCGTAACTTCGCACTGCAGCACAGGCAGGGTTAGATTGGTTGAAGACACGCGCACCATCGACGTGCAGTACGCCCTAGTACACGACGTCATCGTGCCCCCATGTGGACAATCGGGGTTAAGTGCCTTACCCAAGGACACAACGCGGGTGTCCGAATCGAGTGTGTCGTCAGTCACTTCGTAATTAAGAGGCCTTGGTTACGCCGAATTCACTCCTATATTATTATGCACGGTCACTCAAGAGTTCTTCCAAACCCACTGAATCACTAACAATTTTTTTTTAAATTTTTTTATACAGTATATATTATACCCCCCCCCCCCCCCCCCCCCCGAGAGCTCGGAACTCGCAATGAATCGATTATGTCAGTAAGAAATGAAATTGCGTTTTTTTATGAGGACTAAATGGACAATGTAAAAATACAGACAGATAAAAGTATTGGTATGTGATCACGCGCAAGACATGCTACAGAGTGAATTAATTTTGCCTTCCGGCCCCTGTTGTGGTATGTGACTAAAATGGTACTGTTACTAAAGGTCAACGTACTTTGGAATATTGCGTGCCTCGTTCTGTGTGATTTTTGTTTTTCTTGTCTCTGGATAAAATAATTTGGATAATGCTAGCGCTGCAGGGGCTGACATTACAGATGCGGATAACAGGTGATTGGCAGGCGCCTACAAAGGAAAACGAGCACAATTAATTCGGTATTGAAGGCAAGACACGTATGAAAATATCAACATCATTTTTTTAAATGTTCCCAAATTCGCTGATTCTTCTGAAAATGTAAAGCAAGCAGTTAAGAGCCTGACGCGACAAGAAATTGTTCGGAAGAACCTTTTGTCACAGACTGTGGATAACCTTTTGGTTTATGTTAACCCTTTAACCGACGTAACGTCTAAACCGGCCAGAGCTATTCGCACAAAAAATGCCATTAAATTTTCATTATTTTTCATTTTGCCTCAAAACATGTCTTATGACCCCTTAATGGCACGAACTTGTTGAGCCTGTTCCAATTAGAGGTCCTAAGCTATGTTTTTGATGCAAACAATGAAAGAAAATAGTTCTTCGCTAATTTTGTTTGCAGTTGTTGTCTGCTTTTCATGTAAGGTAAAGGGTTAAAATACCACAGCATCTGACAGTGTTGTACAAATGTTCAACCAGCCGATTCGATGGGAAGATGACTCTCCTCTATTCCCTGGTATTTAGGTCTTCCTGTATCTTTTTTCCAGTCTCCAACGAGAGCACAACGTTTAATAAACATAAGGAACCGTGCAAAAATCTGTGACCTTAAACACAATAAATAAATAAATAAACATAAGGAAGATTGGTATCATAAAACATTTTATCACCTAATCACTATAAATAACTCGCTGTGAAAATGTAGTTCGTAACACGTCTATATGGATGTCTAATAAAATGACGTCAGAAGTCAACATCGTCGTCATAAGCTTGTGAGCGAGTTGGTTTCGAAAGTAGAATTGAATTCATCTTTCCTTATATATGTTTCAATAACTATTTAACTAATACGAAAAAACACATTCCTGAATATCTAAAAGACTTCTATTTTTTTTACCTCGAAACATTTGCTCATGACCTCTTATTGAAAGGGTCTCTACGAGTAATTGTTCCAACAGGAGTCATAAACCATGCGTTCGAGTCAAAAATATTTAAAAAAAATAAAAGTTGGTTTGCGATTTTTGTGAACCACATTTGCCGGTTTTGGCCGCTACATTAAGTAAGTTACACATTATAAATTACATTATAAAATGAATATCAAATTCGTCATGTTTCCAATTGAAATTTCTGGACCCCGTTCACTAGAATCAATCTGAGCCTCGGTAAACCTCGGCCCAAGGTTAATTTTATTGAACTCGGTTCAAAAATTTCATATCACGTCGTGACTCATTATTGATACTCTAAATAGGCATGTAAGTTGTCTAATAGGGAGGCATCAAAATGAAATACCAAGGCGAAAGGTCACATGAGATATGGGGCAGAATAACAGAAGCCAATAGTCCTTGTACAAGGCCGTAATGGAACAAGACTGTTGTAGAAGCTAATGATAGGACAGATAGGCCATAGACCTGTAATGGCCTTGGAGCTTTAGCGACAAGATGGAAGCGGTTGGTAAGACTACATTAGACCCATTGAGGGCTTTTACATAGCCTAATGCGACAAAAATAGGGTTTCTCCAAAAGGTATCCTCGATAGGTATCCTCAATAGGTATCCTCAAATAATACAATACCAGGCCATAGGTATCATCAAATACCCGTATGTGCCTATGTGATAGGACATATTGTGTCACATTGTGCCTTTTCACATAAGCACATATGACAAAAAGGGATTCTCCAGTAGGTATCCTCGATAGGTATCCTCAAATAATACAATACCAGGCCATAGGTATCATCAAATACCCGTATGTGCCTATGTGATAGGGCATATTGTGTCACATTGTGCCTTTTCACATAAGCACATATCGGCACATAAGCATGTGCCTATGTGATAGGGCACATTGTGTCACATTGTGCCTTTTCACATAAGCCCATATGACAAAAAGGGATTCTCCAGTAGATATCCTCGATAGGTATCTTCAAATAATACAATACCAGGCCAAAGGTATCCTCAAATACCCGTATGTGCCTATGTGCTAGGGCACATTGTGTCACATTGTGCCTTTTCACATAAGCACATATCGGCACATAAAGCATGTGCCTTTGTGCCAGGACACATTGTGTCACATTGTGCTTTTTCACATAAGCACATATGACAAAAAGGGGTGCCGAAGGTCATATGTTTTTCAAAAAAGGGGTGCCGAAATTGTGGTGCCCGGGGATATTGCCATTGGATATAGTCTTTTATTATACAGAAGGGAGATAACTCTGTATACAGATTATGGGAAATCGAGCAATCTGATTGGTTAGTTATAATTTAGATATATGAAACAACAAGAGTACTTGGAATAGGGTAAGAACTAACAAGAATAGACCAGAAAAGCTAAATATAGTAATAATAAGATAAACTGTTCCAACTAATAGGCTCTCCTACGCTACTGGAGTATACTCCAGAACAAAGGAACATGCCTAGGTAGAGGAAATCTATTACATATATAGATAGAAGCAGAAAATTCTGAGGTTCCGCTCCACAGTTTCGTACTTCTGCACAGGGGAGAATTTTGAAATAAAAGGCCTATACTGAATCTGACCCCACATAAATTAGGTCTGTATTTTTAGTATTAGGTATTTGAAAGCATGAGACTACTTGTTGGCAAGTAGACTTTAATGTTTTGGTCATTGGATGGATGCCTGATGCATAGTGTCATGTCAGCATGGGATTTCTGTGAAACAGTGGCTCAGAAAATGAGGCCAACTTTTCAGACGTCATTTTTACACGGGATTGTTTACAGGTGTGTAGCCAAAAAATGAGACGGAAACATAGAATTTTTTTTTCTCTCTTTTGTAATTGGAGTTGATGTGTTCCAGGCCTGGGTAGGTGTTGAAGATGGGAAAATTCTGCTTTTGTGGCCGCCAAGTGCCTGAAAATGGCTGGTTTTGGCAATTTTTCAGCCAAATTTTAGGGTCGTGGCTTCATGTTGTACTGGAAGTTATGCCACCCACAATTAAATGTATCCGTTTTATCTTATCAGGCTGTATTCACTAGGTTCAGCCAATTTAGAAAATGTATACATGTCAGGGGTAATGCAAATGAGTTTGGCTTCATTGGCAGTGGAATAGAACACATGGCACGCCATTTTTGAAAATGCCTTGAAAACTGTGGAGCGGAACCTTAAGAGCGTAATTTCAGAGTTTCAACCAGGAAGTTCTGTTTGGTAAGTTTGACATGAAAGGATATCATTTTTGTGAATATAATGGCATTTTCTTATTTATTTGGAGATGCAAGTGATTGCAAACAATCAAGTAAGGCTCAATAAATAAAAGTGGGGACCAACACGATGTCAATTTTGAGAATATTATTCAATGTTTCCCAATTTCACAGTAAATTGAGTATTTGTTGTTGTTTGGAATTTTGTCAAGTTTGTTAAAAATGGAAGCCACGCATAGATAGGATATTGCACTGGTTGCTTTGTTCCCATCCACAATATCTTATTTTTGTACAAACTACATGAGTAAAGATGACCACTGGTCAGCACTCCTGCTGTCTGAAAGTGAAAAGTGTGTTTTTTTTCAGGGCAGTGTCTCGTGGCGTGTGCGTGTGTGTGTCAGGCGTCTGTTTGACATGTACCCGTGCACACAAAAAAAAAATCTGTTTTGTTTTGCCTTGCTATCTACTGACATAGGGTGAGTGTTTGGACCCCCCCCCCCCCCCCACCACCACCACTTCCAACCCCTGGCCTGGCTCCCTCCGCCCGCCCCTCTTCCTCTCTCTCACCCTAAACTTCATTCCAGTCAGATTTGATTTCAATGCACTTCATAATTTGTGCATGTCTAATAGAAAAAATAATTATCCAACATGCTGGCTCCAAGCAGCATAATATCAATCTCTGTGATCTGGTTCCCTGTCTTAGGTTGCCCCACTGTAGTGCGAGGTCTTACCCGTCTCCGGGAACCAGATCAATTGTCTGATACCCCACATCCTCCCTGCCACCCCCCCCCCCCCCTGTTTTTTTGTTTTTCTTTTCTGTTTCTTAAATGATTTTTTTTTTTATTTGGGGGGTGGGGGTGGTTTTGAGTGGGGTCAAGCCTGAAAAGGAAGAGAGAGAGGAGGAGACTAAAAATAAACCTGCTACCACTAGGAAACTGACTTTTCAGTAAAATGTTTTTCTTTTGTTTTTATTCCAGATATACTGCAAATTTTTCTCAAAGCTATATTGGCCTTGGCATTTACTGCTCAAATATATCTCTGATTTCAGTAAAATTTTGTTAAAAATGTCTGAAGTATTCAGTACAGTCCTCACCGGTGAGGAAGTTCAAAGATATTCTCGTGCCATTGAAAGACACACTTTGGAAACTAGGACCTGTCATCTGTGGCAGGCTGCTACAGATAGGCATGGCTATGGCAGAGTATTTATTACTTTTCGTGGAAAAAGGAAGGGTTTGGCTGTTCATAGATTGGCATTTTTTTTACAAAATCCTGGAACTCCACTGGACCCTTCCTTACATGTATCTCATCTGTGTCATGTAAAAACATGCTTAAAATTTAGTCATCTGTCTCTTGAACCAGACAGTGTAAATAAATCTAGAAATGTTTGCAAAAATACAGGCGAGTGCCACGGTCATAGGGGCTATGCTAGATGTGTGCTGTGAGGTAATTGTCTTTTGTAAACATTTGGAAGTTTAATAATTATCTTTTTTTTCAGTTTTTCAGTTCAGTTTTGGATTGATTCCATAAGCATGATCAGTTTGCATGCCTTCATTACAATTTGCAAACAAAGAATTTTGAAGTAATTTTCTGTTACATTTGATTCTCCTATTAAGGAAACGTTTTTTTTTAGCAATGGGAGTTGACTTTCTAACTTTATCAAGCTCTGTTCGGCGATCTCTTTTTGACATTTGGCATACTATTGGATCACTTCTATTAAATTTCAAACCAAAAGACTTTGCCAGTAATAATGTGGATCTACCAGTCCCAAATGTAGCTGAGTGAACTGCTGAATGACATAAACCATTGAAGTTTCTTGACCAAAGTGTACTTTTTGGAGCATATGTGAAAATCCTGTGATGTAAGTTTTCATTTTTGTTTGTGTTCAAAAGGCGAGAAACTCTTTGAAGTTTGTTTCTGTTTAGACATTTGTCTAAAGCTGTTTTGTATGTTTCCTTGTCTTTGTTACACAAATTCAAATGTTGGCCATAAGGCAAAAATTTTGGAGTGTATGTTGGCAGATGAGCAAGACAGACAAGAGACTGTTTCCTACAGTTTTTGTGATTATTACTAAAACAGGGTAGTATGTTTTGTATTGCTGCATTAGTGCGATCCAAAAATACTTGTTCAGGTGAAAAAGTTTTGTGTGCTCGAGTAATTTCTAAAAAAACTCTTCTCCTAGTACTGGCTGCTAATTTCTGCTTGAAAAGGGTTTTGTCACTGCCTGGCAAATGGCTTTGCAGTGTTAATTTTTTCACATTTTTTTGTAATGTCCGCATAAAATGAACAAAACATGTATACTGTCTTATAGGCCTGCCAATATGCACCGAATGTTCTTTGACAGTTTTTTGAAGCTGGGAGCTTGCATCACAGGTTACAGACTGAATGTTTATTATCTTTGAGGACTCAATTTTGTCGAGATTATTTTTTGCCAGTTTTGATTCACTTGACGCAATGGAGTCTTCATTACTGAATGTTTTTTGGCAGTTCCTATTTGTGTGCCTACATTCATGCTTTGAACAAAGCTTGTTTGCTGTTGAAAGTGTTAAAGATAGCTGTTTAGAGCTATTTAACTCTGTAACTACAGATACAGACTGTGTAGCTGCCTCACATCCTGCTTGTGGGCGGTTATTGAAGGCTGTGTCTAGAGCTATATCAACATTATCTTGTCCACTTAACTTAGTTACCTCCCTTATGAAAAGTTGATTTTTTATCATTGACTGGTTGTTTATCTCTTCTACTTTATCAGAAAAATCATTGAGCCGTGAATAAAGCAATGACTGTGATGGGGGTTTAATATTAAGGCATGATAAAATAAATGTCAGGTCAGAAGGGCCTGCTTTGGTCTTTACTGCTGAGAGTGTCAAGCCATCATTAAGACTCCCATGTGCAGGGCCTCGTGCATTCTTTCTGGACTTTGTGAACAGTTCTCGTACTTGACCTTGCACGGAACAATTTTTGCAACTGACCAATACACTAATGCAAAGGCCTTGCCTTCTATTAATTGATATGTTTGGTAATGGATTTTTACACCTAGAACACTTATTATGTAATTTCATGAAGGATGTCAGAGTGTCATTTAATTTACTTAGATTTATGACAATATTTTCATCTTTATCAGAGATGTGAGTGAAACACTCCTCAGTGAAATGTGATTTTTCTTCCTTTGCAGGTCGCAAACAGGAAGGTACTGAGCCCATATTGTTACTGGTTGAGAATTTTGCTTCATTGTATGTGGTGAACATTGGTCTTTGAAATCTATTAGCTGAAGAAGACACTTCAGCATAATCTGTATTAGGTGAGTGAGCACAGGCATCAATATCAATAGAAAATTTTTCTAGATATTCATCCTTGAACCCCCCTTTCCATGCCCTGTTAAAATGTTTGAATGTATTTTTCCTCCCTTCTCCCTTTTTGGGCCTTCCTATTCTCTTATTTTTCCAATTATCCATATCTTATCAAGTGCCTCACACACCTATCACTGTCTGTATGGGCAAAACAACAAAAAACGAACCTCATTGGTGTTTTCAGTTAAAGAAATTCAATTAGCATGTAAACAGATAATATTAGGATTTACCTCAATTGAAATGCATAAAAAATGATCCACAAATCTTGAAAACACCATTTTGTGAGGTGAAAACAACAAACTCTATCTCTTTACATATTGAAAATAGAGAAAAATGGTTTTTGTGCATTCAACTGCAAATGGTCTCCAGATTCAAAAGCAGAAGACAGTTTCAAGGGGAGATCACTCTCTGTTCACATTTAAGGTTCCGCTCCACAGTTTCGTACTTCTGCACAGGGGAGAATTTTGAAATAAAAGGCCTATACTGAATCTGACCCCACATAAATTAGGTCTGTATTTTTAGTATTAGGTATTTGAAAGCATGAGACTACTTGTTGGCAAGTAGACTTTAATGTTTTGGTCATTGGATGGATGCCTGATGCATAGTGTCATGTCAGCATGGGATTTCTGTGAAACAGTGGCTCAGAAAATGAGGCCAACTTTTCAGACGTCATTTTTACACGGGATTGTTTACAGGTGTGTAGCCAAAAAATGAGACGGAAACATAGAATTTTTTTTTCTCTCTTTTGTAATTGGAGTTGATGTGTTCCAGGCCTGGGTAGGTGTTGAAGCTGGGAAAATTCTGCTTTTGTGGCTGCCAAGTGCCTGAAAATGGCTGGTTTTGGCAATTTTTCAGCCAAATTTTAGGGTCGTGGCTTCATGTTGTACTGGAAGTTATGCCACCCACAATTAAATGTATCCGTTTTATCTTATCAGGCTGTATTCACTAGGTTCAGCCAATTTAGAAAATGTATACATGTCAGGGGTAATGCAAATGAGTTTGGCTTCATTGGCAGTGGAATAGAACACATGGCACGCCATTTTTGAAAATGCCTTGAAAACTGTGGAGCGGAACCTGAAAGAAGTCGAAATAATACAACTTGTCGGGTTGTTTGTGGTAATTATCCAGGGAAGTCGTTCCAGAAAATACTCCGATTCAATCGAACATACCCTCCGAACATACCCCTGTCCTATAAGAAGGGTGTAAGTAACATAGCAATCACGTGCTACCATAGAAACCAAGATGGCGGCCTCCAGTACACAAAATGGTCGAAGGAAACACGTGTCACCCTAACAACACGTGCTGCGCATGCGCACTCACACCACGTATCACCATGGGGATGACGTCACAACATGGCCGCTCACGCGGGTTACCATGACAACACAACATGGCGCCACTAGGTCACATGACATGACGTCACTTCCGGGGTCCTGCACCAGGGTCCTGCCAATGGGGCCCCAAAACCACATTACATACTACTCATATAGCCTCAAGGCAACAGTTGTCTGTACCCTACCCCCAGGAACGCTACCAGGGGCAGTTTATTTGAATTATTTTTTTTTTTTTTTTTTTGAGGGGGGGGGGGGACCTCGTTATCAACTGCGTCCCCCGGTGTGAATCTCTTGAAGTGAAGCAGTGCTTGTTTACTGAGGTAAACAAGTTCTGCTTTGCTGGTAAAATACGATCCGGTCACCAATGTCTGGGGTGGAAGTCCTTTAGAATAGGCAGCGAAGGTGTAAACGATTGGCTAAACTTGACTTTATACCTTTGTTGTGGTCACAATTAGCCATAACTCAAAAAAGTGACCTCAAACACCAATAATTAAACAAGAGCACACGTATCGCTGAAGCAATACAATGTCCCCTACCGGACTAATGAGCATTAATAATTATACAAATGTTATAACCTAGATGTGATCAGCATGAATTCCGTTGAAGTATTTCCAAAAAAGTCCAGAAAAATGATATTTTGGCGCTTTTTCATATTTCCAAGGGCCATAACTCACACAAGAATAATGCAATCATCATGAAACTCAAACTTGATCTGTAAGTCATCGTTCTATAGTAGGTTACCAAGAATGAAATCATTCGGTTGAAGCATTTTCAAAAGAAGTCCGGTAAACTAAAGTATGACTGACAGAGTGACTGACAGACTGACGGATGCACAGAGTGCAAATGAAACTTGATCTGTAAGTCATCGTTCTATAGTAGGTTACCAAAAATGAAATCACTCCGTTGAAGCGTTTCCAAAAAAAGTCCGGAAAACTAAAGTCCAAAAAAAGTCTGGAAAACTAAAGTATGACTGACAGACTGACTGACAGACTGACGGATGGACAGAGTGCAAATGAAACTTGATCTGTAAGTCATCGTTCTATAGTAGGTTACCAAAAATGAAATCATTCCGTTGAAGCGTTTCCAAAAAAAGTCCGGAAAACTAAAGTATGATTGACTGACAGACTGACGGATGGATGGACAGAGTGTAAATGAAACTTGATCTGTAAGTCATCGTTCTATAGTAGGTTACCAAAAATGAAATCATTCCGTTGAAGCGTTTCCAGAAAAGTCCGGAAAACTGATATTTTGGCGCTTTTCCATATTTCCAAGGGCCATAACTCACACAAGAATAAGGCAATCAGCATGAAACTCAAACTTGATCTGTAAGTCATCGTTCTATAGTAGGTTACCAAAAATGAAATCATTCCGTTGAAGCGTTTCCAAAAAAGTCCGGAAAACTGATATTTTGGCGCTTTTCCATATTTCCAAGGGCCATAACTCACACAAGAATAATGCAATCAGCATGAAACTCAAACTTAATCTGTAAGTCATCGTTCTATAGTAGTTTACCAAAAATGAAGTCATTCTGTTGAAGCGTTTCCAAAAAAAAAACTCCGGAAAACTGATATTTTGGTGCTTTTCCATATTTCCAGGGGCCGTAACTCACACAAGAATAATGCAATCAGCATGAAACTCAAACTTGATCTGTAAGTCATCCTTCTATAGTAGTTTACGAAAAATGAAATCATTCCGTTGAAGCGTTTCCAAAAAAAATCTCCGGAAAACTGATATTTTGGTGCTTTTCCATATTTCAAAGGGCCGTAACTCACACAAGAATAATGCAATCAGCATGAAACTCAAACTTGGTCTGTAAGTCATCATTCTATAGTAGTTTACCAAAAATGAAATCATTCCGTTGAAGCGTTTCCAAAAAAAAAACTCCGGAAAACTAAAGTGTGACTGACAGACTGACGGACGGACAGGGTGCAAACCTACAGTCCCCTCCGGCGATGCCGGTAGGGGACTATAAACAACCATGTTACCTTTGACCTTCATTAACTGCAGTAACATAAGATATTCGAGAGAATTTGATTTTGCTTAAACTTTTCCCAAGCCGCCCCCCCCCCCCCCCCCCCCCCCGGTTATGCACTCGCCCACCTTTGCAACATATCATCCGGAATGTCTTTTTTTCCACATTTTTCGTTTTCGGTCTGATTAACAAGATCTGTAAGGCTATTATATGTAATAAATAGTTTATTTCACATTTTTGTTTAGATTTTCAGTCATCGTAGCCCCTCTTCATCTTTTCTACACAAATTTAGAGAAAAAATACTGGAAAATGAAAATTCCAGAATGATTGTCTCATCTATCTGTTAAATATTCCTCGAATAAGTGTCGTGTTAGACATAGTCACCCCCCACCCTCCAATCCGCCCAGTTTACTCCACACACAGTTGATAACAAAAAACAGAAAATTAGGATCATTGGCAACCTGTCGAGCAGAAATATTTGGCTGTTGAAATTTACTCCCGCTGCAAAGAGAACCGTTCCGCCGGCGGTAACTGTTTCTGTGAATTCAATGAAAATTTAAAAAGGTGAGAAAAAGAAACATTCAAAAAATTATGTAGACGCGAGGCCAAGGGGGTTAAAACATATGATTAGTGTGTTGTTATGGTGGGCATACATTTGAATAAAGTTTATTCACGTGCGTGGATTATTGCTCTTTTTCTCTGTTCCTGCATTCCTGAGATTAGGTACCCGTTCCTGTTCCTGTTCCATGTCCTGTACCTGAGAATAGGTAGCCCCTTTTCTCATGCATCTCCATAATTATCCCCGCATTTTAAAAAATGCGGGGATATAGTGATGATCCCCGTCCGTACGTCCCTCTTTTGAGCTATAATTTTGAAACTTACCATACTTATTAAGTATGGTATAGAGATGACAAAAATAGGTTCGGTTTGAATTTCTGTCAGCATGTGGTGCCAGCGGTGCCACTTAAACACTGAGCTAAAATACTGCTTTCACACACTAAAAACTAAATTGTTAAAACTGACACTCTCAAGGTGTTAAACCCATTCTAACTCTTGGGGTTTGATTTTAACACTCAAAGTGCAATGCTTTAAGCACTTAGACATTACAATCGTCAGACATCTTAAACTTGAATGGATGGCACTTCACATGTGTCTAGCATTGGTGGTTCTTCCAGAATCGTCCATAATTTGATTTGCGCTTGGTGGGTACATAATTAAAAGGACACAACGCAGATGACGCGGATCAGGCTCGAAAGTTCGAGCCTGATCCACGTCATCTGCGTTGTTTCCTTTTAAATGTCGCGACATTACACTTGTCAAGTGGTATTATTGTAACACCTGTCAAGTTCTGGGATATCTACACTTGAACAAAGTGCTAGTTCAGCTCTTAATAAGTGTTAAATACAGCACTTCAAGTGTAGTTTTTAACACTTTAGTTTTTAGCGTGCAGACGAAAGGCTCCTAGGATATATAATTTCGGTTGTTTAAGGTGTGTTTATATGTTCCGATTTTCAGTCACCGCAGCACCTCTTCATCTTTTCCACATAACAAATTTAGAGAGAAAAAATTACTGGAAAATGAAAATTCCAGAATTATTGTCTCATCTATTTGTTAAATATTCCTCGAATAATTGTCGTGTTAGACAATCCGCCAAGTTTACTCCACACACAGTTGAAATCATTGTCAACCTGTTGAGCAGCAATATTTGGCTGTTGAAATTTACGCCCGCTGCAAAGAGAACCGTTCTGCCGGCGGTAAATGTTCCTGTGAATTCAATGAAAATTGAAAAAGGTGAGAAAAAAGACACATTCAAAAAAATTATATAGACGAGAGGGCTAGGAGGTTAAAAACATATGATTAGTGTGTTGTTATGGTGGGCATACATTTTAATAAAGTTTATTCACTTGCGTGGATTAATGCTCTTTTTCTCCTCTCTCTTTGTTCCTGCATTCCTGAGATTAGGTACCCGTTCCTGTTCCTGTCCCATGTCCTGTTCATGAGAATAGGTGACCCCCAAAATTCTCGTTCTCGAAAATATGGAATGTATTGAGAATGGCAGTCGACAAGCTTCGTTGGAAGTATATCGAACGAAACAGATTTCGAATGTACACATAAACGCTTATTCCTCATCTTCAGTATTGTATTTCCCCAATCTGTGCCTATTGATATCCAAGCTCTCAGAATACCAGTCCAGTTCTGTACGGAATTCGACGCTGTTATAGGCTATTTGTTTACCTTCTTTCCGTGGAGTTTGCGCGCAGTATACCATTGATGTAAGTATGTCCTTTTACACACGAAGATATACAGATATTCTTCCGTGCCCAATTATAGGCATTCAGTGAATGGGTATTTAATTCCCATTACAAACATCAAAATGTTATCACAATTTGTGGAACTACATGACATAATTATGTAACTATTTCTATCGCCCAGGCATGTCCGGAACATGGTAGACTTTCGATACAAAAGACTAGTTTTGTGTTGTTATATTGCATTGACAATCTATACTATTCGAATTATATCCCATTTAATTTCAACTGTTTCAAAATTAGCAAGTTTCTTTATTGGTCGTGTAACAGCAAGCCTCTCTCATAGCAGTAGTTAACAAGTTGCCTAAATTCAGTGTTTTCCTGCATTGTTTATTTAAGCTCTATTCAGTAAGCTTATGAGGCATTCGGTCGTGTTTACAACTTGACTCTGATCACTACTGGCCCTGACGGGCTCGTTGCGATCTGATTGTAAACACGACCTCGAATCTGATAAAAATTACAGGCCATGCACATGTTCATGATAATGTGTATATATATACTGAAACCTACGGCAGCGTATTAGTACGGCAGCGTATTAGCGCCATTTCGGTTTTTTTTTTTGCATAACTTATGTTAAATTGTAATTACAAGTTAGCTAAATTGTAATTACAACTTAATAAAATGTAATTACAACTTAATAAATTGTAATTACAACTTAGCTTAAATTGTAATTACATTATAGCTTAAATTGTAATTACAATATAGCTTTAATTGTAATTACAACTTATTTATATTGTAATTACAACTTAGCTAAATTGTAATTACAACTTAATAAATTGTAATTACAACTTAATAAATTGTAATTACAACTTAGCTTAAATTGTAATTACAATATAGCTTAAATTGTAATTACAACTTATTTATATTGTAATTACAACTTAGCTAAATCGTAATTACAACTTAATAAATTGTAATTACAACTCAGCTCAAATTGTAATTACAATATAGCTTAAATTGTAATTACAACGTAGCTCAATTACAACTTAATAAATTGTAATTACAATTTAATAAATTGTAATTACAACTTAGCTTAAATTGTAATTACAATATAGCTTAAATTGCAATTACAACTTAGCTTAAATTGTAGTTAAAACTTAGCTAAATTGTAATTACAACTTAATAAATTAAGTTGTAATTACAATTTATGAAGTTGTAATTACAATTTATTAAGTTGTAATTACAACGTAATAAATTGTAATTACAACTTAGCTTAAATTGTAATTACAATATAGCTAAATTGTAATTACAGTATACCTTAAATTGTAATTACAATTTGTAATTGTAATTACAATTTAAGGTAAGTTGTAATTACAATTTATTAAGTTGTAATTGCAATTTATTAAGTTGTAATTACAATTTATTAAGTTGTAATTACAATATTTAAGCTATTACAATTTAAGCTAAGTTGTAATTACTATCTATTAAGTTGTAATTAAAATTTAGCTAAGTTGTAATTACAATATAAATAAGTTGTAATTACAATTTAAGCTATATTGTAATTACACTTAAAGCTATATTGTAATTACAATGTGAGCTAAGTTGTAATTACAATTTATTAAGTTGTAATTACAATTTATTAAGTTGTAATTACAATTTAGCTAAGTTGTAATTACAATATAAATAAGTTGTAATTACAATTTAAGCTATATTGTAATTACAATATAAGCTATATTGCAATTACAATTTAAGCTAAGTTGTAATTACAATTTATTAAGTTGTAAAAAAATCGAAATGGCCCTAATACGCTGCCGTATGTATGACTGATTCATCTCGTCATTTTCTTCAACCTTGAGTGTGAGAAGCAGTTTGTAAACTGTATGAAGTCTTTCGAGTACATATCACTATCATAAGCTACAGTTATGTGTTCGTGACTGCCAGCATATAACAAAACGAATATAGGCCTACTCTGTCGTGTTTCTCAATTTAACCCTTTACCCAACGTAACGGCAAAAACCAGCCAGCGCTATCTCAAAAATCGCCAAATAATTTTCATTATTTGTTTCATTTTTTGTCTCAAAAACATAGGTTATGACCCCTCAATGTAACGAGCTCGTTCCAATGAGAGGTCATAACCTATGTTTTTGAGACAAAAAATGAAAAAAATAGTTATTCAACGACGAGCTCGTTCCAATGAGGGGTCATAACCTATATTTTTGAGACAAAAAATGAAAAAATTAGTTATTCAAGAATTTTTGTTGCAAGTGTCGTCTGCTTTTCATGTTAGGTAAATGGTTAAAGAGAAATGGTCCAGTAGATACATCTTCTTAGACCACGTTCGGTTAGTGAAAGATATACTAATTTCGAGGTTATCAAAATAGAGATCAAGGTCTTCCAAACTATCCTCATCTCATTGACCCACCCCTTTTTTTCTCCTCGAAGGATGGTATATTGGCTTTTGTTTTTTTTCTCCAGATATATAGACCCAAGTACTTTCACACATGTCGTGTCATATGTAGATACGATCAAAAGATGTGACAGCTTTTGTAGTATCCTATTGTTTTTGCTTGTAAGGATATAGGTGGGCATCTTCCCTAGTTTCAATAACTTATAGTGTTCCCAACAAAGTATCCTGTCTCCTATTTGGATACCAGACTTAATCATAAATGACACTTTTTAAAAACACATCCACAAATCTCCGAAAAGATGTAGGCAATAACAGTAAATTACAACTAGAGAAACAGAATTTACTGCATCCAGTAAATTCAGATCGGTGTGAAAAGGGTTAAAGTATCAGCAAAAAACTATATAGAAAGAGAATTTATGGAGGCTTATTTTCGGGACTAAAATATTTTTAAACAAATCAGAAATGGATTTTCGTTAACAGTGTTTACAGATATTCATACAGGAATCCGATTTTTTTTTCTAAAAAAACCGAAAAGGCATAGATGTGCACAACATTTAAAAGGTTCGATCAAAAAATCAGAAATCGACATTACTGGCTCTGCCACTTATTTGAATGATGACATATGTGTATAATCTTCAGAATTGCATGAGTTGTTATAAAATTCCAAATAGTTCTGAAAAATACGAACTTAATGACCTCTGTGGACCGCATTGCGGAGGACCATATTTTAAACCCCAGCAAGTTCAACTCATTCGATGTAGGTCCATTATCTATAGGTCATACCAAGCCTAAAGTATGAGCATAACCCACTTTAAAAATATTGGCTCCACCAACTCCGGATCTGCCATATTTGTAAATGATAGCGAATATTCATGTTAGCTAGAAAATGTTAAGGTACAGAGTACCTCTGGAAAATATATTGCAAGTGAAAGAATTCAGTAATAATGGAATATAAACGTAAAAAAGGCCTTAAAGGCTCCCAAGAGCCTATCTGAAGGCTTATTGACATTGGCAAAATACCGAGGTCCTATTGATGGCCATGTATGTTTAGAGCAACATTGTGAGTATGGAAAGGGTTATCTTTACTCTTGCATTGCATAAAATAAAACTTTTGGGACCCATATTAAGATCTTGAGAGGGTTAAAATACACACATCAAATACTCCATTTTAACCCTTTAAAAACGAGCTCATTCCAATGAGGGGTTATAAGCTATGTTTTTCAATCAAAAATGGAAAAATAATTAAAATTGAATGGGAATTTCTGTGGATAACGCTGACCGTTTTTCACCGTTTTGTTGGGTAAAGGTTTAAGACTGCGTTATTGAGAGGGTTAAAAGCAAGCAATTTAAAAAGTACGCAGCGTCACCGTGCCCCTTCGTGGACAATCGGGATGATTTGCCAATGACCCAACGCAGATCACCCGATGAACCTTTCTGTTTGAAGTCCAACGTCCTAATCTCATCGCCACCACGCGCCTGTCTGAGCCTTTTTCAGAGCCTTAAAATGCATCTAGGTCCCTAAACAAGCCGTAAGGGAAATAAGAAGATGGTTGGATTTCAAGAATGGCGGTTTTGAACAGAGGGGCAATGTTACAGAATACGTACAAAACGTTCTGCTGTCGGGAATTAAATGAAAGCATGTGGACTCACATTGAAGTAGGTTTAAAAGAGACCATTTAAATGTTCCATTTTATTAATTTATAATTGTGATAGATGTTTCGAGAAAGCCACTCACCACCACTGCTTCTTGAAACCCGTCGACCTTGAGTTATGATTGAGAATAAATAATGTAACAGAGCCCAGGAGTTCCTAAGTGGTTGACAATGACCAGTAGGGGTTAACCAGGACCGATTCTCAAGTGATGTATAGGGGTTAAATTAAAGGACAATACTCAGGTTTGAAGTTGGACTTGGCCACTAAGGGTTAAAATATATTTTCAGCTAATAGACCAACAAAGACTAGTTAACGTTTCACGGATGATTTGGTTCAATAAAACATGTTATTCATATTATGCATTTTAATGTAAAAATCAAACAATTATTCTACATTTCAGATGAGAGAAACATTTTAATACAGAACAAGGTACAACTTAAAGGAGCTATAGCTCTACGGGAGAGCTATAGCTCATCCAGGGCAGTAGATGAAAATTATTAATTTATTATCATAAAACCCAGGTTATAAGCACTTTAGCCCTATTAGCCTAACAGAGCTAATTAAAACTAACCCAAAATCTAACATACATGAGCTCTTTATGAGAGTTTATCTTATTAAGAGAGTTCAGTGGGAGTGGTCGTCCGCACTAGCAGTACTTTGGGAGTAGTGAATGTAGTCAGCTTAGCAAAGCTATGAATTGGAGTTTCTCAGCTGACAGTACCTGCTTTTGTACAACGGAGGGATTAAACAGCACTAATCAGAGACATTTTCTTAATGGCACTTTGGCACCAAGGTTTTATGCACTCTCATTGAGACTGAGCCGAGCACAGAGAAAGACTATAGAATTCCTCTAATAAATGAATTATCAACAGTCATAGCACTAACACAGCAAACAGTAGAGTCGACCATGTCACTATTACATCTCTTACCGGCATCCTGACAGTTTTGTGAAAGGTTTCAACAATTATTCAGTGCAGTTTTATGGAAAGGGTTAACATTATTCTCACTGAAATAAAATCTTTGGAACCCACCTTGAAGTCTTGAGAGGGCTAAAAGCATTAAACTGAATAATTTGTACTTTATTTCCATGTAAAACAATGGGTTTCTCTCAACTTGGTTTGAAGACCTGACATCTGATTATAATAACAAGATTACATTTAATGTTTGACAGCTACCTCTACTTCTGTTTACTTTACATTTCTCCAGTGTGAATAAAAACAACATAGTATTGCTTGAGGATAGTTTACTGATACAGGAAATTAGAGTCTGTGAAAACTCCGAAGAAGAAGAAGAGTGTTTCACACAGACTAAATATCAACAAATTGAGCAATTACAAGCAGATAATTTGTACAATTAGTTCGTACTTGATTACGGAACATGTTGCCTATCCTAATTCGTTATTGATCAAACTGCATGCGGAAAATAGTAGGTGAAGTTGGGAATCTTGAATGCCTGAAACTTATCAATTTTCATACGCCTTAAAGCAACGGTCCCTAGCATATTTTACTCACTTAATGTCTGTGTGGATTTTAAAAACCCCATGCAGCTATTTCCACGGCCAAACAACATTTTAAAAAAAACATGAAGAAGAACCTCTGCGATGACCATGCTGTGGTTGTCCAACGGCAGCTGTCGACGAATAGTCCATGGAGTGAATCGAGAAATTATTGCTTATTACTGAGAGACGACTTGCAGGGCTTGAAGGAGAGACCGCTCTTAGCCTCCCACCGAATTAACGTTTAAAACCACTTTAACGTGAATGGGGTGACACCTCATTGGGTTTCGAAATGCCTGGTGTGGAACTGAATGAGAGGTGGGTTACAACATTAAATACACAATGTCGATACTTACCCCATACCAGATGTATATAGCGAGGGTACTACCAGCTACAGTAGAGAAACCATTTGTCATCACTGTGTGTATCTCTGATAACGTCATTCGGTCGAGAAGAGGCTGGATTAACATCGTTGCCTCGCCCTGTAGAGTAAAGACTGCAACTATTTAAAAACGAGACAGTGAAGCATATTCCTGGCGCGCGAGTGACCTTGTGAGGATGTGTGTGTGTGTGTGTGGGGGGGGGGGGGGGGTGTATGTGTGTGTGCGCACGCGCGCGCATTTCGTGCACACGCACTCGTCTCTTTCATCGACAGCCTTAAAGATTAAATATTTTGGTTGAAGTTGAGAGTACTGTCTCATTTTATCTGTTGACACGATGGCCAATATTCAACGTAAAAAAAAATTCCAAAATGTAAATGTCAGAAGACATCAAACATTCCTTTCAATATGCGATAAACATCAGAAACTTTCCGGTGCACAGTTGTGTCACGCGGCGATGCGTTGGATCTGTAGTTTTGTAGGAAATTTTAAGGTCTCGACCCACAGCAGAGAGGACACCTACACCACTGACTTTCATCGCGGGTTTCTCACCACTGATCTTATGTGCAAAACGGGGACATTGCTCTAATAAGTGGACGTGTTCTTGAGATGGGGTTGTATTACAGTCATACTAAAGGCTTTAGAAATGCACTGAAGCCCCACCACTCTGGGAGTTAAAGTTCGTGAAAGAAATGTTAAAATTCCAACTTTACATCTCTCTTCTGGCTTTAATGTGGCATGACCGTCGGTCACTTCACCCTCCCATGCCATAATGCGATAGATACGTACCCAGCCGATGAATATATTAACAGCTGCGTGTAGAGCTTCCATCGCACCAATGTCCATAGTCTGTTCCATTATCCAGGCTAACTTCTCTATCACTATCTGCACCCATCCGAGATAGTAAAGGATAGCTATGGTGGAACCAAAAAACACAATAGTTGGCATGGCCTAAAATGAATGACGTATACTAAGACGATACACAAACTAGTGATTCACGATGAATACCAAACTCTCAGAACATCAGTCAATTTCTTAACCCTTTAAACTCTAGTGGTATATTCCATGCCAGTTCAATGTCAGCAATTAGAAGATCCCATATTCATTATCTGGTGTAGACCAATCAATATTTTCAACGTGCAGCCCCGAGGCTGCACGTTCAAAATATTGATTGGCCAACCCCACACATTTACTGAACAGCCATCCTATTTAATGTCGTTATGACGTATCATGTTCCTGGCCGGAAAAGCGGCCAAGAGGGTTCAAAGGGTTAAGATATTCGACGCTGTTGTCTGTTTGTTTATCCACTTTTCGCGGAGTCGCGCAGCTACTATTGATATAATGTGATGTTCCTGTACTCACACGGTAATTCTTTCATGCTTCAGTTATAGATATTCCAATCAAATAAATACTTAATTCACATTGAAAATATAAAAATATTAACACAGATAGTGGAACTACGCTACGCGGTGTAGTCATAAAAAATATAGCTGTGGCGTGTCATCATTCATAATATTTGTTAAACAAACTTGTTTAACAGTAATTAATGGTAATGCCTTCAAGGATGCAGTCAAATCATGTCTCTAATGAGAAGCATTTCTTGCGTTGATTCAACAAAAATGAATGTTTATGGTATTTTTAGATTCAATGGGATGGAATATTTTAATTGATCGGAAAAGCGAACCGAGCAGGTTCGCTATTTCGACCAACTGAAATATTTCACTCGATTGGATATAAATATAGGCGATGGACTATTTAAGGGTTTGCCCGATTCCAGGCTATAAAAGAATTAGACTGGTGGCTTGAGAGGTCGAATACATGTTATTCTAATACACACACATACGAGAGGGACAGCAGTTCACCAGCTTATCCTACCAAGCCTGAAGAAATATATATAACCTTTCTTTTAAAAATAAGGTTCATAGAGTCAACTCTTCAAAGTAACCCTTCCATCACATGTTGCGCATGCTCAGTCACGGAACGTACCAGCAACACAAATCACGCCACAACGTTCCAAATTACATAGCTATTGTGATAACAATTCGACACCATGTGCAACCAGATAGTGACGCCACCTCTGTCTGTACTTTTTCCTCAACAAGTCGGCGCCCAATTCATTCAATATTTCAGTTCCCGCATCATTTTACCATTTAATGTTTTCTTCTCTTTGTATAGTCTCTGGCCCTTCGTTGGAACTATTTCGTCAAGATCGTTTCAGTGAGCGGCCACAAGGTATGTTTTTGGAAAAAGAAACAAAACGCGAAGAAAGAGACATGCAGGTATTAAATTTCCATGTACTCTGGATGTTGCCCGAGATAACGATTTTGCCCCTCTTCCTACCATAGAAATAATGCGTCTTTCAGTCTGACTAAGTACGGTAATCTATCCCAAATGAAGCCTCAAACGATATAGTTGGAGTCCTGTAACGAACCTCAAATTCAGTAATTTACAATCTATCGATCGATGCAAACGCGACAACTGGTACATGTACGAACGGAGAGGAGAAAACAAATGGCCCGATGAACTGCAGGCGACTTTCTCATCCTTGAAGAAAATTGGGGAAGGAACTCTTCTCTAGAATTCATATTCACCCTCCACGAAACCAGTTTAATTCAACAATCACTGAAGCGATTCCGTGAAAACGATCAAAAACAACCGCTATCTCGATACTAAAATTAAATTGAGTCTATTTATGAAACTAGGCCACACGCCTCGAGCACTTTGCGACTTACACGAATTTGAATCAGTGAATATGTAACGTTCCAATGTCTATCGTATAATCCTTATCCCCTGTGAAAAACTTGGCAACATGTTAGACTTGTTGGACTTACGTTGTGTGTCATATTCATGTCTATAGGAGGATTTTTGGTATTTAAAACGATGCCTTCAAACTCAAACCCTGTTCTGGAGGACGAAGCCGGAGGTGAAATTGTGACACTGACATCTTATGTCGAGTGATTTTGCACTCTCGGCTCGGATTCGAAGCCACAGGATTGAGCGGCGCTTGTGAATTTAAAAGAGGGTGCTCTGTGCACTTAACAACAGTAAACATTTTAATGTTAACCACCAGAAAGTTCAGAAAATGCACCAGGAACTGATGACAAACTTTTAAGGCTTTAAATAAGCCCTGTTATGACGTATGTTGACAAGAAGGAGACACTGTCCCCATTCTGTAGCACTGGTAACACAGGTGGAACTGGAAATTATGGAATTATTATTGGAAGAGCCTTTTCACATAATTTCTGCACTAACCTTTTACGAGCACTTATACGGTTTGTTTTTGCAATACGAACATTATTTGGGGGTTGCTTAACAATTCTAATGGAAGTTTCCCCAGTTGAAGCGAGTTAGTCGGTGTAAAAGTTTATTCTTAGCACCTCGATTTTTCTCGTGCAACAACAGCGTGAGCTCTTATTATTTGCATGTTTTGAATCGCCGGCATCATTGCTATTTGTTTTGGCGCCTTAAGCCAACTAGAAGACACGTCTAGTGCTGATAAAGGGGCAAATATTATCATTGTGTGGGTTTACCAATTTAATGGACATATGTAATGAATTTTAGTTTCTATAAAAAAAAAACATTTTACAAAAACTGTTTAGTATAATACCTTGAAAATGAAGAAGTGATCGGCGAAATTATCACCAAAGAGGAAAATGCAGCCACTATCAACATATGCCATGTATTCTTGCACTCTGTCTCCTAACCAGGTAAAAATAATTTTTCCCCATGTTGTTCTCAACACGATAAGTGCAAATATGAACTGTAAAAGCATTCCCCAAATCACGGGTGTCCAGTCCACCTTAAAAATAGTAAAAATATAAAATAACATTCAAGATTGTTCTCAACACAAGTGAAAACATGACCTGTAAAGGCATTCCCCAAATCACGGGTGTCCAGTCCACCTTAAAATTAATAAAAATATAAAATAACATTTAAGATTTACTGACAAAATCTTACATTTCAGAAACTGTTTCTTTTGTCATTCTTCACTTTTTTGGTGCAAGGGCTCATTTATGTTTTATTAATGTTGTCTCTCGGACGTTCCACATGAAATAAACAACGGATTTGGGTGACGAACAGTCCTAATCAACTGGTTTATGGTCAAGTCCGACCTGGAAGCTGATGAGTAGTCTTTTTATGACACGGAACATTCTGCTGGAAACACCTCAGAGATCCGGTAGGTCCAGTATCCTTCATCTCGTATCTGGCGTTTCCTTTCCAGCAAGCTAATGAAACACCGTGAAATAATCACTGGTCTCTATACAACTGGACTGCTGGAACGATCACTGGTCACAAATAGAAAAGTGTCTCCATCGCCGCCATCTTGGAGCCATCCTCGACAAGCCAGAAAATAAGCAGACTGTCATTTACAAAATGAGGTCCCCAGAGGGTGAATTTGGTGATGCTACCCTGCATAGCAGGGTAGCATCTCTAAATTTACCTTCTGTGAACCTCAATCTGAATCAGGGTATCAAAACTAAGCAGAAAGAGGTACCCAGAGGATAAATTGGCCCACTGTGTGGGATAGTATCATCAAATTCACCTCATTCTGCAAATGTCAGATTGCTTATTTTCAGGCCTGATCCTCCAAGGTTTTCAAGTTCTTGGCGCCTGGCAATCGCCGATCGCTAATTAAAGAATATGGGCCTACTTTGATATCTGTGAAAAATGAATATGTTAATGATGTGCACATTTTCGTGACAATGCAGATTAATATTTACAACACATTTTAGGTTTTATTGAAAAAGGAAACAAGTGTCTAGAGTGAAGAGTTGATACAGTGTTATTAGTTTTCGTACAAGGTAAACGCTGAGACGTGTGATGAAATGAAAGCTGTTTTAATCTGACTGCAGTCACGGTGTAACAGCTTTCACGTCACCAAACGCCATGGATTGGTAGGAGTTGCCGCATTGATTACTTGGCGCCATCTTACGGGGGCAGGGGCAGTTTGAGAGGCGACGATTTTCGCTGATGTTCCAGAAATTCAGTTGTGTGGAGATAAGTGAATATAACACTTTGTTGGAAAGATATCAATGATCCGGTCATCTCAGTTTTCTGCACCTTATTCCTAATGGTTTTTATCTGTAACCCATTGAAATATTACTATATGACATCTGTTGAAAAGTTCTAAGATACTTCTAGACAGTTATATGTCAAATAACCGAACTTAAGAAATGACAAATTGGTAACATCCTTCTGCCCAAGCTCTCAGCCCACCAGTCTAATGATATAAGGAATTCGACGCTGTTATGTGTAATTTGTTTACCCCCTTTTTCGTGGAGTTTGCGCGCAGACTACCGTTGATGTAAAGTGACGTCCTTTTACTCACAAAGATATACAAATATTCTCCCGTACTCCAGTTATAGATATTTCAATCAATAAGAATTTAATTCAGCTTGCAAACATCAAGGTGTTAACACAATTAGTAGAACTGAGGCGTAATCATAAACTACCGCTGTGACAAGTCTCCATTCATAGTGGTTCATCTGACAAACATCTCTGGTGTTATTCGTAAAGCCACTAAAGATTCTGTCAAATCAAGTATCGATTGAGAAAATTTCTTACGTTGATTCAAATAAAATGAATGTTTATGATTAGAGCTGAAACGGTTAAGGGATTTTCTTGATAGATTAATCACGTGGATTAATCTTGGTTAACCGATTAATCACTTGTCCAAATATATATCTGAATAATTGCCATACCGTTGATGATTGACAGCATGAATCCTTTACCCAACGTAACAAACAAAACCGACTAGGCCTATATACAAAAATCTCTATTCAGATTTATTATGTTTTCAAGTTTGTCTCAAAAACATAGCTTATGACCCCTCACTGGAACGAGCTCGTTGAGATCGTGCCAATGAGGGGGGTCATAAGCTATGTTTTTGAGACAAAACTTGAAAATGTTTAGTAATTCATGAATTTATTATGCAAGTATCGTCTGCTACCCGCAATGGGTAAAGGGTTAAGAGTGACCGTTTCCAGCTACTGATACAGTATGATGATCATGCAAGTAAACAAGTATGTCAGCAAGTAACTTGCATGCTTTACTCTGTCTCATATAATTGATGTTAGTCAGTGTGACATTGTTTGCCTGTTTTGGAGCAAGTTTGTTCCTTTGTTAACCCATATAATACAGTAGTTCAAAAGTAACGATTAATCGATCATTTACTTTTTGGATCGATCAAGATGTTGATCATTGATTTAGGGAATAACTATGTTGTATTTGATTGTTTGGGGCCGTAAGCGATGGTTTTACTGTCGCAAATTGAGTTTTGTAAAATGGATATTTGCGACAGTAAAACCATCGTTTACGGCCCCAAACAGTCAAATACAACACAGTTATCCCATTCTAATAAAATTCGGCAGAAAACGGAGAGTATTTGATCGCACAACTATTAAACAACACCTTGTTGAAGATAACAATTTAAATCTAAAAATACAGTCTTCGTGAAGTGATTTGGGAGTTCCGAACCAAATCACGAAATATATTTTACGTTGCCACTATACAAATGAAATAGTTCCAAACGTTCTAGTGATTTTATCACCAAAAACAAAATATATTTATATTTGTACTGACAATATTTATCATGTTTAAATGTTTGTGACAATCTGAAAACAAAATACGCCGGCTGCTTTCTCTGTTCAAAGTTTAGAGTTCACCTTGTGATGTTTCAGTCTGAGTCGGAAAGCACTCGAGGATTTACCATTAAAGTTAAAAATTTTGAGATCTTTGATTGGAAGCCCTTGTTTAACCGTAACAATTACTTATGGTTACAGAACAGTTGTTCATTTCAAACTGTTTCTGGGAAGTGATGTCTTGTGGAATTGGGCTGCTGGTATTGTCATAATTGTTGCAGAACGAACAGTTCACCTCTCTCCGTGGTGGACGCGTTTCTGTAGCTGTACATGTTGGTGCCACGAACGCAGGTGACAAATTAGAAAATGAAAGGACTGCTTGCACTTGAAGTCGATGTTATAACATCGCTAGCGCATCGGTCAGAAATATTTGGCCTTGAACAATTAAAATTATTATTGCTAGTTGTCAGAATTTTGTTTTTTTATTTCGCACATAGCGTCCATAAATTCTTCATCGTACGAAAAAGTGCTATTTATAAATTATATTATAATAATATCACTGACTGCTTCCACACGGTTGTCGTTAAGCCTGTCGGAATCGGTTTTTTCAACTCTCTTTTCTTTACTCAGCAGTCGCTGCCAGACCTCTTCCACATTAATATTAAACTTTCCAACTTCATCCATATTAATTACAATTAACTACAAGAAAGCTAGAAAACATTTTTTTTTTACAGAAAGTCAACGCGTTCATAGCGTTTGTTTACCTTGGATACGGTCGCCAATGACTCCAAATGGAACGAAAATAGAACGCCCACGAATACATCTTGACTTTCCTGAAATAGTTTTTGAAAACACAAAATTTCCGACAGGTTACGCCGATTTTACAGTCTCAAATTTTATTGATTAACAAATCAAATTTCGAGATTTATAGTAATTGTATTAGAATAATCGATTAACCGTTTCAGCTCTATTTATGATGGTTTTTTTTAATCATCTGGAATATTTCAACTGAAATATCCCAGACGACTGAACCGAAGCATAGGCGATGGACTATTTGAGGATTAGACTGGTTTCAGGCCATAACAGCGTCGAGTTCCTTACATTATTTGACAGTTGGCGTGAGATTTTAGTTTCTGTCATCACTTTTACGACATGAAAACTGTTAAGAAGTGTATCAAAAAAATATGAGTAGCACGCGCGTTCCTTACCTGAACGTCAGTGGATTAGATATAGGGCGTCGCCAAACCCCAGCAACAATTCTTCACGGAAATTCGATGCGTCCCATTTTTCCACACTTACATGTGGTCTATTCTTGTTCAAAATCGAAATTTTGAATTGAATTGAGGAGATTACGCCGATTGGACAGATTTTTAAAACATTTTCTCCTGAAATCGTGAGGTGTGGGACATTCCTCTTACGAAAGCACATGCGCTGGGATGCTACAAATTTATGAGGTGCTAAAGTTCTCTGCCTGAACAATTGGTGATGTGCAGAATTGAATTCAAACTTGGACTTCAGTTCTTTTCGGTTGTTTTACATCAAAAAGTAATTTACTGCATTATTGTCCAGGTTTCTACTGGGCTGAACCATACATTTCGAGTGCTGAAGGCACGAGACCTCCTTGCCTAGGTTGTCACCTGTGATAATGTAAATTGTGATGCTCTCTGACGCGATATTTCTGTACCCTTAGCAGTGACTTGGCAATATTGTCATCAGAAAATATAACTGCCAGTTAAAAAACACGCCTGAAACCCCCATGCTCTGCCCGTTTTCTGCCTCGTTGTCTCAGTGTCTGCCCAAAATATTAACGCAATATTTAATCTCGTTCCAATGAGGTTTATAGGCCTTTGCAAAATGGCGTCGTCCATTTCTAATATGATTTGTCTTGGGAGAACCCATTCTTGTAGTATACTAATTATATGACCCCAGGGTGAAGCTATTTCCTTATTGTTGCTTTGTCATGCAAATGTTTTCAGCGAACTAATTTAGCTTTGTACAGTTTTGTTACCATTTAATCATACTCCCTTTGCCTAGAGAATGTCAAGAGCTTGTCTTGCCAGCGTACATTATACGGACTAAGGAAAAAAAGAGTTATATAATTTGTATATAA
The DNA here is from genome assembly GCA_031216915.1 of Pictodentalium vernedei. Lineage (NCBI taxonomy): Eukaryota > Metazoa > Mollusca > Scaphopoda > Dentaliida > Dentaliidae > Pictodentalium > Pictodentalium vernedei. Next base: position 271,622,573 of record CM062293.1, read on the forward strand.
TGTATGCACAGAAATTAATAGAAAACCATTCTTTGACATAAAAACTGATAATTAGAGAAGTCAGTATGAATAGTTATTCTGACTTACATGAGCAGGTGATTTCGAACAGATGAACATCACCGATACAAATGCCACTACACCGATACCGGAGACAATGTTTATTGGGCGGTACATGAAAACATCTCCAATGAAAAACACCAGTATCAGTGCACAGACCAATAACCAAAACAATCTGAAAGTAAATATATGAAGTACAGTGTAATATCGATATGAATATTAAAACATTCACAAATGAATCATCACAAACAGTAGAATGCAACACATTCTTCTTTCCTTTTTATTGGGAACGATAATGAAGTGCACAGAAAAGGCAAAAAAAAAAAAAAACAAAAACAAAAAATACAAAACAAAAACAGACCAGAAGGCATCGCATTGATCTGTACTTCATTTGTACAATATATATCGCCAAACGTAACATTAAATATGTACCCATCGGTACTAATTCCAAGATTCTTTGAATGGTGTGTCTGGTAACCTTGTTACAACCTATAATGTTTCAACTCCGCATATTGTTACACTAAAAAGTTGTAAACAACCGATAATGTTATAAACTCCGCATAAAGTTTTAACCTTTTCTGATGCATAATGTTATAAAAATCAACGCATAATATTAAAATTTTTTTCAGCTCATAATATTAAACAAATTAACCGATAATGTTATAACTAAATAAACTTGTATCATGGGTAATTTATAGTGTTGTGGCATCAATTTCAAGAGGCTTCATGATGCGACATTTTGTTGATTTATGCAAAACTAATGATAATTGTGCTCATCGCATTGAATGTGGCTATGTTTCGATGGATTGTGAGAGCACAGGCAGCCTAGGTATAGTTGGACTAGTAAAGAGAGAGAGACACACATAGAGAGAGAGAGAGAGAGAGAGAGAGAGAGAGAGAGAGAGAAAGAAAGATCATGGGAATGGAGCAAAATGTCATGATTATGGACGTACCTTTACCACACGTATGATGCCAAATGGTTGTCTGGGTCGCACATGTATATTCGAAATTGGATACCAGAGGGTACAACACATAAATAGTGATTTCCCTTGAGAACACCTACCGAGTGGAAATCTACCCGGCTATGACTTCATCAACTCTGAAACATTAATGTAGAAGGCTGGATTATTGGGTCTTTCCGAAGCTTTCAACGGCTGAGGTCATATAGTGTCGGTGACTGTTTTACGAGACCACCCCATCGACCCGAGCGACATTTTTGTTTACGTTTCACTAGCCTTCAATAAACAATAAATGTGAACGAAATAAAGGCAAGATAGCAAACAAGAGAAAGAACAAAGGTTACGGGTTGATGGGGTGGTCTGGGAGGGGTATGGAAGTGGCGGAAGGAAGGGCTGGTTGGCATGGTGTTAGTGGATGACAAAGGGTATCGGAGATTGAGGGTAAGAAATGTGGGTGAATACCATGGAACGATGGGCTAAAATGGGCGGGAGAGGTGGTATATAAACAATACAAAAAATAGAAAGAAAGAGCAAGAATCAAAACACATCCCTTATATAGGCTAGAAGATGGTGGTTAACCATCGGAGTGAGAGGCAGAAAGAAAAAAGGAAGGGGAGAGAGAGAGAGAGAGAGAGAGAGAGAGAGAGAGAGAGAGAGAGAGAGAGAGGAATTGGAGTAATGAAAATGCCCAATGCCTAATACAACACCGCACATAATCTCAATCCCAATCCTAATTCAAATCCCAATCTTGATCTTACTCCCTTTGCCTTCTCTCCTATGTCTCCACCTCCTCCCACTCTCGTCCTCCTATTCCCCAAGACCCCCTCCTCCATCCTCCTCCTCCACCCCTCTTCCTCATTCTCTTTGCTCCGATCGACTCCACCGCCTACAAACATGGAATCCCAAATCCAACGCCTGTTCCACCCCTTCCACCACCTCCACAACCTTCACTGCACTATCACACCATCCAGTACTACACTCTTATAGCATTTTCCCATAACATACCCTCCACAATCACCTCAATATCTCAATCCCTGTGTCATCCTCTCATCGTAATCCCTACCTCTCCCTTTTTAATCCTCCTTGTCCCCACTCCTCTTCCTCCTGATCCTACCCTAGCCCCCATCCTCCTCATAATCCCTGCTCCAAGTGACTTCAGTACCTCCACCACCTGTACTCTCACCTCCACCACCTCCTCCACCATCACTTCCACCTCCAACTCCACCTCTTTTTTTATTCAATTTTAACTTTTAGAAAAACTTTTAAACAAATAATAGGATATTGTTATAACGAGAGAAATATACGAAAATTGGGATTTACTCACTTAAAATAGACAAAAATTGAGGTATTTGACCCCCTAAAAAGGGCCATACGGCTATAATATACTTCTTTCCTGGAAGAGGAGACTACTTGTGTCGGTAAAATTCCCTCCAGATAACATACCCCCCCCCCCCCCCCCCATCATGGTTTCACTGGAAAGAAATCTCGCGAGATTCTGATCCAGCTAAAAAAATCCCCAGTATTGGTCATTTCCCTAACCTGATACCCTTGAAGCACGTGCGCTCATATCACCCTGGTGATGACGTCAGGAGATGGAGGGTTACTAGGGCTACCTGAATGCATGTCACGTGACTAGGTCCCTTCAAAATACATCCCCTCCCGGGCGGGGTCTCCCACTTTTAGAATTGTTGAGTTCTTAATCGGATAGATTTCCACTCGGCAGGTGTTCTCGAGGGAAATGACTCTTTATGTGCTATCGCTGCTATCCAGTTTCGAACCTACGTGTACTTTTTCTGCGACCCAGATAACCATTCGGCATCATACGTGTGGTGAAGGTATGTCCATAATCATGACATTTTGCTCCATCCGCCTCATTCACATGACTTCTCTCTCTCTCTCTCCCTCTCTCTCTCTCTCTCTCTCTATCATTAGTTCTGCATAAATCAGCATATGTCGCATCATAGCCCCCTGAAATTGATGCCATAACACTATAAATTGGTGAAACAAACATTATAGGTTGTAACAAACCTTGTTATCCACATGAATAAGCATTCGTTCGAGAGCAATAAGGAGGGCAGACACACATGTTTAAGACAACCGCCGGCAGGGCCCATCGCCTTATGGGAAATGTCTTACAGGTAGTTACAATAGATGGGATGCTACATATATTTAGAAAATACAAATTTTAACCCAAAACGTTTTCTAAAAAAACGGAAAAATACTCCCAAACCCAACAAAGTGTAACAAATTACCTTGACCTTGGTTGCTCGAGTTGTGTGGGTGCGTGGGGACTAGTTTGGACGAGGCCTTGGTATGCATATGTAAGGGAGTTACATGTTTACATTATGGAGCTGAATACCACTAAACAGAATAGAAATCCTTTGAACAAATGATCATTTAAAGGGGGTTGTAAAAAATAGGCCGATGAAATAGGTCAGATGTGTACCCATACGCGCAACTAGTAGAAAGCTGTATGACGGAGGGCCACCACGGATGCCGACATTATGTACACCATACATGGTATGGGTACATATAGAAATGGATTGGAGGAGTGCCTAATTTGATGGATAAAGGGTTAATATCTCCGGATCAAATTATTAGATTTACATAAAAAAATATACAGCACAGCACATCAGTAACCTGAATACATATATAAAGTAACCTGATAATCGGATTAATATTTTTTGAGTTATCGCATGCCGAAGAAATGGATTGGAGGAGTTCTCAATTTGAAGGATAAAGGGTTAATATCTCAGGATCAAATTACCAGACTTACACCAAAAACTATACAGCTCGGCACATCAGTAACCTGAACACAAATATAAAGTAACTTGACAATCCAAGCAATATTTTTCAAGTTATCGAATGCCAAAGAGATTGGAGGAATTTTCAATTTGAAGGATAAAGGGTTAATTTCTCAGGATCAAATTATCAGATTTACACCAAAAACTATACAGCTCGGCACATCAGTAACCTGAACACAAATATAAAGTAACCTGACAATCCAAGCAATATTTTTCAAGTTATCGAATGCCAAAGAAATGGAGACGGACGGACGGACGGACGGACGGACGGACGGACGGACGGACGGACGGACGGACATTCCAACTATTTGGGTTTAAGGGCTACGAAAAAAACATTTTATATGTCCATCATCTTATTTTAGCCAGAACCCCACCCCTCCACCCTAGAACTTATATTGAACCCTAACCCCACCACATCCACTCAAAAACCACACCCTAACCCTAACCCTAACCCTACCCTGACCCTAAACCCCCACCCTGACCTAATCCCCACCCCCTGGGACCTAACCCTCAACAACCTTAAGATCTACTCTGGGGCTACCCCTAACCCAATCCCACCCCTGACCCTAACCCCACCCTAGACAGACCAAAAGGATTAGGGGCTATTTTTTGGTTTAGGGGCTATAAAAACTAAAACCCTACCCCTGACCCCAACCCCCACCCCCTGGGTCCTAACCCCCTCCAACATTTAGCCCTGCCCTGGGGCTACCCCTAACCCTAACCCCACCCCTCTCCTAACCCTAATACTACCCTAATTTCGACTAACCTCCTAAAAATAATAGCTCCTAAACAGGTTTAGTTGGCCCGGACGGACAGACAAAGGATGGACGAACGACGGATGGCCACCCCGGATGCCGGAATTATGTGTACCATACATAGTATGGGTACACATAAAAATCATCAACCTCAAATTAATAATGTCTGACAAACGAGTTTGACCGTGACTTCAAGTGAATATGTGAATGCCTAAGTATGGAGGTTAGGTGATAATTAGTGGTTAATACTTAGTTAGTTTCATATCTCCATTTACGACTCTGAATCTCAGTTTACGTTGAATTATCTGTACGACAATCTTCTTTTTTCTCTTCATCCACCAAATACTGCTGATTCCTTAACTCTTTGAACCCTGGTGGTATCTTCCATGTTTGTTCATATTTTGCAATTAGAAGAGTCCATATTCATTATTTGGGGGTAGACCAATCAATATTTTCAACGTGCAGCCTGAGGGTCTGCACGTTGAAAATATTGACTGGTCTACCTCACCCTTAACTTAGCAAGTGTCCTACTTAATGAAAGTATGATGTACCATGTCACTGGGCCGGTAAAGCGGCCTCTGGTGTTCAAAGTGTTAATTCCTCGTTTAGTTTCGATCACAACTGTATGTAATTAAGTTATTTTCTGGAGAGTATTGTTGTTCTACAATTTACTGTGTGGAGATGGGGCTGAGCGGTTCAGCCTGAGTCCCACATTGTGTCATGGAAAGCACAATTACCCCAGTGTACAATTAAATCATTTTTGTACAGTATTCTTGTTTTGCAAATTACTGCGTGGAGCCTAGGCTGAGTTGAGACAAGAAGCTTCCGAGCCATATAAATGAGAAAACTAGTTGCTAGTCTCGATCGCCACTGCATGTAAATAAGTTATTTTTGGAGAGTATTGTTGTTTTACAGTTTACTCTGTGGAGGTGAGGCTGAGCTGCTCAGCCTGATTCCCACAGTGTGTACTCTGAAGCACAATTACCCCAGTTGGCAATATACACAGAAATAAGTCTGTTATATAAATCAGTTCCCCAACAATACTGCTAATCCCGTTGTGTCACATAAATGAGAACACTGGTTATTAGTTTCGATTGCACCTGAATGTTGCAGTTGACTGTGTGGAGCTGAGGCTGATCTGTTCAGCCTGAGTCCCACATTGTGTACTGTAAAGCACAATTACCCCAGTATATAATTAAGTCATTTGTGTAACACTATTCTTCTTTTGCAATTTACTGCGCGGAGCCTAGGCTGAGTTGAGACTAGAAACTGCCGAGGCATATAAATGAGAAAACTGGTTGCTAGTTTCGATCACAACTGTATATCTTTTGAAGAGTATTGCTGATTCACAGTTTACTCTGTGGAGTTGAGGCTGTTTGTGAATAAAGCATATCATTGTATGTGTACATCCATCAATAACATAAGGAATAGTGTCGGCATGTTACATCCTGCTATGTGAAGCTCACGGGGAACGCTGGATACAGCTGTACATTGCCCAACTGTGAATCTCACACGGGATTGAGTTTACAACCAACCTTATGAACTACCGAATATCTATTCGCCGCATCAGATCAGAGGACAAGCTCGTGTAAGTATATGATGGGCGTCTTTATGAATCTGAGCTCTCAATTTGTTAAATATCCTTCAAGTGAATTTATTACTTATATTCGACAGTTCTTACTATTCTATATAGTTAGCACTTGATGTGGGACTGTCCTCAAACGACAGAAAAAGTCTGTAATTTTGTAATAATAAATCGGGTAAAAATGTCATTTCCACTCGCACCAAACTGTACTGTCAGAAAACACATTACTGATGTTCATCAGACCGTGATCAGTTCCTTTGTGACAATGCACTCGTCGCAAACCCAGAGGAAGAAAAAGCGATAACGACAACGTGAATTACGCCCAATCAAGCAGGGAAAACACCCGATACAGTGTTTGAATACGCTTTAACAGACGTTTTTTGGGAGTGCCATGCAGGTGGTGGAGGTATGGCTCGGGGTGGGCGGCTGATGACTTATGAGATTGAGAGGACACCCGTAGCGTCATTTCTTGCCCAATTTTAAAATCACCTTTATGTAAAGGACTGTACGGTGGCTGATTTAGGCCACCCTCAATACTTTTTTTTATCTCGAGATCTCGAGATAATATCTCGAGATAATATCTCGAGATCTCGAGATAATATCTCGAGATCTCGAGATAATATCTTAAGATCTCGAGAAACTATCTCAAGATCTCGAGATAATATCTCAAGATCTCGAAATAATATCTCGAGATCTCGAGAAACTGTGTCGAGATCTCGAGATAATATCTCAAGATCTCGAGATAAGCATATATAATCGGTGTCACTCTTTGATCATTTGCATGAATTCACTCCTGTCAGACAAACTGTTTATTTACTTGTCGCATCTTTTTCGACTGCAACATATTCATGCCTCCCATGACAATTACACGAATCCACTCCTGTCACTCAGAAAAGTGAATAACTTATCAACCAACCACTTTGTTGCGTATTAGTTATGAGAGCCCACCAAATCTCAGGCCAGCACTAATATAAACCGAGTCCCGTCATCTGAGCTTGCACTTTCTGGTGTCTTGTTCCCACCCCAATCCCAAAGTGTCAGCCCAGCACCCTGTTCCTCCCAGTACCTACTGTAGCGACTTTACCCTAAAACACAACGTTTTCTCACTACTTTACAAGATGAAAAGTTTGTGTCTTGTCTTACACTCCAAATCCAAAGTGTTGATCCTGTACCCGGTACTTCCTGGTGGATACTGTAGTGTTTTTTTCTCTAAAACTCAATGTTTTCTTACTTCTTTTCGTCTCGGCTCCACGCTGATTGTAGTGAGTTTTACCCTAAACACAAAGTTTATTCCGACTACATTACAAGACACACACCCATAAATACCAAATATTTCCTTCCAGCTCCACATTGAAAAGGAGTGATTTTTACCACAACTCACAAAGTGTACTCACTACCTTGCAAGATACAGAACCGAAAATACCAAATAGCTCCACCAGCTCCACGCTGAAAGGTTTCACCCCCACAGTGAAACCAATCACCCACTCCCTTGTTGGATTTTTCACCTACTTTCCACTTTGGTGACTGAGACACATCGTCTCTTGACACGCTGTTATTCCACGGACCCGTCATACAGCATAACTTTAACCCCATACCGCGTCCATTTTGACCGAGCAAATCGACGATGCTACTCGGTGTATAATAACCTTACACCAGCGATAGTTATAAACCTGTCGTCGGATTCCCTTTCCTCTCGTTGGTTTGAAAAGTCTGGATTAAGCGTAACTAGTTAACCCCTGCGGATAATGCTACCGGGCGAGTGATTAAGGCCTTCGCGTATTACCAGAGTCAGTGTTAGAAAAGGGTATGCCCAGTACGAGGCTGCAGAAGCCAGACAAAACCGTGAATTTATGGTCAATATCCAGCAATCTCCTGTCCCTCAGGACCAAGTTGAAAAATTGAAACCCATAACCCTGAGCCCAAGAAGCGAATGGAATCAACCCCTCCCCCCCCCCCCCCCCCGGTGAACCCCAAACGTGGCAAGATGGGCATGACTTACATTGTTCCAACACAAAACCAATTACATGTAGTAATGAAAAGATTGACCTGTCACCCGACAAGTCTCAACGGTCCATACACCTTTCACACTTATCCAGGGAGATACCCCAAAGTGACAACTCCAACAGTGAAGTATCCAGTCCCGCGCATATAAAGAAAGACAACTTGAACCCGATTCTCAGTATCTCCGAACAAGATGAAGACCCCTCAACGTCGTTTACTACCACCCTCAACCAGCTACAACATGGCACCCCAATTAACAATACGATCCTCCGTGATCCCATACTCTCACCCGGTCATAGGAGATCCCCCCCCCCACCCAGTACTTGTGACCCCATCTTCAATGCCAACTCATGAACCGACAGTAATACAGGACATCCCGTATCACAAGACTGATTGGTCCTGGGGGCGCCGTGGCTCAGTAGGTATACGTGCAAGCTACAAGCCGAGAGGTCCTTTGTTCGGCAACCGCGTTGTGTCCTTAGGAAAGACACTTCACCCCCATTGCCTACGTGGGGGCACGGTGGCGCTGTGTACTAAGGCGTACTGTATGTCGATGGTGCACCTTCCTTCAACCAATGCCGACCCTGCTTGTGTGGAGTTAATGTGTTGGGGAGCTGACAGTTGCTCGCCGTTGCTCGGTGGTTCTTTTCGGGTACTCCGGCTTCCTCCACCCGTAAAACTGTCATGGTCATGATTAGCCATTGCTCAGAAATATGTGACCTTAAACAACAACAACAACTAAATAAATAAATAAATAAATAAATAAATAAATAAATAAATAAATAAATAAATAAATAAATAAATAAATAAATAAATTGATTGTTCCCCTATGTTCTTACCGACTGAAACCCATTCCAGCCTGGGAAACCTTAATTTTGCCATCCATGATTGCCGATAAATCGGGGATCAAGGGAGCTACTCGGGTCTGTCGGGAAAGGGGCTCTTTGTGGGCAACGGAGTAGCGAAAAGGAGGGAGTGGATGTGTTATAACCAGGTAGGGGCAGGCGATGCTCTTGTGTCATGAGAGCATCTTTCCCTTATATCATTGACAGGCTTCAGTCCTCTTGAGGAGGGTCCCACTTACCTTTTAGGGTACTTGGAGGAAGGGAAACTATTGTTGCGTCCCAAGAGGGGTTTCTTTGATATAGGCTGGAGGGAGGCACTAGATGGCCAGTTAATATACGGTGGGGATGCTACTATGGGTATCTTTGGGAGGAAATCCCTTTATGGGACCGGGAGTAGCAAAATAGAAAGTGGGGTGCTACTTATTGTTTCAAATGTCGCGGGGACATCTTTTCAACAGAACATTGCGGGGTTCACTGTTTGACGGGAGGGACACTTTCGCTTATTTGGGAGGACCGCCAATTGGGTCAAACATTTTTTGGGAGCTGCAGCAGCGATAGGTCAAACCGGGCGGTATCTTCACGGGTTTGAGTTTCGACTATCATTGCAGGATGGCTCGTAGTGGTGTTGTTTTGAGGGGCACTGTTGGTAGTCCCACTGGAGAAGTATGAAACGTGTATTCATAGTTGGGTATTGTTGGAGGACAAATCAATGGTGTGATGCGCTATCGGGGTTTGGGTGGGCAAGATGTTGCTCTCATAAATTGGGTGTGTGTCTGTGTCATCTTGTGAGTTAAGAGGGAGTGGCTCGTGGTCCTGGTGGAACTATGCTCTCATGGATGGCGAAATTAAGGTTTCCCAGGTTGGAATGGGTTTCAGTCGGTGAGAACATAGGAGACCAATCAATCTTATGGGACGGGATGTCCCGTATTGCTGTCGATTCATGAGTTGACGTTGGGGGTGAGGTCACAAGTACTGGGGGATCTCCCGTGAGCGGGTGAGAGTATATGACCACGGAGGATCGTATGGTTAATTGGGGTGCCATGTTGTTAAGGGTGACAGTAAACGACGATGAGGGTGCTTCATCTTGTTCGGAGATACTGGGAATCGGGTTCAAGTTGTCCTTCTATATATGCGCGGGACTGTATACATCACCATTGGAGTTGTCACTTTCGGGTATGTCTCTGGAGGAGTGTGAAAGGTGAATGGACCGCTGAGACTTGTCGCGCGACAGGTCAATCTTTTCATTACTACATGTAATTGGGTTTTGTGTGGAAACAATGTTAACCATGCCCATCCTGCCACGTTTGGGATTCACAGGAGACGGATTCTATTCGCCCCTTGGGCTCAGGATTATGGGTTTCAGCTTGGGTGTGTAATTGCGAGAACGGTTCCTGTGTGTCAGGAGATTGTTGGGTATTGACCATAAATTCACGGTTTTGTCTAGCATCTGCAGCCTTGTACTGGATAAGCCCTTTCCTAACACTGACGTTGGTAATAAGTGAGGTCTTTAATCACTCATCCGGAAGCAGTATCCGCTGGAGATAACTAGTTACGCCTAAACCAGGCTTTTCAAACCAACGAGAGGAAAGGGAATCCTAGGGTAGGTTTATAGCTGTCGCTGGTGTAGGGTTATTATACATCGGGTAGCACCGTCGATTTGCTCGGTCAAAATGGACGCGGGAATGGGGTTAAACTTATGTTGTATGTCTCAGTCAGCAAAGTCGAAAGTAGGTGAAAAATCCACCAAGGGAGTGGGGATGAAATCTTTCAGCGTGGAGCTGGGAGAGCTATTTGTGTTTACAGGTCTGTGTCTTGCAAAGTAGTGAGTAAACTCTGTGAGTTGTGGTACAAATCACTCCATTCAATGTGGAGCGGGAAGAAAATATTTAGAATTTATGGGTGTGTGTCTTGTAAAGTAGTGATTAAACTTTGTGTTTTAGGGTAAACATCACTGCAATCAGCATGGGCTGGGAGGAAAAGAAGTGAGAAATCGTTGAGTTTTAGGGTAAAAAAACCATTACAGTATGCACTAGGAGGTACCGGGTGCTAGGTTGACACTTTGGGTTTGGAGTGGGAACAGGACAGAAGCAAGTGCAAGTTCGGATGACGGGACTCTGTTTATATTAGTGATGGTAGTGCTGGGCTGAGAGTTAGTGGGCTCTCATAACTTCGCAACAAGGTGATTGGTTGATAAGTTTTCTGAGTGACAGAAGTGAATTCGTTGTAATTGTTATTGAGGGGGGGGGGGGGGGGGGGGGTCGGGGGGGGGGGGTACGAATATGTTGCAGTCGGAAAAGATGTGACAAGTGAATAAACAGTTTGAATGAATTCATGCTAATGATCAAAGGGTGACACCGATTATATATGCTTATCTCGAGATCTTGAGATATTATCTCGAGATCTTGAGATAGTTTCTCGAGATCTTGAGATAGTATCTCGAGATATTATCTCGAGATCTTGAGATATTATCTCGAGATCTTCAGATAATTATCTCGAGATCTTCAGATAGTTTCTCGAGATCTTGAGATATTATCTCGAGATCTTGAGATATTATCTCGAGATCTTGAGATAATTATCTCGAGATCTTGAGATAGTTTCTCGAGATCTTGAGATAGTTTCTCGAGATCTTGAGATATCATCTCGAGATCTCGAGATAAAAAAAGTATTGAGGGTGGCCTAAATCAGCCACCGTGGGACTGCCATAGATACGGAAGGGGAAAACGGAAGAGAGTAGAGAAAATATTTCAAAATTTGATTTCCTACAATGTCAAGACAAATCAGTCACTTGCCGTCACTTTTATGGCTCCTTAAATACGCCATGATCGGAATGAAGCATCCCTAATACTGTCGTTAATTATCCTCAAATCACGATGGAATTGCGCCTTTTCTCCTATTTGTGCGAGCATATATTATACCGAACTATGAAGGCTTGGGTATGTGCGGGGTGGGATGTGTGTATGACGGGGGTGAAGAAAAATGAGGCGTGTTCGTGCGTGTTTGGATGTTTGTGACTAAGGTATGAACGGACGAACTAAATCGACGTTTTTTCCCCCGGCTTCACATAGTACAACGCACATCTTATTCAAACCGCCCCCCCCCCCCCCGAACTTCCTCCCTCTCCGCCCCGACAATTAACCATATCCACTTCCTTAGAAAGTGTACCGTGATCATTACTAGATCTCAAATAGTGAATTATATTTGTCTTTTTGTCACTCCGAACACTTTCTATTGTTCTTACTTTTCTCAACATAATGTTGCTTATTGAAAAGAATACACACTGCAGGCTGCCACAGTCCTTGTTTCAAAATCAATTACCATTTATGCACCCAAGTCATGGCGGGCAATGAAGTTATTTCGATGGATGAGATATTTGATGGGGAGAGTCACAACTTTGCATCCAAGTATGATGCTTATATAAATAATAAATCAGAAGAAGCATCTGGAACACCCTTCTCCTTGCATAGACACTCCTGTAACTATTATTCACCTTCGCAATTTCTAGAGAAAATTCCCGTTCAGAACAGGAATATGTCTCTGCTTGGCCTCAACTGCCGAAGTCTTAAGGCACATTGGGACTCCTTCTGCGACTTTTTGAGTGATATCCAAAAGAACGAGAACAGATTTGACATAATTGGGCTCACAGAAATTTTTAAAATACATGATCAAGTAAGCTACAACCTTGAAGGGTATCCTCCATTTGTATATAACACCCGTCCAGAATCGGATGATGGGAGGGGTGGAGCTGGTATTTTTGTATCTGATAACATTCCATTTAATTGAGGCCTGACCTAGCGATCTTTATTCCCCACGTGATCGAAACTATATTTATCGAGATCAACCCTAGGAAAAGAAATTCGTATATAGTGGGCTGCATCTACAGACCCAATTCAGCACCTTTGGCAAACATCGACGTTTTCACGTCTTCCATTAGTGATATATTAATAAAAATAAATGCAGAACACAAAAAGGCGCTGTTAACAGGGGACTTCAATATTGACTTACTGAACATAGAAAGTCACAGCAAAACTAATTTCTTTATCGATAATATGTTCGGTGACGGGTACATGCCGGTCATAACTCGACCAACAAGAATTACTGATCACTCTGCAACGATAATTGATCATATTTATTCCAATAAGGTTCCTCCAAACTACCAAGCTGGAATTATTATCACAGACGTCTCCGATCATTTTGCAACATTTTATATATATTTATATTTATTTATTGGTGTTTAATGTCACATATTTATGCACAATGGCTAATCGGGACCGTGACAGTTTCACGGGTGGAGGAAGCCCGAGTACCCGGAGAGAACCACCGAGCAACGACTAGCAGCTGTCAGCTCTCCAACATCGTAACTCTGAACTCTGCACCGCAGCACAGGCAGGGTTAGATTGGTTGAAGACATGCGCACCATCGACATGCAGTACGCCTCAGTACACAGCGTCACCGTGCCCCCATGTAGGCAATCGGGGTGAAGTGTCTTGCCCAAGGACACAACGCGGTTGCTGCAGGTGGGATTCGAACCGAGGACCTCTCGGCTTGCAGCCTGCACCTCTACCAACTGAGCCACCGCGCCCCCAACATTTTATATAGAAGAAGTTGGAAAGGAGTCCGATATCCCTAAAGTAAGTAATCCTACATTTAGAAGAGCATTTAGTCGACAAAACGTTCTGAAATTTAAGAACTTGCTACAAAACTGCAACTTCGACGTGGTCTTCCAAACACCTTGCCCACATACAGCATATGAACACTTCATGAATATTTACCTACATGTCTTTGATGAAGCATTTCCACTGAAAAGAGTTATAAATAAACACAAAAAATTTATCAAACGTAACCCTTGGATGACATTTGGGCTTTTGCAGTCATCTCTTAAAAAAAACAACCTTTACATAAAAAGTTAAAAATGCCCACAGAAAAAAATATTCAAGATTATAAAGCGTTCAATGCGATCTTCAATAAAGTTAAACGACAAAGTAAGGCACTGTACTATAATGATATCTTGCGGGAAAATCAACAAGACTTGAAGAAGACTTGGCAAATTTTACGTAATGTAATAAATAAGTCCAAAAATTCACAATCCTTACCACGGACGTTTATTTCAGACGGAGTAGAGATAACGGATCCCGAACTGATAGCATCAAGATTTAACATTTATTTCGCAAGTATTGGTAAACACGTCGGCGAAGGTGTACCACACACCGACACTGACTTCACAGAATTCCTAAAAGGAAATTATCATAATAACTTCTTTGTTGCTCCAACTACAGAGCAAGAAATTATCCTTGTAACTAATAAAATTGTAGGGAAAACCACCGCTGACCTCGACCTCAATAACATTTCTAGCCAAGTTATGAAGGAAACTATATCTGAAGTCGCACAACCCCTATGCCATATATTCAGTCAATCATTCATGAATGGAATTGTTCCAGATAACCTGAAAATAGCTAAGGTTGTCCCTATCTTTAAGGGAGGTAATGCTCAAGAATTAGGAAATTATAGACCAATAAGTATTTTACCTGTCTTCTCCAAGCTACTCGAGCGTATCATGTGTACGAGGTTAACAGGCTTCCTAACTGAATTTAATGTCTTCTATAAACACCAATATGGATTCCGAAAAAAACATTCAACTATTCACCCGATTATACAACTTCTTAACTGTGTAGTAGAAAGCAATGATGAACCTTCAAAAGATTCTACCTTGGCCATGTTTATTGATCGTTCAAAAGCTTTTGATACAATCAACCATGAAACTCTACTTAAGAAAATGGAATTCTATGGGATCCGGGGAACCTGTAACAATTGGTTTCGTAGTTCCCTGTCTAACAGAAGTCAATATGTTCAATACCACTCGTACCGATCTCACCAATTAAGTATCAGGTGTGGAGTACCACAAGGATCAGTACTTGGTCCTATTTTATTCCTGATTTATGTGAATGACATTTGTAACAGTACCACATTAAATCTACAATCATTTGCAGATGACACCTCGATGTATACATCTGACCACGATATGCAACTGCTACAAGCCAAAGTAAATGAGGAACTGGAAAAAGTATTTGATTGGTGTTGTTGTAATAAGCTACAGATAAACATGAAAAAATCTAAGATAATTCTACTTCACCCACAAAATAATACGTTCAAAGCCAGTCAACTCAAACTGTATCTTAACAATAACGAAATGCCAGTAGTTGGAAATACTATGTTAGAAAAAACGATTAAATTCTTAGGGGTACATCTTGATGAAAACTTGAAATTTAAAACCCACATATCGAATGTATGTTCAAAGATTTCTGGTGCAATATATTGCATTAACAAGGTAAAAAACATTCTCCCGAAAGACGCGCTAAAATCATTATATTACGCACTAGTCCACAGTCATCTATCATACGCCATTCAAATCTGGGGGAATGCATTCGCGACTGGAAAATTAGCCCTTCTACAGAAGCGTGCCTTGCGCACGATTAATCTAAAGAAATACAACAGCCACCCAGACCCCTTATTTAAAAAGAATGGAATATTGAAATTTCAGGACATGTATAAACTGAATGTCTTATTATTTATGTACGACTGGCAAAATAAGAACCTACCCAAATCCTTTGATAACATGTTTAGTATACACACCCCTATTGGCACGCATACAAGACAAGCTGGACAAATTAGAGAGTACAAGGCCAGAACACAGTTTTCGGCAAATCTACCCAAACATAACTTCCCTAAAATTTGGAATGAGTTAGAAAGCAGCCTCAAAACATTAACCCCCAGATCCCTGTTCAAAAGTATACTTACCAAAAAATTTATTGCAAACTACTCCCTTACTTCAACATGTGTTAATACGCTGTGCCCGGACTGCAGACCAAGCAGTTCAAATCCACAAACAATCTAAAGGTATATTGCAGACTAATTGTTCCGTAATTCTTGATTATTAAACTACAGATTATGTGTGTGTTTGGCAGATCGTGGTCTGTCTGTGGTAGCAAACATTTATTTAAACTCCGATATCTCATCCACCATGACCCAACATGAAATTATTGCACTTGCCCTGACACAAAACTTGGGTCCCAACTCTCCAACTCGATAGTTGAAACAAGGATTGTGCCTGCAGCAAAAAGTCTGCTCCGGGTGATAGTATCCAACATAGAAACATGGAGATGCCAGGAAGCCAGCTAATCTGGCTATGGCGTCTCCAAACAATGCGCCCCTCACATTCATAATGTATTTGATTTCATGTGTGTAATGTTCCAATACCATCTGAATGTATTTTTTTCTTTGACTGTTTACGTGATGTAATAATATCCCTTACGATGTTTGTGAGTAAGGTGAATTGTTGAATAAAATATCATTATCATTATCCTCGTCATACAAAAAATCGGCTTCAAACGACCCATAACATCATGCCTGGAAATGCCAATTTTCCTGATCGCGTTCGATGAATAACTGTGAACGATGTAAACAAAAATAGTTGCGCCTAGTAATCCATTCACGGGGGCAACTCTAGCTGGGTTCATATCGACCGAGATTGCCGTCATATCAGTCGAGTATGAAGTCATATCTGCCGATTTTGATAATAGGCAATTCTGGGAAAAAAAGACATGTCTAATAAATAAAGGCGCATACCAAATACGGAAAAATTCTTATGATTTTGAGAGTTAAGAATTCCTCACCAAAAACACAACAAAGCCTCACAGAGGACCTTGACCTTGATGTTGAGAGTATTTTGTGGTGTGCAGATGAAGAGGGCTAGGTATCAAAGGTGCATACTGAATATGGAAATAACCCCCGAAACATGCCATGAATTAGAATGAGTTGAATAACACTATAACCTGGAACTTAAAGTCCCACAAATGATCTTGACCTTGACATGGAGTGTGAGGGTGGGGTGGGGTGGGGTGGTGTGGACCTGAAATGGTTTACCCGCTGATGGTATAAACCAAAGATGGGAACATTCTTTGAATATATAATGCTATACATGGTTTATTACACATTCATGCAGATAGAAAAAGCAACACCAATGCATCAAAGTAAAATGAGGAAAACACCGTTAGAAACTCATTCTATTGTTATTGTGGGTGGAACAGG
Source organism: Pictodentalium vernedei (assembly GCA_031216915.1). Classification (NCBI taxonomy): domain Eukaryota; kingdom Metazoa; phylum Mollusca; class Scaphopoda; order Dentaliida; family Dentaliidae; genus Pictodentalium; species Pictodentalium vernedei. The sequence continues at coordinate 271,639,661 of CM062293.1, forward strand.
GGCGCCAGAAACACTTCAGAGCAGGGGTGAGACTCCGGGATGGGCTAGCACTAGCAGCCCCTCCATAACATGCCGAGGCATGCATGTGTCGATGGCCGATGCTCCGAGGTGGGGAGAGCTTGGGAGGGGTATCCCACACCCGAAGGTGGGGTCCGTCCCCCGGTATTTTTTTTTAATTTTGAAAGCTCCCAGAACGAATTTGGAATGTATTTTAGCTTTAATGCTAGACTAAATCACTGAATGAAATGCTGTGTGTTTTGCAAATATTCAAACAGATGGGAAATGAATGAAAATTTGTTTATGAGGCAGGCCTATTTTATCCGTCCGTTGTGCTCCTCTTGGTCCTCAGTTAAGGACAAAATATCGCTCCAGTGCCTACTCTAAGATATAAACAAAGACCCCGATTCGGTACATGCTCCCTGTGTAATTCTAATTCAAACTAATGTGTGTGTGAAACACCAAAATGCAGATAGTTGTGGCCCAGGTTACACATTGTATTGGGATGGCGCTAAGCTGTTCACAACCGCAGTTCTTGCCGAGCGTTGTACGTGTGGGCCTTCCCACTTTCAACATCTCGGAGAGGAAACCGAACAGAATGCATTGGGGAGTGCGATGGCTCAGTGGTTACGGCATTGGACTTTAAACCGAAAGGTCCACGATTCGATCCCGGCCAGGTGTAACCGCACCGTGTCCTTGGGCAAAACACCTAATCCAGATTGGCCATGTGGGAGCACGGTAGCGCAGTGTACCAGGGCGCACTGCACGTCGATGATGCACTTGTCTTCAACCAGTGCTAACCCTGCGTGTGTGGAGGTCTCCCCAACAAATAATTAAATAAATAAATAACTGAATTCATTACTTCGCATAACCAAACACCATCACGTCTATATAACTTTATACCAGTACCAACAAGTATCAGTTCTTGAACATTAGCGGGCAACGATATAACTGTTTGATGGTGGAGAGAGTGATGTATTGAGCGTGGAATACAGACATGCAGTCTCGAGTTTATCTTATACATCTGGTTCATCATTCCATGGCAGAGAATCCTTCTGTTTTTACTCCTAGTGTAATATGAGTTTTTTTCCATAACACGAGTAGAGGCGACACTTGCAACAAATTGTTGTTGTCTTGAATTTATTTCTATAAATATCTAGATATTAAAATTTCTTGCCTGATGCTCCCTATATGGGTTAACATGTGGGGGGGGGGGGGCTAAATTTTTTTTTTTTGGGGGGGGGGGGGGGGGGGGTGTGGGGCCCGCAACCCCATCCCCATAGCTACGCTATTGGAGCTAACGTCCGGACGGACCTCATTATAACTACATGAGTTTTACATTTTAAGGCGCGATAAAGAAGCCTTTAAGAACTTCTGGAAATTACCCTTATCGTGGTGCAAACAGTTTTTACTGAAATCTTCACACAGACGTATAGACGTGGAGTTTGCCTACATTTCTCAGCCTATTAGGTAACGTAAACGATCAGAGTAAACAGCTATGAAACCAAGTAAATAAACACCCCACGATGGTCGCCATCTAGACCTTGACAATATAGATATGAATTTGTAAATAAAATAGCAGCAATAATGGGCGCTATTTAGAGTCTCCTTCAATTGCACTACCAGTATACGTGGAATTCTTTGTTATAGCGCGGTAGTAGACACACCAAATGTATGTTATTACAAACAAAAACCCAAACAATTTCAAATGTTTTTGATGGTTTTTCAGTTCGTCAACATCCCAGACCCCCCATGTGGGTGCGCCTCTATTGAATCATACAGACCCATGGGGCTTTAGGGTTAAATAATTACTGGTCTTCAATATATATGTGCCGTACATTACCAAGCTCTCAGGCCATGCATGTGTCCAGAGTGCGTTCGGAATTCGACGCTGTAATGGGCTGTTTGTTTATCCACTTCTGTGGAAATTTGCGCGCTGACGACCATTAATGTAATTTGGGGTGTATTCACTCACAAAGATATACATGTATTATTTCCTGCCAAAGTTTAAGATATTCCAATCAATAAGTATTTAATTCCCCTTGAAAACATCAAGATATTAACATAATTTGTGGCACTATCATAACTCTACTGCTGTGATGAGTTTTCATTTCTGATGGTAATGCCATCAAAATGTCAATCAAATCAAGTCTCGATTCAGCAACATTTCTGGCCTTCATTCACAGGAAATGAATCTTTATGAACTTTTTTAGATTCAATCGTCCGGAATATATCAGTTGGTCGGAAAAGCGATCCGAAGGTTTGCTTTTCCATCCAACTGAAATATTCCAGACGAGTGAATCTCAAATAGACGATGACCTATTTGAGAGACAGACTGGTTCCAGGCCACAGCAGTGTCGAATTTCTGACAGTTTGCTTGTTGACAGCCAGTTTTGCTGTTGGTGTTTTTTGTTTTTACAATGATCTGCAATCGCCAAACCTTCCAAACACATTTCAAGAAGTATACTTACAGAATATGTCCCCAATACTCACATTCTCAATAAACGCCACCACTTGACGTCCACATTTGTTTTGAGAAACGCCCACATGTTGTACAAGACATGTCCAAATTTCTTCTTTCCGAGGTGGTAACTCCATCCCAATATCACAAGTAACGTCACTAACAGAAGTCGTATGCTTCCTTCATCCCCGAAACGATAGGCCAAAGCAGCAACAAAGTATATTGTATACAGCACAATAGCTAGTATCACACATCCTATCTTGATTTTCTTCTCGTGTTTGATGTAAAAACTGTTTGAAACGTTTCGACACCATAGAATATACAGAGGGAAACACTTTTTTGATTCCAAAGTTTCATGGATGGGATCCTGAAATTGAGTTGATAATACATTCTTGACTGAAAATTGTCATCGTGAAAAACCGTAGTCACTTACCACCAACAGATTTGAGCATCGCTGGCTACTAATTTAAAGTTACATGGGGCGACTTGGTTATGTCGGGTGGAGAATTTTTCAGTGATAATTTCCACTCCTGGTTTCACCCTGTTGAGTTTGTTTATTACTTTCTGCAACGGGTGTGAGAGCGATTAGGTTTAAGCATTAAATCTTCAAATTAATTTTACGATTTTAACTACTCTGTATACGTACATGTACACAGCTGCAGATGCCTTAACAATGTTTCTACATTATTGTTGGCTGCCTGTACAGGCAGCCAGCAATAATATAAAACATTTTCCATTAAATGCAGCCTACCAGTGGAGTTCTCGAGGAAAAATACACGCGAGGAAAATATTTTCAAAGCAATATAAAACTGGCAGTTTGTGTCTGCATGTGAACCTCACGGTTAACCCTTTACCCAACACGAAAAGCAGACGACACTTGTAAAACAAATTCTTGAATAACTATTTTTCCCATTTTTTGTCTACAAAACATAGGTTATGACCCCTCATTGGAACGAGCTCGATGAGCTCGTTCCAACGAGGGGTCATAACCTATGTTTTTGAGACAAAAAATGAAAAAATAATGAAAATTAATTGGCGATTTTTAGAATAGCGCTCGCCGGTTTTAGCCGTTACGTTGGGTAAAGGGTTAACACACTGAATAGTTTTACGCGTGGAAAAAATCGTACAACTCGTAAACTGTCACCGAAAAACGTTAATAACTGTCATACAATTTAAAAATAGAAATCAGATACAACAGAGAATCGAGTCAACGCCACAATCGTTCTCTGCACACTGATTCCAAAATATCCAAAATATGAATCAGCAAATTTGTCCAATAAAGCATCTTGGAATTTAATCAATAAATTTTGTTTGACAGAGCTCATTAAATTGCTTAAATTCCTAGTTGCATTATGGGTAAAAACATGCTATTTGAAGCGTCGGTGTTTTGACCTCAGTGTTTAGGTGGTGGTGGGGGCAGGTTGAAAGCATGTTTAATCCTTTATCTAATACTATAAGAAACTAACACAACAAAAAACAAATTCCTGAACAACTAAATATTTTTACTTTCGCCTCAAAATCATAGACGCCTAACTGGAAAATGCATCACCAGTTCGTTCAAATGGAAGATAAAGTTACGTTTTGGACAGAACAAATGCAAAAAGAGATAAAATTTGAATGCCGATTGTCGTGAAAATCGTTTGTTTGATATGGTCATCATCATGGCAAAGGGATAAAACCAACGAGTCTTATGCTGTGGTACTCTGCCCCACTGCCGCTCTAAGCAAATGCACATTAACATATTTTGCTCATGGTTACAGCCTGCTGTTAACTGGCTGAGAGTTGGACTGTCAAGTTTTGGTGGTCTGAATTTGTTATTCAAAAATTGTTTCATTACAAATTACACAGGCACTCTCCAATAATTTGTTATAAAACTAACTTATGTAAACAAAATATTATTTGCGTTTGACTGAATATGAAACATGAGCAATGAAAATGTCAGCTTTTGCTTTGGTACCCCTTTTTTCTGAAAGCCATGATAGTGGCTTATTGCACTCAACACGTAAAGAGTCGACACCATCAGCGGCAGCCATGGCTATGAGTAATAAAGGCTAGGGAATTTTACTGTCTGAGTGCCCAACACTGAGTGGCTCAGAATAAAACTGTTCACTCTTGGAGTTTATTTTGATAACGCGATGTTTTAGAAATGCTTTTTAACATGGCGACGGGTTTTTAGCAGAGCCTTTGTGGCACCGATTTATTCGTCCGTACGGCCGTTCGTCGAGGGTGTTAGTCACAACTCGTCTAAACGTGTATATATATAGTTTTTTTTTCAATAAAATATAATTTGATGGGTGAACACCCTTCATCTTCCACATTAATATTGTTACGAGACTTTTTAATCAACTCACACATTTTAATTCACCTGTACAATCACTGGGACCAAGTAAATTTTGGGCGAAAATATTCAAATCACATTTTCTCTTTTTTTATAATCTTACCGGCTTGAGAAATCGATCCTAAGGACGTCTGCCGCGAGATCTAATCAGAATTAACCCTTTACCCAACGTAACGGCAAAAAAGGGTCAGCGCTAATCTCAAAACTTGCCAATTAATTTTCATTATCTTTTCTTTCGTCGAGCTCGTTCCAATGAGGGGTCATAACTTATGTTTTTGAGACAAAAAATGAAAAAAATTAGTTATTCAAATTTTTTTTTTGCAAGTGCCGTCTTCTTTTCATGTTAGGTAAAGGGTTAACACCAAAAACTTTATGGTATCATCACTGAAGATAAATAAGAAGTAAATGCACCTGATTATTACAAATTCAAATTTTTGGGAGACATGAAAAAAGGATAGCTCAACTTTTTCAGGAAACATGTTTTCAGGTAACCATTTTCCATACCTTTTAAGCAAGAGAGAGGGGCAAAGTGAAACTATTATTAGCTTCGTTGGATGTGGGTGCGGAATGGGTGGGTTATGTCATTTGAAGAGCAAGATATCTGAGTCAGACAAACTTTGACAAGGAACTGGCTCAAATATCTTTCCCCAGAGGGTGAGATTTTTACTAATCCGTGCGAACAATTTACTATTCCGTGCGAACAGTTTACTAATTCGTACCAACTCTTCACTAATCCCTGCGAACGGATTACTAATCCCTGCGAACGTATTAATATACAATGATTTTCACACTTGGCACCTCACGGGCACCAGTCATTACATGCGCCCGACAAGGGGCATGTTAATTTATTTTATGGTTCCAACTCTAATCAAGAATCATGACTGTAGAGGGATGGCTCTATGAATGAGGGTCAATAAGAACATGGTATACGACACCCCCCCCCCCCCCCTGGGGTGGATAGGAACGTGTTGGTATGCCGTTTGTAACATTTATCCGCCATTTCCAACTTGGCAAGTATTGGAAAATGTTTCATTGAAAGGCATGTACAGGCCGATCAGTCCTTATTAGGGGGCCTGGGTGGGGGTTCTGTCCGCGGTGGAACTCATTTGGTGGAATTCATCACATGGCTATACCTCCTGGCAGTACTGGTAACCTGCTTTCGTGTGACGTCATCGTAATGATGACACGAGGTGCTACGTACGCACGCCGCCGCCAGTTGTGGAGAATGTTTTTAGATGGATCAGAATCTCACGAGAGTCCTCTGTAAAAGGCATTAGTATTTGTTCCGACACAAGATATCCCAACCGTCAAGGAAGTAGCATTCGTCAACCGACTGACCTCTTTTGGGGGTTGGTAAAATAACAGTATGGTTAGGGTTAGCCCTCACAACGCACACTACCACTATCTCTCCTTAAAGCAGCGGTTGCTGCTCTTGCCCTTGAATCCTTATACAAGGATGATGATGATCCTAAGGTGATTCTGACACCAGGATGTTCAATAGCAACCCCACCCTGTTCCAAAGATGATCTTAGGATGATCCGAATCTGAGTCACTCCTCCACTCATCCCTCTTCTCATTCCTCCATTCCCTCTTCCCTTCCATCTCTGTTTCTTCCTCTTCCCTTTAGAGGAATTTCAGCAACAATCGGTTATTTGTTGGGGTGGAGGGGGGGGGGGGGGGGCAGTCGGCTGGTGTATGCTACATCAAGGGCAGAGAAGATAACTCGTGTCGGCTCAAACACCCTCCGGGTAAGATAGTGGCCAACTGATCCACCGCCGTACCCCAAAAATGTATGGTTTTCTGACTCTGATTGACCGGGATAGATCTTTCTATTGCTGAATGTAGAGAGATATTATACTCGGAAAAGAGAAAAAAAGGCGACACGTGTTTTTCCAAACAAAGTCATGTTCTGAAACTTTAAAGTTGTAAACTATGTAGTTGGACATATAATGACAATTGACCATACTCGACGTTTTTGCATAGGGTCCCGTAACGCATTCCCCTTGATATCCCCCCCCCCCACCCTTTCAACACGCAGTCCCTACAGGCTATACCACACAGAAAGAGGTAGCATAAAATTCGTAACTGATAAGTAAATTCACTCGCAAATGGAATGGAGTCATCGCGGAAGGTGTCGGGGCGCAGCACGAACATGACAATAGTCGAGAAAGTGTTGTTATGCATTCTGGTACAAATTCTGTGATACCTCTTTCTGTGTGCCATATAGCACGTAGGGGTAGCGTATGGAGGGGGGGGGGGGGGTATCCAGCGGAGCACATTACGAGTCCTGTGTAAGAACCCTCCTTTAATCAGGAATGCAAGGCTGAGAACAATGAAATGATAAACAATCGGTTTATCCTTGGTAATGCAATAAGTTTAACCTCGCGTGACACGGATTAAGCAATAGGTTGACTATGTCACCTCCTGGGCTCCAGTGTATGAACAGAGGTGGCATGGTCAATTTATGTTTTAATCCGTTCGCACCGATTAGTAATTGGAGCGCATGGATTAGTAATCCGTTCGCACGGATTAGTAACCCGTTCGCACGGATTAGTAATCCGTGCGCACGGAATGGTAAACCGTTGGCACGGATTAGTAAACCGTGTGCATGGATTAGTAATCCGTGCGCACGGATTAATAAAAATGACCATGTCAACTCTCGTGCTTCATACCAAACCTTTATCTTACACTAGATTTTATTTACATGATGTGGCATTATGCTACGTTGGTGGGTGAGACCCAGTCCCACCCAACGATCTCTTCACAACTGAATTGCAGCACTTCGACGAAAAACGCCACAACTCCACCGCACCCACCCAAGATGGTGCCAAGTCAATCAATGCAGCAACTCCTACCATCGATGATGTTTGATGACGTGAAAGCTATTATACTGTGGCTGTAGCCACGGCATAACAACTTTCACATAATCAAACGTCAAACGAAAGTTTTGCACGAAAACTAGTGACATGATATCAACTTTCCATCTCGGCACTTGTTTTTGTCAATGATAACTAAAGAATTGTTTTTTGTCAATGATAATGAAAGTATTAGAAAAATGTGTACATGATCCACAAATTCATTTTTCGCAAACATCAAAGTATATTCTTTTAAATACGATCGGTGATTGAGTGGATCTAAGTGTACATTTGTTTTGCAAATTGTTGGGGAATTTGTTTTTTAATTGGGATTTAAAGTTTCAAAAGGCAGGGTCGAACTGTTTTACAGATGGAGGAAAGAGGTTTCATGTTTTAGAATTATTACTGAGTCATTTGATGTTGGTCCCAGGCCCATAGATCATACCATGCTTGAGATATGGGCGTGACCCACTTTCAAAATCATTGGCCTCGCCCACATATTTTATTGTAAAGTACATGTATGAACTTCGCGAATGCATTGGGGATCATGAATTGCTAATTCCTGCAATTCTGAAAAAAATGTACTCAATGACACGTGTGTGACCTCAGTGACCTTTACCAATATTCTGAACCGTCACTGATTTTCAACTCATTTGGTTTTGGTCCCAGGTCGATAGAGCATACTTTTTTTCTCCGCCCACTTTTTTGAGTGATGAAATACATCCCGCGCACTTTTTGATTGTGGAAATAAATGTATGAAAGTCTAACATGCATTACGGGGTCATAAACGGCGATTTCCAGTAATTTTGAAAAATGAACTCAATGACTCCCGGTTGATCTCAGTGACCTTGAACCATACTGCGAACCTCTATCGAGTTTCGATTCATTTAGTGTTGGTCACCGATCTACAGGTCATACCATGCTTGAAATAAATTAAAATTTATCATATTTGTCTCTAAGAAACATAACTTATGATCTCTCATTTTATACCATGGTTGCTGTATTCAACGTTAAAAATTAAATACGGACATTGCGAAATATTCCAGTAACTCCACGTTTCGACACAAACAACAGTGTCTAGCAGGAATGAAAACAGACCGCCGAAGATGGATTTTTCTTTTAACCCTTTACCTAACCTGAAAAGCAGACGACACTTGCAAAAATAATTCTTGAATAACTCATTTTTTGTCTCAAAAACATAGGTTATGACCCCTCGTTGGAACGAGCTCGACGAGCTCGTTCCAACGAGGGGTCACAACCTATGTTTTTGAGACAAAAAATGAAAAAAATAATGAAAATTAAATGGCGATTTTTGAGAATAGTGCTGGCCGGTTTTGGCCGTTACGTTGGGTAAAGGGTTAAACATATCAACTTCATTCACTTAATTCAAGTTGAATCGTGATATAAATATTGAACAACACTCGAGTAGAGCACGAAGAAGAGGGATGAACGACCCTGGGTGGAATTATTCCAGTAAATCATGCGCGCCTTTGGCGCACGTGAAATGCAGGTAAAACTCCAACTCAGGTCGTTGAATCCAGTCTCTCGCACTCCACCCTCATTATATTCTGTCTTTGGAACAAAGCCGTCCCAATGTGTGGTCCTAAACTATGTTTTGGAGACAAAGAAAAAATGTCTCAAATTTGAATGGTGATTACTGTGAATAACACTAGCCCTTAAATCACATCTGTACCTAAGGGGTTAAACCGGTTACATGATCATTTAACCCCTCATATTAGGGAATTGTATCTTCCAGGTGAGTTCAGTGTTACGTGTTAGAAGAGTTCATGTTTATTTTGTAAGGTAGATCAGTTAATATTTTCATTTATTTCTTAAAACATACCGCCGAGTCGGTGATTGCATTATCCTCTCGTTGAAAATCTTTCTCGTTTTTTGCGACTTGTATGTCTCTTGGCAAATCACATATTTCATCATCCCGTAAACGTGGACATTCTTCGGTTTTTTCATGAGATGGCCGTTCAGTCTTACTTACATTTTCACCAGGTGCACTGACCTTACTTTCTATATACTCTTGTGCTTCTATATCTGGTTCAGCCATTATTTATCATTTGTCCTGTAATCATTCAACAGTGCACATCAGATGGGCAGGGGTGTCGCTAAAAGGTGTTTGATACACGCAATAATTTTTAGAGTCCAATATTTTCGTTTGAAAATACAAAAGCATAGATATCGATTTGCTTTTGGTAGTAATCATGTGTTTTCTTACAAGACTGCATTTGATACACAGTCGTGTGTCACTTGGAGTCTGTCAGTATTTATCAACAAAAATAACAAACAAACAAAAATCCAAGGAGTATTGAGGGTTTTTTCCAACAATAATCCCGACTGATTTACTCTTTTGGCGCGGAATAATCTGAGAAACAGAATTCTTAGCGTCTAATATTCATCAGGAATTTTACAGAAAGTATAGGTTGTTAGACTAAAGCGTTATTATTTTAAAAGATGTTCTAATGATCTCATTGACAGTGTTTCAAATGATTTCCTGCATATATTTAAATGGCACCTGCATACTTTCAAGGGACGATATCGTTGTTTATGGATAGGACATAAATGGTGCATGAAACATAGAAATACGTTTGTTTGTTCAACCCTTTACGCAACGAATCGCCCACCCCCCCCCACCCCCGCGTGATATGCTACTTCAGCAGTTGAAAAAATATTTTTAAAAAAAATTCAACAAAACCATATCAAGTGACCACTCGTTGAAACGAGCTCGTCGAGCTCGTTCCAACGAGGTATCACATGATATGGTTTTGTTGAATATTTTGGAAGAATTTGAAAAAATGATATTTAAAATAATAAATTCTGATATCGTCTGCGTTGGGTAAAGGGTTAACAGCACTTGGAAATGGACACATACAGTTGGCTAAAATGACTACTGCAGTACCTCTCCGCGGTCTGCCGTCTGTCGACTTTAGTCGCCTGTCGCGCCAAAAGAGTTAATATTCCATCTGCTTTTCAGGGCGTGCCTTCGACGAAGACATGCCCTAATGATGTTGTTGGAATATTTTATCAGTCGAGACTTGAGCTACAGCAATCGAGACAGACCAGGTTTACAGCCACTCCCACCCCAATTGGCCATTTCCGCGTCGCCCCTGCAGACGGGAAGTATTTTTGCCAAAAGCGCAAGTGAAATAAGGTGTACACTCTTATATATAACCCATGGGTGTTGGCGTCAAACTGCGATTAATATGGCAGCGTTAGACGTTTAAAATAGAGCTTTTTGTTGACACATTCTTAATTTCTACATCGAACTTGAATTTTTACAGGTTATTACAGCATCCAATAATTGACCTGGGTCATCGTATTCTGCCCAGTTGACGAGACAAGACCGACCAGATCATGCATGACTCCGTCGGCATCGTTTTTGGCCTACCCGATCTGGTTTTGTCAGTGAGATGGAATATGAAAACCCAGATTAATTTAGAGTTATAATGATTTGTTTATTATAGCATTGCATATTTATACTAGCTTGCCAGAACAACTAAGAAGAGAGTTTCTGGATTGCAGGTCTGTTGTTTTAAATTTGTTGCACCAGAATCTGACAGGTTTTCTAAGGCCTTAGATTTCAGGCCAACGACAAGGATTTCTGTAGACTTGCCATATTATGATCCCATTCTTATTCTAATCTACATCTTGGCTTATTTAAATGTTGAAATTCTTATGAAAATGTCATTGAAGTAAAATGAAATTTTAGAAATTACTCCACACGTCCCCTACTGCTAATATCGATGAGGTGTACCTATTCCAATCCTTTACGCAACGCACACGACACGACTACAACGTTTTTTAAAAACATTTCAACAAATCCACACCACGTGACCCAAGTAAAAGGTTAAAACATAGAAGTTTTCTTATGCAATAGTCAATGTTTATTGTTCATGTTTCCTTTTTTGTTTCATTAACCACATAATATCAGTCATTCATAATTATTTCGTCAAACCACACTGTAAAAATGACGTTAAAATGCGTTAAAAGTACTAACAATCCAGGTACCGGTACTGCTACCGTAATATATTACGGTGAAAGAACCGTATTTAAATTTGTTTGGCAATGCAGACCTTGATTGTTCGATCTTGAGTAAAAACCGAGGAGCTGATCTTTCCTTTCACTTCACGACATGAGAAGGTTGCCTGCTTCTCATACAAATTAGAGAAATTAATATCTTTAACTTGCAGCCGTGTGTGCTGCAGGTTAAAGAAATAAATTAGTCTGCATTAAAATTGTCTTCTAAAACAATGTATCTTTCTACATGGACGGTGCTATTTTGCCATAGTAGGAATTAAAGAGTTGGAAGCGTTCGTTTTGAAAAAGAGACTTTGCTCCAGTCTGCACGAGAACTCCTCTGTTAGTTTTAATGTGATAAAACTGAGTAGTAACATTACCGTAAAATGTTCGGTAGACGTAACTGCAATTAAAAAGTAAAAAAAAAAAAAAACAGTTGCATACTCGGAACATATGGTTAAGTAAACATGTAATAAGTTCTGGATTCTGATAGTATATTTTAAATTCACATGCTTATTGAGCAAAGTCTATGACCTTATATTAGTGATACCCTGGAGTTCATTTTTCTGCAGACAACGAAGCGTTGAAGTAGCCACCATGCAAACATTGAACAATGCAAAACAAGTATGGCCCAAAGAGACAATGGAGACGTTCCACCAGGGAGGAAAACAAAGAAGGGTGAAGAGTCAGAGAGTCATTTTTGTAAGGAACAGTTACAAAAAGCTCCACATACTGCGAGAAACCATAAATATGATCAAAATTTAATATCGAGGGGCATTTTTCCTACATTTAACATTGATAATGAATTCTACAGTTGAGTGGGTTTTTTTTTTATAGCATTTGCTTATCTTTCCTCAGCATCTCCACATTTAATAACAAAATGTTATTTACATTCTTATGTATCATTTAGTATATTGGTATTTCCTCTTCCAGGGTGCTGCCCCCCCCCCCCCCCCCCCCCTTAGTAACTGGTGCGCCTTTAATTTCACTAACCAGTCCCATGGACAAGAAAATTGAAAACCACCTTTTCTTCGAATATCCATTCTTAAAAAAACACTGTCACTCGTGGAAAATGTTAACACAAAATTGAATTTATCATTTAACCGTAAACAGAAAAGATACTTGTTGGAGCAGATGTGAATTCTGAGTATTCAGAAGCTTTGAATACCTGTCTTATTAATTTCAAGAAATACATTTAACTGTGCACTGAAAGGTTTGTAAACCAACATCCCTTGCTATTAAAGAACGCCTTACGTATCAAAAACATGTTGAGCTATGGCACATTTTTTTAAATTTTAAAACTGTGGAGAAGAACCTTAAATTTCTAATTTACAAGAAGGCAAAATCAGTGTTGACAATCATGCTCAATCTTAAATGCAAAGACTTAGTTCATTGTCATCGAAGTTCTCGCTGCAACCATTGAGCGCCATCAACATATCTTTTTTATCATACCCTTAATGTACGTTATCTTCATCTTCATATAGATGACGTTCGTAGAGATTTCAATATTACAGAGGCTGATATCGCAGTGTTCTGTGAAGCAGAGTTCCGGTCAAAGAACTTTAATGACTCTTCAGACAGGACAGATCACCATATGAAATAGCATTGTATAACAAGACATTTATAACAACATTCCCTAGAATGAATCATGAGATGCAATGACATATGTGTTTACAACATGAAAGACTTACCGCAAATGACCCTTTCCAAATTTCCCAAAGCTGCAAAATGGCTGCTGTGTTCAAATTGGGAAAAAAAAAAACATTTCACTGCACATTTTAATCCTTCAAACACAGTGATGACTGGAGACTTCAATCTCGACAAGTGCATAGATTCGTTAGACAAGCGTTCTCGGGGGCGGCGGAACCGGAGGGGGGGGGGGGGCTTCTGCCCCTCCCCCTCCCCCACACACTTTTTTGGCGGGCCATGTTTTTTTTTGTATGCATATATTTTAACACAACCAATGACTGGTGAATCAAGGGGCGGATCCAGAGCCTCCCCCATATTTTCGCCAGCTATGTTTCTCTCGTACTGGTTCAGTTTCGATGGATTTCTGATCATTTTTTGCAGTAAGTGGCAGCAAACGCTAAAATGTATACAGTCTGTTAAAAATCGGTTAACTGAAATAGATCTTACAGACATACAAGTACCAAATCCACCCCCAGACAAGATAATCCACAGACAGTATAATTGCTGTTAATGTCTGGTAAATCATACTGGTGAGGTCTATTTATCATCTTTCGACCAAAGCTGATAAACATTCCTCACCTGTATGCTTTACCCACGTTTTTTAACGGCTCTCAAAGTGTGAAATCTGTCAAATACATGTCCTGAAAAATCTCAAAATATCCACTCAGATGCATGGAAATTGGGGTTTTGGGACCTTGGAATCTAGAATTTTCGTACCACGGGCCGAACCGTCATACCGACGACCATCCATCTCCCGACCCAGTCCCCCCCCCTCCCCCCCCCCCCCCCCACACACACACTTTGAAAAAACCGTTCCGCCGCCCCTGGTTCTGTTGAAAAAAATCTGGAAAGGAAGGCTTTGCATCAAATGATCAAAGAATCACTCAACCTATAAATAGCTGCGGGGCTTATGTTGACCTCATATTCTCAAAAACTAATGTGACCTCACGTGATATAGCAGAAGTGTATTATTAAGATCACAAAGTTGTATGGGATACATAGAATGATTAAAAACGTGTCTCTAAATAATGTGAGACAAATGTTGTTTTCAAATATGACATTTTTCATGTTACAAATATGGCTTCCCACACGATAAAATGTCTATAAAAGTGCAATTTGTGGGCCCAATTCGATTTTTACATCATCATTTTCCATTCATAAATACATATGTCCACATTTCTTTCGGCACGGCCTACAGTCTGATTTTCCATCTGATAACCAGGAAACTTGACATACTTTGACATTTTCCATCATTGACACTTTTCAGCCCATCTGACGCACAGCATCAAGTTGAGGTATAATTATCACCGTTTTCAGCAAACGGTTCGGTGTCCATAATCTGTCCGTCCTCCTGTCAACAGTTTCTGATATGATCTTCTCCAAAAGTAGTGAACCAATTTGATTCAGCTTTGATATTGGGGTACCTTGAATAACCAGGAACAAATGTGTATATTTGGATCTGTCCGGGCAATTTGAATACTGGTTAGGGGGCTTAACTCTATTTTCAGGTTAGTTTTCAATCTAAAATATGTTCTTCCCTGCTTGGTCGATCTGACCCAAATGTTATTTCTATGTTCACCGGGGAGCAGGGTTCAACAGGGTCCAGCCGGCTGATTAGGTGCTGTAATAGGAGACATAAATCTCTTTTTTTTTTATCAAGAATACTTATCCAAATCTTTTCTTAAATAATCGTTTTCTCTGAAATAATAATAATAATTTTGGAAGTACCCGGGATGAGCAGGGTTCACTTTTGTTCATGTGTGTCCACTCAGATGATTAGTGGTCAATTGGGAAGTGAGCGGACATATATCACTCTTATACTGTTAACATTTCACACCCGGCCATAATTACGTGTTTAGACTGAAGTACACTTAGAGGACATTTAGATGCCTCGTGTTGTCTAAAACTTGAGACGAGCATCTCAACTGTTTTGTAATTCATCCCCTCTTCAAGGAATATTTGAATCAGAATTGAAGCATTATGTTCATGAAATTACACAGATACATGCATGTACAGTTCAAAAGTCCCGACGAGTGTATTAGCATTGTGCAACGCCTGGCGTAGCTACTGTTTGGGAATGATCACTGGTGTAATGCCTCGAAATGTTGTGCTTTCTTTTTGTTTTTCTTTTGTCGGGAGTGGAGACTGCGGGAACCATCTGCCTGAAAAATCTTATGATTGGCAGACCTATTCCAAATTTGGATGATGATTCGGACGATGTGCTGCAAGTCTATTTTGTTGGAAATTATGAATGGCCCATTAGCTGCCTCAAAAAGCTTTTGGCTAGCAGAACCCATTCAAAACTTGAGCAATGGGGCCGTGAAGCTTTTTTTTGTGGGAAATATGAATGATCGACCATCTGCTCCAAAAACCTTGTGATTGGCAGAACCTATTTCAAACTGGAACGACAAGAATATTTTTAAGGGAAATATGAATGTCCAGCCATTTGCCCCAAAACCACGTGATTTTGTAAAACTTATTTCAACATAAAACGGTAAGGCCACAACTTTGGAAAATATGAATGGACAATGATATGCCCATAAATCTTGTCATTGGCTGAACCTGTTCCTGACTTCAGCAATGAAGCCACAAGTTAATTTTTTGTGTAATATATGAATGGCGTCCATCTAATCCCCCCAAAACCCTGTGATTGGCAGAACTTACCCCAAACCTGAACGTTTAGGCCACAATTTAAGTTTTTGTAGAAAATATGAATGGCAAATCATCTGCCCAAAAGACCATGTGCTTGGCAGAACCCCTTCTAATCTTGAATGGTATGGCTGCAAGTTATGGAAAATATGAATAGCCAGCCATCTGTACAAAACTCTTGTGATTGGCAAAAACTATTCCAAACTTGAACGTTAAGGCTGCAAGTTCATTTTTGCAGTAGTGCGTTTTAAGAGAAAGTACAAAACTAAAGAACTGCTTAAGCCTTAAGGTCGAAGTTTGGACTGGGCAGAATCCAATAGTGAGCACCGAAGGCTCAGGCATGCTCGACCGGGTTTCCTCACTCGAGAGTTCTGATGCTGTATTACAGTGCTGCAGACGTTTTTGGGAGTGATTTTTTTGCCAATGTCAAATTGTCAGAAAAGATGTTTGCCCATCCCCACTTTGCTGCAGTTTCTGCCCGACATTTTGAAACAGTTGCCTGGAACATTTAGGGTCAACTGCACCCTTGTCTCCAATGTGAGTCGACACTCTTTGTTTATATTATGAGCGAATTTGGATTGTATGTTACACATAGGGTTCAGTGAATAATATCTGTAGAGCAGCAATTGTTCCACATTTCCATTCTATTTTTGGTAACATTTACTCATGTGTCATGCAATGTCATGCAAATAAAAGCCAATTTTACTAAACAGAAAAATGGTGCATAACACCAAACTAAAAGAAAATGTTGCATAACACCAAACTTCCGATGATTTGTTTTCACAACAAATGCAAAACAGACGTCTTCATTTTTCCTCAAAATATCTGGATAATATCGATTTTCCTAGTGATTTTTACATGATCAACCATCAAGGAGAAAGGTTCAACAATTTTCAGTGAGTGGTGATTGAAATTGCGTGATTATGTGACATAAAAACGAAATTCATTCCACCACACACACGTTTTTTTTTGCAAGCAGGATTGGGTTAGCGGTTTACATGGCATTCTGTGTTAATGGACTAATGGAGCATGATCGACCGCTTATTTCACTATAAATGTCATGTATCCAAATAATGAACAATAATTGAGGCGTTATTTGTGAAAATAGGATAGCAGAGAATGCTAGGATAATAGAATATCGTTTATTCATAACACGAAATGCTATTATCTGACTGAAGTTTATTAAGGAATTTATTGAGGTTTTATTTCAACATAATATTCGTCCCTCAGGGTTGAGTGAGACAAGGGGCCACTCAATGGACGATATAGTCCGACTATTATTTTCTTTACTATAGAAATTGTTTTATTGTATGAAAAATGCTCTTTACTGTCCACTATTGCTTGAAGCAAATTTCAAATTTGGAAATGATGGCTCACACGAGTTGCCTATGAGAACCCTAGGGAGTGGAGCAGTGATTGTTTACCACAGTAACCACGTTCTGCCGCACTGGTAAAAATGACCCGGAAACAAATGTTTGGGGTATAAATCCGCTAAAGTGGGCAGAATGAGTATAAATGACGGTTAAACCTGACTTCATACTTGTGTTGAGGTCATGGTACAGCTATTTACCCAACGTAAAGGCCAAAACCGGCCAGCATTATTCACAAAAATCACCACTTAATTTTCATTATTTTTTTTAATTTTTTGTCTCAAAAACATACCATATGGTCTCTCACTGGAACGAGCTCGTTCCAATGAGAAGTTATAGGCTATGTTTTTTACGCAAAAAATGAAAAAAAAATAGTTATTCATGAATTTTCTTTGAACGTGTCGTCTGCCTTTCGTGTTGAGGTCATTATATCGTCATAGGTACTGAAAGTGACTATGCATTCCAATAGATAAATAAACACACACACGAATGTATGGTGTCATGGCAGGAATGGGTATTGGATGCTATCGTTGGTGATGTTAAGTACGTATTATTGGTATAATACCTAATGGTTCCCATCACTACCCGTCATATTACTTTCACACATATCGTAAGATCCTGCACCAATCACGGTAATTTGTTGCGTTTGTCGATAAGCTGCAGGCAGTTTCAGTACTTACTTGATTTAAACTGTTTACAAAATATTATGTTGACGCTGTTTGTTAAAGTATGATTGTTTGTGTCTATTGGAGAAGGCTATAATCTGACAAGGCATACAGTAAGCCATTGTCTATTTGGTTCTGTGAGGGTATAGTTTAGCACATTTTCTCAGCTGCAGTCTACAGAAATTACAATGTACCAGTTGGATGACACTATATTTGGGCTACTGATATCGTTTGACCACGATTTTCGTTGTTTTATCAATTTTGGCCTCCGAAATATAGCTTAGACCCTCCGCATTGGAACGAGCTCGAGAGGTCATAAACTATGTTTTTGAGCCAGTACAAGAACATTTTTAGTTATTCATCATTATTTTTGCGAGTGTGCTTATTCAAATCTGTTCCCTTTTTTTGCTGACCCCCCCCCCCCCCCCCCCCTCCCAAGTTCTTGGTGGACCTGGCTCATTCTGCCCATCTCTTTGTTACCTCGCCATTGCACAGAAAGGTTTGGGAGCTGATAATAAGGTATTGGAAATTATCCTCCAACTACTTCACAATCGCCATCAAATAAAACATACGTATTGAAAATATTGAAATGCGTGAGAAAAATAGATATAAAAGAAATGATAAGGTGTTCTAATGATAGGCCAACCTGGAACAAAGAGCTGAAATGGTAAGAAAAAGACAAAACGTAGGAGGGGATCGAACAGAAAGATCCGAGTTAATATGTTTTACCCAGAAGGTCATCCTGTCGGACTTTATTTGGAAAGATTCCCTCGCCACATGACAGTATCTCAGTCCAAGGTAACATTATGTAACTCGGACATTGTCTCAAAAACACAAAGGAACATGGTATCGCCAGAATATTCTGTTAAATCACTTTAGATCACACGACAGCAAAAAATATTTTTAAAAATATTACTGCGTGTATTTTTGGAATTCATTTAATACAGCTGTTCTTGTGCTAATTACAGTGTATATACTGATTAATGTCTCCTCCTTCCAGTCAACATAACTAACGTCACTTAAGTTTCCACACAAGTCACCACGTGAAATACTAGATATCGAATGAACTCTATTTGTAGGGTTAATGTGTTGTAGATAATATTTCAATTGATGATTTTCACTAATGACGTTTGATGACGTGAAAGCTGTTACACTGTGACTGTAGTAACAGCGCAACAGCTTCCACCTCATCAAGAGGCAATCAAGCAGGGACAAGTATTGCTCGAACGGCTCGAATGTTATCGAGCAAGTGAACAAGTGACTCCTCTTACGACTCTTATCCTCATCTGGGTATTGGAGGATACCTATGACATGGTGATGTAGTACTGGAGGATACCTTTTGGAGGATACCTATTGGAGGATATCTATCTGAAGATAGTTAAAGCTCCTGACTCCTGATCGGCTTCTGGCTTCTTGACCACTCCATGGCCTTCATAGGTCTTAGACCTCCACTGCTGATTTAGTCCATTGTCACAATCGTCTGCTCTATGGTTAGCTTCCACTCTTTTCTGCCACTACTACTGATCTGTACAGTTGCAATTGGCTACCACTGGATGTCGTGTGATGGAGTTCCCACACTTACTACTGACTACTATGGTTTTCAGTACCTATATTACTATACGATAATCACTATCATACTTGGCTTCCACTACTGCTTGCAGTCGAATGTAGTCTGCTTGCTGTAACGTCGAGCAAATAAGCTGTCGAGTATTGACTTGATCAGAAATTGCTCGAGTGACTCGAATCTAATTGAGCAAATAAGCCATCGAGTAGTTGCTCGAACGAGTGACTCCTCTTAAGACTCTTATCCTTATCTCGGTATTGGAAGATACTTGCGACTTGATGATTCAGAAATTCGGATTACATTTTGGGGGAAAAACAATGATTCTGCAGGAATCCGAACCAATAAAGTTACTTTCATACAAAGGAACTCGCCTTATAATACTATGTGCTACTATTATAAGCCCTAGACGGTGGCTTTACCAAGTTTGTTTCGGTAGTTTTCGGTGGTTTTGGGTGATTTGAGGTCGTTGTCGGGTTGTTTGTAGTAATTACAACGAAGGAACGCGCCTATGATTGGAAAAATGGGGATTCTGGGGAATCCTACCTAAAATAAACGGGTAGAAACCGTGGATTTAGTGGGTGATCCGAGCCAAATAAACAGTTGACGGGTTGTTTGTGGTAATTCTAACCAAGGATTCTGTGTAATTAGACTGACTCTTAAACATTCTCACCTATTATGAAAAAAACGGATTATGGGAGAATCCGCATTAAATAAAGTTATTTTGGGTGGTTTTGAGGGATTCGGAGAAGTTGTCGGGTCTATTTGGGTAATTCTACGAAGTAAACGCGAATTTGGGAAGATACGAACCTTAGAAGTACTCCAGTTTAATCGAACGCACCCTCAGAACATACCCCCGCCCTATTGTAGGTCTTCGGGTCAACACAGCAACCACGTGCTACCATAGAAACCAAGATGGCGGTATACAAAATGGACGACGGAAACATGTGTCAAATTAACAACAAGAGCAGCACCTGCGCATTAAGACCACGTATCACTATGAGGATTACGTCACAGAGATGGCTGCTCACGCGGACTGCCATGCCAACCAAATATGGCAACCAAATATGATGTAACTAACTTTGACGTCACTTCCGAGGTCCCCGCCGAGCCCCTCCCCCCCTCCCCTCCCCAATGAGCACTGTCCGGATACATGCTACTCTACTGGCACACGTAAAAGGAACGAATACTTAAGGGTTTCTCAGTTACAGTTCTCGGAAAGTAAAATCTTTTTCACTAGTGTACTTTGGCGAAAAAGAGCACGCGCTGCTCCCTTTTCCCTAGTCTTATGTCAAGGGGCAGATACCTCTCCCCTCCCGGCGACCTTGCCTGAATAGCTCGCCGTAAAGCATAGGTGTGAACATATTAACCGTCGGATAAATCCATAGGATGGTCGGACAAACATGGGGCACGCCTGCTCACACACCACAGTATCTAAAGGTAGTTACGGGTCTGGCAACACCCCAACATAAATATGGTGTAGAATCAAAAATGGTGTGTATATTGTTTCTTAACAAAGCAAGTTAATTTGTAGTGTAAACAAGATCAAACATTAAAAAACACCAATGTATAATTATTAGAACATCTTACATGCACCTGGTCCCAATTAGTACATGCAGTAATGTGGGCCAGTGGATTGCACACGCATGCAGCAAAGTGAAATAGCATGAAAACCTACCCTTCGTTGCCGTTGAAGAATTCAGTGTGTCGAATTTCGTCACCATAAAGATCGAAGCCTCTGTTTACCAGGTTTAACGAAAAACAAACATGATCACATGTTTATGTGGTAATTTAATCTATGATACTTGCAGATGTACGATGTGAAAATATGAAACTCCACAATTCGTTGATGCATCTATAAATAATTTGGTTCTGTCGAGTTGAGTGGAAGGCCGGAACAATTTATCCCGAATGACTCTAATCACGATAATAGGCTTCTGCATTGCTATGATAATAGATACGATAATAGACCCTCTTCGACGCTTTTAGTGCCAGAAGCCAAGTTGGGTGGTCCAGTTTCAAACAGTATTTGTGCGTTTCTCATTAGATATGATGTACACTGCAGGGATGTAGCCAGGTATTTTTCGGGTTGGGTAATAATTTGGGCTTTTTGGGTCACCACGACTGCCACCGGCAAAAGCTGGGGAGTGCACAAGAGGGATGCACCTACCTCTCTCGTTGGTGGTGGTGGTGGTGGGGGGGGGGGGGGGGGTCTGGATATTTTTTTAAATTTCAAGCGCATGAGACTGAATCTGTGGCCCCAGTGCTCTTTTCAGGGAATTTAAATGTGTAAATTTCGTTGGATGAAATATTTTTCGGCTGGTTTTCTATACTATTGCTAGGCGACCTTAACCTATGTTTACCTAATCCAAACTTGGATTCAAAGGCCGCAATGCGATTTTTTGGTGTTTTTAGTCCTGTTGGCGTACCACACGAAACTATCATATTACGGCCCTTTGGGTCCAAGTTTGGACAAATGTTAACCACGTGTGCACCTTTTTTATTTTGTGTGTGTGTGTGGGGGGGGGGGGGGGGGGGGGGGGGGCATTACACCATTTGACACCCTGGCTACACCCATGCAGTGGGGATTCAGTAGATCAGTACAAAAGCACAGAAGGATAGCTGTTTTACAATGTAAAGAATACATTGTTAGAATACGCCAAAATGGCTGGCATCCACATGTCGGCCTTGTCACCGTTAATTTTGGTAACAATTGATACTGCTTAAAGCGTACCCAAACGAAATATTTTAACGGGCTGGGGGGGGGGGGGGGCGTCTAGATGTTTATCAGAACGAATAAAGACCTCTGTCTAACGTGTTACGGAAAATCATCACCCTTAGTGAGTAGTGAGTCTCCAATCCCTTCACCGTATTCAACAGTAGTTGTTTGAACTGTACCCTATGGCTATTTACAATCTTTGAGAAATAGGACGGAAGAAACATTATTATACTTCACCTAATTTATTACATGCCTGTTCTATTAAGTACCCATCTACAGCAACACCAAACCATGCGGAAAATGAAAATCCGTTCCGTACACATGTCCGGAACGGAAATCGTTGACGAACTGGAATTTTCTACAAATCGTGCACGGCAATTACAATTTTAATCGCTAGCGGATAACTAAAATTTCTAAATCTGTGTTCCCCTCGCAAATTTGGTTGGCGATAAAATGTGTTCTTTTTGTTGATAGTTCGTTCCCTGGGTTCCAATTTGTTCTATGTGCCTACTGGCACATAGAACACATTGGAACTCAGGGGACGAGTTGTCAAATGAATTGCTGAGTGTCCTTCTAATAGTTGCTTTTATAGACGTGAAGGCGTGTAATAAACACAGAATTACACACGCCTGTGATGGGTTAATCGATATGGCACTTGTGAAATCGCCAAAGGATAAAACTCGAGGCCTGTGGCCTCTCGTTTTATCCTTCCGCGCTGGCACTCGTGTCATATCGACTAACCCATTCACACGCGTGTACCGTTCTGTGTATATTATACACTGCTGATATGTCAATAATTATTTCGTTCTTTCATTGCATCACGGTGTCATCTGCAATGCCAAAGCATGGGCCGTAGGGTAGATGAGTCGCGAAGGTGGAGGGTGGGTACAATTTCTATTGGTCAAGAGCAGAGCAAGGATATAACCGTGGGGGAAACGGGAAAATATGAACACTTGGGGGGGGGGGGGGATTTATGTGTTGCGGATAGAGGCATATACAGAAACAACACAAATAAACTTAATGCAAAGGGGAAAAGAATATAAATCAGTTAAAATGTCTTGGAAGGAATAGCTTTATCAAGGTGTTCGTTGGAACAACTATTTGGGAGAGGATCAGATTACCAAGTATAACTTATGGAAGGCATGTGATCTCATAAAACCAAACTGTAGTGAGGAACTTGGAGATTCTGCAAAATCAAGCAGGTCAGTGGATCAAGTAATGCAGCCGCTCTGAGTGCGGTCAGGGAAGAACCCATTGGGTGCAGGTTAAAGAGAGAGCAGATATGGGGAAATTATGCTTCCCGAATTACCTGGTAAAGTCTCCAAACAAAGGATGGTGTAAAACGATGTTTAACTATGGATGGAACTTTAACATTCAGGCAGGATGGATAAACCGGACGATGGAAGTGATGGATAATCACTCAATAGAGACTGAAGATCTATAGGAGTGACAGAAGCAGGGGAGCATTTTTGTCAAGGTAAGGGTGCTCGAAGATTGCAATAGAAACTGGCGAAGTAGAGTTAGGGCCATGAGTTCTTTAGATGATGTATATAAAAAAGACACGGCAGCTTCTGAAGAGTATCTAGATGGATCGTTTTGGGGGAACATTGTTGTTTAAAGTGAGAGGCAAGTCACTGGAGTTGAAGAGGGTCGGGAAAGGCGAGGAAACAGCATGCAAAATGTGCAACTTAGAAGGAGTAACGGAGACCCTGGAACATTTCATTTTAGTATGTCCAAAATATTTGCCTAGTAGAACAAGACTCTTGAGAACCAATGTTTAAATGAGATAAACCAGGAGGGGCAAGTGGGCGAGGAATGACATGTGGGAAAGGGTCAACATTACAGGTGGAGAGATCGAGAAAGCGCCAATGGGAGAATTGTGAAACAGTTTGTGACTGATTGCTGGGAGATTAGGAAGGAGAGTGGGTGAGGAACGGAGTTGAAAGATGTCTCCTCGTTAAATCACCGCGACAAATCAGTGGAAGGCCAAAGAATAATATTATGCAAAAACAAAATTACTTGGATCAGTTACCAGGATGTTTGCCGACTGAAATTTGTTACTAAGGTTTGAAATTGAAAGGCGTTCTTTGTGATGGAGTAATAAAACAACGAAATGAGATGCTGAAGTGTTTGTCTGAGCAAAACAGCACTCACGTGTTATTTTTAACAGCAAATTACTTATCGATGGGTCACGTTGTGAAATCGGAAGTCACTCTGCCTGATGTGTGCCTGTCTGTGAATGTTAAAATGTGTACTTTTTGTTTCTACTGAAATGGGGACGTTGAATTGATTGCCATATGCAGGCCACTGGGTTTGCACGAGTCATGGAGGTGATTACAAGTGCTTGAATTTTAAAATATAATTTCCATTTCCTTGAAAGTTCTTGAAAATCGAACTTTGTCTTTAAAAATTCTTGAAAAACACGTTTAGTGTAGCTTAGTTTAAACAGTATTTATTTGTGATTCGAAGTATCAGTGGCGTAGCTAGAGGGCGCCCGGGGGGGGGGGTGGAGTGGAGTGGGGTGGGGGGTGTCCCCCTAAACTTTTCGCTGCACCCCTCTCCCCAAGCATTGACCCATTACAACTTTCACACAACATAGAACCCCAAACTGGTCTACAATATAGGGGCCTCACACGCTACATATGCCTCAGATGCGCTCTTAGAACACTAAATTTTGAAAATGTTTCTTGGGGTGGGGAGCTAGTCCTAATTAGGACCCCCAGGTCGTTGCCCCCTCCTTCAACTTCCCTGAAGAGAACTAGGGGAGCCCCCCCCCCCCCCCCCAGAAACCCCACAGAATATGCTTCACCTCTCCCGCCCACGCTCCAGCCTCGTATGCTTATTCCTAAGAAATTCACGGTCATTTAACTATACTGTACCCTTGTTAATAACATCATTTTCTTTCGTCTGATACCCACATTCGCTTGTTTTCTATGTGGCTAACGTGTTTCTTTTACATTTCTGGCTTAAATTCACTGTAGCCTTTCGCGTGAAGACTAACTTCACTGAAGGCATTTGCAACGGCGATACACGTTCTCATTGAGAACCAGCCTTTTCAGGTAACAACACCTCGATGTTATGCTGCATTCGCTTCAAGCGTACCCTGGGATGTCCACTCCTAACGGCCAAGACTCGGAAACCTTCACTATTGTCACATTTGCAAACAGTTGTCTACACTGTTGTGGATAGACTATTGTACATAATTCGTATGTTTCTAGTTGTACATGAGATGAAGTGACATCATCAGTTACATCAAGTTTTGTGTTCCACTCGTTTTGTTCAACTGTTCCAGTGCGTAAAAACCGTCAATGGTAGAAGATTACAGTCTTTGACGGAGAGGGTTGTTTTGGAAGACTGTTCGTCAACTAGTGTTCGACCGGTCGTTGTAGAAACCAGTTACAACGACAGCAGCAAGATCCATAGTAGCTCTATCGTTAGGTCACTTTAGTCACAGCCTATAGTATTGTCAAAGTATTGCAAAAGTCAGGTAAGAACCCATTTATAACGGCCTTCTCTGTGCACTTTATCTAGATTTTGACTGTACCTGTATGGAATGAAATTACCGGATGAGTCGTCCGAGTCACTCGTACCAGACTGACTTCTCCAACAGATGATTAACTTATTTAATCTATGACCAAAAGAAATAACCGCACAGCCAGGGTTGATAGAAAAGTCGGCTAATAACTCATCTTTTCTGCACAATCACTATCCAGAATAAGGCTATAGCCTAACTGAGAAATGCAATACTCAGATAAGTCACAGAGCCTGTTCATATGACAAC
Source organism: Pictodentalium vernedei (assembly GCA_031216915.1). Lineage (NCBI taxonomy): Eukaryota > Metazoa > Mollusca > Scaphopoda > Dentaliida > Dentaliidae > Pictodentalium > Pictodentalium vernedei. The sequence continues at coordinate 271,665,772 of CM062293.1, forward strand.
TCTTCTGGTATTTGTACATCGGTGCAAAAACAACATTCTTAGTTACACCACTTCATTCAAACCTTTAATTGTTCCATCCCTTTTGCATCTGTATAGTTTATCCTTTGCGCACTGATTGCCATACCACAAATCAGTCACAGTAGAGTCTTCAATGCTTATTAACTCGGGTGTTTGATTCCTGTTCCCCGCACTCCACCCTCGTTATGTTCTATCTCGGTACCAGTAGTGTGGGACCTGGTTAAATACATTTTTGTCAAGATTAATGTGAATCACGTGTCTTTTCAGATTTGACGTGTCAAAAGGTATCGATAAATATATATATATACGAATTCTTACTGTTAAAAAGAAAACTGAAAGAAAATTACTTACCGGTACTTTATCACTACTTACCATTTATTACACAACAGGTTTTGGGAGACCATTCTTGAAAAATGGTACTTGAACCCATTGAATGAGGTGGTATCCAAAATGCCACTTCAATAGCGGCAATTTGAAGCGGCCATGTTCATTATTTCGAGGAAGATCACTTCATATTTGCAACGTGCAGTCTTGGGGCTGCACGTTTAAAACATTGATTGGTCTACCTCACACATTCATTTAGCAACCATTCTACTTTATAAAATTATGACATATCATATCCGGTGAGGGGTGGGGGTGGGGATGGTGAAGAATCGGTGATATTTTTTATGACATCTCTCTCTCTCTCTCTCTCTCTCTCTCTCTCTCTCTCTCTCTCTCTCTCTCTCTCTCTCTCTCTCTATCCTGTTCGAGATGGATGTCAAAATTTTGGAAACTTATAAAATAACCAGACGCAGACACTTGACTAATAAGCTACCAAGTTTGAATACACAAATCTCTATTTGTACAGAACTTTTTTCCGAAAAAGTAATCTTTCTTACGTGACAAGTGTTGATATTTTTTGGAATCGCTGACCTTATTGTTGAACAAACAATATCCTGATCAGCATGTTTTGTTTGTCTTGTTTTCCAAGACCAAGTGAACTGGTGTCTGCAGGACTGCAAACGTGTAAAGACACGTTCTCCATTGCTTCGCGTTTGTTTGCTGTTTTCAAGAGAATTGTATTTAACTCTCATCACACGAAGACTTGTAAAGAATCATGTTTTATTACCATCATGATTCATTAATGGACAGCTGAAATGTTAATATTTATAAATGGCTGCAATTATGAACATTCATAATCTTGTCTTGCTATATCTTGTAACGGAAATTCAATCAAATTACTTCGTCATATCGTTTGATCGGCCAGTAGGAAATTCTGTGTGCTGCGTTGAAAGCGTTCATTTTTTTCACTTGACCATTTGAGGTTTCGGCAGTATATAAAGTTCGGCACACGGTCATTCTGCTTCTGTGATCCAAAATAACCGCCTATTACTCATCATGAGGCAAAACAGTGCATTTGTCTTTATCGTGTGTGTTCTCTTTTTCTGTTTCGTGAGTACAGGTGGTGAGGACAATTTCGGAGCAGATCCCGGATGTAATGATCCCTGGGCAACAGAATGGACCAGGGATCCAAACGACTGCACGCAAGTGCATTTCTGTATTCAAGGAAAAAAGTTTTGGTCTATTCTGTGCAATGACACTCGTGTGTGGTCCAATGTAGGCCACGCATGTGTTTTACCTATGTCTCAGTGGGACGATTGTAATCAGGTGCCAACGACACCTGTGATAAGTAAGTACAGAAACGATCGGCACAGAATAAATCTGCCGGGTGTGTCTTTATTATCGATCTCGAAGAGCAGACGACACTAAAGTCTTGACCAAAAAAAAAAAAAAATGGAATAATTAAACATTTTCATTTTTTTCCTTAAAAACATAGCTTATGACACCTCATTGGAACGAGGTTGTTCCATTAAGGGGTCATAAGTCATGTTTTTGAGATAAAAAATAAAATTTACATGGTATTTTTTGTGAATGGCGTTGGGCGATTTTTATTCGTTGCGTTAAGTAAAGACTTGAGGCATCAATTTTTATTAAATCATTGGGAGGTACATCCGATGCTCGTTGCTTCTCCGTTTAAAAAATTAATTTGTTGACATAAATGGCTGACATGAAAACCATAAAGGAATCAGACATATTGAAGATGAATCCTCTTCGCCAGCTTTACAAAGGCTTGTTATTTATTGGTTGATCTAGATCCTGTCTTAGAAACCAGCCAATCTAGATTGTGTGTGTTTTTATTTGCCAGAAAATAAAGATTCTTCTGTATTATTTTGGTAAAATTGATTCTGTCGTTTGTAACTTGTGCTAGGCTAAAACTAAAAACTAAGAGCAGCTAACGATGAATATTTGTCTTTTGGGGGCGTTTGCTAATAATGAGATACTGGCATGATGATGATATTCCGTTGAGGTAAATACATAGCGGTAGTTTTACGTATGGCACGGGACAAGGTTGTGTAAGATATCACATGGTGTGTCTACATCGGTTATCATGCAACGTTGGTACGGTGGTGGTGTGTCCTTAGGCGTACTGCACATCGATGGTGAACTTGTCTTTAGTCAATGCTAACCCTGCTTGTGTGGTGTTAGTACTTTACGGAGCCTAACAGTTGCTCGGTGGTTCTCTACGGGTACTCCGGCTTCCTCCACCCGTAAATCTGCCTGACACGAGGTGACCCTCATTGTGAAATAGCCCTAATAGTTTGCAACAGTTGTTTGCATTATAGTTCACACTTTTGTTGATGGTTTAAGGTGTACGAAGAACGCAGTAGTTTTTTCTAGCATTTGTCACAACGCTTGTCACATTCTGAAATCAGTTGGGTTAAAAATTAACCCAAATCATCTGGTTTGAGTGAATACGAACCCAATGGGGTTCATATTCACTCAACCCAGATGATTTAGGTTAATTTTTAACCCAACTGATTTTTTGAGTGCATATTCGTTTGCTACCTTTGCACTAAAAGTGGCAGACCATTGTATCGTATTTTTTAACTCTCTCCTTAACCTGACTAAACGGTACGACGATAATAGTAAAATGAATTTCAAAATAACTAAAAAAATGTTCATTTCTCCTTTAAACCATACCTTATGACCCATAATTGGAACGATTTCCTTCCGACGAGGCATAATAAGCTATGTTTTGGAGGCAGAAAGTGGGGAAAAAATCTGAATAGCCATTTTTATTAGCGTTGAACGGATATTACCGTTACGTTAGGTAAAGGGTTATTCGAACAACTATCCAATTCAGTTTGATCAAGGGGGGGGGGGGGGTGCGTAGATTATGGGGATGAAGATGATATACCCCTACTACATATGGGTTGGTGGTAGTCTACAAAATCACAATTTATGTTTGATGTGTCCTTAATAAAAAATATTCAAGACCATTCAAAGCAAGTCTGTGAATGTATTAATTTATGAAAGTCTTCATCCCATATACAGAGTATATACGCTACTGACACACATGTTGTTTCTGGTATCTCTTTGGCGTAGTGAGTCTGTCTGTATGTCTGTACGTGCGACACAAATAACTTTATCAGTACAGTACGTGGAGAGTATAGATTATCACAAAATGCCAGGGGCTAATTCTCCCTCTCCCAGGAAAATTTCTGAGCGGCCAGCCCATTTTCCATCAACTGTCCGCCAACCATCGACCTTGGACTGGCCAACTCTAAAAGTTGTTCCATCGTTCCCCGGCCCAATAATGAAAATGGGATTCCCTTCAAACCAGAGGTGGCAAATCGCTCCGTCAAGTTCTCTCTAGCATCAAAGTAATCACTCACATTTACGGACGAAACATCAGCTTCGAGGCTATCTAAAGATTTTTTATTCTCCCGGCCATTCCCCCACTGCTAAATACCCATTGCGTGGGGTTTCCACATAGATAATAACCTAATTGTGTGACAAGCATAAGAAGTACAAACAAACTTTCTGCCAACAGACTTCCGGTTGAACCTGGGAGTCTATTGACTGAAAATATGCTAAGATGGAACATTGCTTGTCCTTCTTATGCTTTTTTTTTACAGAATTTGAGACTTGTTGTCTCAATGGAAACTCCACGGAGTCTATCCGAGTATAAGCACACCTCAGACTTCACCAGCCGCGTCCCTTTGGTTCCGCTCCACAGTTTCCAGGCATTTCCGAAAATGACATGCCATACACTCTCTTCAAATGCAAATATTCTGTAACTTAGTTATCTAACCCATAACATGTATTGCATTTCCCAAATCCACAAAAAAACATATATCACTATCTGACTAAGTAGAAATAAGCAATCTGAATGTGGGTGGAATAATTTATTGTCAAAGGCAAGACTTCAACCTGAAAAAATTGCATGAAAAAATGCCGAAACCAGTCATTTTCAGCCACCCAGCAGCCTCAAAAGCAGAATTTTTCCACCAACACCACCTACATACCCCTGGGGCAGAGCATCCCCTGTTTCTAAAATGCAAAAAAAATTTTTTATATGTTTCCGTTTCATTTTTAAGTTACCTGTCTGTTAACTGGTAAAGTGCTGAGTTTTTTCTGACAACAAATCAAAGCTCATCATATACTGCTCTATTACATTTAATTGGATAGTGCCATATAGGCACTATCCAATTAAATGTCAGAGCATGGTATTGTATAAAAAATCTGATTCATATCAGGGACAATGAAGGCTTCCTCAGGCAGAATGTAGCTACACAGTTATTGCCTGTCAATTTTAGTAAAGCCCAAAATAGGGCTTCCGGCACTCTACCAGTTAAGAAACCCGTGTAAAAATTACATTTTAAAAAATATCTAATTTTTCGAAGCCACTGTTTCCCATAATTCATCTGGTAATTTACCCCTATGTATCAGACTCCAACTTTGGGACCAAAACTTCAAATTCTCTAATCCAACAAAAAGCCTAATGTAATCATATATCTCATACTAAAAATATATCTCTATTTTGCATGGCCTTAGTTTCAACATATGCCCTATGTTTAGAATTTCATGTGCAATAGTGCGAAACTGTAGAGCGGAACCTTTTTGTCTTGACAAACGCATGTCGATGTTCATAATCGTCGACAATGGTCCCCTGAATGGAAACAGTTCGTACAAGTGAAGGGTCATAAGCTATGATAGAGGCACGGTGACGTTGCGGCAACCGGTTCTCGTCAGATCTCCGAAGTTAAGCAATATCGAGCCCGGGTAGTCCTTGGATGGCTGACCATCTGAGCGATCGATTCGGACTCCCGCGATTGTCCACATGGGGGCACGATGACGCCGTGTACTAAGGCGTACTGCACGTCAATGGTGCGCATGTCTTCAACCAATCTAACCCTGCCTGTGCTGCAGTGCTGAGTTACGATGTTGGGGAATTGGTAGATGCTCGTCGTTGCTCGGTGGTTATCTCCGGGTACTCCGGTTTCCTCCGTCCGTAAAACTGTCACCGACACGATATGACCTTGGCTGTTAATGTGTCGTTAAACCCAAATAATTAAATAATTAAGCTATGATTTTTAAAAAAAATTAAACGTTCTTACAGTTATAAATTCATATACTGAAACATTGACGCCATTTAAGTTTGAGAGTTGTATCTGTGCTCCTTACATTTTTTTATGAAGTCTTGTCTTTAGATTTCATCTTAATATCTTGTCGAGGGAGATATCACGCGGTAGATATTTATTTCGGTTGTGTTGAATTAATTTTTCCTATCATACCAGAAATTTTTTCGAAGCCATTTTACTTTTGTCTCCGATTCTGACTGATTCTCGGTCTTTTTGGATTAAGGTCAATTTTTTTTCTCAGAACTGTTTTTAACCCTTTACCCAACGTAATGGCCCAAACCGATCAGCGCTATTCACAGAAATCGGATTCAGTATTCATTATTTATTCATTTTTTGTCTCAGAAACATAGCTTATGACCCGCTCACTGGAACGATCTCGTAAGCTATGCTTTTGATGGGAAAATGGAAAAATTATTAGTTACTCATGTGTCGTCTGCCTTTCGTATAGATAAAGGGTTAACATGATGGATTCATTTTTTTTCTCGAAATTGGATTTGTTTTATTTGTTTTTTCTCTACATTTTCCATCGGCAGTTGCTGTATAACACCATCTGAAGAGCTGTAAATTTCTGTCTTCTCAATAAATCGCCTTCTGGCATGTAAAATTACGGTAGCACAGTCAAGTGTGGAAAAATAAGAATGAAACTCATTTTGATAGCATACTCCTTTCGTGGGATATAGCACCATTCAACGAGCTTTGACTTTCATAAATACTGTATATCTGTTTCGTTCTGAAGTGAAATTACAAGCATTTATAATATGCTTCCCTATAATAAAATATATTTTTCTACATCTATTGTCACGATAGGTATAAGAGAATAAGTGAAGCCCATAAAGCAATAAATTTAGATCGATATCACCACATGTACGTTGTCGGCGTTTGAATGTTTTATTTATTTATTTATTTATTTATTTATTTATTTATTTATTTATTTATTTATTTATTAAACATCCACTGACCTTTTAAACCCTTGTATTTAACGGAATCACCGCTATGACATAAATGTTTCTGTATTTAACTGGTGATGTAGGCCTATAAGCCGGAACTTTTTCCCCGCACCGTTTAGACTAGTTCCTTTCCCGTCGAGTCATTAGTTACGCTTCGAAAACGGTTTCCAAATTTCGTTATACAATTATCGATCGTCTGTCGCGTAAAATGTTTCTCCTAGCTGTTTTCCAAACCCACCCAAATTTGTACTTATATTTTTAATATCAGTAATAGCTACCAAATGGTTAAGTGCGAATGGGCACCAGCCGAAGAGAAACAGCGATACGAAATTCAACAAACACGCCCAATAGAAGAGTTAAGAAATGTAATTTAGAATGGTTCCCTGAAGGTTGTTTTGATTTTTATAGCGATCCATTTGATCAGTACCACTTCAAACAAAAATAACTTACTCTTCACCTTTGGGTTTAAACATCGCAATTAAAATTAGTTCATTTAAATGAATTTTAATGCATGGGAATCAGAGGGGGGGGGGGGGGGGGGCAGGCAAAAAATTACGGATACAAGGTGGAAATTTTTGCATTTTCAATTTTTGGGACCCACCACCCACGGAATGCAAATTTTTGCCCGTCATGTCTTGGACACCCACCCCTCCCGCACAGTTTTTCCTCAAAGACAATTGGGGACCCACCCCCAATTTATAAAATCTGTTTAACGAAGTATTCAAATTACCTAAATCAAAAAAAAAAAATAAAATAAATAAATACTTTTCCCAAACATGAAAGGTGCCGCAAACCAACTTGTCCGATATCCCAACCCTGCTCTAGGGCATCCGAGGCATCCCTCAAAACAATCTCTCTGCAGCATCAGACCCCCAGGTAACCACTGGAACCTGCCTCCACCAACTGAATTTCAGATATACACCCATTCATGTTCCAAGCAACACAACCCTTACCCCGATGTACAACATGTCTATGCTGTTCAGACACCAGTCGAATCCCACCACCAAGAAGCCCTGCCCAAAATATATTGTTCCCAACTGGATATCTTCAACTGTCCACAAGAAATAGTTGTTTTTCATTTCATTACTTTTCGGTTAAATGTTTAGTTTGTACAGCTGATCTGAGAGAGACCTAATACTGAAGTTCTTTGACGCATGCCAGGGTGGCTTGTTTGAGATGAATTGCCTCTTATTCATTTTTTATGTTAGTGTCAATAGAATCATATTTACCTTGAAATTATACACGTTTTACACAATCAAGATTTTTATTCTATCAATCTTTCCAATTATTCCATATATAGAAGCACACTAGACCAATGGCATGTGGCACCCTGAGGCTTACAGAGGAATCAAATAATAGGAGCTACAAAGCACTAATAAGAGGCAGAGTGAAAATCATGACCAAATAGCTGGGAATCACTTTTTTATTTTGCAAATTTTTGCCAGACCCAGAACAGGACCCACCCCCTAATGAAGTGTAAAACATGGGGAAAAAATTCTAACATGGAGCCCCCAACACATTATCAATGCCCTATTCTGTTCTAAGTTATGAATCTGAGCACTTGAATTCACTTTGGTTGTAATTACTTGTCTATAAAATGATATTGGGCAAAAAATTGCATGACACCGGCAAAAACTGCACTTTGGGGCTCGGACCCATCCACCGACCCAGACCTTGTATCCTGGCATTTTTTTTGCCCCCCCCCCCCCCCCCCCCTGTGGGGATGTGTAATAAACACAGAACGCGATATGTGGTTGAATAGGTGGGTGTTTTACATAACTCGTTGGAATTGTCTAATCATATTTCACTCGAAAACACCCATCGAATCAAACACACATCGCATGCTGTCTATTTATTTATTGGTGTTTTAGATCGCATATTCTGCACAATGGCTAATTCTGACCGGCTTGGGTGTTTTAATTGCAATTAAAGCATTTTTGAATTGCGATTATAACATACCAATGCATCATATAAGAATAATACCCACTGTTGTGAGTAGGTACCAGAATTATCTCACGGGTAACTGCAAGAAAATATAAGTTTTTATGAGAGGCATTCAATCCACCATGTAAACTTGAATTTCCTTTCCGTCACGGATAGGATCAAGCTCTCAGGGCACCAGTCTACTTCAGTAAGGAATCCGACGCCCTTACGAGCTGTTTGCGTACGCACGTTTCGGGGCTTTCACACGCAGACCACCGTTGATTTAATGTGATGTCCCTTTATTCAAAAAGATATACAAATATTCTTTCGTGTTCTTATAGATATTCCAATCAATAAATATTTACTTTGCAGTGAACACATCAAAATATTAACATAATAACGCGGCGGAATCATAAAACTGCAGGCGCGGTTTGTCTTCATTCATAAGTTTTCAGTTTACAAACATATCATTATTTCTGAGATAAGGACAAAATAGAAAATATTTTTACTGACATAGAATTGTTGGTATCTCGATTAGAAAATAATGTAATTGTTATACTCGGTGGTGATTTCAATGCAAGAAATGGACAATTAGTTGATTTTGTAGCAAATGACGGTGACGATCATTCTCCGTTACCACAAATATATAAATTTGACAATGTCACGCCCCGTGCTAGTCTGGATGGTCACGTGAATTCGTTTGGAGGCCATTGATTTCTATCTGCAAAACAACGTCACTGTGTATAATTAACTGTAGAACAACAAGGGATAGTTTGGGGAATTTTACTGGTCATCAGTATAATGGTAATAGCGTTGTTGACTATATTATCATATCAAACGAATATTTATCAGATATTACATATTTCTGTGTAAAATCCTTAAATGAGTTCCCAGACCATTGCCAATTAGCACTACACTTAGTGTGCGTATCACCGGAAGTCACTATTAACAAAACAAAATGTAAATATCACAAACCGCTATATACACTAAAATGGACAGCCGAAAGATTTGTTAAAGCGACGACTGGAATTAAAAGCAATGATATTCAGAATAAAATAAAACAATTCAACATGGAGTCGTTTCAGAATGACGATAAGGGAAGTGAGTGCGCAGTAGGCAAACTAACATCTATTATAACGGCAGTAAACTTACATGGCATCAAAACAAGTGAAAAATAATAACAAAATAACGAGAAGAAAACGGCAGTGGTTTGATGATAAATGTAAAGTACTAAAGAAAAAAATTGATAAGATAGCAACCGAAATACGCAACTTCCCATTTGATAGGTTTCTTGCTGTTAAGTTTTTTTAAAACCAAGAAGGAATATAAAAGAGAATTAAAATTTAAACGAAAAAGATTTTATGAGGATTTTGAATCAAAAATAAACTCTTTAGAAACATCAGACCTGCGTGAGTATTTGAACATGATTAAAAACACGAGAGCCTGTAAAATGTCGGATTACGATGACCTCGATCCTGACACATCGGTGGATTTTTTCAATAATTGATACTGCAATGACGGTCACAAAAACGAGGCACGTATATTGGCAAATGACAAGACATCAACAATAAAATATAGTATCAAGGATAGTGACATTACACCAGACGAAGGTATTTATGCATTAAAAGAGATGAAAAATAATAAGTCTCCAGGCAAAGATAGAATAAGAAACGAACTTCCTAAGGCAGTTGGACCGTTTATAGTCGAGGAAGTAACACGAACTTTTAATATGGTATATAAATCCTAACATTATCCTAAGGTATAGAGTGAATCGGTCCTTTAGTCCATCCATAAAAAAGGGGAACGTCATGATCCAAATAAGTACAGGGCTATTGCACTGAGCAGCTCCTTTGGAAAACTATTCAATAAAATACTCAATAAAAGACTTATATATTTCTTAGAAGAAAATTAGATAATAAGTGATAATCAATTTGGGTTTTCAAAATATTGCAGTACTATTGATAGTGTTTTAATCATGAAAACATTGGTTAACAGATACAGGCACCAGAATAAACAGCATCTGCCTCATGTGGGCGTTATTGTCATTAAACTATCTATCTATCTAACAGTTTGTTATGTCATTAAAGATTTCGGTCAAATCAATTCTCGATTGAGAAAGAGTTCTGGCGTTAATTCAGAGAAAAGGGATGTTTATGGTACTTTTCGATTCAATCGTCAGGAATATTACGGTTCGCTTTTCCGACAAGCTGAAATATTCCTGACAATTGAACCTAAGCTCCCAGGCCACCTGTATAATTTTGTTCGGAATTCGACGCTGTTATGACCTGGAACCAGTCCAGTCCTTAAAAAGAAAATCTGTTAAGATTAAATCGTCTGTAATATTTCAGTTTGTCGGAAAAGCGAACCTACGGTTCACTTTTCTGACCAACTTAAATATTCCAGACGAGTGAATCAAAAGAAAATATGATAAAGCTAAAAAAAAGTGTTTTGATTCTCAGGCAATCCCTCATTGAATTTGAACCACCTCATTGGACATTTTTATTGCCTTTCAGTGTCTTCCAATATTAGTACAAACACAGGAAGACCCAAGTTTTTTTTTTACATTTTTTGATTGATGCTTATTTATTTAGTTGCGTCTCCAATATGTTTGCCTTGTTACAATTTATATAGGTACTCTCCCATAAATTGTAACGAGGCAAATTCCCACATATTAAATACTTTTACTTCAAAAATGATATGGAGGACATCGAAAGAATATGAAGTTTTCGAATTGCAGTACCTACAGTTTGTTTTCGGAGGAACGTTTTATTTTTCAAATTAAAAATGAATTTATTTGTATAAATATGCACTTTCTATACTTCTGTGTGTAAAAAGACAATCGAAATCCTCTCCATGTTTACTCACTTTTTGCAAAAGAAAATAAAAATTATAAATAAAACCCTCCCTTCCTCCCTCACTGATTTGAAAAAAAAGTGCCTGAGAATTAATTTATTTATTTTGTGTGGCCTAAACATTCATTATTTTTAATCAACTCAAGAAATGTTTCTCAATCGAGATTTAATTGCATCGAATCTTTAATGACTTTATCATTATAAATAAAGACTCACCACAGCTGTAGTTTTATGATTACTCTGCTTTGTTCTACAAATTGTTTTAATATCTCGTTGTTTGCAAGGTGAATTAAATAATTATTGATTGGAATATATATAACTAAAACACGATAGAATATATGCATACCGTTGTAAGTAAAAAGGACATGACATTACATCAACTGTACAATCTGCGCCCAAACTCCACGAAAATTGAGTAAACAAACAGCCCATCATCACTTAGAATTCCAAACAGAATTGGACTGGTTGCCTGAAAACTTGGATTGGATCTAAAACATAAGCGATAAACTATTTAATCCTTTGAATCGAGAGGCCGAGTTTCCGGCCCAGGAACATGATACATCATACTTTCATTAAATAGGGTGGCTGCTAAGTTAAAGTGTTTGGTAGATCAATCAATATTTTCAATGTGCATCCCCATGGCAGCACGCTGAATATATTAACTGGTCTACCCCAGATAATAAATATGGACTCTTCCAATTGTTTCCATTGAACTGACATGCAAGATACCACCGACGTTCAAGGGTTCAGAGCTAGAATGATTCCAGGCCAAAAGAGCATCGAATTCCTAAGAGAATTTGACTGGTGTCTTGAGAGTTTGATATGAGATATTTCTGGTACAACACACTCAAGAACAGTAGGTATCCTCTATCTATATTGGTGCTGTATGAATATTGTCGGCACTCCGAAGCCATATATCTTTTATCAGAAGGTAAATGAGGTATTTGAATTTCACAACGAGCATTGTAACTTCAATAATGAGTGTTATAATCGATATCACTCATCTTGAACCCATTTTTTGATAATTACTTTTAGATTTCCAAGTTATTTAGAACATTTATTAATATATTTCTACCAAATCTTGGAGTATAACCCTTTAACTCAACAAAACAGTGCATCGATCCAGCGCAATACACATTATTGAACACTGAAATTTATTAATTTATTGAGTTCTTTGCTTGTTTGTTTACTTATTTATTTGTTAAAAACATAGTCTGTCATTCACTTGAGTTCCTCCAAGAGGCCAGAAGAAAAATTCTGGATGGAAAGATTGAAATTTTAAGATTGTTTCTTAATATATCGAAACTGCGTCGTGAACAATGTGGGAAGTGGTTAAAACTATTCGCAGAGCATAATTAGGGAAAACGTCACTGCCTTCAATCTGCATGGAATTTTTATCCAACGAATTGGAATGTTTTACTTTTCTGCATGCTTTAACCAAATTGTGAGAACCCTTTCATTGTATGAGGATTAAAATATTTGATTTCGTTTTGGGCTTTTATTTTGAGATCAGCCCTATTTTTTTTCCACAAAGCTTGTGCGTATAACCTACACCCGGCCGATTATAAGACTTTTAACCTCCTGCACACTGATGTCAAAATATCTAAATTTCAGGCAGAAAAAAATTCCCATAATGCAACTAGACATTTAACGAATACAATCTCGTTTGACAGAGCTCATTGAGCTCTGTCAAACGAGATTGAATTGGTTAAATTTCTATATGCATTATGGGGAAAAACAGCTTCCTGAAATTTTGGTATTTGACATCAGAGTGAAGGGGGTTAAGTCGTTATATTTAAACCGCGAAATGTATTTCGTTTTCTGCCTCGTTTCACATTCGAAATTAATTGGAACTATCTAGCTGAGCGTGTTGCAATGGGTCTGGGGATGTAACATGAAGGAGAATATGAATACTTAGGAGTGAGCTTATGTGTTAGATGAAGAGGCATATACATAAACAACACATATAACTTAATACAAAGGGGTAAAGAATATTCGGGGACAGAACCAGGAAAATAACTTTTAACAGGGGAAGGGTGTTCGAAGATTGCAATAGAAACTGGCGAGCTGGAGTTAGGACCACCAGCTCTTTAGACGGGTTATATAAAAAGATGCGTCAGCTTTTGAGGAGTGCCCAGATGAATCGTTCAGAGGTGTGGTTATTGTTGTTCAAAGTGAGATCCAAGACGCTGGTGCTGAATGGGGAGAATCGGGAATGGTGAGGAAAGGGCGTGCCAAATGTGAAACTTAGGAGTAACGGAGACGCTGGAACATTTCATTTAAAAATGCGCACAAATATTTGCCTATTAGAACAGAACTTTGAGAAAGGAATAGAAAATGGGATGAAAACATGAGGGACAGGTGGATGAGGAATGCCATGAGGGAAAGGGTCAATATTAGAGTTAGGGAGGTCGAGGAAGCGCTAGTGTGGGAATTATTAAACAGTTTACAGTTTGTGACTGAATGCTGGGCGATTAGGAGGGAGAGTGGAATAGGTATACCTCGACAGGGGACGGGGTTGTTATAGGCTTCCTCGTTAGAGGACCGCGACAAATCAGCACAAGGCTTAAGAATTATTATAATTTTATAAGCTATATTTCTGGGGCGGGATATAAAAAAAATAATTATAGCAGATTGCATCATTTGCTTCTACAAACTGCGCCTCGGTGATAATCAGTGAGGACATCTGTTATCAAACCATAGACGTACAGGAAGCCGTTGGTGCGCGTGGTTTAACACAGTTTCGCTCTCTCGGTGTGGATTCGTGTCCACGCTATGCATTTTGCAATATAATAAGCGTTCTTTCTTGGTTCTGTAGCACTCGGGAAGTTTGAAAAAGAGGTAGTCTCGCTGATTTCCAGCGAAGTGCAGAATGTAGAATTAAGTGCTGTAGAATTCTGTAATTAATAGAGCCTACTTATGATTTGTTCAGTTGTTAAGGGTTTTTTTTGCAAGACAAAGTGTCGTTTATTATTCGTGTTGGTAAAGGCCTAAAGGGCTGAATAGTTAGATATGTACTAATAGTGCTTTATATTCGGTCACGGTAAGCCATTGTGCAAAAATAGGTGACCCCAAACATCAATAAATAAGTGCTTTCCACTGTTCTCTCCATCGTTACTTTGCGTTGTGGTTTTTATCCTAAAACGTAAGACTCTTGAAAATGTGTTAGAGCCTCTTACATCTATCAAACTTGTTTTTAAATGCAATTTTTCATGCCTCCTTTTAATTCATTTGAACCAAAAACGGATGCAAAACTTAATTTTGGAGTGTCACGTCTTTACGGACGTACCGAACCAAAAATTAAATTGCAGCCTTGTCGTTAAACTTTGGCCCACGTTCTGTCATCACAGGAGACTTTTCGGATAGATGGCTCCAGACCCCATCATTTTTTTGTATTTGTTCGCCAATTTTCATGAACTATGCTAATACTAAAGAAAACTGAACAGTTGGTCAGCGGTTTTTTTTATATTTAGGGCCCCAGTGTTAAAATAAATTGGTAAAGGAGTAAATGAATTAAAGAAGACTTATATTTGAGTTCCTCTGAATGGAAGACGCTGCACATGTGTAACATATTTCCTATCAGCGAAATCATATTGCTAGGGCATGTCTTTATTTACAAAAGAGACCATATCAGACCCCATAGGAAAAGATGATGCAACCATGCTTCTCTTCTTTCCCATCAGCTTTGGTTACCTGCATTCTGGCAGGTCACTTACCCCAAACAAGTAAATCTTTTTCTACTTTTCTAGGATAAGTGGTATCGAAATTATTTGTGTAGTGTGCAGCCAAGGTATTGAATTATTTGAATAGTTCAGCGATCTGAACGTAGCGGCTATCCCACTGCGTTCAGATTCCGCCTATTGAAATTGTGAGCAATTTTCCCGTTCAGATCGGCGGTAACTTTGGCAGCGAAAATATTTATTGATCGCATGCCTCTCTTACTGGCATCGATAGAGGAATTACTTTACTTATCCACATTACGACGGGGGCGCGGTGGCTCAGTTGGTAGAGATGCAGGTTGCAAGCCGAGAGGTCATCGGTTCGAATCCCACCTGCTGTAACCGCGTTGTGTTCTTGGGCAAGACACTTCACCCCCATTGCCCACGTGGGGGCACGGTGACGTTGTGTACTAAGGCGTACTGCACGTCGATGGTGCTCCTGTCTTCAACCAATGCTAACCCTGCTTATGTGGAGTTAGTTTGTCATCTTCGGGTACTCTGGCTTCCTCCACCCGTAAAACTGCCGTGGTCATGATTATTAGTTGTGCAGAAATATGTGACCTTAAACACCACTAAATGAATAAATAAATAAATAAATAAATAAATAAATCCACATTACAACAGTCTCTTTTTGACTGAATCAGATTTTGTTTATTGTGTATCGTGAGGTGAACGGTATGACTGTTGTCTGTTGTATTCAAAACTCGCCATTACTGTTTACAATTGGAATCATCTGATGAGAAAACACTCGAATGTGCATAGACAAAATTTAATACCCCGGTGCAATTCGTTTCTGTGCAAGAGTGCAGTCGAAAAGCGTCTGAGAAATCGATATGCATGGCCAGGGGCCTCATTCAAAAAACATGTTTGAAAATATATCTACTTTTAGATGGCAATCAGATACAGGGGCATACAATTGACATATAGTTCCAATGTTCCCGTCGATTCTGAATGGGGAAATTGCTGATAATTTGAACAGGCGGAATACGTAGTGGGGGTAGTCGCTACGTTCAGATCGCTGAACTGCATATTTGAGTGCATTTTTTTTTAGCTTGCAGCCAGTTTCTTCTTCCACTTTCAGCAAACCATTGGTGTTTTTTTTTCTGTTGTTGTTCCTGTTTATGTCGATTTTATACATTTTATAACGTTTGAATATTATATCAAAGTGCGAAACATTTTTTTTTTTCTCTTACAGACGATCCAAGATGCGTTGATCCAGAAGGAATTAACTCAAATCCGGACAATTGTGCTCAGTTTTTAGCCTGCACAAATAAGACTGTTATGGCCACCATGGATTGTCCCGAAAACACACTATTTGATCCACTCAATAAAACCTGCCAGTTAGCATTTCTAGCGGCTGACTTGTGTGAAAGTCGTGTGATACCTGAGCACGTTGTTGTCAGTAAGTGTAGATTGATATGTTATCACATGTTTAACCCTTTAACTTTGTGGGTTTTTTTGCAGTCAGGGCAATGACATAGGTTGGAAGAGTCCACGTTATTAAGTTGGGGTGAACAAGGCAACCACTGACATGGGTTGGAAGAGTCCATGTTCATCAGTTGGAGTGGACAATGGCACCGAAAGCAGGGGATGTCGGGGGCTGCCCCTTGCTCTGAGGCGGAGGTGGCAGGGGGATAGCCCGTGAGCTTTTTCGTCAGAAGTGCACACGTGGAAAAAACTTTACTTTTCGAGAGTTGTAACTGAGAAACTCTCGAGTATTCGTTTCTAACGTATTTTACGTGTTATGGTGTTATGCTAATGGGGAGTGGAAAGTGTATATTAGGCATAATGATGGAGTTTGATCGATAATCACCAAACAAAGAAGTTATGCAATGGGTGGGTGATTTATGAAGCCTGAAAACGTCCCATGACTGGAACATGCTAAAGCATTTCAGATGACACCTTGTTCATTTCAAGCGACGATATATATAATGTCAAACCTATTGAGTGTCACATTCCAACGTTTGATAAGTTATAAACTCTCGGTCTTAAGGCTGCTTGCTGAAAATATTGATTTGCTTACCCCGCGAATTCTCTGAGCAGTCAACTACGTTTATGGAAGTGGGATGCATTACGGTCCTGTTTCGGGATCAAATGGTTAAATTTTTGTCAGGATGTGAGTTTGATGGTATAAGATTATGTAGGAATCATCGGTCATTCGGGTGGAAGTATACATTAGAAGTATAACAAGAAGATGACTGTGAAGAAATCAAGTTTGATCGATTATGTCTGAACTTGTGCCTCTTGATATATACTTGAAGAACTTGTAATAGTTTCTGCTTCTACATTTCTTAAACTTAGAACGCGCAAATATCACGATGAACAGAACTTACATAAAATGGCACGTAGCGTGTTGTTTCAGGATTAATGACGCCACTACGAAGAAAGCATGTTGTCATCTATTGCGATATGAAGTTATGGCTCTTGAAAAATACTTCAAGCCCCTGTAATAGTTGCCGATTCTACATTTCTCATAGTTAGTATACACAACTATTATTATGGGTAGAACGTACATAAAAAAGCGGATAGCGATTTTCATTTCGTTTTTCCAAGATTAATGACCCCGAAACTAAATAAAAAACAGTATCATCCCAACTGCTACATTTATAAATGGGCTTAACAATCCATTTGCACATAAATAGTGTTATGGGTTGATACACGAAGCGAAAAGAAAGCAGATTGATTTTTCCAATGTTACAGTCCTTGTCATTGGCATTTAGGCTTACGTCGTAGCATTGCCAAGTTTGTCCGCTTTCAAGCTAGAAGCAAACATCGGCATACAACAGTACAATGGTTTATAAAGTGCAACATAAAGGCTTTTTACCCAGAGTAGTCGCCTTGGGGCTGTATATTTCTGTATGAAGTGCAAGCCTGCTTTACCGACAGATCCAGTTACAGCACGCAAGGGAGCGTTTGGTACTCGTATTGAACATCTCGTAACTAACGTTTCTCATCAAATCCTTTAACCCTTTACCCAACGCAGACGATATCAAAATTTATTATTTCAAATATAATTTTTTTTAAATTTTTCAAAAAATTTCAACAAAACCATATCATGTGACCCTTCATTGGAACGAGCTCACTGAAGTCGTTCCAATGAGAGGTCACATGATATGGTTTTGTTGAAATATTTTGAAAAAATTAATTTTTTCAACTGCTCAATTTGCATATTACGCAGGCGGATGCGGGTGATTCGTTAGGTAAAGGGTTAAGGTGGCACAGCACGTAAAAGTGCGTTTGGTCATGCGGGATGAGCATCTCGAAACTAACCACTCTCATCAATTCTTTTAAGGTGGTACAGCACGCAAAGGGGCATTTGGTAATCGACCATGTGGGTTGAACATCCAGTAACTAACGTTTCTAATCAAATCTTTTAAGGTGGTACAGAACGCAAAGGGGCGTTTGGTAATCGGCCATGTGGGGTGAATATCTAGTAACTAACGTTTCTAATCAAATCTTTTGAGGTGGTATGCAAAATTATTTACTCAACTGAAAATGATAACCTCTGGTTTTTGTCTCGAAGTAGATCAACTTCAGAGGGTCAATCATTCCACATTTCGTACAGCTATTGTGGTTTGAAATTATAACCGATTCAGCACACTATATTCTCTTTGGCATGATGTAAATCAAAACGTTTGGTGGAAAGTATTAATCCGTTTTCAGACACTTTTTCCCCTGAATATTTAGCAGAAAATTCAATTCTTGCCTTCCAACTAGAGTGTTATTGTCGGGTAACAAGCTATATTCTCGAAGCAAAATTTGTCAAGAAATCTGAATAACAATTTTCAGTCGAGAGAAGGGTGGGTTTGCACAGAGGCGACGAACTGAGCACGCCCCTATACCCGTGCCGCCCCCCCCCCCCCCCCGCACATAGTTTCCTACAGACGCGCTCCACGATTACGAAGTGCGTTTAAAATTTAAGAGTATCCAATGTATCCCTTTGTTCAGGCATTCCTATCATACAATACGCGCTGATGTAACAAATTTACTTGCATTTGACAAATGGATTCCATCTTCAGATGGGTCGGTCTATTTCTTCTACTTGGATCATCTTCTAACCAGAAAACTAGTTTTCGTGGTTGAAGTTGGTTAAAATTGAAAGAAATAAACTGACCCATGATCAGGCCGTGACACATGGTTGACAACTTTTGTCATTGGAAGAGATTTACGGGAAAGTAAGCTTCCCTTAATTTCCTAAAGCTGTCAGTAAATTTAACACTAAATGTATGGGAATTTCATATAAAGAATGAAATTTCGAAATGTTAGCGAATTTGTATTATCGATGTGCGCATCATTTCACAAACTTCAGGCATTTAGGCATGTAGAGTAGTATTAAACTACAGAAGCTGTTTTTTTACAATTTTTTCCAATGAATTTGAACGTTTGACCATTACAATCGATTGAAACCCCCTTTTAACCCTTTACCCAACGTAACTGCCAAAACCGGCCAGCGCTATTCACAAAAATCGACAATTAATTTTCATTATATTTTCATTTTTTTGTCTCAAAAACATAAGTTATGACCCCTCTTTGGAACGAGCGCGTTCCAATGAGGGGTCATAACCTATGTTTTTGAGACAAAAAATGAAAAAAATTAGTTATTCAAGAATTTTGTTTGCAAGTGTCGTCTGCTTTTCATTTTAGGTAGGGCGCGGTGGCGTTGCGGTAACCGGTTCTCGTCAGATAACCGAAGTAAAGCAATGTCGAGCCCGGTTAGTCCTTGGATGGGTGACCGTCTGAGCGATCGATTCCGACTCCCACGTCGTGTCCTTGGGCAAGGCACTTAACCCCGATTGTCCACATTGGGGCACGATGACGCCGTGTATTAAGGCGTACTGCACGTCGATGGTGCGCATGTCTTCAACCAATCTAACCCTGCCTGTGCTGCAGTACATGCGAAGTTACGATGTTGGGGAGCTGGCAGCTGCTCGTCGTTGCTCGGTGGTTCTCTCCGGGTACTCCGGCTTCCTCCACCCGTAAATCTGTCACCGACACGGTATGACCTTGGCTGTTACTAGGCCTGCACAGTATATCGATAAACCGATATATACCGGTATTCAAACCAATATCGATTGAATACCGGTGTAATTACAAAAATATCGGTTTATCGTCATTATTTATTTACCCACAATTTAATTTTCAAAATGTCTTGGGGTTTTTTTAACTGTAGCTCAGAATGAATAATATTATCGCTTTACCCAAGGAATCGTCCGCATGTGCCCGCGTAATATACAAACTCAGCAGTTGAAAAAATAATTTTCAAAAATTTCGGCAAAACTATTTCATGTGACCCCTCATTGAAACTTGCTCAAGGAGCTGATATCATCTGCGTTGTATAAAGGTTTTTCGAATCAAGGCATGCTGATTCGTTCCTTCTGTGATGCCTCAAGTCTCGATTGTGGTACTTATGTTCAGATATCTGAACAGTTTTCGATATACCGGTATACCGCGGTATTTTTTGAATACCGATACCGATATTCTGTTTTGAATATCGTGCAGCCCTAGCTGTTACTGTGTCGTTAAACCCTAATATATAAATAAATAAATAAATTTCATGTTAGGTAAAGGGTTAAAAATAAGAAAAAGGCGTTTTCACCAGCATTTGATATTCGTAACTTTTACTGTTCGTTATATCAAGGATGTGCGCATCATGATATATTCTACAGATACTGTCCTCAGATAAAAGTTTAGGAAGGGAGATTTGCTAATTTTTTTCGTGGGAAGAATAAAAACTTGCAAATTACTGTAAAAACACATTCGTTAAACAAAGAGCCAAAGTGGACATTTGGTGTCGGGAGGTGTGATACTGATAGATATTTATAATGATGGATTATTTGTGAACTAGTTGTTTCTAATTAGCTTGTCATAAAAAAGCCAAGTTTCGTTTTGTTATTTTTTAAAAAGGAAAACAACAGACAGCACCGGGGGGATATAAATCAGGGATGCAGACCCGAAGCTAGGACTTCCAATTTTTTTGGCATGGTGGGGCGAGAGTTAAAGTTTTCCGACAATGTTCTCAGATTGCTGACCATCGGAACATATTTGAAACCTAACGCAGTACAATCCTTGGAAACAATAATAAACGAAACAGGTCCGTGTATTATTGATATTTTAAAGAAATAATTTCGTTTAACGAAAGTAATTCCTTGAGTGTAATAATAATACACAAACGTTTGCCGTGTACGTTAGTACTCGATTCTTATATAACTTGTAACGAACACTTTCATACAAAAGATATATGAAGCACAAAAGTATTTTTGCATAATGAAAATTATGGTTTCGTCAAATGATTAAATTTTGTTTTTCAAATAAACGGTACTCAGAGAAAATGTTGGCGTTCGGACGAGCAACAGTTTTTCCGACAGACAACAAAATTTTCCCACAGACAGAGTCATGGGGTCCCTTCCGTTCGCGCCACACGATTGACATGACATGTATAGCCACAAGTTGTTAGGCCACGTGTCTAATTCTGTTGGGAATTCGAGGCTGTTATGGGCTGTTTGTTTATCAACTTTTTGTTGAAATTAGCGCGCAGATGGCCGTTGATGTAATGTGATGTGCCTTATCTGCAAAGATGTATAAGAATTCCTACCTGCCCCAGTTATGGATATTCCAATCAATAAGTATTTACACAATAAAAACTAAAGTGTTAAAACTGTCCCTTTCAAGGTGTTAAACCCATTCTATCTCTTAGGGTTTGATTTTAACACTCAAAGTGCAATGCTTTAAGCACTTAGACATTACAATCGTCAGACATCTGAAACTTGAATGGATGGCACTTCCCATGTGTCTAGCATTGGTGGTTCTTCCAGAATCGTCCATAATTTGATTTGCGCTTGGTGGGTACATAATTAAAAGGACACAACGCAGATGACGCGGATCAGGCTCGAGAGTTCGAGCCTGATCCGCGTCATCTGCGTTGTTTTCTTTCAAGTGTCGCGACATTACACTTGTCAAGTGGTATTATTGTAACACCTGTCAAGTTCTGGGATATCTACACTTGAACAAAGTGCTAGTTCAGCACTTAGTAAGTGTTAAATACAGCACTTCAAGTGTAGTTTTTAACACTTTAGTTTTTAGCGTGTAGTTCCCTTGAAAACATCAATATATTAACGTAATTTATGGAAACACCCTGTGCAATCATAAAACTACGACTGTGGTGTGTCTTCATTTCTGATTGTAATTCAAAATCTTGATCAATTCAAGTCTCAAATGAACAACGTTTCGAACTTTGGTTCACAGAAAACGAAAACAAATTTTTATGAAACTTCAGATTCAATCGCCGGAAATATATCAGTTGGTCGGAAAAAAAGCGAACCGCATGTTCGCTTTTCCAAACAACTGAAATATTCCAGACGTCGAATTTCTTAGAGTTCACCGATGTCTTGTAAATGTACCTGCATTTTTACATGAAATGTAAGACAAAAATGGCAGCTTGAAGCTTTGGTCTAAATATTTATGAGAACTTCATATAAGGCTCGGAAGTGTGTGCAACAGTTTCGAAGGCCGCAGCTCACATTTACAGAGTCAAATATTTAGTACATCCTTCACCAACTGAAATTCTTTTCATTGTGGAAACGAAACTGAGTGAATAATTTTTAGTCCTTTTCCAAATACGAATTGCAGACGGCACTTGAACAATATTTCTTCAATAACGATTTTTTAAAAAAATTTTTGCCCCAGTAGCATAGCGCAAAAAACCCCACAAATTCTTGAACAACCAAAACAATTTATTTTTGCTCCCCAAAACATATTGTGACTCCTTCTCGGACGCTCGGTCTCTCCCAAAGCAGATTTGTGTATATTTGCTTTGAAAAAAAACACGGTTGTGTGACGTGATATTGGAAAGAGCCCCAACCCTTCAACTAACCTAACGGTTGTAATCGGTCAGCTCTTTTGACAAAAATCATAGTTCAAATTTTATTGTTTTCCCATTTCTGGCTCAAAACATAGCTTATAACCTCTAATTGGGCCGAGTTTATGTTTTTCAGGAACAGACTAAAAAGTTACCGTTATTCAAGAATTTGTTTTCTCTTTTGTTATTTTTTAATGGCGTCTTCTATTCGTGGGAGATGAATGGTTGACTATTTCGCCATCTATAATTCATTTGAGAACAAATGATCCTTTTATCAAAGGCACCACGGAAGCTAAGAAACTAATGTTATCTGATGTAAGGAAGACTGACTACTGGTCAAAATGATAGCTAGCCCAATTCAATGGGTCCAAAACACCAGAAATGATAGTGTCAATGAAAATTAACCCGTCGTACCATCCTCCTGTAGAGTTTCTCAGTGAAGCCATAGACACGTCTCCTCTCATAAGCATCTTGGTCTCATATTCAACAGTAGTGGTGCATGGTACGAACACGTAAACTCCATTGTCAAAAAGGTATGGAACGGCTAAATATTCAGAGAAGGTTCAAATTCACATTTGATAGAAAAACACTCCGGCAAATATATTTTTTATTCATCAGACCTTGTTTAGAATATGCATAGCCAGTATGGGGCAATTGTTCTCTCGCCGAATCCGAGGAAATAGAAAAACTATAGTCTCTCAGACTGAAGCAGCTAGTCTTTGCTTACCAAGCTGCAAAAAGTGCCAGTAAAAGTAAATTATTAACACTTTACCTAATATGAAAAGCAGATAACACATGCAAATAAAATTCTTGAATAACTATTTTTTTTCATTTTTGTCTCAAAAACATAGGTTATGACCCCTCATTGGAACGCGCTCGATGAGCTCGTTCCAATGAGGGGTCATAACCTATGTTTTTGAGACAAAAATGAAAAAAGTAGTTATTCAAGAATTTTATTTGCAAGTGTCGTCTGCTTTTCATGTTTGGTAAAGGATTAATAATTTACTTTTACTGGCACTGGTACCTAACATGAAAAGCAGACGACACTTGCAAATAAAATTCTTGAATAACTACTTTTTTCATTTTTGTCTCAAAAATATAGGTTATGACCCGTCATTGGAACGAGCTCAATGAGCTCGTTCCAATGAGGGGGTCATAACCTATGTTTTTGAGACAAAAAATGAGAAAATAATGAAAATTAATTGGCGATTTTTGAGAATAGCGCTGGCCGGTTTTGGCCGTTACGTTGGGTAAAGAGTTAATAGAGACAGGATGGGAATACTTTTACCATACACGCCAGAAATATAAACTAAAACAGTTTCATAAAATCTATCACAAACACTCAGCGGAATATCTTACAAATTTGATTCCACAAACAGTGAATCAAACCCAAAGTTATAATCTAATAAATGTTGATAACCTGACTGTTTCATATTCAAGAACTACACTCCGACAAAAATCATTTTACCGTCGGCAGAAAAACTTTGAAATGAATTGCCGCCAATAACGCGTGAAACCAGGTCACCCTTTGCTTTAAAAAAACCGTCTTAAACAGAAATACTAACAAACCCCCAAAACTTTACTTCAACTGTTTTTCACGAAGCAATCAAATACACCACTGTGGGATGCGAATAAACTGCAGCAGCCTAAATGAAGATATCTTCAAGAATTATTTATTCGCTGGCCTGCAATGTCAGCGCGGACAGGCAGAATCGTTCACCACTTTCTTCTCGCATGTCCACCAGACATCGCATCATGTATAGGAACCATTTGACCACATACCTTTCCCTGTAACATCGGATATCCTCTTGTATGGTTCCGAACACTATTCGGAACAAGAAAACAACATTTTTACTTAACCCTTTGAACCCCAGAGGCTGTTTTTTTCAGACCGTGCCACAAGCTTCGTCATAATGTCGTTAAGTGGGATGGCTACAAAAATCGCCAATTAATTTTCATTATTTTTTCATTGAAAAAAGCAGACGACACTTGCAAATAAAATTCTTGAATAACTACTTATTTTCATTTTTTTCTCAAAAACATAGGTTATGACCCCTTATTGGAACGAGCTCGATGAGCTCGTTCCAATGAGGGGGTCATAACCTATGTTTTTGAGACAAAAAATGAAAAAATAATGAAAATTAATTGGCGATTTTTGAGAATAGCGCTTGCCGGTTTTGGCCGTTACGTTGGGTAAAGGGTTAATAGAGACAGGATGGGAATACTTTTACCATACACGCCAGAAATATAAACTAAAACAGTTTCATAAAATCTATCACAAACACTCAGCGGAATATCTTACAAATTTGATTCCACATACAGTGAATCAAACCCAAAGTTATAATCTGATAAATGTTGATAACCTGATTGTTTCATATTCAAGAACTGCACTCCGACAAAAATCGTTTTTACCGTCGGCAGTAAAACTTTGAAATGAATTGCCAAAAATAACGCGTGAAACCAGGTCGCCCTTTGCTTTAAAAAAAAACATCTTAAACAGAAATACTAACAACCCGCCAAAACTTTACTTCAACTGTTTTTCATGAAGCAGTCAAATACACCACTGTGGGATGCGAATAAACTGCAGCAGCCTAAATGAAGATATCTTCAAGAATTATTTATTCGCTGGCCTACAATGTCAGACAGGCAGAACGTTCACCACTTTCTTCTCGCATGTCCACCAGACATCGCATCATGTACAGGAACCATTTGACCAGATACCATTCCCTGTAACATCGGATATCTTCTTGTATGGTTCCGAACACTATTCGGAACAAGAAAACAACATTTTAACTTAACCCTTTGAACCCCAGAGGCCGTTTTATCAGGCCGTGCCACAAGCTATATCATAATGTCGTTAAGTGGGATGGTTACAAGGTAAATATGTGGTGTAGAACAATCCATATTTTCAACGTGCAGCCCTGAGGCTGCACGTTGAAAATATTAATTGGTCTAACCCCAAATAATAAATGTGGACTCTTCCAATTGCTGTCATTGAATTGACATGGAAAATACCACCATGTCCAAAGGGTTAAGCCTCTAGGTTGATGTAGAATCCTGTTTCCCTTATAAACTGAACATTCAGTATTGACAATAGCTGAACAACTGTATATGACAAGACACTATGTACAATCAATGTATCTATTTTGTATTTTTTTCTTTAATAAATAATGTTAAAAACAAATGGACCTTTCTAACAGTGTTTGACATACGACAATATAATCATTATAAATAGGGAGCGCGGTGGCTCAGTAGGTAGAGATGCAGGCTGCAAGCCGAGAGGTCCTCGGTTCGAATCCCACCTGCGGCAACCGCGTTGTGTCCTTGGGCAAGACACTTCATCTCCATTGCCCGCGTGGGGGCACGATGACGCTGTGTACTAAGGCGTACTGCACGTCGATGGTACGCATGTCTTCAACCAATCTAACCCTGCCTGTGCTGCAGTGCGGAGTTACGATGTTGGGGAGCTGGCAGCTGCTCGTCGTTGCTCGGTGGTTCTCTCCGGGTACTCCGGCTTCCTCCACCCGTAAAACTGTCACGGTCATGATTAGCCATTGTGCATAAATATGTGACCTTAAACATCAATAAATAAATAATAATAAATAAATCACTATAAATGGAAGAAACTTCCGGAAGGATCTTAATCATTCTCGAGCTACGAGAACTGCATTAGCACTGAAACAGATGAACATTGTAAAGTGTACTTTTTATTATTTTCAGCAACTGCCAGTCCAGTGATTGACAAGCCATGTATTGGAACTTCTAATGGTGACGTTGCAGATCCTCAGCACTGCAGGAGATTCTACAAATGCAACCACGGAAGAGTTGTTTCGAGAATCAAATGTCCGAGCGGGAGTGCATTCAATGATCGCAAGGGAAAATGCGATTGGAGGGCAAACGTTGATTGCAAAGACAGACCGGACGCGAACTGATGTATCCTCAGTTAAATACTGACCACTCGAAACTTAGAGAGCACCTTTCTTGTGTAGTGAAAGAACTTTTATTACGCATCGCTTTCTTGACTCTTTATTGCAACAACGACCAAAACCGGCGACCGCTATCCACAATAATCGTTATTCAGATTTCATTATTTTTCCGATTCTCGCCTTAAAACAGAGCTTATCGGCATTCCTTGGAACCAACTCATTCAGCTCGTTCCAATGAGGGTTCATTAGCTATGTTTTTTTTTAGGTAAATATGATAATTTTTAATTATTCAAGAATTTTTTTTCGCCAGTGTCGACTGATTTTCGTATCGGTTACAGGGAATGCATTTCACATCTTGCAACGACGCTGTGTTTGCTATTGTGAAATGCTTCTCTTGTTCTTCATAACCATTATAATGTAATTTTCTTTAACCCTTTGAACGCGAGAGAAAGCTTTACCGGACCAGGAACATGATACGTCATAATTTCATAAATAGGATGGCCGCTAAGTGAATGTGTGGGGTAGACCAATCAATATTTTCAACGTGCCGCCTTTGATCTGCACGTTGAAAATATTGATTGGTTTACCCCTAAATAATGAATATGGACTCTTCCAATTGCTGTCATTGAACTGACATGGAAGATGTTCAAAGGGTTAAATTGATACACGTGGAATACTTTGGTTCGATAAAGAATATTCATGGAAGTTTTTCATGACGACAACAGAAGTAGTTGGATAAAAATCTTCCAACATTACGTACATAACATACCTCTCATATTTGTCTTAAAAGGGGGGGGGGGGGGGGCGTGGCGGATCAGTGGCATGGGCGTACGGGCCAGGGTGCAGGGGGGAGTTGCCCCCTGGATTCGGGCAAACCAGCTTTAAAAATCCGAGCAAGGAACGACAGATAGAGAGAGAGAGAGAGAGAGAGAGAGAGAGAGAGAGGGGGGGGGGGTAATGTATATTTGAATTCCACCCATGCAGGATTTAGGGCAAATCAAAAAGTCCCCCCCCCCCCCCCCATATCACAAAAGCCCCGTACGCCCATGATCAGTGGTTAGAGTGCTGTGCAGTAAACCGGAAGATCGACGGCTCGAGTCTGACCAGGGGTAACCGTGTTGTGTCCTTTGTCAAGACACTTAATCCTGGTTGCCCATTGGGGCTGCACGTTGAAAATATTAATTGGTCTACCCCAAATAATGAATATGGTCTCTTCCGATTGCTGCCATTGAACTGACATGGAAGATACCATCAAGGTTCAAAAGGTTAATCCGATTTGCTTGCATATGATTGGTCGAGGTGAGTTTTTCATAACGACTTGAATAGGTTTCCTATGGTATGAACGTTTTTTACTTTGTCCTTCCGATTTCAGTGCTAAATAAAACGCAGTGGACGTGTCCAGTGGAGCAATTAAGGTTTTTTTTCAGATTAAACGCATTCGGCTCTCTAATTCCTGGCTTTGCAAAAATAACATTGTCGATGTTGTTTCAGAACAGTCAGTTTTTAAGTCAGACAAATAATATCTTTAACCTGTAACCATAGGGCTGCAGCTTAAATATATTAATTGGTCTACTCTGTATGACAAAGCAGCAGCGTTCTCGTATAATGAAGAGACACCTAAGATCAATTCCTCGATTTTGCTCTAAGATTGAATAGAACGGCAAAGCCAGAAGTAGTTGAGTGCGGTATTTTCACTGTAATATTTTACGGTAGAAGTAGGGCAGCTGGTTTCTAGTACTTTACCATATTTTTAACGGTAATAGGGCTGCAGATTAAATACATTTCTTGGTCTACTTGTGTGGCAAATCAGCAGCCTTCTCGTACAATAAAGAGACACCAAATATATCAGTTCCTCGATTTTGTTCCAAGATCAAAAAAAAAAAAAAAAAAAAAAAATAGATAGATAGGCATTGTCAGAAGTAGTTCAATACTTTACTGTATTTTTAACGGTAATGTTTTACGGTAAATGTTTATTTGTTAGATATCATACAAAGTGTTGATCCAAGTGAGGATTGCGCATGGGTGCACAAGTTTCCTTCAAATTATATTTCTGCTGCTGCTTGCTACTGAATCGCATTTTCTAGAACGAGTGGTATTTTCCTTCAATAGACAAAGCTGCCTCAATATTAAACTTCTATAAAACATTAAGCATTTGATGGTATTTGTTAAATTTGATCAACCTTGTAGAAATGTCTTTACCAATTATACTTTTGTACTTTTGCTTCATTAAAGATACCTATGTGTTTTAGCTGTTTTTAATTTTTGGATATAGTTGTGCGGCCATTTTTTACTGGGCAGGGGTACAGAGCCTATTTGAAATTAGACATCACATTGTTTAATCTTTTTCAGCGGAAAGTCAAAGAATTATTATTAACTCCAAGCTCTTAAGCAATAGTCAAATTCTATAAGGAGTTCGACGCTGGTATGGCCTGGAACCAGTCTAGCCCTTAATTTGTCCATCGCCTGTGCTTAGATTCACTTGCCGGGAATATTTCACTTGGTCAGAAAAGCGAACCTATGGTTCGTTTTTCCGACCAACTGATATATTCCAGTCAACTGAATCTAAAACTACCATAGACATTCATTTTCTTTAAATCAACAGTTGAATCAACCCATGAAATGTTGTTCAATCGACAATTTATTTGACTGAATTTTTGATGACCTTACCATTTGGAATGAAGAATCACAACATCCATAATTTTATGAATGCGGCTTTAGAGCAGCCATGACTTCATTTTATGAGAAATTCAAGAAATACTCAGCAGGTTACTACTTAACCCTTTGAACCCTGGTGGTATTTTCAATGTCAGTTCGATGACAGCGATCAAAGAGTCCATATTCATTATTTGGGGGTGTACCAATAAATATTTTTCAACGGGCGGCCTGAGGGCTGCACATTGAAAATATTGATTGGCCTGCCACAACACATGCACTTAGCACCCATCCTACTTAATTCAATTATGACCTATCACCAGGGACATATTATTCATAAGGTTGACTAGGCTGAAGCCTAGGGGCCTGCAGGGACAGAGGGCCCGCCAATTATTTTTTTGCTGAGGCATTGTTACCAGCGCCTTAGGGCTCATGGTTAAAGGCACTTTGCACTCTGCGCCGTAGCGATACATGTACATATGTATTTGGAGACCCGCAATATGGATATAGGGCTATGTACTGCGGCAGTGTGCCTACCGGACCAGGGCCAGTCTGTCAGCTGTAGTGGGGTGAAGATTGAAGTGCCGGAGGGGGCCCCGAAGTACCTAAAAGCCTAGGGGCCCGGCCGTGGGTTAATACGGCACTGCTTATCATATTCTTGGGCCGGAAAAAGGGTCTCTCGTGTTCAAAGGGTTAATACACACGTTACTATTTTTTTACGGTCTCCGGTGACCTCGGTTCAAGGATCGATCGTTAAACCAATACCTACTCACCAGTTTGTGGGCGATCCTGGTGCTGAACCTCGGTAGCAAGATGGCGAACTGGTAGAGTTAACCCTTTACCCAACGAATCGCCCGCATCCGCCCGCGTAATATGCAAATTCAGCAGTTGAAAAAATATTATTTTTGACGAGCTCGTTCCAACGAGGGGTCACATGATATGGTTTTGTTGAAAAAGTTTAAAAATTGATATTTAAAATAATAAATTTTGATATCGCCTGCGTTGGGTAAAGGGTTAAATACCATCATACTCATATGACAGGAGTTACCCTTCTTTACATACTATTGTTTCATTTTTGCAATGCGTCTGATTTTAAAGTGAGGGAGTATTTCGGAAACGCCAGAAAGGCAAACATGTGAGAACATTGATAGCAGGTATTAACAGGAAATCAAGTGATGTTTTCAAACATTTCGTGCACACAATGTTTGGAGAAGTTCCATTCTGATTCAGCTCCACAACAAAACCTGGTAAACTACTCAGTTTCTGTTTAATTCTTACGGTGTCAGGCAGAGAGTTTTGCGTTACACATTGATACATGTTTTGTGTCCGCCATCACCATACCTGTATGTAGTCCTGTTACTCATCCGTTAACATATTTTAGATCGGTGTCAAAATGCCGTTACTGTTAACCCTTTATGCCCGAGAGAGCGTTTTGGACTTTAAACCGGAAGATCGACGGTTCTGGTCTGACCAGAGGTAACTGTGTTGTGTCCTTTGTCAAGACACTTAACCCCGGTTGCCAATTTGGGAGAACGGTGGCGCCGTGTACTAAGGCGTGCTACACGCTGATGGTGCACATGCCTTCATCCGCTGCTAACTCTGCGTGTACAGAGTTAGTACATGTAAGTTGGGGATTTTGACAGTTGATCGCCGTGCTGTGTGGTTTTCTCTGAGTACTCCGACTTCCTCCACTCATAAAACTGTCCAACACGATTTGACACTGGCTGTTGAAAGTGTCGTTAAGCTACAATAAACAATAACAAACACTGCCTTGAGAATAATCATTACGGAAATATGCTTGAGTACTCCAATAAACTTGGAAATAACATGAAAAGATACATCAACTGCATAGGAAAGTGTTAAAGATAATTTGTCAAAATGTGTCTCATTGAAACATAACCTGAGAAGTACCTAGTGCAGTTGGCGAATACCCCCCCCCCCCCCCCCCTCCACCTCCACACACACACACACTCACACGAGATGACAGGCCTGACCTTTCTCGATCTCCTGCGTTGAATAACTTTCCTTTTTAAATAAAATATCCATTAAAAAATCAATTAATGTCAAGAATATGCAGCTACCGGACTGTCTGGTAGTGATGCGGACCATACCGGACTTTCCTTGATGGTCCGGTCCAAGAAATAGCGGTCCGGTAACGGACCAGTCCACTGCGGTCCACTACTGGGTTTTCGTTTTGAACCAACATATGGCATTTGGACGCCTCCCGTGTATGTATTCGGTGGGGGAGGGTGACTGAAGGTTTTTAGTGGATATCAGACATATTTGATAAACTGCCAGGAAAAATTAAGAATTCTTCAATATATTATGGCTTGTAACAAAATTGTATATCTTCTCGTGCTGATATCGAGTGCAACACGGCGCCATCTGCAATGCTTTAGCGTTTCAGATAGCGCATTGTTGCACTCAGGGGACGTTATATTGTATCACGTGTACTCTCATTCGTAATGGCGTCTCCTGTCTGAACCGATTCCGATCTTAGATTGTGAGGAAAACGTGTGCCCAGGATTAACCTCCTAGTAATTTCACAGATTAAGTTCGGAAAGTAAAGTCCACAAATGAGCGTTGTATCCCGAACTAGCGTTAAGTCGACACATTACAATGCCCCTCTGGACTGCCTTAGACCATCCGGACCGGTCCAACTCGCGTGTGTATCTGTACAACAGAAGTGGCCCGGCTCGGTCCTCGGTCTCCTGTATCGGTATCGGACCGGTATTTTGCGGTACGATCTGCAACACTAATGTCTGGGTGTTCTTTCAGATTTTTCAATGCAATCAAAATCACGTCACCAACGTTGTCAAGTCACCAAATGCGAACAAGAAATGTCGTCACATTGAGGTCAACAGAACCATTCAAATTAGTCAAACTCTTTAAGTTTACCGGGACTGCAAGATACCCCATATTCGAAACTATGCCATTGCAAAGAATAATTACAGCCCTTTCTCTTTCCTTCACATTTTAGAGAAAAAATGTAAAATCTTTGATCAAAGTCAGCCCCAAGTTTATTTCACCACTCAGCCTTCTTTTCAACTTCCCAAACTATATCATCCAGTGTGTTCAGATCAGTGATTTGTGCGCTCACTTTGAGTCCCCAGTTCGTTATTTATATGTATGTCCCAATCCAAGAGGCGGCGAAATCGAGAAGGGGCACGTGTCTCGCCACATTTTTTTTACAAACATGCAACATGATTACAATGAGTTAAAAAAAAATTGAGAACATGCAAATGTGCAAATGTGTCAATATGCAAATCTTCCTGTAAAAATTGTCCGCAAATGCAAAGAAATGTAATTGCGTTTGACCAAAAGAAATCTACACTTGGCTGTTCAGTCTGTTTCTTAAACTTTAAACAATTGCAGCCCGAATGTTGGCCAGACCGTAGCAAAATAAATTAAAAAAAACCAGAAAAAAAACCCTGAGAGACTGTGGATATTCATACATTTGCTCCTGTACGATTTTACTGCGTGGCATGGCACAAAAAGAACGTCACCATCTGTTTCAAAGCATAGTATATTTATCGATTGACCCTCTCCCCCACCTCCACACAACTTTTTACAACCTTCCTCGCACTTAAGCTGGAGAATCAATGAAATGGCATGTGTGTGAGAGCATCTGTAGGCCTACGTCAAGTTTTCTCCCACTGGGTCGACCTATCGTAAGTCAAGCGCGTCTTAGCAATTTGTGTGGGCCAAACCTCTTCCATCGAGCTTCTATCGCCTTTGCCTGAACCCAGTGAATCATGTTGTTTGAGGTGGGTGGGTGTAGTAAACTGATTTATTTATAAACAAACATCAGTGTCCTCAATTATATTGTTCGTTCATAAATAATTAACCCTTTGAATACTGATGGTATCGTCCATGTAAGTTCAATGGCAGCAATTGGAAGAGTTCGTATTCATTATTTGGAGTGGACCGATTAACATTTTCAAAGTGCAGCCTTGGGACTGCGCGTTGGAAATATTGACCGGTCTACTTCAGATATTCAGTCGCGGAGCTATGGGGAGAGGGGGCCTAGGGAAGCACTTGCCCCTGCAAAATGCTACTGTGCCCCCCCCCCCCCCACCCTAAAAATTGGTTGAAAATTGTATTGGCAATTGCATGCATAGGCCTAAATATTTGCGTCCAATTCTGCCCAATACATCTATGAAATAACTAATTCTATAAAACTTTAAATGACCAACAATTAATTAAACAACATCGGGGTGGGGGGGGGGGGGGGGGCAAGGATATAAATGGCATAAGAGAGAAGATATGGCCTGATAGCAAACTCTTCAGATAATCCTTTCGTAACATATGAACCACCTGATATAGATATCGAATTGTGGTTACTTAATATCAAAGAGAAATGCTATCTTGCCAACTCGGCGCGGGCGACAGGATTTCGACGACGTGCAAACCGATTCACCACCAATAAGGAGATTTATTACTTCAATGCACACAAACGTGACATTCCGTTCCCGCAAGAGAGACCCCGTTCTGTGGCATTTTCCGGAGACTATTTATCATTTATTATCTCAACGTCAGACAGGAAGATTTTATTATAAATCTAACCAAACATACACAGTGAGAAATCTTCACCACACGGATTAGCCAATTATCAAAGTTAGAATACAGGTTAATTATTTCCTTCAAAAATCTTTTCAGCAGACGAGAAATAGTCTCAGAATCACTCACAATGCATCAAAATTTGAAAAGTTTCCTGGGGGAGATCCCCCAGCCTATAGGAGGGGACACCCCCCCCCCCCCCTATATATCCCCCTCCCCCGCTCAGGCCTTTCGAATATGCCTTCGGCATATCGTGTTATGACTTTGAAATTTGCTATGCCTCCCCCTCCCCCCCCCCCAGAAAAAAGCCTCTCGTGCTCAAAGGGTTAAGTACTACGCCTACCAAGCTCACGAAGGCCATTTAGAGAATCAAAAGCGTAATTTTGGTCACTACTGATTAACAGATGGAGGAATAAGTGCTCGACTATTAGGGGTGCTGCCGAAGAGTAAAGAAACAACAGAGCGAACACTTGAGTGATTTGAATATGCAAAATTGTAACGCCAAGGAGAAGATCGATGCAATGTAAAAACGACATAAAAATGGCAGCGAACAATACAAATACACCGACTGCACTCGCAACAAAAATGGGGAAAAGTATTGAAACACTGCAGTGCATCGAGGTGTACAAACAGAGCGCTCGACATTTCTTGTCTCAGTTTTCAATTAAATATCAACAATTTCCCCTCAAAGTCCCTGAATTTAATACATGTAGGAATGTCCGATGAATGGATTCGCATATCAAAATGCCCAAATGGTAACCATTTTCTGTCATTTACAACCTTGTATTCCCTATTTCTCATCACTTTTGGAAATTTCTCATGAAAATGGCTAATCCAATGTTTTAAAACATCAGACACCTTGTGTGAATTTCAGACTTTCCATCGTATTTAGTTGGAAGTGGTACGTCGAATTACCACACGAAACTGCTTGTGTATACAAATACATAGAACAAAACAGATGCCACAATGACCCACAAAGAACTTTTAGGTTATGGGGCATAACTCACAGCAGACAAAGGCCTCTCAGGACAAAACCCTTTATTTTTTAAAACTAAAAGTTGAAAGGTGGACAAAACCCACAGTCTATATTTTTTTATTATTATTTCATTCACTTTTTTGAATTTCATTTATTTTTATTTTTCATTTATTTGTTTATTTGTCACTCATATATTTTTTAAATTTCAATATATTTATTTAATTTCCTTTTTTTATTTCTTTTTCATTTATTTGTTTATTTAAGAAATTAGGAAATTACTTTAATCGCGCGTTTCAGATTGATATTGAGAACGTTTCCATTGTAAACAATCTTTCAAATTATCTCCATTGAATTCTTTTTCGCTTGGTGGCTTTTGCCTGGCATTCTTAAAAATGTAGGAGGGCTAAAAATCGCTTCCCTCGCATGGCCTAGGGGAGCGATTAGATCTCCTCAACTCAACCTTATAAAAGCTAAAAGTGTCAAAATGAAGTTTTTCTATTAATGAATTCTGCCTTGTGGGTTTTGTACATTTTATTTGGTGCTGCTAATAAGGTAGTCTCTGTGAGATGGCTAAACTGCCCCACCCACACTCCCGGGCCTTGGCAAGGCCCGGAGGTGTGGGAGGGTCATCGTGGCCGTGTTACAGAGACCACTGACATAGCAGAGATCTGAAAAGATCTGGCTTTCAGGAATAGGCTATTAGGCTAATTTCATTTCGTTAACATCCAGTGTTCGCTCTATCTTTCTTTACTCTATATGCTTTCTCTATGGTGCTGCTAAGGCAAGTTCGGGTGTGACTCCCCACGCCAATAATTTTTCACTCGTAACATTTCTGTTTGGATTGGAGTCTCAGATATCGATTTGCTTTTGCTAGTAAGCAATCATATTCTTTCTCATAATACTAGTTTGAATACCTCGACTTATGTCACGCAAACACAGTCGGTCACACCATAGAAGTATTCAGTACGCGTTTCGATGTGGGTTCAGAATGACCAGTTTGAAGTATCAGTGCGGCACGTTTTAACAGCGCGTGAGATGCAATGATGCAGGTGTAGAATTCCATGATGCATGGTTAGCTGATGGCATCGTGAGAGATAAGACTTTGTCTGTTTCTGGAAATCACATTTTATGACCCCCGATGCATTACTGAAGTTCAGACATGTATTTTTGCACTCAAAAAAGTAGGCGGGGTCACACATTTTGAAAGTCGGTCACTCTCATATCTCAAGCATCTGTGGACCTGGGATCATCACCAAATGAGCTGAAACTCAATGGAGGTTTAAAATATGGGTCAAGGTCACTGATGTCAGCTAGAGGTAATTGAGTGCATTTTTCAGAATAGCCGGAAATCACATTTTATGACTGTCTAATGCATTTCCTAAGTTTATTCATGTATTTAAGCACCAAAAGAAGTGGAAAGGCCAAACATTTTGAAAGTGGGTCACGCTCTTGTCTGAAGCATTTTATGACTAATAGACCTGGAACCAACATCAAATGAGGCGAAATTCAATGGAGCTTCAAAATATGGGCCATGGTCACTGAGGTCACCTAGGGGTTATTGATGGAATATTTCAGAATGTTGTTACCGGTGAATGTTTTGTCCCGTTACTGAACTGTTTTGGTTTTCTATTCATTTCCCGATGGATCTACTTATAAAAGGTAAAAACCTTTCGACACGAGTCATTTCTGTCACTTTGTTATTACTTTACAAACTAAAGATGGATCCAGTTTGCCACTGCACATGCAAGCTTTTAAAAATAAATCACAAACACGATAAACAAGGGAAAGTTGAACACATTAATGTTAATGATTGTCGAAAAGTGATCACCATTGAACTGATGTTATTTCTGTCAACTTCTCTGGAGCGAAAATTACCCCAACAAAGGTAAGCGCTATTTTTTTCCTGTAATTAATTTTCTACCAATAAGAAAGATATAACGCCCTATAACTTTTTCACGAGGCATTATTTTAAACGTAATTTTCCCGACAGTCGAGAGACTCTAAAATGGGGAATCTGAAACTCCACCAGACTTCGATTGTCTTGTAAAATCTCCACAGCTTGTTGCTGAATCCGTTTCCACTACTCAAATTCACCAATATCTCTTGTATCTTAGTACTCATTACATGTTGTTGGAAATAAATACTGTTTAAACTGAACTTCCATTGTCATCCATCCCGGCCGTTCTCCACTGTGTCGTTTCGATGGCGCCAGTCGAGACTTAATTTAGATTTTAGACTGCTGCTGTAATCTTTTATCCACTTTCCAAAACCGATTGGAGTTTTCATCCCATACTGCAGACCAACAATCCAAAGAATCACCATTGCTTATGCTATATAGCATTGGTTTCAACCTCTCGGACACCTGTCAAATTATGTAATACGATGTTGTTGTGGGTTGTTTGTTTACTCACCTTTCATGGAGTTTGCCATTGATTTAATTTGATGTCCCATTGCTCACAAAATATACAGATATTCTTTCGGCTTCAGTTACAGATGTTCCAATCAATAAGTATTTAATTCACCATGAAAAGATCAAGATATTAACATATTTAGTGGAACTAGGCGTAGTATTATAAAACTACGGTTGTGGTGAGCTTTCCTTCGTAATTATTTAGTCAACAAACATATATAATGGTGTTGGTGTTGTCATCAAAGATTTGATCAAATTAAGTCTTCTTTGAGAAACATTTCTTGTGTTGATTCAAAGAAAATGAAAGTTTGCGGTATTTTTTAGACTCAGTCGGCTGGAATAATATTTATCATGCCACCTGTTTAATTTGACCAACCAACGTGCTCTAATAGCATCGGTGGACTGTAAGTTACAGGACGTTTACTTGCCAGGTATGGCGTCATGTGAGGCGAAGTGAGATTAATATTAGACGAGGCCGTAGGCCGAGCCTAATATTGATCGCGCTGAGCCTCACATAACGCCATACCTGGCAAGTAAACGTCCTGTAACGTGTTTGTCATGCCACCAAGCGAATTAAATAATAAATTAAAAGATCCGAATCGCTTCATTTTTTGAAAATTTATCAGGAAATTGTCTTTTATTTACACGAAAATAGGTGAAAACTTGAGGTGGGAAAATTAATTCTGAAACAAAATGGCGCCCAGCAGAGGGTGTGTATTATAAGTTATGGGGCTTTCAGTGGGCGGATATGGTGTGATATAAGGCGAAGTGAGATCAATATTAGGCTAGGCCGAAGGCCGAGCCTAATATTGATCTTGCTGAGCCTTATATCACACCATATCCGCCCATTGAAAGCCCCATAACTTATTTATTATGCCAGTCCTTTGAAAGAGACACAACCATAAGAGTACCCAGATTCCTAGCGCAAATATTCTGTTATCACTATCAGGGAATTTCCCGGTTTTACGTCATGTGAAGGTCACGCTAGTAGCAGGCGCTGAAACAACGGAGTTTTCTTCTCAATAAACAGGAATTTATATTAACAATTCACAACTTTAATTCAGTGTTAAGTACTGGTAAAATAAAACAACTGGAGCAAATGGATTAACAATTCTTTCAAGAAGGTAAGTGGGAACAGTTTCATTCATTATTTGTTGTTAATGGTGATATTAATGTTTCTATACATGTCGTTTTAGTGGTTTATTTATTGTATTTATTTACATTTGTTTATTAAAATTTCTCAAAGACTGGAAGAAACGTATTATAGTTGTACGTTGCTCAACAGACACACACGTAAAATTATTTGTTGTTCGTTGAACACGCGAAATTAGGAAAAACATCGAAGCGAGCGTTGGATGTCAAGAACAAAATGTCGGAACTGACCGTATATAAGCTCTGTATACGGTCAGCTCGATTATACACAGTCTCATATACGGTCGTCACTAGATATTGAAGCTGATTGGTCAATAACAATTACTGGCATAATAAGGGCTCGTACACGGTCACAGGCAGTGTGTGGACTCAATCCGGTAGCCGGCTCCCCATTGAATAACCTAATATCGCACAGTCCACCGATGCTATTAGAGGACGTTCGTTTGGTGGCATGATAAATACGTTACAGGACGCTTACTTGTCAGGTATGGCGTCATGTGAGGCTCAGCGCGATCAATATTAGGCTCGGCCGTCGGCCTTGCCTAATATTAATCTTCACCTCACATGACGCCATACCTGACAAGTAAACGTCCTGTAACTTATAATATTTGACGGATGGTTTGAGCGCTTGCTTTGGTTCCTCATCCAATATAAGAGGATGCGGTGGTTAGGCATAAGTTAAGCAAGTTCTGAAAAAAGCAGAAAAGAAAAACAAATCATATACACCAATAATAAACACGGGAAATTGACAAAAATGGTTATTTGCCGCTTTTCTAGATCAAAACGTTCTAAACCATTTGAGAACCTACAAAACTCAGATGGAGGCAAGCATCCCAGCAAACAAACGGACACTGTTCAAATTAACATGACTTAATAAAAAATCTCTGTGAAAGATAAAAGTGACATCACCCACCTCGAGTCTGACACGGAAATTTAGAATTAAATACGCTTTCAGTTTTTCCTGCCAAATCCCCACCAGTGTCAACAAAGTGTCACATTTATTGGAGCCTGGAGTTTTAATTGATAAATAAACTTTCACTAAGTACTGGGTAGTTTTCATGATTTCTGAAACTTAACCCATCAAATACTTTGTTCCTGAATGGGTTCGAACTGTACTGTCTATCGTCGTGTACAATACTGACTACACCAATTGAGCAAGTCCGTTTTATATTAGTAGAGAGGTTCGAAAATATTTCATTTTATGAATCTCTGCCCTAAAAGGCGGTGTGGTTAACCCTTGACTATAACACCGACATATCTCACAAACACTATCACTCAAATTGTACTAGTTTTCAATTTGTGCCTTCAGAACTCAACTGATGTTTCCTCATTGGAACGAGTCCGTCGAGCTGGATCTAATGAGGGTCATAAGGTATGGTTTACAGGCACAAAAGGCAATTTTCTGCTACTCAGAAAAATATAAAATATTTTTTCAACTGTCGTATTCTGGTCGTGTTAGGTGAAGAGTTGAATAATTCATCATCTTCTAGAAGATGATGAATTATTCAACTCTTCACCTAACACGACGAGAAATTCTTCCTGACCGATGTGTTATTGTTTATTGGGGTTTAACGACATTTTCAGCATCCAGGGTCATGTGTCGGACAGTTTTACGCGTGGGGGAAGCCTGAGTACCAGGGGAGAACCAACAAGCAGAGGCAGGCAACAGTCATACAGACAGTCAGACTCTCCAACTTACTAACGCGACACAAGCAGAGTTTGCAGCGGTTGATGGCTAGTACACCATCGACGTGCAGTACAGCTTAGTATAAAACGCCACATAAAGTCTAATAACAACGAACCATCGCGATCCCCGATTTGTTATTATTGTTTTTGTATGGTTGCTTCTTCTTCTTCTTTACTTCTTCTTCTTCTTCTTTTCAATTCCTTGTCTGCACGATAACTCGAATACAAATCTTTCTATCTCCTTGCCTTTTGGCATACTGATAGACAGTAACTAGTACTGGGCCATCTATGTTTTTCAGGGACCGGAGGCATTGTGGATGTCCATATTCCTAGGCAGCTAATAAGTCGAAACTCAATGGAGTTTCAAGATATGGTTCAGGATCACAGAGGTCTCACAGGAGTCATTGAGTGCATTGTTTCAGAAATGTGGAAAATTGCATTTTATGACCCTCTGATGTATTTCCAAAGTTCATACATGTATTTTCACACCCAAAAACGTGGGCGGGGCCAACAATATTGAAAGTGGGTCACGCTCAAATCTCAAGCATGGTATGACACATGGACCTGGGACCTACACCAAATGAGTCAAAACTCGATGGAGGTTCAAATCAAATATGGGCCAGTGTTACTGGTGTCACCCGGGGCTTGTTCACTGCATTTTTCAAACTTGCTGGAAATCACATTTTACGACCTCCTGATGCACTCCTAACGCTCATACATGTATTTTTACTCTAAAAATGAGGCTGGGGCCAAACATTATGAAAGTGGGTGGCGCCCATAGCTCATGCATGATATGATGGTCATACCATGTTTGAGATATGAGCGCGACCCACTTTCAAAATTTGAGTTTCTGCCCACTTTTTTTTTAGTGTAAAATGCATTTATGAAATTTCTGTCTTGCATTTGTAGGGCATAAAATGCATTTCCAGCAATTCTGAAAAAATTCATTTCGTGACCCATGGGTGATCCCAGTGACGTTGACCAATATTTTGAACCTCCATTGAGTGCCGACTCATTAACTGTGGGCCCCAGGTCCATAAATCATACCATGCTTGAGATATGAACGTGAGTAGTAGGAGAGGGATGGAACATCCCTTATTGGGGGGATCTCATGGGGGTCTCATATGTGACGTCATAGTCACGTGACCTGGTGGCGCCATGTTGTGTTGTCAGGGTAACCGCGTGAGCGGCCATCTTGTGACGTCATCCCCATAGTGATACGTGATGTGACAGTGCATGTGCAACGCGTGTTGTTAGGGTGATATGTGTTTCAGTCGGCCATTTTGTATACTGGATGCCGCCATCTTGGTTCCTATGGTAGCACGTGGTTGCTATGTTACCCAATGGCCTATAATAGGATAGGGGTATGTTCGAAGGGTATGTTCCTTTGTACAGGAGTAATTTCCCGATTCGCCGAATTACCACAAACAACCCGACAAGTTGTACTATTTCGAATTCGTTCAGAATTCTCTGCTTCTATCTATCTATGCAATAGTTTTCGTCCACCTGGGCATGTTCCTTTGTCCCAGTGTATACTCCAGAAGAGCCGGAAACTTCCGGAATTCATAAGAGAGCATTAAATACTATTTCTACCAATTCCAAAAATTGCACTCAATGTCCTCAGGTGACCTTAGTGACCTTTAACCATATTTTGAACTGCCATGGAGTTTCGACTCATTTGGTGATGATACAGATCAATAGGTTATACCATGCTTGAGATATTAGCGTGACCCACTTTCAATATTGTTGGCCCCGCCCACTTTTTGAGTGAAAAACACATGTATTAACTTTGGAAAAACACAACAGAGATGGGAAAGCGACCTAAACCTGCAACCTGATGCCTGGGGATATATAAACAACATTTTTCACTTATAGATGAATTTGCAGTTCCAATTCTTACATAGAATTATGTCCACTAATGCCTATCTCTATAAAGTAGAATTACCAGAAGCAGAACTTCGCACCTTCTGTGGAAATACAAAAGAATCTCTTCTCCATCTGTTTTTCGAGCGCTCGTTTACTAGGACTGTTTTGCTTATCTTTTTGGAAAAACTAAGAGAAAAATGTAACATATTAGCACCTTTATGTGTGGAATATATTCTATTGGGCTATCCAAAGTCGTTGCCAATTGAGGGGGATACTGTAAACATGATAAATATCTGCCTACTGTTTTTCAAACAATATATGTTTGCTTGTAAAATCAACCACTGTCAGCCTTTGTTTCTGGCTCTGGTAGAGTAGATGAAGAGATACCGAAATTTAGAAATGTACTCATTGCACATGTATCCACCAGAAAAGGCTAATGCAGTGAAAAATCGTTGGGAAATTATTGATAAAATGCTTTAATTCTTTATTGACTTCATTCTTAAATTTAGTAATTTACAGGCAGCCCATCTCACAATATATCCAAAACTGATAAAGGTGAGAAAAAAGAGTTTTAATTTTGATACCTGAGAGACGGCAAGGGAGAGGCCGATCGAATAGATAGGTTCCCCTTTGGCTATGGGCGAGCCAGCGATGTTACTAAAATGTAAGACGATGTTACTTAAATGCCCCCATAGGGGCACTTGATATTTTTGCCCAATGCAACGTTCAGAGTCAACTAGCGCTACGCACGAATATGTTCATCCAAATCTTGCCATTTTGTTTTCACTTTTGCTTCCAGAGTATAGCCTACGACTGCTCTGCGGAACGAAACCCCCTCTGGTGTAAATGGAGATTTCAGTCTTTGCTTCCGAAGATATGATGCGTGTTTGTCGTTTGGAGGGACCACCCTGGGCAAAACGAAAAGGTTAATTTAACCGAATGAAATATGCAGCCTTCTTTGCAGCACAGTAGAATTCATTTTCTCACACAGCTGCTTCTTTTAACCGGGAATATGCATACATTATAATCAACTAAGCTTTCAAGTTTTATACTAAATATATATACATATATATTTATATTCTGTACTATTGACAACGTGATGATGTATCTGAAATAGAAATTTATATAAAAAAAACTTTAAAAAAAACAACAACAACTTTGAAAATACATTAGAGGGTCTTAAAATGCGATTTCCCACAATTCTGAATTTCAGTTCTGAAACAGTGCACTCACTGGCCCATGGGAGACCTCTGTGATCTTGACCCATATCTTGAAACTCCATTCAGTTTCGACCTATGAGCTGATGGTCCCAGATGCATAAGTCATACCATGCTTGAGATATGAACGTGACCCACTTTCAAAATGTTTGAACCCTTTCCCTTTTTGAGTGATAAAATACATGTTTGAGCTTCGAGAATGCATTAGGTGGTCATAAAATACGATTTCTAGCAATTCTGAAAAATGTAATCAATGACCCCCGTGTGAGTGACCTCAGCGACCTTGAACCATACTAGGAATCTAGCAACCTCTACGAAGTTTCCACGCGTTTTATGTTGATCCAAGGCCCATAAGTCATACCAAGCCAGAGATATGAGAGTGAACCACTGTCAAAATTTTCGGCCCTGCCCACTTTTTTAATGTAAAAATACACGAAGAGAGTCTTAAAATGCAATTTTCTGCAATTCTGAAAAATGCACCCAATGACCTCTTGGGGACCTCAGTGACTGACAAATACAAATGGACTAATTTGATGTTGGTCCCAGGTCCATAAGTCATACCATGCTTAAGATATGAGCGTTACCCACTTACACAATTTTTTGCTCCACCCACTCCTGTGAGTGTAACAGCACATATATGAACCTCAGGAATGCATTAAGTTATAAAATGCGATTTCCAGCAATTCTAAAAAATACACACAATGACTCCTGAGGTACCTCAGTGACCTTGACCCATATGTTATCCCTCCATTGAGTTTCGTCTCATTTAGTGTTGGTCCAAGATCCATAGGTCATACCATGCTGGAGATATGAACGTAACACACTTTCTAACTAGTTGACCCTGTCCACATGTCTGAGTGTAAAAATGCATATATTTTATTTATCGGGGATGCATAAGAGGGTCTTAAAATGCGATTTCCAAAAATTTTGAAAAAGGCACCCAAT
Source organism: Pictodentalium vernedei (assembly GCA_031216915.1). Classification (NCBI taxonomy): domain Eukaryota; kingdom Metazoa; phylum Mollusca; class Scaphopoda; order Dentaliida; family Dentaliidae; genus Pictodentalium; species Pictodentalium vernedei. The sequence goes on from CM062293.1 coordinate 271,709,944, forward strand.
GACCCCTGTGTGACCTCAATGACCTTGATCCATATTTTGCATCTCCATTGAATTTTGACTTACTTAGTATTGGTCCAAGGTCCATAGGTTATACTATGCTTGAGATGTGAGCCCGATCCACCTTCAAATTGTTTGGCCCCGGCCTACATTTTTGTGTGTAAAAATGCATGTATGAACTTCGAGAATGTATTAGGTGGCCATAAAATGCTATTGCCAGTAATTCTGGAAAATGCACTCAATGACCCCTGGGTGACCTCCATGACCTTTACCATATTTTGAACCTTCATCGAGTTTCGACTCATTTGGTGTTGGTTCCAGGGGACTAGGCCATACCATAGCACCCCTCATCCCCACCCCCGTCTACACACTGTTTGTATTATCAAGTTCATTATAGATTATTAGCTTTTAGCAGGATTGTGGCAAAAACGTAATCTATAAACGATAAGATGCAAAAATTGATTCGATGTGTCTCGTAATGCTGCCCGAAGGGTTTATTTTTGTTATAACAGATATCAGGGCTGTGCGTTTGGGTACAGTATAGATAAATACAAACATTATCTCTTCTGGTGGTGGATATGTTGAGAATTAGACTAATTACGTTGAAATGTGCTTCTCGTCTCAGAAATTTATTTTAAGATCTCAAGCTGATTATAACAGGGTGTATGTGGAGAAGAAAGATGTACTGCTTTGCAAACAAAAACCTGCTTCGACGGATTTACGTACAAATAACACTATCTGGTTTTACTCGGTGCAAACTGAAAGTCTCATTATCAGAAAGAAAACACCTCGTTCTTTCGCAATTGCCCTGAAGCGGGAACCTACGATTCAATTCTTAACGATGCACTGATGCAGGGAGAGGGGCTAACACGTTTTGATAACTTTTCCCAAATCGTTGGCAAGAACATGCAGCGGGTGTCTGTCTTCCCGCTTTTGTGAGATCCTACAAACAATAGTGTTTAGGTTCCCATAAAGATTTCTTTGTTTCCACCGAGTCCTCGATGATTAAACAATGGGCTAGGGTTTGTCCTCCCGATTTTGTGGGGGCCTTGTTCGTCGCCCAGAACAAAAGAAAAAACATAAACGTCGTCAAACAAGACTGTTGGTGTGTGTATATGGTGGGCGAAATATATATTCAACGGGAGATTATACTGTTGGTGTGAAACTGAGAGAAAAACAGAATCGTATAAGTTAAGGTTCAAAATTGTAAAGGTAGGCACAGTGCATTGTGAAATATGTTGCAAGTCGGGGAAGTTCGAGAAAGAGGTTTCCATATTTGTGTGTGGTAGACCAAATTTCACCTTAATACAAAGTGTTTCCTTCTATAAATTTAAGTCGGAAACAAAAGAAGAGCGATAAGAGAGGGTGTGTTGTGCATCGCTGTTTCAATTTTCTCTACTGTATGTTTATTACTATATTTGCTACATAAAAATTGATTTGCTTCAAAGTAAAAAATGCAAAAAACTGAAGGCGAATTCCCACCGATAAATGTACCCAATCCACATATTTTCATAAGCAATTTAGGGGTAAAAACGACTGCCTGTATAGGTGTCGGTATTCATTGTCGTGTTAGGCTTTCTGTGCCGTGTACATCTGATTCGATGCACCATACCCTTTCATCTGAAAATTTGACCAAGACACAATCAACGCTCTAATGCCACCTGTCCAATTATGTTCGGAATTCGATGGGGATGTTTGTTTACCCATTTTTCGTGGAGTTTACGCATTGACGACCGTTTATACAATAAGATGTCCATTTAGTCACAATAATATACATACATTGTTTCGTGCCCCAGGTATAGATATTCCAATCAGTAAATATTTAGTTCACCTTGAAGTAATTATAAAACCAGAGACGTGGTGAGTCTTCATTCACAAATGTTTAGTTTACAAACATCACTGGCAGTGTTGTGATGACATTAAAGAGTCGGTCAAATCAATTCTCGATTAAGAAACATTTCTCATTTCTTGCGTTAATTCAAAGAAAAGGGGGGGGGGGGGGGTGTTAATGGTACTTGTGGACTCAAACATCTGGAATATTTAAGTTGGTCGGAAAATCGAACCTTGGGTTTGCTTTTCCAGCTAACTGAAATATCCCAGACAATTGAATACAAAACATAAGCTATAGACCATTTAAGGGTTGGACTGGTTCCAGGTCATGACAGCGGCGAATTCCTTACTGCCTATGACTGGTGGCTTGAAACAGTGTTCGCGGAGCCAAGGGGGCACAGGGGGCACGTACCCCTCCACTTTTTCCACGGATGTAATTATTTCGTAGTTACACAATAAGTTAAAATAGGCGCATGCAAACGTGTCAATGTACAGGCATTCCTGTAACATTATTTGCAAATCCAATCAATAATTAGCCAAAGAATCCCACTTTCGGTCGCTTCGGTCCGTTTCTTCTACTTCTACCATCTTCCAACCAGCCTTCGGGTTGGAAGATGGTTGAAGTAGGAGAAATGGACATTTCAGCGACCACACAGCGGCATATTCATCTAAACGAGAGACCATAGTGAGTCATGGTACATTTACCGATATTCGATTGTAACCTTTCTCACACTGGGTCGAACCATGATAGCATTGTAAATTTGTTCCCCTCCACTTCTATCGAGCTTCCGCCGCCCCCGGCTTGAGGGCTTGGATAAAACCCGGTATACACAGCTATTCGTGCGTTCATTTGTTATCTAATTACGTACACCTTACAGAATAGGACCAGCAAGGTATCTGAGCGTTATCTGATATATTGTCCGACAGCTCGTATCTGATTGGTTCGCTAAAATATGTGTACTAGAATAACTATGAGACCAAAGTATAGCTTTCGCTGCCCAGAGCCCTCCACTCAACCCTCACACTCCGCTATATATATATATCAGTTCACTCAAAGTAAGTACGAGTATTAATTTGGATTTATCCTATATTCACTGATGCGTTTCCATCTGCTAGTTCCCTGTTTTTGCTGTCCCCATCCTATCTTTAGCACTAAACGGAAAGCTGGCATGAGGAGATGGTTATGTATGAGAAGGGCGATATGGTTACTGTTAATAAATGTTACTCCACAAATCATTTTCCTTGTTTGTTTGGGAAACAGAAACTCGGTGCATTTCAGTTCAGTTCAGGTCATTTCTATTACAAGCACAGGGGAAATCAGGCTCAGTTCGTTGCTGGGCCATTTCAACTCTGTCACAGTCAAGGACTAGTCTGGTTAACCATTCAGTTAAGGCAAAAAAATATTATTGTCGCAAGAAAACTATCCTGTTTCCAAAACATAGTATCATGTTCCAATAAGAGTAAAATCCTCGCCACCTGATTGGATGAGAGCTGGCGTAGTTTCTTTTATGTTTACGGCTCCAGTAGCAAATGTAACCGTCTGACGTCACAACGCGAAATAGTTGAAATGACGTCGCCCGTTTCGTAATTGCTTCATCAACGGAGTGACGTGCAAGCCGCTTCATTTCTTTGGATTTTTCACACGTGCAGCAGACGGTGTTCCGAGTGAAAGTGTTGTTTAAAATTACAAACCGATTTACGATTTGAACTAAGATGGAATGAGTTTATCTGGTTTACTGATGATTTATTTAGTGCCGTCGTGGATACACGAGAGGTTTATTTACTAAACCTGTGATCGTTAAAAGTTGCCTTGAACAAGGCAACTTTTAACGATCACAGGTTTAGTAAATAAGCCTCTCGTGTTTCATGATGTAGGATTTGGGCTATGGGTAGTGTGTTATTGGAACATATACGTTATTGTGATGAGTTGACGGTAACATGGTCTGAGGTTTGCGGCTCGGAGCATATGTTCAACCTCGACGCTTCGCGTCTCGGTTGAACATAACCTCCAAGCCGCAAACCTCAGACCATGTTACCGCCAACTCATCACAATAACTTATATTGTTCCCAAAATATAATATCTCGTTCCCACAAGATAATATTTTGTTCCCATAAGCCAAATTTCTTGTTTCACAAAACACGATCTTGTTCCCACGACATAATATGTTTTCCACGATATAATAAATTGTTCCCACGGGATCAAATCTTGTTCCCATCAGTAAAATATCGAGTTCCTGCAAGAAAAAAGTCTTGTTTCCAACATAATATATTATTACAACTTGAAAATATCTTTTTCCCACAAAGTAATATCCTGTTTCCAAATGATAATATCTTGTTTCCTCAACGCGATGTCTTGTTTCCACATTATAATAGCTTGTACACGCAAGACAATATCTAGTTACCACAACATAATATCTTGTCCCCACTACAATACATATCCTATTCTCACAAGAAAAATATCTTGTTCCCACAACATATCCTGTTCTCACAAGAAAAATATCTTGTTCCCACAACATAATATCTTGTTTCCACAACAAAGTAGACTGTTCCTACAAGATAATATCTTATTCCCACAAGAAGAAATATCGTTCACCCATAAGATAATATCTTGTTCCCACAAGAAAAAAATATCTTGTTTCCAAAACATAATATCTAGTGACCACAAGAAGAAAATATCTTGTTTTCACAACATAATATCTAGTGACCACAAGAAGAAAATATCTTGTTTCCACAACATAGTATCTGAAATTGCATGATGCACAATTGGAAAAATAAAAGTTTGCAGGCTTTTTAACTCGAGTTGGTCTATTGTAGATTGTAGAAACAAAGATTGTATTGCACGCCTATGCTTTTATTTTCATAAAATACACGCATTTTCAGCAAAATCGAAGCGAACAATAAATATTTCTGTACTGTCCTTGAACAATACGGATCACGTACGCGGACTATTTCACTGTTTCTTTTTTTACTTTTTGGTTATTATTGGCAATAATTTGTGTTTTTAATATTTTTTTTAGTAAACTCTGGACATGCAGAACAGTATGCATGTTGGAACCAGGAGGGGGGGGGGGGGGGGGGGGGGTGTCTTCCAAAAAATTCCGGACACAAGGCCTAAAATATTTTTTTCCCACCTTTTGACCACCACCCACCCACCCACGTGCAAAAAAAAATATTTTTTTCCTCTGACCACTTGGACACCCACCCCACCACCTATATTTTTTCAGTGTATCACCACAGTGGGTAATGAAAAATTATTGCATTGAGCTTCCAGTTGTCAATCCTTGCCTTAATTTGAATCCTAATCTACTGTCTAAACTAATTATGTACACATCAACCAGCATCAACTGAAGCATTTAGATTTCACTAAAGAAAATTGTTATTAACTCCTTTGTTATCAAGCACGCATTTATTTTTATTGGGAAAAATTTCATTGTTATTTTTTGTTGTGAGAAAACTTTCGAGGAACTGATTGATTCTTGAGTTGGAATTGGTGTTGAACCTAATATTACCCAGGATTGTTTCATCCTGATAACTGGTTTTTTCACATCTTTATGTTCTGGTGGTTCTAATACCTGATGACAGAACTTTCAGTTGAGCATTTGTAATTCATGCATTTCAATAATATGCCTATATACACTATGGCGTAGTTTATACTTGCATATTATTGAAATGCATGAATTACAAATGCTGAACTGAAAGTTCTGGCCTCAATGCTCTCATAATAATTATCATTCATGTGTTAAGTTCCGAGACTGAAGAAACAGTTTAAATTTAGTGAAGAAGTTTTAATTTTAATGACCTGACTACAGGCTAAGTGTCTAGGCTTGAGGTTTCAACCAATTGTCATTACTCAAAAGATAGTAGATAGCGTAGGAAAGCTGAAAATCTGTCACCTTACACTATTGTAAATCTCACTGTCCGTCCTGGTCCGTCTCCGAAAAATGTCAGCATTGATTTCTGCATATAACAGCATAAGATAAGATAAGATAAAGTTTATTGCACGACCAAGAATAAAAAAGGCATGGCATACATAAAACACACAAACAATTAAAATAAGCAGTGGGTTAACCATGCGACACATACTATATGAGTAAACAGATTAAACAAACTAATCTCATCTGTTGCGTCACTCCTGTGAGTGGGCATACAATGTATGAGTCTCATTGACAATCAGAACCAATTAGATTATCATGCCCTCAGGAAAAGAAACATCGGTCGTTTTTACCAGCGGTATTGAACATTAGCCTTTCGAAAGTGCTGACACGGTCATGACCACACAGAGCTCCATTCCCTCTACTGATTTCGGTGCATCAGAATATGGGTTACAAACCGACCGACCTCGCGAATAACTTCCACATCTTCACAGGCAAATAGCAATGCAAATCTTTCTAGTTGCCGCAGAAGGTGGAAGTGAGGAAGTCGCTTACCGACAAAGTTGATAAGCTCATTTCGAGAAACGCTGTATTTAGAACAGGCAAAGAAAGAATGTAATTCATCTTCGACTGAATTTGTCTTACACTGTTTGCAGTGCCTCTGTTCCCTGGGTACTGGTGTCGGCTTTTGATAGCGACCCCGCTCTATCTCCAAGTCATGAGCGCTAATACGGAATCTGGTGACAAATCGCCTTTCCTTCGCGGGTAATGTATCAATATAAAAACTCCCTACAGTAGTTCTCTTTGACCGAATGATAGAATTTTAATTTAATACTCTCCGAATGAACGCCGTTTCGTGTGGATCCACTTTTCCACGTCTGACCGTACACGTCACAGAGTCGCGTTTTTAATTGTTTCTCAAAATTTGGGGGAGCACAGTTTGGGTTCAGCCAGACGTCGCGAAACCCGCAAGTCGAAAGGATGCTTTCAATTTCTGATGTGCAGGTATGACTAAGTTCCCGCATCTCCTGGTAAGCCAAACTTAACAATGGGTTGGTCTGAACTGTTACCGCTCTCAGCCAATTTGACACAAGTTTAGTTTTCTGTCAATAGCTAGCGGGTACCTACCTAATTCCGCTAGTACTGCAGCATTGCAAGATTTCGAGTGTACCTGCAGTATATTTTTGCAAAACTGCAAATGTACCGATTCAATCTGCTTTTCATTATTTCGGACTGCCTGGTCTCCCCATGCTTCCGAGCAATATAGAAGAACAGGTTTTACCAACGCATCGAATAGTTTTTCTCTCACGTGTAAGTTATCCCTGGACACTGACAAAAACAGACGGTTTAATTTAAAGTAAGCTTTGAGTGCTCTAGCTCTAAGGTTCGATAGCGCTCTGGTGAAACTGCCCGATGCCGTGAAAACAATTCCGAGGTACGTGTATGAGGTCACTGTTTGTAGCTGTCCGTCGCCACAAGTAAATGGACTATTAACTTTTCTACCTGCCTTGTTGAAAATAAGCACTTTTGTTTTCTGCTTATTGACAGTGAGTCTCCACCTCTTACAGAAATCATGTAATGAGTTGAGAGACGATTGTAAGCCGTCTCCAGTAGTAGAGAGAAGAACGAGATCGTCCGCATACAGCAAACAAGGAATAGCAGTACTTTTTAATTCAGGAAACGTGTTATTATCTACTAAAGAGGCAGGAATGTCATCTATGAACAGATTAAACAATAGCGAGCTTAAATTATTCCCTTGCATTACGCCTACTGAATTAGAAAACGTTTTTGATAACGCTTTACCAGTTTTCACCTGTAGTAAGTTACAGGTGAACATTTCCTTGACTGAATGGTAAAAGTTACCACCTACACCTTTTTCAATCAACTTCATGAACAAGCCTTCTCGCCATACTCTATCAAATGCTTTATTAAAATCGACAAAGCATGCGTAGAGCATTTTACCGTTTCGAAACGCTTTGTGAATCAGTTGTATAAGTACAATAATGTGGTCGGATGTTTTATATCCCTCTCTGAATCCAGCTTGCAAAATATTAGGGCAGCCTTTGTCCCCGAGGTATTTTGCTAGCCTCTCTGTTAGAATACTAGTGTACAATGTAAGAATTAGACTATTTTTGTGAACATCAAATAGAGGATTAAAATAATCTTCTTTTGCTGCACAGTGTTATGCTCAGCTACTCATCTATATATACTCTGGCTCAGTCAGGGTCAGTTTTCAATTCAAATATTAACTGTAACTTTTGTTTCATGTTTTCACGAGATAGCCAGACAAACCCCCTGTGAAAACCCTGGTACTATCACTATGAGCTTGAATTTAGTAAGCGGGGTTTTATATCAAAGATGAACAGTGAGAATTTTCAGTAGTTTCAGGTTACAAGAGCTCTACTCAGAGAAACTGGGCATTTAGATTATTTTCCGTAAATTTTTTACATTATTTTAGATGTTCTGCTAAACACATTACTACTCATTGTAAAATCCAAATTGTGCCGTGATGATTCAGCTATGAAAATTATGTTAACCATTCCCAAATTAAAATTCATAAATTCCACTGATTGTTTTTAGTCAAACTGGAGTACACAATTCTTTAATGCATCTAATTTAATTTACAAAAAAGAGAACAAATCCCCTAATCAGCCTAGTGGGGCCTTATTCACTAACCCTACCTGACAAACAGGTGCCTATTAGACTACTAAACAACAATATAGCCTTGTTATGTGAAAATAATTTGAAAAAAAAAACCACGAAGAAAAAAATTGCAACTCCAGGAAAAAAGGTGTTTTGGCCCCCATCCGACCACCCACCCACCCCGGCCTTGTGTCCGGAATTTTTTGGAAGACCCCCCCCCCCCCCCCCCCCCCCCCCCCTGTTGGAACTGTCATTTTTTTACCGCATGAGATCGATTTCAGCGAAGGATAATATTGAATAAGAATCGATTGATACTTTTTTAGTAAACTGTAGGCGTGCAATATAAATACAGAACTGCATACACAATCGAACTGTAATTTTTACCGCACTCCGTCGATTTCGGCGGAGGGATAATATTGAACTAGAAGCCTTCGGCTTCTCGTTCAATATTATCCCTCCACCCAAATCGATCTCGTGCGGTAAAACATGACAGTTCGAACGCGAATGCCGTTCTGTCTATTTCTTAAATTCGTGTAGTATTTCAGATTTTATTTTGAGTACAAAATAATTTACCAGAAATATTCCGCAAGAGGGCAAAGACTTAATCACCTGTGCTCCACGAATAGCAGACTGCATTTGCCAAAGAAATTATTAAAGAACTAAGGATTTTCATTTTTTTTAAACTCAAAAACAAGGGTTATAACGAATCATTGGAACGAATTCAATCTTCTTTGAGGAAGGCACTGAAAATTTTTTTTAAAATTAAATGACGATTTTCGTGAATAGATTTTTTGTTGTTAACTTTTGCCTAAAGCGAACAGCAGGCGACACTTACAACAAAGCGTCATCTTGAAGAACTAAAAAAATTCATTGTTTGCCTGAAACATAGCTTACGGCCTCTCATTGGCCATAAGCTATGTTTTTTTAGATAAAAATAGAAAGAAAAAAAATTTAATTACGATTTTTGTGACTAGGACATGACAGTTTTAAACGTTATGTTACTTGAAAAGTTATAAGTTATTTGCCAATTAAGTTCATATCATCGCACGCGCATTTCATGTTTAATGAAACGCGACTCTGTCGGGGCTCTAATTTGGGCTCAACGTAATCAGATATTGCGCTATTCGTAGTTTAGGTGGCCTCTATGAATATGCCATTTGATGGTGAGAGGGTTTCTTTAATTTTAATCTTTAAGTCACAATGACATGTTTGTTTTCGCGAACACTTCAAGTTTGATTTACACTTTCATCACAAACCGTCTCTGTTGTTTAATGTAATGGTTTGTGTATTTAGACAAATGAAGGCTTTTGGAAAAAAATTAAGTGTTAAATATCAAGACATTTTGCAAATTACTTCGCAATCCACCTCCACGATCTTCAACTTTAAAATCTGGGATTGTTTCGAATACATCGGCAAGCAATCGTTCGAGTGTCAGTGAGTTAATTTGCTTAAAGGGTGTACAAAACTCTGTAAATAAATAGCACTATATAAAAAGCGCCAAGATTTAAAAAATCTACCCATTTTAATAAGGTTTGGAGTTGAATGGATTTTGCTTTCAGAATTTTGTTACTTTTTTCGTTAGCTAGTGGTAAAAAGTCGGCAGTCCATTCGTTTGCAGATGGCCACATTGTTTTCAAATTTTCATGGACGGTTAACACAGGAAAAAATGGATCATTTTTTGTTTTCAGCAAACTTGGTTTGATTGGTGTTACTTATGGGAATAAGCAAACAGTCATCATTTTATAACCCCAATAGCTGGGAGCGCGGTGGCTCAGTAGGTAGAGGTGCAGGCTGCAAGCCGAGAGGTCCTCGGTTCGAATCCCACCTGCGGCAACCGCGTTGTGTCCTTGGGCAAGACACTTCATCTCCATTGCCCACGTGGGGGCACGATGACGCCGTGTACTAAGGCGTACTGCACGTCGACAGTACGCATGTCTTCAACCAATCTAACCCTGCCTGTGCTGCAGTGCGGAGTTACGATGTTGGGGAGTTGACAGCTGCTCGTCGTTGCTCGGTGGTTCTCTCCGGGTACTCCGGCTTCCTCCACCCGTACAACTGTCACGGTCATGATTAGCCATTGTGCATAAATATGTGACCTTAAACATCAATAAATAAATAAATAAATAAATAAATAACCCCAATAGCCGTCATTTTATAACCCTGAAGTGTTAGCTGTAAATTGTAGAATAACCATAAGAACATTTAATCTTACTTTTACTCAATGGATGATACCAGCCACAAGCGCAAGATATTGGAACGTTCTCCCCGGTAGCTTCTTAACCCTTCACCTATCATGAAAAACCCTTTACCTAACATGAAAAGCAGACGACACTTGCAAAAAAAATTCTTGAATAACTAATATTTTTTTCATTTTTTGTCTCAAAAACATAGGTTATGAGCCCTTGTTGGAACGAGCTCGTTCCAACGAGGGGTCATAACCTACGTTTTTGAGACAAAAAATAATGAAAATTAATTGGCTATTGTTTGAGAATAGCGCTGGCCGGTTTTTGTCGTTACCTTTGCTAAAGGGTTAAATCCTCACATCAGTCTTCAATGTATTCCGTAAAATTGAATTAACTTAGGTATACCACTACACATTTAACCTAAAATTGTACTTACTTGGTATAATATCTGATACCATTTTCAGTTAGCAGGAGCAATATTTATTTTTCAAGAACATTTTCTCAAGTTCAAGCGTCCCACTATAACATTGCCGCAAACTCGCACCGATTTCACGCAAATGCATGTTCTAAGAGGAAAGGGGAAAACTTAAGAATATTATTTTTCAAGCTTACTGTGTGTAAGTGTCCATTTCGTAGAGCATGAATGTCAAAATATTTTAGTGAATGATTCAAGCAATACTTCTTTCCATTGCTGCAAATGGACTGATTAGGCCAAACAAAATTAAATAATTGATTCTCATGCATTTTTTTTAAACGAATGAGATAGGGAGGTTTTTATTTTTATTTTTTTATTCCTGGTGGAATGGTCGCCGATGGAAGAGTCTTTTAACTGGTTGAGTGCTAGAAGTCACAATCATGCCTTTCAAAAAAAAAAACGAGTGTACCAGTGCAAAAGCCAACATTTTCCTTACCCGTGCTTTGTATTCCGTCAAACGTAAATAATAGTTTATTCATACAAATTTGTTTTGTTGCAAATTATTGGAGAGTGCCTGTTGACACTCTCCAATAATTTGTAAGAAAACAATTTTTGATGAACAAATTCAAACCACCAAAACTAATCTAGCCCTCAACCACTTAAATAAATATTTATTTTGTACATACATATGAGAATCCTGTCGCATTTCGCGAAGATAATAACAGTATTTTATCAATGTATACGACATACTGCATCGCAAATCGCGATGTGAGACCGCTAAAATCACACCCTATGATAGTTTTATACATTCTCAATTTTGCCTCCGAAATAAATATGACGAACGCGGGCCGAAAAAGCGAATGCGCCGCTGCCTGAGAATCAACAGATTAATTTTCTTCAGCTGTAGCCAAATATTTTGTCTGTTATCAACACTGATATCAACCATGCCAGATATGATTTGAACGAAGATAAATGAGGCAGAACGGTGATTAAAAGTTTCGTGTCTCGTCTTTGTTCTGACAGTACGGAACCAGCAATAATGTAATCATATTGTCCTGCGGGTCTGTATGAGTAAATTATTTATGTACTGTGATGTAAATCCAAAACAGATTCGTCCAGTTCAACTTTTTTTAACACTCCAATAGCTCATTTTGTAATCTTGCAAGAACATCGAAACTTGCGCGGAGAGACTCCCTAAAATTTCGCGACAACGACTGGTGAGAAAGTAAAACCTGTTTCGCATCTCGATCAGTTGGCAATTCTATTTATTCTTTCTTTTTTATACTTGTTAGATTACGTCTAATTTTTCCTTTTAATGAAAAATGTGAAACAATTTCAGGTTGTCATCATTGAAAACGATACCATGGCCTTTATATTGGTTTTGGTGGCAGTGTTTGGAACAGTTGTTTCTTATGAGCACGACTGTAATCTTTCGAGTGGGGCACCGATCAGAGACTCTAGCTGCAAGAATGTCTATCAGTGCGTGCATGGAGAACTGATGCCTTATGTTGTCTGCGAGAATGACACAGTCTGGTCAAAACAGGCGAACTGGTGTGTTCCAAGAGACAGCTACTATGACGACTGTGATGCAGTGGAATTCGTGGGTATGGAAAGTGAGTATTTGTGTTCAAGGTTTCGACAAGAGGACTGTCCACCCCATGCTCCCCCGCCCACCCTTTAAACTGATCTCAGACATTTTAACGATTATATTCGCACGCCGCATGAAGTATATCCGCGCGATGTTAATATGTATGTACAACACGTACTACCAGTGTCTTACTTAACCCATTCAACACTGACGCCCTGAACGGTATCGCCTTATGCACTCCTGTAGAAAGGGAAATGGACGAGTCTGTTTTGCTTCTGTATGGAGGTTCAGTAATAATTCAATCCTATAGCCCTATACGGCCAATTGTCTCCAACAATGCTAATCCTGCTTGTGCGGAGTCATATGGCTGAGTTGATCGCTGCTGATCAGTGGTTCTCCCCGGGATCCCCTTCTTCCTCCGCTCGTAAAATTGTCCGAAACGAGATGACCCAAGCTGTCGGAAATGTTAATCATGCTGTCCCAAACTATAACAAAATGTCACCAATTGATCTTAAAAGCCAATTTAGAAGCATTATTAACAAAACTAACCCCCTTAATATAAAAATATTGGAGAATTTCATCCCAAACGGACTTACGGGTGGGGATGGGTGCCCAATATTCAGCGGAAAAAATTGCCCAACAATATTCTCCTAAAGTCAACAAAAATATCCATTCACAACATAATTCATTCATATCAATTAATTTTAAACATACCATTCTTTAAAATAAAGCATAGTATATACAATATTAGTAGTATAGCAGGATGTTTTTGACCCTTATTACCCGGACTTTTGCCGGTTCAGCTAGTGTTAACCCTGACTTTTTCCGGTGCAACTTTTGCCTGTGCAAAATGTCGGCACCATAATCTAGATCCGGTAAATGGTGGACGTGCTGCATATATAGTATGCAATAGTATATATAGTGATATGTGTTGAACACAGGACTTTGGGTATATAGTATGGGTATGCACTGGAAAAATGATGGTGAAGGTGAGTTTTCTTGAAAGTTTTCCCCGCGAAACGGTTGACGTTACTACTGACGCCATGACGTCATGATGCGCACCTTACGTCATAGAGATGTTGACCGCTGTTGTTGTCCATTATACATTGCGACATTATTCGAGTCAGGGGGTGTCGGGTTTCTCGTATGGGGGGGGGGGGGGGGGGGATATGGTCTTTTGCCGGTTCAGCTGGTGTTAAATTCCCATAGGAACCGACTTTTGCCGGTGCAACCTTTGCGGGTGCAAAATGTCGGCACCATATATCTAGATCCGGTAAATGGTGTACGTACTGCATATATATTAATAGTACCAAGCACTAACAGGGGCATAAATGGGTATATACCGCACATACTATACTACCGTTCTCAACTACCAGGCAATACCCGTACCCACAATACCGCTATGCCTAGCATTACATACTACCTATACCAGTCATAGGATAACATGAAGCTTTAGGTGGATTAACAGTACTAAGGGGTAACACGGGACCTAGGGGTACAGAGCGTACATCCTATACTACCACATTAGGCGAACATGCATTACCCCAGCAACCCCACAATACCGTCTGGCCCAGCATTACATACTACCTAGACCAGCCATGGGTTGACATAAAGCATTAGGTCGATTAGTAGTACCAATGGCTTTCGGGGGCCCACAGAGGTATATATCGCCCATACTATACTGCCGTTCTATAATACAAGGCATTACCCCCACCCCGCAATACCACTTGACCTGCCATAAAGCATTACCTATACCAGTCATAGAATAATACCAAGTAATCGGTAGGTTAATAATATCGAGAACTAACAGGGGACCTACAGGGGTATATATCGTGCATCCTATGCCCCCGTTCTAAACAAACGATTATAATACTGCCTGACCTAGCATTACGGACTACCTATACCAGCCATAAGATATACAAAGGATTTGGTACGTTAATAGTACTAAGGGGGTAATAGACCAACAGACCATTCATCCTGTACTGCCAATCTAAACCACCAAGAACTATCTCGCAATACCGCATTTCCCCCACCCCCACAATACTGCTCGACCTTGCTATAGCAGACAAAGGATAACGTGACGTTCGATTAGTAGTAGGCCTACCAAAGGCTAATAGTATACCTACATGGATATATACCACAAAGACCATATCACCCACACCCCTTATGAGAAACCCGGCAAATCCCCTGACTCGAATAACGTTATGTCGGAATGTATAGTGGACAACAACAGCGGTCAACATCTCTATGACGTCGCCTGCGCATCATGACGTCACGGCGTCAATAGTAACGTCAACCGTTTCGCGGGGAAAACTTTCAAGAAAACTCAACTTCACCATCACTTTTCCAGTACATACCCATACTATATACCAGAGTCCTGTGTTCAACATATATCACTATATGTACTATGGCATACTATATATGCAGTACGTACACCATTTACCGGATCTAGATATATTATGCCGACATTTTGCACCCGCAAAGGTTGCACCGGCAAAAGTCCGGTTCCTATGGGAATTTAACACTAGCTGAACCGGCAAAAGTCCGGGTAATAAGGGTCGAAAACCTCCTGCTGTACTACTAATATTGTCTAATGAGTCATAATAGCTGGGTGGACTGATTTTTCAAAATGAAAAAAATAAATATGTTAATTTTTATTTCAACAAAAACAAAAAAGTCTGATTTAACAAAAACAAAAGTCTTTTTGATCGCTACCCTGGTATGCAAATGCGTTAACAAAAACATAAGGTTTGCCCTTCTTGAGCCAGGACAAAAACAAGTTCCCATTTACTCAACCAATATTTGCAACATATAGACGGTTACAGTATAAGCTGTAGTAAATTAATTATGGGCATAACAGGCACAGTGGTCACATATTCCTGCATATGCCATGGTTTACAGAAACTAGACTGTTCGAAGTGCACATCACTGCAAATCAGAGATAAAATTAGGAAAAGCTTAATTAAATTTGGTTTAAAATCAAAGGTTTCTGGGAAAAAGAATAATTGAGTTTCATTTGCAAGGTGAACACCGAGAAACTACATTTGTAAGAATATTAAGCTACACATTTAGTTTGTCTCAATTGTCTGGTTTGATTGGGGTTTTACATCGCTTTCAACAACTTTGGCTATATGATGCCATTATCACAGAGTTGTTAGTTCCCAAGATGAAGGTAGAATTTTTCAAACAGATCCACTGGATGGCCTAAGGAATTCACCAACCACTGGAGGAACTAACAAGCTCATCCACGCAGACACCTCAGAATAAGAATAAAACAAATTCCTTAGAATTTGCTACATCAAATGTCTATGAATGTTCACGCATTTTTTTCCGCCCCCCCCCCCCCCCCCCCCCCGGTAATACCAAAAATTTCACTCGGTCATGTCTGTATTTGATTACCTCCCTTAATTTGCTTCCATAAATCATCTTTGATTACCCCTCTTGATTTACAGTGAACTATTTTTTCCATCTCGACGGTGAATCGGCTGGAAAGCTTTACAACGAGTTGGAATCGATAAAAGGGCGTTCCATTGTTCATACCAGTTTTGCAACAATTAGAGTTAATGCTCTCTTCAGTGCCCACCCTATTTCAAACAATACTTAATGAAATGAATGCAAACAGTTTGTTTTTTCAAGTTAGTTTATAAATTACTCGTGGATAAGGCGGGAGAACATAATGGAAGTTGCAACAAAGGAAATTCAAATGTCACAAAGTCATCAACGCAAACTTGTTATATACGTATGTTTACGTTTAATTAACATTTTCAGTTCGCATATTCGCTATAAGTCGCATAAACTGAGCCACATTTAACTTACTAACCTATCCCGTTTAAAATAGTAACGGAGATACTTTAAAACGTAAGTGGTTTTAAGGCACTTGAGAAATAGAATTCTAGTTGCTGGCTGATAAAGCCTTTGAACCCCAGCGGCCGCTTTTCCGGCCAGGAAACATGATACGTCATAACGTCATTATATAGGATGACTGTTCAGTAAATATTGTGGGTAGACCAGTCAGTATTTTCAACGTGCAGCCCGAGGCTGCACGTTGAAAATACTGATTGGTCTACCCCAAATAATGAATATGGACTCTTCTAATTGCTGCCATTGAACTGGCATGGAAGATGCCACTAGAGTTCAAAGGGTTAAAAGTTTAAGTCTACTATAATTTTAAACTGTTTCAGCTTTCTGTACCCAGGGCCATAATTATAGCCCATAGATATCTTCAGATAGTTGGGGAACAACGATTGCCGGATCACGGGATGAATTTGACCGACAGTTCTTATACGTACACGCATACTGGGTCACAAACCCTCGTAATTTCATTCAAAACTTGGGAATAGATGATATTCCTGAAGCAGTACAATAGATTCTACTACTGTAGAGCTAATGTGTGATTCCCTCAATCCCCCATTAGTGAAAACTCATTTTTACAGTAATACAATTGGTATTATATGACAAGATGAATTATCATAAAATGTGGCAACATTCTTTGCTCCTAACCTTTTTAAGCATTAATGTCGTACAATATCACAGTCTAAGCTGTAAATTTGTCTCATACTGCCACTAGGAATTTAATTAATTCTCTCCTGTTTGACAGAGCTCAATGATTTCTGCCAAACGAGATGGAATTGGTTAAATTTCTAGTTGCACTATGGGAAAAATTTGTTAGGAAAATTATGGTATGCTCCAACCCGAAATGTAATAGGACACTAAATGTAATAAATTTATTACTAATAGGGTTGGAATGCATCTTGCATTTCAACTCTAAATGTAATGAATTTATTACAAATACGGTTGGAATGCATCTTGCATCTCAACGCTAGATGTAATAAATTTATAACAGATGGGGTTGGAATACATCTTGCATCTCAACACTAAATGTAATAAATTTATTACAGATGGGGTTGGAATGTATCTTGCATCTCAACACTAAATGCAATAAATTTATTACAAATAGGGTTATTTTTATAGCTATGTAGATAAATGAAAGTTAAGTTGAATGCAACATTGGAGGTTTAGCATGAAAATTTAGTACCAAGAACTTTTGTTGTGGAACCAAAAAATTAATGCGGCTGCTCTTGATAAGAATTTTGAAGGGCTTGTCCCATATCCTATGTAAGAGAAACAAAAAAAAAAGTTTTTCACCAGATGTCTGTTGTTACGTCTCCGGTCGAGCGGAGGGGTGGGGTGGGGGAATGAATAGCATAAGACAAAGATTGAAGGTGTGGTTGTTAGTTACATTCGCCATTTTGCGCGCGCACCAGATTAATCGGTCATTCGTACTCCAGTCGTTCACTAGACATACACATTCGCTCGTAGATAGAGGGCTGGGGCTAGAGAGGGGGTGGCCCTATCAATGACGCTTAGTCATCCTAAGATTGTGTCAGATTCATGAAGACCTGGGTCAGTTGGCAGGTGTCGGGGTTAGTGGGGTTATTGGAGTGGTTAGCGGTTGTTAAGTTGGGGGACAACTGGCTAGGCGGAGACGCGACAGGGTGGTTACTGCTTTTTGTCAGTTCTGTGATCCTTGGTTCTTCTTCTCGGCCCAGATAGTTTGCTAAAATTGCTAAGCTTGATTAATCAACCCACCTTTCAGCAACACAAGCCATTCATAATGCTTTTTATTAATAATGTCTTTACATGAAGTGTAAATATACCACTCAAAGTTTGCTAAGCATCACATATTTGACACATCATTGTGAAATTTGCTTGTGACATATTTGCGATATTTTTGATGGAAATGATTGAGGAATGTATTGAGATGGTCCACAGTGTTTACATTAGCTCTCTTGACAGGCACACTGTTCGTGACAGTCATGGAAAGCATGTACCCCTTGATTTTCATGATGTTTTCGTGTACTGTCTACATGTATATGACATGTGTAGGGTATTCATTCTTCATTTCAACACAAACCCTTGTGATTTAATGACTGAATATGGCAAATGCAAATGTAAGAAGACATTTGTCTAAAGCAGAAATGTGGCGAGCTGTTGTTATGGTGGAGCAAGTCCTTGGTGTCCACCATACGCTGATCAAGATTTCAGCAGTATGGCACACCAGTACCAGGTGGTGGCAGAGACAGGGCAACATCTGCAGCTGAAGACCGGTTTTTGATCATTCAGGCCTATCGGAACCGCTTTGCGACAGCAACCCAGCCTCGCAGTGACCTTCAGAATGCATCCGGGGTAAATGTTTCAACGCAGACTATCCGGGCAAGGTTGCACGAAGGTGGTCTCCGATCGCGAAAACCATGTATTCGCATTCCGCTGTCCCATAAGTTCCGCCAGACACGTTGGATGTACCAGAGAAGATTGGCGACCTGTCCGTTTTACAGATGAGTCAAGGTACTGCCTCGACTACACAGATAGGCGTTCTAGGGTGTGGAGAAGTCCAGGAGAGCGATTCAATGCAGCCAACATTGCTGGACATGACCGCTATTGTGGAGGGTCAATAATGGTATTGGGCGGCATCAGCTGGGATGGACGTACAGAGCTCTGTGTCCTTGGCCGTAGTACATTGACTTAACAGCGGTATATTGATGAGATCCTGAATGCCCACGTCAGATTGTATGCAGGTGCAGTGGATGATAGATTCATTCTGATGGACGATAATGCCCATCCTCATGTTGTCTATTCTGTCCGGGAGTACCGGAGGGGATTGAGCGTATGGACTGACCAGCAAGATCCCCTGACCTCAATCCAATCGAAAATGTCTGGAATGAGTTGCAGCTTGCAATTTCAGCCCGTCCAGTCAAGCCAAGAAGTGTCCAGGAGCTTGGTGCCATGCTGGTCCAAGAATGGAACAACATCCCACAAAGGACCATCAGGAACCTGATTGGGAGCATGAGAAGGCGTTGTCGAGCTGAAATTAACAGTAATGGGTCTCATACTCATTATTGAACCCATACCAGTACGCTCCGTCAACTTTTTGGCAAATTTGAAAAATTTCCTCTTTACCAATAATATCCATTTTCCATGGTTATCGTATTCAAAAGATCAAAAATAATGTCAAACACAAAATCTTAATTTCTGTACTTAAATCATTAAAGATGTAATTAAATAAAAAATTTATACACTTTTCATCACTATATTTCAACTAAAACGTAAAACAGGTAGTTGGATATACCTGGTGCTTAGCAAACTTTGAGTAGTATATTTAGTATATATTAAACTCTGTGTAATTCAACTTTCAGCGTTAAGAATACTTTGTTCAGAGTAACCGTCCACAGTCTAGCTCCTGTTAGGTGAGGCTATACTACACACCGGTGAATACACATCAATATGCTGATGCAGAATATTTTCTTTCATCTTTCTTTTGGGGGTCGGTTGCGTTTAACTTGGGTTTAACATTTTAAATTCTTTACGACGATGGGCAGTTCTTGCTGCACTTTGCAACGTAAAATTTAATAAACTTATAAACCCATAGCTTCTTGAAGTCGCTCTATTAAGACATCGTATTCAATCCTTTTGTCAATTTATGCTCGCGTTCAGCAATTGGACAGCGCAGGGAGGCAGGGGAGCACAAATTTTCCAAATGGATTCATTAATTGCTTGATTCAGCGATTTATTCTGACAAATTGATAGCAATACTCATTGATGACTGATTTTTGATCGGGTGCATCATGGCATGGCTGTTTTCATTCCACGTCTGCTTTGATTTTGTTCTTCGGTTTCTGTGTTTACAGCTGACAGTGAAACTAATACACACCACAGTCTACTGACATCCTTTAAACGAACCTTAACTGCTGGGTATAAGGCGTGTTACAACTCCTGTGGTATTAAATAGGTGGGCAAAACTCCTTTTCTGGGATGTGTAAGGATGGGGTGGGGGGGGGGGGCTCAACCACTTTTTCTTTCACGTTTAAAGTTTCTTATCTGTCCACTTACATCTCAGCGCTAAGTTAATAAATTCATTACCTTATAGAGTTTTAATGCACCTCGCTTCCTCTTTCGCCCTTCAAAGCTCAATGTAATAAATTTATTTTATTTAGGGTTAGAATGTATCTTGCATCTCAACGCTAAATGTAATAAATTTATCATATGTTGGGTTGAAATGAATTTTGCATCTGATTCCTAAATGTAATAAATTTACAATTTCAAAATACCACGTACCACTGAGTTAGAAAGAGAAACTTGACTCAAGACAACGAATCTTTTTTTTCGTTGGAGAGGGAGGGGGAACCACGTTTAAATTTATGCTCAAACGCCTTACCTATTTATGAGGAAATGTCATTTAAGATGCCCATCAGCACTAACTGTAATATATTTATTATATATAAGAAGAGAATGAATCTTCCACATCATCTCCAAATGTAATGAATTTAATAAATTTAACGCTGAAAACCACATTGCAACTCAAAACTAAATGTAATAAATTTATTACATTTAGCATTGATATGCAAGATGCATTCCAACCCTATTTTGTAATACATTTATTACATTTAGTATTGAGATGCAAGATGTTGAGATGCAAGATGCATTCAAACCCTATTTGTAATAAATTTATTACATTTAGTGTTGAGATGCAAGATGCATTCTACCCCATAAGTAATAAGTTGATTACGTTTAGTGTTGAGATGAAAATGCATTCCAACCCCACCTGTAATAAATTTATTATATTTAGTGCTGAGATGGAAGATGCATTTAACCCTAAATGTAATAAATTGTTTACATATAGTGTCTAGATGCAAGATGCATTCCAACCCTATATGAAATAAATTTACTACATTTAGTGTTGAGATGCAAGATGCATTCCAACCCTATTTGCAATAAATTTATTACATTTAATGTTAAGATGCAAGATGCATTCCAACCCTATTTGTAATAAATTTATTACATTTAGTGTTGAGAAGCAAGATGCATTCTACCCATCTGTAATAAATTTATTACTTTTAGTGTTGAGATGCAACACGCATTCCAACCATATTTGTAATAAATTTATTATATTTAGTGCTGAGATGGAAAATGCATTTAACCCCAAATGTAATAAAAAAATTCTTTACATATAGTGTCTAGATGCAAGATGCATTCCAACCCTATATGGAATAAATGTTCTACATTTAGTGTTGAGATGCAAGATGCATTCCAACCCTACTTGTAATAAATGTATTACATTTAGTGTTGAGATGCAAGATGCATCCCATCCCTATTTGTAATAAATTTATTACATTTGGTGTTAAGATACAAGATGCATTCGAACCCTATTTGTAATACATTTATTACATTTAGTGCTGAGATGCAAGATGCATTCTAACCCTATTTGTAATAATTTTATTCCATTCAGTGTTGAGATGCAAGATGCATTCTAACCCTATTTGTAATACATTTATTGCATTTAGTGTCGAGATGCAACATGCATTCCAACCCCAACTGTCATAAATTTATTACATTTAGCGTTGAGATGCAACATGCATTCCAACCCTGTTTGTAATAAATTCATTACATTTAGTGTTGAGATGCAAGATGCATTCTACCCCATCTGTAATAAATTTATTACGTTTAGTGTTGAGATAGAAAATGCATTCCAACCCCACCTGTAATGAATTTATTACATTTAATGCTGAGATGGAAGATGCATTTAACCCTAAATGTAATAAATTCTTTACAGATAGTGTCTAGAATCAAGAAGCATTCCAACCCTATATGTAATAAATTTATTACATTTACTGTTGAGATGCAAGATGCATTCCAACCCCATCTGTAATACATTTATTACATTTAGTATTGAGATGCAAGATGCATTCTAGCCCTATTTGTAATAAATTTATTCTCCTCCTTTTGAGGAGAAAAATGGGTAATAAATTTATTACATTTGGTGTTGAGATGCAAGATGCATTCCACCCCATCATCTGTATTAAATTTATTACGTTTAGTGTTGAGATACAAAATGCATTCCAACCCCACCTGTAATGAATTTATTATATTTAATGCTGAGATGGAAGATGCATTTAACCCTAAATGTAATAAATTCTTTACAGATGGTGTCTAGAATCAAGAAACATTCCAACCCTATATGTAATACATTTATTACATTTAATGTTGAGATGCAAGATGCATTCCAACCCCATCTGTAATACATTTATTACATTTAGTATTGAGATGCAAGATGCATTCCAGCCCTGTGTGTAATAAATTTATTCTCCTCCTTTTGAGGAGAAAAATGGGTAATAAATTTATTACATTTAGTGTTGAGATGCAAGGTGCATTCTACCCCATTTGTATTAAATTTATTACGTTTAGTGTTGAGATACAAAATGCATTCCAATCCCACCTGTAATGAATTTATTATATTTAATGCTGAGATGGAAGATGCATTTAACCCTAAATGTAATAAATTCTTTACAGATAGTGTCTAGAATCAAGAAGCATTCCAACCCTATATGTAATAAATTTATTATATTTAGTGTTGAGATGCAAGATGCATTCCAATCCCATCTGTAATACATTTATTACATTTAGTATTGAGATGCAAGATGCATTCCAGCCCTATTTGTACTAAATTTATTCTCCTCCTTTTGAGGAGAAAAATGGGTAAGATTCACAGGGATAAATTTAAAAAGAAATTCAATCTCAAACGAACGTGGGAGTGGTTTCGGAAACGATGTAAGAAGGCCAATTACCACTCAGCTCCTAACAGTAGACTAGTCAATGGTCAACAAAAGAGTGACAACAGATTTCAAAATTCAGTGGCGAACAAGTATAGATTGCTGTCTGGTGTCAGCCCTAGCACCCCCCCCCCCCCCCCCCCCCCCCATATATGTATCGGTAAGTATTTTTGGGTTGATGGTTTCACATTTTGGCATCTAAGTCTCTTGGCAGTATTCGCATATTTTGACATACTTTGCCGCCCACGATATGCGGTACTGAACGCCAGTGTCATCAACACAACAATAACACTGAAGTAGCTGGATGGAACACTTCAAAAACACTGTGCTCGGCTCTACTTTTCTTAAATCTTTCATATTTGTCCAGGGTCACCATTTCAGTAATTACAGGTAATTTTCTCATGTGCAAAGATGAACGCTCGACTTGGCCTGTTCATCGTGAATAATAGGACACACGGAATTCCAGGCCTCCAGCGACTGCTCCAGCTTCAATGTTATTTACGCACGGACTGGGTTTATTTTCACACGAAGCAGCGCACATATGCTTATACACTTTAAATCTTACATTGATTAAAACATTGAGAATATACAGGAGTTTACCGGTCACATTTCCAATCGTGTCGTTTGAGAACATACAGGAGTTTACCAGTCACATTTCCAATCGTGGCGTTTGAGAATATGCAGGAATTTACCAGTCACATTTCCAATCGTGGCGTTTAATTTTGCAGACAAAATAAATTTGATCTTCCAAAGACGGGACCAGCACAAAGTGGTGACAGGATTCGTATTCCGAGACATGCCACAAAACGTGTCTGAAAAAAATGCAGATTATGGTGGGTGTCGGCCTAACGTGACGATGTAAAAAATAAGTGTCGTGCAATTGTTTTTCAGCACCAACCCACCACCACCTCTCAGTGTCCATTGTGGGTTTTTTTTTAAATAAAACGTCACGGCTTTACCCGATTAAATAAACTTTCTGAAACACAGACAGCACAAATACTCCGAACCCCATGTAATCACCAAACATCTCTGTCCATCACCTAATCTGTGATTGTGCTGTGCAAATAAGAAACACCGGAGGGATTGATAATGTTTCTCTTTTCCTTATTTTTGCTGTGCTCTTGTTGTAGACGATCCCAGGTGCGCAGAAAACCCAGACGGCAATGTGCCAGATCCGGATTCATGTGATAAGTACATCGCATGCTGGAATAACACATCCAGACAGCAGCGCGCCTGTCCATTGATGACTCGATTCAGCGCGGTGACGTACAGATGTGAACACAAAAATGATGTGGATTGTGGCAGTCGTAACCCGAATTTGAAGGACACTGGTAAGTTATTTATTGCCACGATTAGTAGATATGTCAACTTTTTCAACATAATATGCATAAAGGTTTTGAAAAGAAATCTGGATGTCGACGAGCAGACGACACATTCACTAGGGTGATCAGTAATATACTACTCAAAGTTTACTAAGCACCAAATATTTGACACATCATTGTGAAATTTGTTTGTGACATATTTGCGATATTTCTGGTGGACATGATTGGGGAATGTATTTAAATGGTCCCTAGTATTTACATTAGCTCTCTTGACAGGCAGGCTTTTCGTGACAGTCGTGGAAAGCATCTACCCTTTGATTTTCATGATGTTTTCGTGTACTGTCTATATGTACATGACATGTGTAGGGTATTCAGTCTTCATTTCAACACAAACCCTTGTGATTTAATGAGTGAATATGGCAAATGCAAATGTAAGAAGACATTTGTCTGAAGCAAAATGTGGCGGGTTGTAGGGATGGTGGAGCAAGGGCTACCCATCGCCAGGTTGGTGTAGCCCTTGGTGTGCACCATACGGTGATCACCAGAGCCTGGGTAAGATTTCAGCAGTATGGCACACCAGTAAGACGGCATGGTGGTGGCAGAGACAGAGCAACATCTGCAGCTGAAGACCGGTTTTTGATCATTCAGGTCCGTAGGAACCGCTTTGCCACAGCAACCCAGCTTCGCAGTGACCTTCAGAATGCATCCGGGGTAAATGTTTCGACGCAGACTATCCGGGCAAGGTTGCACGAATGTGGTCTCCGATCGAGAAGACCATGTATTCGCATTCCGCTGTCCCAGAATCACCGCCAGGCACGATATGAGTGGGCCATGGACCACGTTGGATGGACCAGAGAAGATTGGCGACCTGTCCTTTTTATAGATGAGTCAAGGTACTGCCAAGACCACACAGGTAGGCGTTCTAGGGTGTGGAGAAGACCAGGAGAGCGTTTCCATGCAGCCAACATTGCTGAGCATGACCGCTATGGTGGAGGGACAATCATGGTACTGGGGCGGCATCAGCAGGGGTGGACGTACAGAGCTCTGTGTGCTTGAACGTGGTACATTGACTGCACAACGGTATATTGATGAGATCCTGGATGTCCACGTCAGATTGTATGCAGGTGCAGTGGGTGATAGATTCATTCTAATGGACGATAATGCCCGTCCTCATGTTGCCCATGCTGTCGGGGCGTACCGACAGAGGGAGGGGATGGAGCATATGGACTGGCCAGCAAGATCCCCTGACCTCAGTCCAATCGAACATGTCTGGAATGAGTTGCAGCTTGCAATCTCAGCCCGTCCAGTCCAGCCAAGAATTGTCCAGGAGCTTGGTG
Source organism: Pictodentalium vernedei (assembly GCA_031216915.1). NCBI lineage: Eukaryota > Metazoa > Mollusca > Scaphopoda > Dentaliida > Dentaliidae > Pictodentalium > Pictodentalium vernedei. The sequence continues at coordinate 271,735,735 of CM062293.1, forward strand.
CCATGCTGGTCCAAGAATGGAACAACATCCCACAAAGGACCACCAGGAACCTGACTGGGAGCATGAGAAGGCGTTGTCAAGTTGTAATTAACAGTAATAGGTCTCATACTCGATATTGAAGCCATACCAGCTCGCTCCGTCAACTTTTTGGCATATTGAAAAATTTCCTCTTTTACTAAAAATATCCATTTTCCATGGTTATCGCATTCAAAAGCTGAAAAATAATGTCAAACACAAATAAAATCTTAATTTCTGTACTTAAATAATTAAAGATATAATTAAATAAAAAGTGTATACACTTTTCATAACAATATTTCAACTAAAACGTAAAATAGGTAGTTGATAATAGGTAGTTGGATGTACTTGGTGCTTAGCAAACTTTGAGTAGTATAATTTAATGGGCTGTAGGATTATTTCCTACATAGTAAACGTATTATTTCGGGTTCGTTCTGCTGCACTTTGCTTTGTTGAATACGATACCCTAGCTCATGTTTCTCGATGGGGTCTGGTCAAAATGTAACCACTCCAAAACGTAACATTTTATTTTGGTCAAAACGTAATATATTTTGGTCAAAACGTAATATTTTTGGTCAAAATGTTGTATTTTGGGGTCAAAACGTAACTTCTTCCTGGTCAAAACGTAACTTCTTCCGGTCAAAACGTAACTTCTTCTTGGTCAAAACGTAAATTTTTTTTCTAATGGTCGAAACGTTACATACCGATGGTCAGAACGTAACATTCCGTTGGTCGAAACGTAACAGAGTCCACTCTTTACAAGTTTCACTCGAATGCCATGTTGATTTTTCCGTGCAGTTTTTTTTCAGTTCATACACTTAACAGCCATGCTGGCCTTGTGGTTTCACCGCACTTTAAATCCTCTTAATTATCAAAATGCTTATCTGAAGTGGATACAATTTTACACACGAGTAAAATATTCCAATACACACACCCTCTCCCCTTTTAAAACTGTTATTAACTCATATTTTTTCTCTCTCTCTCTTATCTATCTCACCCCTCTCTCTTTCTCTCTCTCTCCATTTTACTTTTTTTCTTTTTCGCTCTTTCTCTTTCTGCCTCTGTCTCTCTCGGCTTTGTCTCCAAGACCCTCAAACAGTGCTCCCTCCCTCCCTCCCTCACTCCCTCCCTCCCTCCCTCCCTCCCTCCCTCCCTCCCTCGCCATTACGCAAACCCTCTCACTCTAATGAGTATACAAGAAGTAACTATCATAACCATTCTATTAATATATTATCCTTCTATTTACAGTGACTTTAAATGCCCATTGTCCCCTATAATAACCATCAATATAATATCCTCTCTCTCTCTCCCTCTCCCGTCTCTCTCTCCCTCCCTCTCTATCCATCCATCCATCCATCCATCCATCCATCCATCTATCTATCTATCTTCGTCACTAAACTCAATATTTCTTTTTAAGGGAGACCTGTAATTCGAGCGTTTTTTAAAACAATTTAATGCGATCAATTTTATATGCAGATAAAACAAAACTGGTAATGGAGAGACACCGCGCAAATGTGGCGACTGTCATCAACCGGCATTTCAGAGATGTAAACAACAATATAAAAACCTAAATTTAAATTTTGGAAATTTCAAAATGTTCACAACTAAATTTTTGCAGATTATTGGACACAAAAACTTTGTTCGCCTTATTTCTATTGGTCATTGCTTTACGATTCTTGGACAAAATCCACTGGGACAGAAACCCCTGAGAACACAACCCTCTTTAAAACTTACATTACGACTTTATCCCATAAAGAGTAAAAATATTGTTAGCTTTATAGTGTTTTAAAATAATAAAAGTAACAAATGTATAGCGATAGTCGCTATGATTTCCAGAAAGCCTTTGGTCATGAGTCTTTTTCACACGTGCTAACCATACTACTTTAACCCTTTACCTAACGTAACGGCCAAAACCGGCCAGCGCTATTCTCAAAAATCGCCAATTAATTTTTATTATTTTTTTCATTTTTTGTCTCAAAAACATAGGTTATGACCCCTCGTTGGAACGAGCTCGTCGAGCTCGTTCCAACGAGGGGTCATAACCTATGTTTTTGCGACAAAAAATGAAAAAAAATAGTTATTCAAGAATTATTTTTGCAAGTGTCGTCTGCTTTTCAGGTTAGGTAAAGGATTAAACAATTGCTGTCGTAAAAAAATACAAATGACACTCTGGGAAGGAAAGATGACATTTTATGTTATAAATATAATCAACTTGTTTCCAAAAGAGTATTTTGGGGTTTATGTGTCCTTAAAACAAATAAATAAATCCAAACAAGAGGAATCCCAACAAGACGAATGGTTAAAATATCCCGACAAGACGAATATCAACGAGACAAAAGCAATTTTTTCAGTAAGGGCTCTTGACCCTGTGTGACAAAGTACCGTACTTGTCAAAAGCAAATAAAAACAAACACATCAACTCACTGAAATCCAATCCTTGAGTTAATTCCACAATCAAAATAATACGAAAACTGGTCCTGTATTGAGCATATCTCTTATAATTGTTATAGGGCGATTCACTGCCGGAAAATATTAATATAAATTACATTTTGATATAATTTATTTTTGTTTTCCACCGTTCATGTGAAGCCTCGATTGAGGATGAGTGGAGTTTTTATTGTTATTCACACCTAATAACAACAGGCAAATCCACTTAATTGTTTTATTTCAGGGAAAGGTTTTCCAACAATCTCTGTCTTTCTGCCTGGTTGAAAATGTGACGAGAAAAGTGTTTTTCTGTGAGGCATTGAACATAAAATAATAACGGTTAGAATTAAGATATTACAACCATCTTTGGAGTAAATTTTATAAATGATGGATCGTATACTTTCTAGTTTATTTCGTGTTTTTAAGATTAGTAGTTTACTTGCGGTCTCTTTGTCCCAGCTTGCCAGAATTGAGACCACAAATCGGAAATCGCGATAGACATGGAAAATGGAATTTTGGGGCTTAAAATTAAAATATCGGTACCAAATTTCGGATATGTATTGGGTATACCCCACATAACCCGATAGCGTTCATTTGGGGTCTCTTGTCTCTGCATGCGGTCTCACCCAATTATATGAGTCACAATGACGCAGAAGAACGGACTTACAACGGAAGATCATAAATCACCAGTTAACCCTTCCAGAGCTCCAAGAGATTGAAACCACTGACCAACAGGCAGAAACTTATGAATTCCATCTCACAATTGAACCATTCTAAAAAACTAAAATGTCGGAAATAGCATAATAATTTCATGGTAGGTGTTGTCCGCTCATGCGATTTTTCTAATACTGATTCCTCGTTAAAGCCACATGAATTCCATGTCAGAATTTCAGCCACAATTTGTGTCACAATTCCAGAGACAATTTATAGTTTGTATAAATAAAAAAAAAATAAAAAATGCAATCATTTGGGGGGGGGGGGGTTATTTTGTGAAGGTTTTCTTTTTGTCGGATGGGATTATGGGGGGGGGGATTTGGCAGGGAGGGGTGGGGGGCGAACATAGTGTAAATAATTTGCATGACAACTCCATGGCAGGGTACATTTAATCCTGTAACTTCACTGATACTGATCTCAATGTTTGGCTACACAATTCCATGCCGTTCTTCCCTGCCTGGGGGGCAGGTTCAACACGGTCGTCGCCACTAAAGCGGACGCAAAAGTGGAGCTTGTCCGGTGGTGATTCCATGAGATCCTAGCTAAATTGGTCGTAAGGGCCTAGTTCACCCCATACCGTTCGCTTGCAGAGAGACCCAAGGTTATCGCTCAGAAAATAGAGAGCACAGTGGAAAGTATTAATGAATATCAATCAACAGTTCATCTATATAAATGCTATGAGTTTTTGTGGGCGTGGGGGAGAGGGAGTTCTCGTAGTGGACCGCATGGAAGTTGCGGCTCGAGTAAACATAAAGAGTTAAGACTTTTCGCCAAGTAAGTAATTAATTTGTTGCAACATTATCCTGGTTGGATGACATGTGCTGAATAACAGGATTTATATATTGCGCCGAGAGAAATGTTAAGCTTTATCCAGGTAAAGATTACGCTTTGACCGAGAAAAAGTTACGTTACGACCAGAGAATAGTTACGTTCTGACCAAGAAAATGTTACGTTTTGACCAGATTAATGTTACGTTTTGACTAAAAAAAGTTACTTTTCGACCAAAAAAATGTTACGTTTTGACCAAAGTGAAATGTTACGTTTCAATTAAAAGAGTTACGTTTCGACCAAAAAATGTTACGTTTTTTCCAAAGTGAAATGTTACGTTTTGGCATGGTTAGGTTTTGACTAGTATTATGGGCCGAGTATCCCTCCAACCTCTCTTAGATTCGATCCTGCTTCCACCTCATTTAGTATTCGCATTGATGCCTGTTCATTGTCATTTAGGTATTCGCATTGATTCCACAACTGTCTCCACCATCAAAAATTGGGGGCGCGGTGGCTCAGTAGGTAGAGATGCAGGCTGCAAGCCGAGAGGTCTTCGGTTCGAATCCCACCTGCGGCAACCGCTTTGTGTCCTTGGGCAAGACACTTCATCCCCACGGTCTTCGTGGGGGCACAGTGACGTTGTGTACTAAGGCGTACTGCACGTCGATGGTGCACCTGTCTTCAACCAATGCAAACCCTGCTTGTGTGGAGTTCGTGTGTTGGGGAGCTGACTGTTGCTCGCCGTTGCTCGGTGGTTCTCTCCGGGTTCTCTCCGGGTACTCCGGTTTCCTCCACCCGTAAAACTGTCGCGGTTATGATTAGTCATTGTGCAGAAATATGTGACCTTAAAAACACCAATAAATAAATACAATAAACACAAAAATTATGCATATCTGGTTTAAAGCATTAAAATTACTGCTTACTGCCATTTCCACACTACTTTTTTATTCATAAGACGGAACGCAACGAGAGTGGAGGATGGGAGACTGGAATCAGCGACCGAAAATACAGGAAAAAATTCCTTCAAGGGTTGATTCCTGCCCCCCGTACTCTACCCGAGTTGTGCTCTGTATTCATACCACGATTAAACTTGAATTATGTGAATGAAGCTGATACTTTTGAAGAAAAAAATTGCCTTCGACAGACTGATAACTTTCTTGCTCAGAGCTGTTTTGAGTCGAAGCATTTCATCACTTCATAAAGTCACTCAGACGCGAAACATCTAATCAAATGTGTTCTTACATGACGTCCTTACGCCGCGTAATCCAGATTCCACTCGTGGTGTATCTAGCACATTTCCCAGCGTTTGTACTGTATCGTGTAATGTTGAATACGCACAGCAATGTGGTATAATACTTTACATCCACTGCTGTCTCTTTCAGAGCTAATTCCACAACTATCTCCACCATCATCTATAACTACAATCACTATACTCGCTTGGAATGCGATAACCTCTGTTAACTAGTTGAGGGCTAGATTATTTTAGGTGGTCTGAATTTGTTAATCAAAAGCTGTTTTATTGCAAATTATTGGAGAGTGTCCACAGACACTCTCCAATAATGTGTAATAACACAAATTTATATAAACAAAATATTATTTGTAATTAAATGAATACGAAACATGAGGAAGGAAAATGTTGGCTTTTCCGCTAGTACTCTTATTTTTTTTTTACTTTTAGCATTCAACCAGTTAATATCATTTTATTGGTTCCGATAACTGTACTACTGCCATGTCGCTGCTGCTTCTGCTGTGTTGCTGTTGTTATTGCTTTGGTTCGTACAAGTACTTTCAGGACTGCCAGTAGTTAAATATAACTACTTCTATTAGTTATCCGAAAATTACCGTTTACCCACGGAGATGAAAAACTGTCTAAGATACCGGTGCTCGTGGAGTTTCTTTTTCCATTACTTATTTACACCACGATTGCTGTGTGTATTCAAACTTACCCGGTACAATGCAGCAAGCGAGAAAAGTGCCGTTAAACCACGCGTGAAATCGGCCTACGTGTAAGACGCCATGTAGGAACCCATCTGATTGGTCATTACGCACTAAATTGACGTTATGACGTGAGTGAATCTCTACAATACAAAACAGTGACACTCAAGAAAGTAAAAAGACCGGCTAAGGTGATATTTTTCTTTAAAAAGTTCCATTCACTTAATTCAAGTTTAATCGTGGTATAAATACAGAACACAACTAAGGCAGAGTACGGAGAGCATGGATCAACGACCCACGTTGGGAGTTTTTCCTATATTTCACACTCGCCTTAACACTTGAAAAGCTTCAGCTCGAGTCGTTGATTTGTGTCCCACGCACTACACACCATTGTCTTCTGTCGTATTTCTTAACACCCATAGTAAACACGTGCAAATTGTTTTTCTGGAAAATTTTAAGAAATTATTTACCTCAAAACATAGCTTTCATTAGGTTGACGAAATGCTGTGGTATAATACACTGTTGGAAATGGCAGAGAGATTTCTTTTCAGCAACTTGTTACGTCTCGTGTCGAAGCGGTTAGCCCGACAATTGATTCACAAAAGCTTTCCAACCTCACCAGAAAGAAAAAATATCAACCGACTATCTATATATATATTCGCAGTGTTTCTTACAGTGCTATGAAGTGAATATTGTCAATATATTTTAAAATGTGATACTAATGTATCACGCACTTATTTATTTCAGAAGACGACAGAACTGGTGGAGTTTGCAAAGGCCGTACCGAGTTAACGGTGAATCCAGATAACTGCAGACAATTTTTCTCCTGCCCAATGGAAACAAAAACATCTTGCCCGATCACAACATTTTTTTCGCAGAGTAAAAGCGCATGCGTGTTTGCATCCAGATTTTCTGAAGAAGATAAAACGTTGTGCACTATGCCGTAACGAAACATTTGTATTAACATTACCATAAATATCTCTATATTTATCCGTTCACTTTTCTTTTCATTACTTGATGTCAATGACATTTAACAGAACATTTGCCTGCATACCTGTGTGACTCGGACTTGCTCCAAAACGGTCTCTGACTATGCAGATCAGATCACGTCTGTGTTTCCACTTTAGCCCTTTATCAAACGGGGCTGGCAGACGACAGTTGCTAAATAATTCATGAATTAATAATTTTCAGTTTTTGTTTAAAAAACATCATAAGTTATTGTAGTGACCTGACGATAACTTGGTCTGAAGTTTGTGGCTCAGTTGAACATTAGCTGCGTGTCGCAAGCCTAAGACCGAACTTACCGTCAGTTCATCACGATAACGTAAGGCCTATATGTTCCAATAAGACCCAACCCACAGCTCAAAACCCACATTCTGAAATGAACAAGGCAACTTTTAACGAAAACAAGTTTAGTAAAAAAAACCCGAGTTACCTCTCGTATCCGCGACGTCACTGGACAAATAATCAATAAATCAGATAAGAAGTAAATTTTAATCGATTCGAGTTGGGTTGGAGAGAAATATAAGTAAAGAGGTGGGGATTTCAGAGCACGAGGGATAATTTCTGTTGCTTAAAATTTACAAAATGCGATCTGCCAAGATGAAGAATAATTGAAAATCATACGCCCGATGAGTCATTTGGTGATAATATAGTATTCAGTGGTTTACTCGGAGCTAAAAACAAAGGCACAACATTTCCCTTCGCTGGGTTAAGTGTATTTATTATCTTCTTAGTTCTATGCAAATTCTTATCAAAATCTGAAGGTTCATAAGCAACGTTTTTATGCAAAAAGGAAAAATTTTGATTATTGTTTTAGTAATATTTTGCCATGCAGTGTTGTCCCTAGTGGTGTTAGGTAAAGGGTTTTATTACACGCCTGTTCTATGAAATCCACATCTACAGAAACACTATACCATGCGGAAAATGAAAATCTGTTCCGCACACATGTGCGGAACGGAAATCGTTGACGGACTATTTTTAGTAGAAGCGGAATTTGACTGGAATTTTCTATAAATCGTTCACCGCAAATACAATTTGAATCGCAAGCGATAGCTAAAAATAGCAAGACGGGTTTCCCTCGCAAATTTGGTAGATGATGAAAATGTGTTCTTTTTGTTAATAGTAACTGTTGTCAAATGAATTGCTGAGAGTCCTTCAAATAATTGCTTTTATAGACGAGAAGGCGTGTAATAAACACAGAACGAAACACGCCTGCTGTCTTTCGTTTTATCCTTCCGCGCCGGCATTCGTGCGATATCGATTAACCCATTCACACGCGTGTGTTGTTCTGTGTATAAATCATACGTTTGAATTAATGAATTAACCCTCAGCACACTAATGTCAAAATATCACATCTCAATCTCCAAATATTATCCATAGTGCAATTAAGAATTTAACCAATTCAATCTTGTTTACCAGAACTCGGTGGGCTCTGTCAAACAAGATTGAGTTAGTTGCGCTATGGGAAACATTTACTGTTTGAAATAACATTATTTTTAAATAATAGTGAAGAGGGTTAATGTATTATTATTTCAAAGAACTTCATCAATAATCAGTGATCTCAAACGAGAGACATAACTTGGAAACTCGCGATGACACCCCCAGTGTTAACATAGGAAGTCAGTGCATTACAATCTTTATGTTTTATGGAACCCTAGACCATAAATAAAATGAATCAGATTTGTTTGCTTTCTGTACACACTCATGTATATCAGTGTTGATCAATGTGCCATAGTGGCATGGTAGGAATGCAATACTCAAAGCTATGTTTCAGACTCACGCACCTCCACATTGAGAAAAAACGCATTTTTGGCTCCACGTTTAACAAATTTCCTCTTTAGTTTCGGCTCAATGGGGAAATTTGTTAAAAACGGAACCAAACTTTGCAGTTTCCTCGACCTTACAGGTCGTAGTAGAGACAAATCAAATGAAGGAATCTTCCGTTACTACTTGAAAATGAAGAGTCGCGTGTCCCCTGTGCTCCCCACCCCTCCCCCCCCCCAACACACACAAACCCAACGTCTCTATCTAAGAAGACTAACCCCTATCCATTTTCACACTTGAAAATGTCCTCAATAGATTTTATAAGAAAGTTTGAAGCCTATAAAATATTCAGTTCTTAATTCTCAAGACCTCTCAATCTCAGTGTCGTATTAACCCATGGCCGGACCCCTAGGCTTTTAAGTACTTCGGGACGGGGCCCTCTCCGGCACTTCAATCTTTCACCCCACTACAGCTGACAGCCTGACCCTCGTTCGGTAGGCACTATGTCGCTGTACATAGCCCTGTATCCATTTTGCGGGTCTCCTGAAGAATTCTACTCACAACTTGACATATTATTTAAATGAGCATTAAATAATATACTGTATATAAATATATATACTAATGAGAGTATATATATGGATAAATACATATGTACATGTATCGCTACGGCGCAGAGTGCAAAGTGCCTTTAACCAATGGAGCCATAAGGCGATTGTAACAGTGCCTCAACAACAACAACAAAAAAATTGGCCGGCTCCCTGTCCCTGCGGGGCCCTAGGCTTCAGCCTAGTCAGCCCAATGAGTAATACGGCCCTGCTCAGTCTATTTGTATCCATATAGGAAAATCCTATAGGACAACTGCTAAAAAATATTCTTTATTATACCTTCATCTAATCGAATACTGGCCTCTGACATTAACTGCCGGAAGCACTCGCAGAGATCTTTAAAAGAATTAATATAAGGCATTGAAACTGTCATTAAAAATGAGAAGAGAAAGGTTCTTGTGGGAAGTCTGACTCACAGCAAAACAACAATGATCATGACACGATCTGCAGTGCGAAAAGAAAACAAGAGTAGTGCCCCTTAGTTCATGATCTTGGCAGGGCCAACAGTTCGGAGGAGACAATTTCTTCCCAAACTCGTTGCTGTTTAGCTCGGCTGTGTGCGTATAAAAGTGCGACGAAATGTGCACCAGATGGTAGTCTTCCATAAACTCAATTCTGAATTTGTCCTTGGGGACAGCTGACTATGTTCGTGATATATTCAGGGGACTTGGGGTGGGGAGGGGGGGGGGGGTCCTGGCTCCAAAGTTGGTCCTCATATCAGACGCCTGCCCATCACAAGTGAAGGTATTAGTGATATAACATATAACGTACACTCATTGTAAATGAATTCAATGTATTGAAAATAAATTCACACGGGGAAAGTGCGCTGGAATGTGGTGACAGGGGTAGGGGTGTATCAGGCTACTGATTGGGACTCTATAACTCATGGTGTATTCATACATGAGGGGAGAGAGTCTCTAGTATAGGGTACATATCGAAATAAATAATTGTACATCGTGAAAATCAGATGCAGTAACTAGTTTATGCTCCAGGGTGTGGCACCTACCGGAAGAAAATTATTCGACATTGTGCAAATCTGATGCAATAACTATATTAAGTTCTGGGATGTGATACACACCGGAAAAGTAATTCTATATGGCGCAAATCAGATGCTGTATTTACATTATGCCCTGTTATGCCCAGAAGATTTGGGTGAGTATCCGACTTCATCAAACACCTCCCACACCCACTGAAAATCGTCAGTCGCCCTCCAGCGTTGAATACATATACGGAAGGCGCCAGAAATGCCCAATATATATAAAATACGAAAACACTTTATTTGACCGTCTGGACCGATCCAGTGGGGAAAAAACGGACCGCCTACCCGTGTACGGGGTCGTGTCGGATCGCTATTTCTTGGACCGGACCTCCAACGGCAGTAAAGTACGGTCAGCCTCGCTAATGTAGGTGGAATATTAGTCAGTCAAGATTATCATGCTATAAAACTCTTGACTTCTTGGAAATTATTTGCGGATTGTACCAAACCCTATTGCAGTAGAACACATGTTGAAATACATTATTGCAATAGGAGTGGATGCAACATGTCACGTCAACCCCTATTGCAAAAAAATTATTGCAGTAGGGGGTTGAAGCACACCGGCCTCGTCAACCCATTTTGCAATAAATTATTGTAATATGGGTTGACGCACATTTGTCATTTCAACGCACATTACACAAAAAGATTGCAATCGAGGTAAAATCACTCTTGTCGCTACAACCCCTATTGCAATAAATTATTGCAATAGGGGTTGAACACACTTGTTATTTCAACCTCAAATACAATAAATGTATAGTGTTTGTGGTAGGAGGGTACCTTTCGTTTTTGAAGAAAATATAATCAATTTATCAGCCTTGTTCCTTCTGCTAAAGAGTTTTGTCAATCTCTTTACCAATAACGACTACGAGATGGAGGAAATTTAAACATGGGAAGCGGCATTCCATCGGCCCAGCCAACTATTCCCCTTGAGAAAGCCTGTGTTATCTGCATCTTAGTCAAATTTAACTTTACAGTTGTATTCTTCTTACAGGCATGATGTACTTTCGGTTTGTAAAGAAGTATTTATTTATGGGAGGGAGCTTGCAACCAGACCAAAAGCCCATCCCCGTGAAAAAAATGGAAATATTGATTGGCTAAAATATTAAACACAGCCAGACTTAACCCTTTGGATCCTAGTGGTATCTTCCACGCCAGTTCAATAGCAGCAATTAGAAGAGTCCATATTCATTATTTGGGGTAGCCAAATCAATATTTTCAACGTGCAGCCTCGGGGCTGCACGTTGAAAATATTGATTGGTCCACCCCACACATTTACTGAACTGCTAGCCTATTTAATGACGTTATGATGTGTCATGTTCCTGGCCGGAAAAATGCCGCTAGGGTTCAAAGGGTTAAATTTAAGTGTAATGCCACCAACAAGAGTTTCCTGACTAAATGAGGGGCTAGCGGGTACGTCGGGACCCTCCCAAACACGCCTTGGAAAGAAATGATTTATTATATTGCTGGAGAATGTGCCTTGGATCGAATGAAAAACATTTTCACTTGTCATGTCAGCCCATCATACAATAAATTGCAAAAGAACCCATATTTCAAAAAATACTGCAATAGAGGTCGATGCATACTTGTCACTTCGAAACCATTGCAATAAATTACTTCAATAGGGGTTGACGCATCATATACCTATCGATTTAGAAGAAAATATACTAAGTTTATCAGCCTCGTTCGTTCTGTAAAAGATTATTTGTCAATCTGTTTACGTACTGGATACGAGATGGAGGAAATTTAAACTTGGGAAGGGGCATGTCATCGGACCAGCCAGCTATTCCCTTTCAGAATGCGTTTGCTTTCAGCATCTGATAAAGTGTTTTGTTCTTACATGCAAGATGCCCTTTCGCCAAATTCGGTTTGTAAAGAAGCATTTCTTTCATAGGCGTAGCGGACGAGGAGGCTCCTAACGTACCAGCTAGTTCCTTCCCTCAGCGAGGAAGCTAGTGCTGAATTTACCTCCGGACGAGTTTTCTCTTTGGACAAGGCACAAATCCATTTTCTCCGGTGACAAGCTCCCATAAATGAATTGTCTCTATATAAAACTGGACAATGTATCATGGGTAGAAGGGAAAACATTTATACTTGTCATTGCAATAAATTATTACAATAGGGGTTGAAAACACATGTTGTATCAACCTCTATTGCAATAAAATATTACAATAAGAGTTGAACCCCACTTGTCACGTTAACCCATGTTGCAATAAATAAATCATTGCAATAAGGGTTGAAACACATCTGTCACATCAATCCATATTGCAATAGCTTAGTACAATAGGGGATGAAGCACACCTGTCATATCAATCTCTATTGCAATAAATTACTGCAATAGGGGTCGGAACACAGATGTCAGTAAAGCCAGTGCAATGAATTTATTGTGTAAGTGACCGAAACATAACAGTCATTTTATACTATTTATTTATTAGGGTTTAACGACACTTTAACAGCCAAGGTCATATCGTTTCGGCGACAGTTTTACGGGTGGAGGAAGCTGGAGTACGCGGAAAGAATCACCGAGCAATGACGAGCAGCTGCCAGCTCCCCAACATCGCAACTTAGCACTGCAGGACAGGCAGGGTTAGATTGGTTGAAGACATGCGCACCATCGACGTGCAGTACACGGCGTCATCGTGCCCCCATGTGGACAATCGGGGTGAAGTGCCTTGCCCAAGTGCACAACGCGAGAGTCCGAATCGATCGTTTAGACGGTCACCCATCCAAGGACTAACCGGGCTCGACGTTGCTTAACTTCGGTGATCTGATGCGAACCGGTTACCGCAACACCACCGCGCCCCCAGTCATTTTATACTTAAATGTAAGAAATTTATCAACGTTGTTGTTTCTGCTTTAGAATACATGGCAATGTTTTTTATCCTGGGATAGGGGCAATTCAAACATGGGGGTGGTGGTGGGGTGGGGGTGGCATGTTACCAATCCCTCAATCCTTTCATCTTCAGAATAGTTGTAATGTCTATATTTTGGTTAACCCTTTACCCAATACACAGGATATCGAATTTTTTATTTTAATTATTGTTTTTTAAAATTTGTCAAAAAAATTCAACCCATCCTTATCATGTGATCCATCATTGGAACGGGCTTGTTGACAGTTTTTGAAAAAATATAATGTATAGTTTTTTTCAACAACTTAATTTGGAAATTACATGGGCGGATGCGGCCTATTAATTAGGAAAAGGGCAGGGCTGAGAGGAGTTAGAATGTTCCTTAACACGTTAACGTGTTAAATAATTCCGCGTTAACGAGTTAAATGACTTTAAAAGTTAAAATGAACAAAATTTTAATAACTTCGGCCATTTTTATTGATTTGAATTTGAGTATAATTGAACTTACGCACAGTAATCTGAAGTTAAGATAGTTCTCTCAGGTTAGCGTAAATTCTAACATTCAGCGATGTTTTCATTTAAGAATACAATCGCTGCGTCAGTATCCTTAGAAATAGATATCCGCCGTTGCTCGAATACTAGCCCTTACATGGAAAATCGGCGTTCGGATGAAGCTGATATTGCTGTATCGTCAAATATCGGCGTGCCAACTTCGTCAACGTTGGTAGGAGGGCTACGGACATCTAATTTTTCGAGTTCTTCAATTTCGTCAAATAGCGCAAAATTCGACGTCATCGGCACGCACGATCCGGCTTGGTAAACGTTGTTAAAATAATTTAACACGTTAACGTCTGAAACGTTAACTGCTCCCAGCTCTGGAAAAGGGTTAAATTCAGCTTTGTTGGAGTTTTTCTCTTCTAGTGTAAGGATATTTCTAGTTTAAAACCACCCCAAACTCATATCGTCATGAAAATCGACTTTTGATAAAGGTATCCCACCTGCAATTATTAGACGCGCGAGGAAGATCCATTCAGGAAGCAAGTGAAGTGATTATGGTAATTTGTGGAGAAAACATCTATGTCCTGTGACACCAATAGATCATAAATATGTTCACCCGATTACGTATTAGTAATCACAACTTAATGATTGAAAAGGGTAGACATATGCAGCCCCCATTACCTGTACATAAAAAGGTTATGTAAGGTCTGTAACAATGGTAATAAAGAAAACGAATTCCACTTTGTTATGGATTGTAAGAGATATGACTCTATACGTGCTGACTCCTATCGCAATATCGAGAGAGAATATCCAGATTTTGTTGGTATGAGTAGCTCTGAGAGATTCGTATTTCTTATGAAAAATGAAATCCCCGCACTGTGTGGTATCATCTGTAATATGATCCGACAAATGTTTGAATGCAGAGAATGCTTACTTGCGGCATAATACCAATTAGAATGAAATCATTAGCTACAACACGCACCAACTGAACATTAGTGCTTATGGTTTCAAACATATTTTGCTATTTCCTGGTATTATTGTTACTAATTTCAGTGACATGCAATCTGCCTTGTTTTTGGATGTTCTTGCAATAAATATTATCTTATCTTATCTATCTTATCTTATCTTAACTTATCTTATCTAAAGTCAAGATTCCTTTTCTTACTTTTTAGGAACGAAAACAACACACAGCTTCCGGAGCTGCCCGGTGTTGTCGTTTATTAAAAGAAACATAAGAAAACTTTGCTTTTTATGCAAACTAATTAGAAACAACAAGTTCATAGATAATCCGTCATTAAGAATATCTATCCGCATCACACCTCCTAACACGAAGCGGCCATGTTGGTGTGTGTGAATGTGTTTTTACAGTGATGTGCAAGTTTTATTCTTCACAGCAAAAATAGAAAATGAAAGGACAGTGTCTGTATTGTATGTCACGATGCACACACTGTTGATACAAAACAATTACAGAACATCAAACGAGAGTGAAAACGTAGTTTTCGTATTTTTAAAGGGGGGGGGGGGGGGGGGCAAGCTTCAATATTTTTATACTAGTCTACTGGAAAATGCCTGAAGGGTTGTGAACTGATGCACACATCTATGCTACAAATTCGCTAACATTTAGAAATGTCCATCTTTATGAAATTGCCATACTCTCAGTGTTAAGTTTACTGATAGCTTTAGAAAATTAAGTGGAGCTAACTTCCGTAAATCTCGACCAAGACAAATTTATCGGCCATGTGGAGGTAATTTATTCGTGGGAAAGGAGAGGAGAGGGTGGGAGGACTGCCACTGGACCAGCCGACATCCCTCCACCAGACTCTTCGTGCAGTCTGCATTTAAATTAATACATAAAAATCCGAGGATACCAATCGATCAACGAGCCCCTCCCCTCTTCCTCCAGAATATTCGTGCTGTCGCCATTGTTTACCCCTCAACGTTTCCAGTTTTGTTCCAGGCAATTTATTCGCCCAAGGGAGATTACTAACAGACCAGCCCCCCCCCCCCCCCCCCCCCCCCCCCCCCCATTAAAATACTGGTGCACTTGACATTTAAATTTAACGCGGTTCAGTCAGTGTATCACTTTACCAGAATGTGCGTGGTGACTGCTTTTCACTTCATTTCAACTTCCAAGTGTTTCATTCGTACCGCTAATCATTTTTAAGTCACCTTGACGTAATCAAGCTGAGCCTATCTAATCGCTCTCCGTCCGTTCGTCCGCCCGTCCGTCCGTCCGTCGTCCGTCAACACTATGCTTTGGACTTCTCCTCCAAAACCTCTGGTCCAATTCCAGTGAAAGTTTGTGTGAGTGATGGCCCGAGGAGGCATTGCGTTTTTATTCAACTCAATATGCCAAGCCCCATAGGGGTAAATGCTCCAAATGTACTTGACATTTGGTATGGAGCTTCATTCTGAGGTGTGGAAACAAATTTGTTTAAACGAAGTTCGTGAAGCAAATTTAGGTTTTATAATGGGAAGGGTGGAACGTGGTGGCTCAGTAGGTAGAGGTGCAGGCTGCAAGCCGAGAGGTCCTCGGTTCGAATCCCACCTGCGATAAGCGCGTTGTGTCCTTGGGCAAGATACTTCACCCCATTGCCCACGGGGGGGGGGGGGGGGGGGCACGGTGACGTTGTGTTCTAAGACGTACTGCAAGTTGACGGTGCACCTGACTTCAACCAATGCTAACCCTGCTTGTGTGGAGTTAGTATGCTGGGGGGCTGACAGTTGCTCGCCGTTGCTCGGTGGTTTTCTCCAGGTACTCCGGCTTCCTCCACCCTTAAACTGCCGTGGTCATGATTAGCCATTGTGCAGAAATACCTGACCTTAAACACCAATAAATAAATAAATAAATAAATAAATAAATAAATAAATAATGGGAGGGGTAAGATGTTTGGCCCCGCCCAAAATTTCTATTCTCTGAACCGATGGTCCAATTTGAACCAAATTTGGTACGTGGTATTATTGGGTCATAAGGACATGGCTCGTGCAAAAAAAATGTTCATGTGTGGAAACCTCGGGAACTAAAAAAAGAAATATTTTCATATTTCCAAAACCACACGGAGCAGAGAACTGTTATTTGGTATGAAACATTCTTAGGAGCAGTAGAGTTGAGTGGTAAAAAATGCCATCGGTTGTGTCAGGAAAAAATTTCTCCAGAACCAGTGTTCAGAATATTTTTATATCTGGTATACAGCATCCATAGAGGGGGAGGTGGGGCAAATATAAGTTTGTTAAAATGAATCCCCTTGGCTCAGATTTGGGCTGAATACAGGAGCCCGAATTTTGAACCTAGGGCAATATGGGTAAAAATCTTCTTCTTCAGAACCACCAGTCGGAATATATTAATGTTTGGCATACGTCATTGTTATGAGGGTCAGATTCAAGATTGTTCAAATCAAGTTCGTCGGTTAATATTTGGGCTTCCCATGGAAGCCCGAATTTTAACTTAGTGCAATATGGGAGTTAATCTTTAAAAATCTTCTTCAGATCCACCTGTCAGAATGCTTTAATATTTGATATATAACATCTCGGGGGGGGGGGGGGGCATATTCAAGTGTGTTCAAATCGGGTCCCTGGGTTAATATTTGGGCTCCGTGTGGTAGCCCAAATTTTAACTTAGTGCAATATGAAGAAATTTCTTTAAAAATCTCCTTCTTCAGATCCACCAGTCAGAATGCTTTCATATTGGTATACAACATCTTCAGTCTTTATTCTTATTTTAACAAAATTTGATATGCAGCATAAAACCAAGATTAATCCATATAGGTTGTATGAAGGGCCCCCTATGGGCTGAGCTCCACTTTTTACGTTATGATTAACTGAAGAAACGGCGTGATGCTTGGACTATTTTATTCACTCCTGAGTGGCTCAAGGATGACAATGAATCTTATCGAGGTTGATTGCTTAATGTAGATTCATTCTTGGCCTTTGTTTATATCGGGTTCGGTTCAAGGTGAGCACGTCAGGCCCCGTGGGGCTTCTTGTTTGTGTTAATGATGATACCACTTTATCGGCTAACCCAAGTATCCTACCAGAATACTTGTGCTGATGGCATTCTATTTGAATGTAATTTTAGCAATGTTTCCCCTTTCAATCCAAGGTACAGATTTCAGTTTTACACAGGGCAATTTATTTATGAGAAGGAGCTTGCCACAGGGCCAGCCCCCGCTCATCTCTGAAAAAAGGAATGTTCCTCGGCTAAAAGAATAAGCGCGTCCAGAGTTGAATTTAACTGAAATGCCGTCAGCATGAGCTTCATGACTGAGGTGAAGGCTACCTGGTACGTTCACACCACGCCTATGAAACAAATGCTTGTTTACAAACGGAAAGTGTATCAGGAGTAAGAGATGTGGTAAGCGACCCTTTTGGGGGATCCCAGGAAGGAAGTGACGTCATAGTCACTTTATCCATTTAGGTCATGTTTGGTTGTCATGGTAGCCTCAGTGATCTTGTGACGCCATTACCATAGTGATATGTGGTCTTAGTGTGCAGGCGCAGTGCGTATTGTTTGGGTGACACGTGTTTCCGTAGTCCATTTTGTATACTGGTGGCTGCCATCTTGGTTTCTGTTTTGGCACGTGGTCGCCAGGAGCCTGGAAGGCTCCTTAACGAACGAAGGTATGTTCGGAGGGCGTGTTCGATTGAATAGGAGTAAATCTAATTACCCAAATAGACCCGACAATCATCCCGAAACCACCAAAAACGGACTCGAATTCTCCCGGAATCCTCGTTTTCCTCCAATGGTGGGCACGTTCCTTTGTATAAGAGTGATTTTACCGGTTCTCATTTTCCCCAAATCCTCGATTACTTCCAAGAATTCCCACAAACGACCTGACAACTATTTTACTAGTCCCATTCCGTCGGAATCCTCTGCTTATATCTCTGTATCAATGTCATTGTTTATGTCTTCCCGACTCTGTCCGTTTGTTCTGGAGTATACTCCAGTGGAATAGAAGATTATTTCAGTTGGAACAAGTTTAGTTTATTGTTACTATATTTAGCTTTTCAATCCTGTTCTGTCCCTATTCCGAGTAGTCTTGTTCTTGTTTCGAACAGCACAAATCATGTATCGTTTATCCAGATCATCCAATCAGTTCACTTTACTGCAGCTAACTAACCAATCAGATCATTTCATTCCTTTAATCCCACTCTCAATCCATACGCTGTCAGTTCCCTTTGGTGACACATATGGTTTCCAACTAGTCGAATGAGCTAAAGAGCCACGAGAGTAATTGTTCCATGAGCAAATACCCCAGAGGCTGCTCGACTCATTTCAGAAAAGGGTATTCCATGTCTTAAATGGAATTCTGTAAGTGGAGTGCCGAAAGAAATGTGGATGATGATTTCATTGAATGAGCTAAAGAGCTGTGAGAATAATTGCTCTATGAGCAAATTCTCTTGCGACTCTTCGACTCATTTCAGAAAAAAAGGTATTCTATGTCCTAAAAGAGATTTTGTAAGTGGGGTGCCGACAAACGTGGATGATGATTTCATTGAATAAGCTAAAGAGTTGTGGGAGTAATTGCCCAGTGAACAAATGCGCTTGCGATTCTTCGACTCATTTCAGAAAAAAAAGCGTTTTTGTCCTAAATGGAATTCTGTAAGTTGGGTGCCGAGAAACGCGGATCATGATTTTATCTAAAGAGCAGTGAATGAAAAGGGCATTGCTCGGACGACTCGAAGCTTATCGAGCGAATGAACTATGGATCTAGTGCTTGAACGAATGTTGTAGAAACCTGTGGTTCCAACATCCGGGTATTTCGGTTTGGTAGTTTCAGAAGACAACAATATAGAACATTCAGTATTTTTTTATTTCGCCACGGTATCTTCTTCATCTCTGAGTGGGATGTAGTTATTCTGTCCTTTTCTTCCTGGTGAGACTGACAACCATCCGATCAAAGACTTCATCGTGGACTCTAACGGACTTTTTTCCATTGCTTGATTCTGGGTGGGTTCGTCATGCTATGTGTTCGCTTTTTGAACACTGGCAGCTTGACTTTCTTGATTGATTTGATTTCTGGCTTGTTGTGGGCAAGTCCATCACTTCGTGTTTTGGAGCTCCATTCTTGGGTTGGACCAGCACAGAATCTGCAGTTTTCTGTACATTGTTCTTTTTCAGTTCGTTCTTGTTCTCGGTGGTAACTTCATGCTTCTGAACATCATTGTTCTCTGTTCTCGGTGGTAACTTCATGCTTCTGAACATCATTGCCTTTGGGCTGTACGTTGAAAATATTGATTGGTCTACCCCAAATAATGACTATGGACTCTTCTAATTGTTGCCATTGAACTGGCATGGAAGATACCACCAGAGTTCAAAAGGTTAAACGAGGAATATGACTTTGAAGAATCGCTGTACGCTGAAAATATTGATTGGTCTCCCTCACACATGAACTGAACAGCCATCCTATTTAATAACGTTATGGCGTATCATGTTGTGGCCGGAAAAGGCCGCTAGGGTTCAAAGGGTTAACAGTCTCTTTTCTTGTGAATTGGGTTCCTGCAGAAATTCGCAATGTGCACTAGGGTATTAATGTATTTCACACCGATGGATTCTTTGACACTGCTTTTACGTGATGTGTGACTGCTTCTTTAGTTACATTTTCTTTTTCCATTCCATCCTCGATATAACTATTCATTATGTTTTCACATTCTTCATCATAATCATTGTAGGCGCTTATAACACGATACTTCCCATTGAATCACCCACTGGTTCCTCTTCTTCAGATTCTTCTTGAAATAGTTCCGACAACTTATCGGATTCCGAACCGTCCATTGGTGAATAATTTCTTGCTGAACAATGACGACATGACTACTTTGCCTCCGCTCTCTTCGAAGGTCAGATCATAAATGACAAAATAAGTTACGAGCAAATCCCTTTATAGGCCGAGGATATCTGACAATACATTGACGACGGGTTTTTAGCAACTTCCCTAAAAATCCTCCTTTCTGCATGATCCGTCTTTTTATTCGATAAGATAGTTTTCTCTTTGGTAAGGCTGTCCTCCTAATCTGGTGCTTATATGGAATCAGCTGTGCGATCTCGGATTTGGTCATTGTCACATTATTATCCAATAGATTCCTTGCTCAATCACATATACATAGCACTATCAAATCATCATTAGCTGTCTTGATCACGGTCTTGGCTTCACATTGGTCAGGGTGAGGTAGAAATCGCACAGTTTTTTTTTATTATTTCTGTTCTGTCTTTCAATTCCATTCTTGTTTAGTTTTTCCTCTTTTTCTTTGGGTCTTTCGAACCAAATGTCTTCTTTGTGTCTCTCCCACAGAACTCACAGCTTTGGACTGCCATCTATTCACTCTTTGTAGATCAGAGGGCAAATAATCATTTGGTGCCGCGTACATTCCTAATACACTTTTCTTTGGGCAAGAATTAGGGGTAATAAGCGATGACAGAAAATCACATTTCTGCAACAGACTTCTTTTATATCGGTAGAAATTCCATGTCAGCAGCTTCAATACAGTGTCATGTTCTCGCAGTTCCCTGTGCTCCAGCACAGTCAGCGGTATACCCTGTCTTCGAGGATGCTGACTGCAAATCTACATGAAACCATAATCAATTCTTCACAGGCTGCTTGTAGGACGGCATCCGTCCCTTCTTTGTTCGAATCACAAAAAAAATTCCAATGCCTTTTTATTATCCTCTATCATCGGACGTA
The DNA here is from genome assembly GCA_031216915.1 of Pictodentalium vernedei. Taxonomy (NCBI): domain Eukaryota; kingdom Metazoa; phylum Mollusca; class Scaphopoda; order Dentaliida; family Dentaliidae; genus Pictodentalium; species Pictodentalium vernedei. The sequence continues at coordinate 271,757,021 of CM062293.1, forward strand.
CCCGGGTGTAGAGTAAAGTACCCGGATGTAGGAACCACAGGCTTCTACAACTATCCTCCAAATGGTATCCTTCAAAGGGTATCCTCCAACAGGTTTCATCCAATAGTACATCACCGTGTAATAGGTGTCTTCCAATACCCATTTGAGCATAGGAGTCGTGAGAGGAGTCATTCGTTCGAGAAATTTCCCTATAGCTCATTTACTCGATAAGATTCGAGTCGTCCGAGCAATGTCTGTTCCAGTCACTGATTTTTAGTTCAGTTGATAAAATCGTGACCTGTGTTTCTCGGCACTCCACTTAAAGAATCCATTTAGGTAGGGTCCTGCGAATATTCGAGATTCGATTCGATATCGATACCATACGTATGCTTCGAGATCGATACCGAATCAGTCTCAGGATTCGATTTTTTCGAATCTCTCGTACTAACTTCAGTTTGTTACATTTCCAACAAAAATAGGATAAAACTGTCATTAGAACATTCATTCATGTAGGATCAATTCCTATTTATTTGAGTAATTGACAATGTTTAATTGTTAGGTAAGGTGTGAATTTGGTCCAGAACATTATCCATAGTTTTGGTTTTTAAAGGCTTAACTTGTTACTATTCACGTTCTTAAGAACGTGAATAGTAACAAGTTAGGCCTTCAAAAACTAAAACTATGGACAAAAGGCCTAGCTGTTTCAGCGACGGTGCTACAGAGAATATTTAGTTATAGGTGTTTAAGGTGTTCACTCCGTCGCGTAAGGGTCATCACAGTGTTCCGTAACTTCCGTTTGATGCAATATGAAATAACTTGTCTTTTAAGATTCGATTCGGGATTCGATTCGATGTCGATATCAGAGACACGATTCGATTCGAGATTCGATTCGAAAAGAAATTTGTGATTCGCAGATCCCTACATTTAGGACATTTAACGCCTTTTTCTGAAATGAGTCGAAGAGTCGCAAGAGAATTTGCTCATGGAACAATTACTCTCATGGTTCTCTGGCTTATTCGATGAAATCATCATCCACGTTCGTCGGCACCCCACTTACAGAATACCTTTTAGGGCATAGAATCCCTTTTTCTGAAATGAGTCGAAGAGTCGCAAGAGCATTTGTTCACAGAACATTTACTCTCATGGCACTTTCTTAAGCCCTTTACCCAACGTAGACGATATCAAAATTTATTATTTTAAATATCATTTTTTCAATTTTTTCAAAAAATTTCAACAAAACCATATCATTTGACCCCTCGTTTGAACGAGCTCGTCCCAACGAGGAGTCACATGATATGGTTTTGTTGAAATTTTTTGAAAAATAATATTTTTTCAATTGCCGAATTTGCATATTACGCGGGCGGATGCGGGCGATTCGTTGGGTAAAGGGTTAACTTATTCAATGAAATCATCATCTACGTTTTTTATCGGCATCCCAATTACAGAATCCCTTTTAGAGCATAGAATCGTTTTTTTCTTAAATGAGGCGAAGAATCGCAAGAGCATTTGCTCATGGAGCAATTATTCTTGTCGCTCTTCAGCCCACTTGACTAATTGGAAACCACGCATATCACCAAAGGGGGATAACTGCGTATGGACCGAGAATGGGTTTAAATGAATGGGGTGATTTGATTGGTTAGTTAGTTGCAGTAAAATGAACTGATTGGATGATCTGGATAAACGAAACATGGCTTATGCTGTTCGATCAAGAACATGAGTAGCCGGAATAGTGTTAGAACTAGCCCGAACAGACCAAAAAGCCAAATATAGTAATAATAAGCTAAAACTGTTCGAAACTGAACGGATCTTCTATTCCACTGGTGTTTTCTCTAGAACAAACGAAAAGGGCCGAGTAGACAGAAACAATAACACAGATACATAGATAGAAGCAGATTCAGTTCAGATCCAAATTCTTTATTCACGATATGCATGCATGTGTAACAGGGGTGGGGTGAACGACTCCCCAGGGGCTAGAACCCTGGCTGAAATCTCCCTGTTGTTCTTCAGATTAGTGAGGATCTGCGTCAACTAGCAAACCATGGATAAAATATAACTCAACTCTAGAGGTAGAATAACCATTAAGTTATGTCTTGTGGTCTGGATGAATTCACAAGAAAACTGGAACTACAGTTTATACGTTGTTTATTAAGAAGCCAAAAATAGTATGATATGAAATGAACATGAATATGAATGACGGATCAAAAACCACGAGCGCACTATACTTTCAATCGAAAGGGGTTTAAATTCCACCCAACATGTGTTCAGTAAATGTGGATGGTTCTCAAAGAACTCAGACCTGGAGAGAATCACTGTTAGAAACGTTGACTCTCATCAGGGACGAGATGAACGGGTCCACAAATGACGGTAATCGTTATGGTTAACCTTTTTACAGGTTACAAAGTGTCCCCACAACCAACCTCAACAGGCAGTTGTACTGGCACAGCTGAATTAGAGCGTTAATGCCATGACGTGGGCGGCGAATTATGAGCGAGACCGCTCTTATATACGATAATTTCGCGGGGAAAGATTTCGAATACTGGAATCTGATTGATCCCTCGCTTTCACCTCGACGAATGAAACAACAGCACAATGCACTACGGCATAAACCAATAAGGTACATCGATTCATTTTAAACATGGAAATGACTTGAAGCCAACAAAAATAGAATTACTGGCTGAGAAAGGACATTCCAAAACATTTTTTAATTTTTTTTATCCCGATCGATCGGCTTAATATCTCGATCGATCGATCGACTTAACTATCTCGATCGATCGAATTAAGTATCTCGATCGATCGACTTAAGTATCTCGATCGATCGACTTAACTATCTCGATCGATCGACTTAAGTATCTCGATTGTTAATGGGGAATAGGGTGGACGCGGAGGGAGCTACCTCGATAATTGAGGATTATTGATTAAAAGTAGAGGTATTGACCGAACTCTGACTAAAGCATTTTAGGAGTAAGGAGTATCCAAGGGTAATAAATAGGCATTAGAATTGAGTATACAGGGTATATATTAGTAGTTTGCCGTTAGGGAAACGGGAGGGTGAGTATATTGTAGGGGTGCGGGGTGAACAATACTTAGGAATTTGGAAGTGTCACTTTAATTATTGGGGGTGGAGGGTTGAGGTAGAAAAGGGGTGAAATCTCAAGATGGAAAGTGGGAATTAACCATGGGGAGGTAGTAAAGGGGAAGTGGGGCCTATTCGGGGAGGGGTTATAATGCATACAGAAAATCGGGAGGTTACACTTGGTATGGGTTTGTACCGTGTAATATGATAATGGTGTGTATTGTGATAAAGATGCTCTTTTATATATTTGGGAGCCCTTAAAAGGGCTGTTGTAGAGTGGGTTCAAGTTTTTTCTTATACGTCGGTCTCATTCTTTGGTGGTTTGTTGCGCTAAGAGGGTAGGTGGTTCTGCGTCTTTCCGGGTATCGATACTGGGAGGCTGGGAGGCAGCGAGATTTTCTAGTTTGTTGTGAAGAGCCATGGAATCTGGCCATTCTGGGGGGGGGGGGGGCTGGGGTCAGCCCGTGTGGTACCATTCCTGAAAAGAAAGAAAAGGGGAGAAGTCTTCGTCTGGCTGTTTTTCACCAAGTATTGTCTGCCACTTTGATTTTTTGTGGGTAGGTACGCCCGTCATTGTCAAGTATAGTCTGCCTCTGGCTTTCCGTCGGGGTGGTGGTTGTGTGGTGGCTCTGGTGGTTCTGGGGAGGGTGAGGTGTGCGTTTTCCTCTAGTTTGTTGTCTGGAGATTATCTACTGGGACTTTTGTTGTTGATGGAGAACCGTTTCGTAAGATGGCGTGCTCTTCTTCTGTGAATCTTCAGGCAAGTATAGTTTGCCGCTGAGTTATTGCCTCGATTGAAGGGGCCTTCATCGGTAAGTATAGTCTGTCTCTGGCCTTTGTTGTTGTGGAACCGTACCTGTGAACGAACTTTTGTGAGACCGCCGAAGAGAGGAACATCGCGGGTTCCTCAGCCGCCCTGCTATTTCTGGCCGGGATGAAAAAAAAAGTGAACCCCCCCCCCCCCCCTAGGGTACGGCAGGTCGCAGGACCAACACTCGCATCCCTAAGGGTGGATGGCGATCCTTATAGAAGGGGGGGGGGGGGGAGTAGAATCCATAACGGTCATGAGAAAAAAAGTAAGTCGGGGAGCACACTTGCATCTTATAGGGCAAGTGGTCCAGCAGGCGATGGCATGGAGTGCTCCATTTCCGGGGCCCAAGCACACCCTGGGATTGCAATCGTTCTTATTAGTCGCGCTGTTTGTTGGCTACGTTTCTGTAGTGTTTTTTCCCCTGATGTTATGGGCGGTGCTTTGCGTGCTTGCTGAGTTAATTATAATCTGTTGGTGTTTGTGTAGTCGGACCGGGCCGATTTTGCTGAATTAGCTTAGTACTGTTTGCTAAAGCACTGGGTCTAAATTACTGTTTTGAACACGCTGCCTGTTGACAGCTACCACACTGTTCGGGGGGGGGGGGGGGGGGGCGTTACAGTGGATGTTCTTCTTGCAGCAGTTCGTCGCCAGGCAGTTATTTTTGAGGGTGTTGTTTGTTTTAGCAGGATTTGAGTTGTAGTAAGCTGCTAGTGAGACTGGTGCAATTAGGGGCCATGAATAATGATCGAAGCAATTATCTTTGATCACTTACCCACCTATCTGTCCACACTACCACACCCACCCACCCCACCCATTGTGGAGGGTGCGTTGGTGTCGAGGTGAGGGGGCGGTGGTGAGTGGTGTGGCTCAGCGTTTTTGTTTTTTTTTAATTTTGAGGTTTAGTTTCATGTAGTCATTCAGATCGGAGATCAGTTCACTGTTAGAATTGAGTCGGTGGAGCGTTTTCGTTGTCGGCTATCTTTTGGAGTTGGATTTCAATCATATCGATGTCGGCTTCTTTATGTAGTAGTGGGTTCTGGGATGGTCTCTTAGTGCAACTCTCAGCGCGTGATTTTGAATGTAGTTTTTGTATATTAGTTTTATCTATGTTTTTGGTTACTACCCCATAGTCGAGGACTGGTCTGATAAAAGTTTTATAGAGCTTTAGTAGCACCTGTTTGTTTGCCCCTAGTCTTTATCGCGGATCATTTTTTAGGAGATTGATGCGCTTATTAGCTTTGGCCACCGTATTAGAGATATGTTTGTTTAGGTGGAGTTTACTGTCAAATGTGACAACTAGAAAATTAAATCTGGCTTCGTTGTAAGTTTTTAGCTGGGTGTTGTACAGGGAGATATCGATACTCGGAACTGATTAGTTTTTGTGTTTTTAGGGGGTTAAGTTTGATACGCCATTTGGCGCACCAGTCCTCTAAGTCATCTACTGCGTCTTGTAGCCTATTTTCGATGATAGCACGGCTTTTGCTGGCCGTGTACAGTGCCTTGTCGTCCGCAAATTGGGATTTTCGACGCAGTTTTCTGCGACTTTATGGATGTCATTAATATATATTATGAAAAGAAGTGGACTAAGGCCTGAGCCTTGGGGGTTCCAGGCTCCAGTGGCACTTCTTCGGCAGTGGCGTAGCCGAAAATCTTGTATCTCCCCCCCCCCCCCTTCCCCGCGAGATAGAGACAGGGGCCCTTTCATAATGGTGGTTGCCTCTAAAGCGGAGCAAATTTAGTGGTGTTACCGTGCACGGCATACAGGATTTCACGTAGTACATACGCCATGAATTAAATGAAGGTATAACCTATAGGATCGATTCTAAAAGTACGACTCTGTAGATTTTTTTTCATTACATGTTTTAAGCCCCCCCCCCCCCCCCCCCCCCCCCCCCATCTAACGATACGCACATGCACGCCCATATGTGTGACTTGAGAGGCACCATGCAGGGGCGTAGCCAGGATTTCAAAATAGGGGGGGGGGGGGGGGGTAGGGATTTCAAAATGGGGGGATAGTTAAGTCGATCGATCGAGATATTTAAGTCGATCGATCGAGATATTAAGTCGATCGATCGAGATACTTAAGTCGATCGATGGAGATAGTTAGTCGATCGATCGAGATATTAAGTCGATCGATCGGGATAAAAAAAATTAAAAAAATGTTTTGGAATGTTCTTTCCCAGCCACCGTACCTTTCCCAGCCACCATAGTTATGAGCAGACGAATTATAACAGAGTAATTATTGAGAACTTTTATTTAGCGCGTATGCGCGCGTAAGTATTGTAACGCACTTTCACTTCCGCCAACGGAGGACGGTTACCTCCATAAAATGGAAAACATTTGTTCGGAAACTAGTATTTTTCATTTTGTTGCGTCTTATTATTAAATAGTATTTGTACATTGCATTAGCGGGACAAAGTAGTGGAAAAAAACGATTGTGCTTCCATATAATAATCTTTTGTGCGAGAAATTGCTCGAAGTGTCCGACTAAAAAACAGGGTGCCATTTTTCATTGTTCAACTCTTGCAAAAGGGAATGCGTGTTCGCTTTCCATTTCCCGACTGCTCTAATGTACTCCCACTCGAAAGGTGAAAAATAAATTCTATACGATACTTACCATTTAAGATTCGGACCAGATATTTTATTTACGATTCGAACGATTTGGGTCAGATATTAAATAAATGATTCGGGCTAAATGTTTGGTCAAATCGAGACATTACTTTTTATGTATACTTAAAGCATAACATACATTATTTAAGGGGACCATGTCCGATTACAATTATAGGTGCTACTTTTCATTGTTGAACCCTGCAGACAGCAAAACATGTTCCTTTTTTGAGTGTAGTGCTCTTATGTACGTTACTGTAATATAGATTGATTATTTACTGACCATTTACGATTCGGACCAAATTATTTAACGATTCTGACCATATGTTAATACCATGCATTTGGATCAGATATCATATTGCACAATTCTGACTGGGCAAGGTGCAGGATTTTAATGCTTTGTAAATTTGAAGTCGGCCCTATGAGAACTCGGCCCAAACAATTTCGGGGAAGGATGCCCTCGAGAGAAGTCGGTTTTTAATGTTTTGTAAATCTGAAGTCGGCCCTTATGAAAAGTCGGCCCAAACAATTTCGGGGAAGGATGCCCACGAGAGAAGTCGGTCCCCAAAACTACAGGACGGAGGCTTAACAACTTAAAAATACTGGGGTTGAGGGGGTGGGTGGATATCAGAGCAGATCCAAAGGAAGTGCCAATTATGCTGAAATGATGATCGAGAGGGGTTGTGAACAACTTAAAAATAAGGGGGGGGGGGGGGGCGGTGGTGATCCGAATGGATCAGATACCATATTGCACAATTCTGAGTGGGCCAGGTGCGCCGAAACGAGCCTCTGAATCAGATAGCATATTGCACAATACTGTGACTGGGCCATGTGCACCAGCTCGGGAGAGCACGAGAGGATTTTAATGCTTTACAAATTTGAAGTCGACCCCTATGGGAACTCGGCCCAAACAATTTCGGGGAAGAAGGCTCACGAGAGAAGTCGGTTTTAATGCTCTGTAAATTTAAAGTCGGTCCCTATTTAGGAGTCGGCCCAAACAATTTCGTAGAAGGATGCCCACGAGGGAAGTCGGCCCCAAAAACTACAGGACAGGGGCCTAATAACTTAAAAATATGGGGGGGGGGGGGTATCAGAGCGGATCCAAAGGAAGTGCCAATTATGCTAAAATGATGATCGAGAGGGGTTGCGAACAACTTAAAAATATTGGGGGTGGGGGGGAGTGATCCGAATGGATCAGATACCATATTGCACAATTCTGACTGGGCCAGGTGTACCGAAACGAGCCTTTGAATCAGATATCATATTGCACAATTCTCTGACTGGGCCATGTGCGCCAGCTCGGTAGAGCACGAGAGGATTTTAATGCTTTGTAAATTTGAAGTCGGCCCCTATTAGAACTCGGCCCAAACAATTTCGGGGAAGGATGACCAAGAGAGAAGTCGGTTTTTAATGCTTTGTAAATTTGAAGTCCGCCCCTATGAGGAGTCGGCCCAAACAATTTCGGGGAAGGATGCCCACAAGAGAAGTCGGTCCCCAAAGCTACAGGGCAGGGGCTTAATAACTGAAAAATATTGGTGGTGGGGGGGGGGGGGGGGGTCGTGTGGATATCAGAGCGCATCAAAAGGAAGTGCCAATTATGCTGAAATGATGATCGAGAGGAGTTGTTAAGAACTTAAAAATATGGGGGGGGGGGGGGGGGATCCGAATGGATCAGATACCATATTGCACAATTCTGACGGGGCCAGGTGCGCCGAAGCGTAGACAGGGTGGGGCAGGGTGGAAATTACAAGAGCCTTTGGAAAAGTCAGCCCAAACAATTTCGGGGAAGGATGCCCACGAGAGAAGTCGGTCCCCAAAACTACAGGACGGAGGCTTAACAACTTAAAAATACTGGGGTTGAGGGGGGGGGGGGGTGGATATCAGAGCAGATCCAAAGGAAGTGCCAATTATGCTGAAATGATGATCGAGAGGGGTTGTGAATAACTTATAAATATGGGGGGGGGGGGGGGGCGGGGGGCGGTGGTGATCCGAATGGATCAGATACCATATTGCACAATTCTGACGGGGCCAGGTGCGCCGAAACGTAGACAGGGCGGGGCAGGGTGGAAATTACAAGAGCCTTTGGATCAGATATCATATTGCACAATTCTGTGACTGGGCCAGGTGCGCTGGAACGTCGTCAGGGCGGGAGCGGGGGGCAAATTTCAAGAGCTGTAGGCCCTTGCCGGTGACACAAGGTCGGGAGAGCACGAGAGGATTTCAATGCTTTGTAAATTTAAAGTCAGCCCCCATGAAAAAAGTCGACCCAAACAGTTTCTGGGAAGGATGCCAACGAGATAAGTCGGGTCCCAGAAATTACAGGACAGGGGCTGAACAACTTAAAAATATTGGGTGTGTGTGGGGGGGGGGGGGGGGGGATCAGGGCGGATACAAAGTAATTGCCAATTATGCTGAAATTATGATCGAGATGGGTTGTCAACAACTTAAAAAATATTGGGGGGGGGGGGGGAAGAAGGGTGGGGATCAGAGCGGATCCAAAGGATGTGCCAATTATGATGAAATGATTGGCAAAAAAATGTTAGGGCAACTGGTTAATTGCCCCGCAGTTTGTAAGGGCAACGGGGCAATTGCACCCATAGCCCCGCTGTTCCGGCGCCCCTGGACTTATCATTTCCGACTACAAAAAATATGTACAAGGCCGAAACGTCCCGGGCCGATTGTCGACGAGCTCGTTCCAATGAGGGGTCACATGATATAGTTTTGCTGTAATTTTCAGAAAAATAATATTTTTTCAACTGCTGAATTTGCTTATTACGCGGGCGTAACGGGTTAATCCGTAACCCAATCCCTAAAAAAATCCCATACAATTTCGTGTTCTCCCCTCTATTACGTTTCAATTCCACCTCGCGGCCCTAGCCTTTCCATATCTCTATCTCTGTGTGAATTATGATCGGGCGAGATTGCTTTAGGAGATTTGCACTTGTAATGTCTCCAAGGCAATTATTGGGTCACTGCAATGACAGCACTCGCTTCGAGTTATATATTTTTCTTTTGAGAAACATCACATTTGTTTTTTACAATATACACGATTTGTGAGACAAAAAGCGTATTAATTGTTACTGTGTTAAAATCTTTTTGTCTGAAAAAATGCAACTATTTCTAATGCCACGTTCGAAGGAAATAAGCGAGTGCTATTTTTATCTCGGTTTTTAAAAGGCTTTGTGTGTTACTCGGATCATTGTCAAGTTTGTGGCGGCTTATTAGCGCCACGTAATTTTTAATTATCAAAATTACAGTTACAATTTTGTAAGTTGTAGCTACAATTGACTAAATTGTACCATCAGTTCAGCAACATTGTACCTACAATTTACTAAATTGAACCTGTAGCTACAATTCAGCATCTTCACTCTCATTTGCCAAGCTAACTTGTAGCAGCAAAAACCAATCAGGGGCACGGGAACTTTATTTAGCGCGTGTATATTGGGGCGATAATTGCCCAGATCATGCAGCATTGAATTCTCAACTCGATTCAAATGACTTGGAAAACAAAAGATGGAATTGTATATATATACTGGATCCACTAATATGCGGAATTTGTTGTTCAACTGTGATTCACCGCATTCAATGTTTCAATTTTCGTGTTGTGTTATGCGACCTCCAAAGTTAGAAATACTTTTTTAAAACCTTTTTTGTTATGTTCCATCCACCCTCGATTACATTAGACGAGATGTCTGCGTGAATATTTTCTCCCAATTCGCGATATGCCTGTAGCCTTCCCTTGAGCATTTTGCTTTATTTATTTTATGTGGACGGGTGGAGTAGTATTTCCAAGTTTTTTTTCGAATGGAGATCTTAAACCCAAGGAGGAGCTACCCTCCCCCTCTCGTTCAATAAGCTTGAAGTTATTTAAAAAACAAATTCGAAAACCACAACTGACAACGATTCCTCTCAAAAACACCTCGGACGTCTCCCAACTATTTTTGAAGGAACCCCCATATATATTGTGCATATATTAACCCCATAGCCTTGATCTCTGTTCAATAATCGGGAAATTATTTTAAATAAATGTCTTGTGATAACCAGTCACAATGCTTTGAGATGCGGTATTCACCTTCTTTTAGTGATAGGGATTCTACTTTGTTCACAAAATGTTTTTGTTTGTGTTGTAATACGAAAAGATTGCATGATATAAGCAGAGAATAGGTGTTTTCATGAGCCTTTTATCGCGCGCTTGTGCTTGCACAAAACTTTTCTTGTTGTATATTATTTTTCAACTGCTGTTACCAGATCCGTTACACATGTAAAGTGGTTAAAAATAAACATGGGGGCGCAGTGGCGTTGCGGTAACCGGTTCTCGTCAGATCACCGAAAAGTTAAGCAATGTCGAGTCCGGTTAGTTCTTGGATGGGTGACCGTCTGAGCGATCGATTCGGACTCCCGCGTTGTGCCCCTGGGCAAGGCACTGAACCCCGACTGTCCACATGAGGGCACTATGACACCGTGTACTAAAGCGTACTACTGCACGTCGATGTGCTCATGTCTTCACATCTAACCCTACCTGAGCTGCGGTGTGGAGTTATGGTGTTGGGGAGCTGGCAGCTGCTCGTCGTTGCTCGGTGGTTCTCACCGGGTACTCCGGCTTCCTCCACCCGTAAAACTGTCACCGACACGACATTACATTGGCTGTTAAAGTGTCGTTAAACCCCAATAAATAAATAAAAATAAACATATTGCACAAATATAATAAGTCGTATATCGTGGCATAGCCAGATTGACTGTCTGCCTGCCACCCACTGGAAGATAGAGTAATTGCAAACATACTGTAACAAAATGAATGAACTTAAAACAATATATGTGACACATGATGGGGAACGGGGATCGAATCATTTCGTTTCCCAGGCCAAAGATATGGTCCGTCATATACGCCTGTGGAAGGTTGATGCTTCAGGGTTGTCAAGAAACAACCTGCTTATTGGACTTCCTTCACTACTCATCGTAACACCCGAGAGCGACAATTTAGCGTGAATTTAGTGTAGTTTTGACTGCGACAAAGAGGTACGTCATTATATTTGGGAGAGGATCTACGTCGACTGGCACATCATAGGGTGTCGAATGTAATGAATTAACCCATACCAATAAAGGCGAATGTTCTTGTGACAGATCACCTGCACAGAAGGGTGCGACAGCTTATCCGTCTTGTTGTTTAAATTATTGTTAATAATTTCTTAATTGCAAACAGGTAGCATGCAGGACAACGGTAGGGAAGAAGCGCAGCAGGTTACACGGGACGTGGATTCCAGTTTAAGACACAGAGCATGACTGTTACGTGTATTGATGATTTTAAGTTTACGAAGTGCAATCAGGGCAGTAGGACATATCTGGAAGATGATGAAATGAATGCAGAAGTTAAATTGTCCCTAAACATGATTCTGTCACCTATATTACGAGTTGTGTTGTCAAGAGCGTTCCATTGTTTCGGGAATGTGTATAAAGGATGTTTATCTTGAGTTTGAGTCCGTGTTTTTTCTATGTATAGGAGGTCAGACTGCCTGGTTGCCCTACCAGATGGATTGTCAATTACATTAAATATATTATTGAAAGAAGCCGGTAATATGCCATTTTGCCAGTCAAACACGAACAGCAACACTTGTAGTTTAACAAATCATCAACCTTGAGTATTTGTTTTTCCTTAAATAAGGGATCTGTAAGAGAATTCTCCTTTTTGTTATTAACCCTTTGAACTCTAGTAGTATCTTCCATGCCAGATCAATGGCAGCAATTAGAAGAGACCATATTCATTATCTGGGGTAGACGAATCAATATTTTCGACGTGCAGCCTCGGGGCTGCACGTTGAAAGTATTGGTTGGTCTACCCCACACATTTACTGAACAGCCATCCTATTTAATGACGTCATGATGTATCATGTTGCTGGCCGGAAAAAAACGGCCCTAGGGTTCAAAGGGTTAATTATTCGTAATGATCGCTTGTACATGACAGTTTGTTAATTTTGTAGCTCTCGAGTTACCCCATGCCTGGATTCCGTATACCAAATGGCTATGAATGAGGGCGTAGTTTAATGTTTTGAGGACTCCGTGGGGGTGGATATGTTTTACTTTGTTGAGACTATAGTTTGCACGAGCTATTTTCGAGCATAATTGGGATATGTGAGCCTTGGAAAATAAGTGTTCACCAATGCTTATTCGTTATGTCGTTTTCGGAACCCGTATTGTCGAGGATATAAAATATTAAACCTATTGAGGAAACTAGTAAGTCCTACCTTCATAAGATTTCTACTGTTTTTGAGAATACCGGAAGTATACTCATGGGTCTGTAATTAGTAAAGCTGTGCTCGTCACCTGCTTCAAATATGGGTTTCACCTTCGCGATCTGCATCATACCTAGTACTTTGCTATTAATGAAAGAATTATTAATTATATGTGTGACACGATCCAATACCTCCTTTATCGTACGTTTAAGAAGAGAGGTTGTGATATCATCGCAGTCTTTAGATAATTGCATTTTATTTATTGCTCGGTTGACTTCTGTGGGATTTGTGTGTGTAAATAAAGATTGTTGGAAACATTATTGTTCATGCAGTCTGAGTAGGTGTTATTTAGTTTCTAAATCTGTTCGGATATAGTTTTTCCAATGTTGATAAAAAAAATTGTTGATATTTCGATATTGTCCTGGATGAAGAACGAGGGTAATCTGGCTTCACGTTTTCTTTTATTGATGGCTTCGTTTAAAATCTGCCACGTTCTTCGCGTATTGTTTTTGTATTCGGTTAGGTTATCTCTATAATATATATCTTTACACTGTCTTTTACCTTGTTGAAAATTCTACCAAAGTTTTTATAGTTTTGTGAGTTCCGTTCGTTGAGGATTTTGAGTTTTGTATTGTAGAATTTTTCTTTTAATATTGCTGGAGGATATGACAAGGCCCCTTATCATCCAGGGCTGTTTTTAATAGCTTTTTTGTTGTTCTGGGAAATGCTATTCCATACGCTTTCATGTAAATGTTTAAAAAAGTGGCTCATTGGGACAATTCGACCGCTTTACAGTATTAAAATCACTTTGCGAGATAAGTGCTTTGAATTCATCAATTCCTTCTGCATTTATAATTCTTTTCAGAGTAAAGTGTGGTGTATCACTTGATTGTGGTTTTTCTTCGATGTAAAAAAACACCAAAGTGACAAATCGGATATGACTATTCCCGGTAGTGCTGTTCGTGAAACATTATTAGAAAAGATATGGTCTATCAGACTAGCAAGGCGACTGGTTATTCTCGTTATCTTAGTAATATAAGGCAAAAATCCCTGGCTGAACATTAGATCAACAAGTCTTTCCGTCTTGGAGTGTGTAGCTACTTTTAGAAAGTCAAGGCTAAGATCCCCCATAATATAAACTTTTTTATTTTACATCCGTTCTTTCATTTAATTTTGATAAGAAGAGGTTGATGTCTGCCTTTGGCGGAATTTTGGGTCTATAGATCATGTCAATAATTTTGGAGTTGCCTTTATTTTTAATTTCAATTAATAGAGATTCGAAAACGTGGGGAATGAAGGCCGATATATCATCTCAGTGTTCAGCGTTCAACATTCGTTCAACATTCCTGTGAAGTTAGCTCAGTGTTCAGCGTTCAACATTCGACCAACATTCGTGTGAAGTTAGCTCAGTGTTCAGCGTTCAACATTCGACCAACATCCGACCAACATCCGTGTGAAATTAGCTCAGTGTTCAGCGTTCAACATTCGAGCAACATTCGTGTGAAGTTAGCTCAGCGTTCGGCGTACAGCGTTCAACATTCCCCCAAATTCAGTGTGCCATATGTCGAATCTGAGCTTTCATCCGAGGTTTATCCTTTATGCGACCGACTGCCCATCGTTTACATCTACAACACTCATATCTGGGCGACCATTCTCACCTGAAGTGATATTAGTGACTTTTACTACTCCAATTCAGCGTTCAGCATTCGACCTATATTCGTGTGAAGTTAGCTCAGCGTTCAGCGTTCAACATTCGTCAAAATTCAGTGTGTCAGCTCCGAATATGTGCTTTCACATACGTCTACTTCTAAGAACAATCATATCTAGGGGACCCCCTCTCGCCTGAAGCGATATTGGTGACTTTTAGTATTCCAGTTCAGCGTTCAACATTCGATTATCCATCGCGTGGAGTGTGCGCAGCATTCGGCTTTTGGCATTCGGCATTATCTGGAGTTTGAAGAGAACACAACAATAGATAATAAGTGGGATCGGTGCAATCATTGCCGGGAGGGGCAACCCTCATGCTAACGACTGTCCGAGTATCCAACATAATTATAACAACACTCAAACCTATAGACGCCCCACTTAATTCTTTGATCTCTCTAATTAGAAGGCAGTCCCCATCGTAGAGACAAACTTTTGATTTAACGCTGTCAGGCACTGCAGGTCGGTAATGCGGCATTACTGAGAATAAGCTCGGTCATAGGGCTACATATCCTGTGGGACTCCTGATTTAACCGGGACATGTTCTAAATAGCTTCCGTCAACCATTATCCTCATCTTACGTTGGGGCAGGAACTTTTTCAGCCAGCGGTGGGTGTATTAATGCAATCGATGCACTTATGCAATCGATGTAATAATAAATTGGCGACCCCTCCCACCTATAGCAGCATTAATTGGGGGCGTCGTGCATCGAGCTCATCGTTCAACATTCGAATAACCTTCGTATAGTGTGAGCGCAGCAATCAGCGTTCAAAATTCGGCAGTATCTGAAGTTTGAAGAGAACACATCCCTAGATCATACGTGAGATCGGTGCAATCATCGCTGGGAGGAGGTAGCCCTCGTGCAAACGACTGCTCGAGTGTCCGCAGTCTACATAATTATAACAACACTCAAACCAAGGAGCCCCCCCCCCCCCCCCCCCCCCCCCCGCGGATGCTTTGATCTCTCTCTATATAGGAAGCAGTCGTCAGCGAAGATGCGAACCTTTAATTTAAAGATATCAGGCGGTCCATTGTTGTGACATAAGTATACAGTAGAGGTCCTAGTACAGTACCCTGTGGGACTCCTGATTCAACCGGGACATTTTCTGAAATGTATTCGCCAACGACTACTCTTATCTGACGTTGGGTCATGGAAGAGTGGATGCACTAATGCAATCGATGCACTTATGCAATCCAGCGCACTAATAAAGAGATGTAACCCCTCCTCCCTGCATATAGCGGCTTTAATTGGTGTTTTCGAGTATCCCAGCATTCAACATTCCGCAATATCCATAGTTGGAAGAGAACACAACCGCAGGTCGTAAGTGGAATCGGTGCATTCACTGGAGGGGTAGCTTTCATTCAATCGACTGTCCGAGTGTCCGTAGTATACAAAATAATACATGTAACAACATTCAAACCCAGGCGGTGCCCTTTCGCCTACATTGGTATTGATGAATATGTGTATTCCAGCTCAGCGCTCAACATTCGCCCAACATTCGCGTGAAGTAAGTTCAGCGTTCAGCGTTCAGCGTTCAACATTCGGCAAAAATCTGTGTTTGGGCGAAAGAGAAAAGACATATGTCGAATCTGTGCATTCACCCGAGGTGGACTCTTCAGGCGACGAACTGCCCATCGTCCACATGTAATAATACTCACATCTGGACGACCCCGTGTCGCATGAAGCGATATTGATGATATTTACTACTCCAGTTCGGCGTTCAACATTCGACCAAAATTCGTATGAAGTTAGCTCAGCGTTCAACATTCGTCAACATTCGATCAGTGTGCCACATGCCGAATCTGTGCTTTCACCCGAGGTGTACCCTTCATACGACCGACTGCCAATCGTTTACATCTAACAGCACTCATATCTGGGCGACCCTTCTCACCCGAGGTGATATTGATGACTTTTACTACTCCAGTTCAGCGTTCAACAATCGACCAATATTCGTGTGAAGTTAGCTCAGCGCTCAGCGTTCAGCGTTCAACATTCGTCAAAAGTCAGTGTGCCATATTCCGAATCTGTGCTTTCATCGGCGTTCAGCGTTCAGCGTTCAGCGTTCAGCGTTCGCGTTCAGCGTTCAGC
The DNA here is from genome assembly GCA_031216915.1 of Pictodentalium vernedei. Lineage (NCBI taxonomy): Eukaryota > Metazoa > Mollusca > Scaphopoda > Dentaliida > Dentaliidae > Pictodentalium > Pictodentalium vernedei. Next base: position 271,773,511 of record CM062293.1, read on the forward strand.
GTTCAACATTCGACAAAAGTCTGTGTTTGGGCGAAAGAGAAAAGATATATTATGTTGAATCTGTGCTTTCACCCGAGGTGTAGTTTTCATGCGACGAACTGCCCATCGTCCACATGTAACAACATTCACATCCGGACGACTCCGTGTCGCATGAAGCGATATTGATGATTTTTACTACTCGAGTTCAGCGTTCAACATTCGACCAACATTCGTGTGAAGTTAGCGCAGCGTTCAGCGTTCAACGTTCGTCAACATTCAGTGTGCCACATGCCAAATCTATGCTTTCACCAGAGGTGTATTCTTCATGCGACCGACTGCCAATCGTTTGCATCTAACAACACTCATATCTGGGCGACCCTTCTCATCAGAGTTGATATTGATGATTTTTACTACTCCAGTTCAGCGTTCAACATTCGACCAATATTCGTGTGAAGTTAGCTCAGCGTTCAGCGTTCAGCGTTCAGCGTTCAACATTCGACAAAAGTCAGTGCGCCATATTCCGAATCTGTGCTTTCATCCGAGGTTGAGGTATACCTTTCATGGGACCGGATGGCCATCGTCTACTTCTAAGAACGCTCATATCTGGGCGACCCCCTCTCGCCTGAAGCAATATTGGTGACTTTTAGTATTCCAGTTCAGCGTTCAACATTCGCATAACCTTCGTGTGGAGTGAGCGCAGCACTCAGCATTTGGATTTCGACAGTATCTGGAGTTTGAAGAGAACACAACCATAGATCATAAATGGGATCGGTGCAATCATCGCCGAGAGGGGTAGCCCTCGTGCAAACGACAGTCCGAGTATCCAGCTCTAGTTGTAACAACACTCAAACCTAGGCGCCCCGCCTCCCCCCCCCCTTAAATGCTTTGATCTCTCTAATTAGTAGGCAATCGTCAGCGAAGAGACAAACCTTTGATTTAACGCTGTAATGCAGGCCGTCAATGTGGCATAAGAATAAGCTTGGTCCTAGGACAGGATATGGCACTCCTAATTCAACCGGGAAATTTCTTAATAGTTTCTGTCAACCATTACCCCCATCTTGCGTTGGGTCAGGAACTTTTTCAGCAAGTGCTGGCTGCATTAATGTAATCGATGCACTTATGCAGTCGATGGACTAATAAATAGGCGACCCCTCCCGCATATAACGCAGCATTAATTGCGGGCGTTGTGCATCCGAGCTCAACATTCGAATAACCTCCGTATGGTGCGTGCGCAGCATTCAGCATTTAAAATTTGGCAGTATCTGGAGTTTGAAGAGAACACATCCCTATATCATAAGTGGGATCGGTGCAATCATCGCTGGAAGGAGGTAGCCCTCGTGCAAATGACTGCTCGAGTGTCCGCAGTCTACATAATTATAACAACACTCAAACCCAGGAGACCCCCCCCCCCCCCCCCGCCCCCGGATGCTTTGATCTCTCTATATAGGAGGCAGTCGTCAGCGAAGATGGGAACCTTTGATTTAAAGATGTCAGGTGGGTCGTTGATGTGATATAAGTATACAGTGGAGGTCCTAGGACTGTACCCTGTGGCACTCATTATTCTACCGGGACATTTTCTGAATAGTTTCCGTCAACGACTAGTCTCATCTGGCGTTGGGTCATGGAGGGGCGGATGCACTAATGCAATCGGTGCACTCATGCAATCGGGCGAACTAATAAAGAGACGCCCCCCCCCCCCCCTCCTCTCCTCATACAGCGGCGTTAATTGGTGTCTTTGAGTATCCCAGCATTCGACATTCTGCAATATCCATAGCTGGAAGAGAACACAACCGCAGGTCGAAAGTGGAATGCATTCTTCGGAGGGTAGCTTTCATGCAAACGACTGTCCGAGTGTCCGCAATATACAAAATAATACATGTAACAGCATTCAATCCCAGGTGGCGCCATCTCGTCGACATTGTTATTGATGAATATGTGTATTCCAGCTCAGCGCTCAACATTCGACCAATATTCGCGTGAAGTTAGTTCAGCGTTCAGCATTCAACATTCGGCAAAAGTCTGTGTTTGAGAAAAAAAAGAAAGAAATAATTTAATGTTTTAAAATTATGTACTTTGGGGGGCTTGTTGAATATTTTTGTAGCAACTCATACATTCACCGATGTTTGCATGTTGTTTCCCGGGGATGGGCTTATTGTACATATCTGTATGTAGAGTAGGCCTATGCAGTTTGGGAGGCTCGTTGAATATTGTTTTTAACACATACACTCACTAATGTTTGCCTGTTGTTTTCTCAACAAGTTTATTTAGTGCATTAAAATTATCTAAAAATCCACTGAGTGTGTTATGTATACCACCGTGGGGGGAGGGGGGAGGGATATGTGGGGGTAGCCCTCCCCCCACGTTTCCTTAAATTGCTATTCACAAAATCATTTTTTGAGCCTGGTAAATTTTGTTTTGGAATTTTGTATATCAAATCAAGCCACAAAATGTGAAATTCCGTCAAGTAATTCTCGTTATGTACGAATAAAAAGCGCCGAAGCGAGGGTTAAAAGTGGATGCGGCATGACCAGAGAACCGAAACTTTTTTCCTTTTGGCCTAAAATAATTTGATTTTTTAACTGTTCGTCACTTTGTCTATTTAAAAAATCCATCAATATATATGCCCCGTCGAAAAAAGCCCCCCCCCCCCCCCTCTCCCCTTCCCACCCGACCCGGGTGATAAATAAATATGTGAGCATTCACAATTACACAAATGATGTCGATTTATGATTTATTACTGGCGCACTGACAGTTATAAAGTTTCCGGCATCCCTTAGTTCTAAACTTTTCCTAGAATCTTACTCGAAGTTTGTAACCGATTCCACTTACGACCTACGGTTGTGTTCTCTTCCAACTATGGATATTGCGGAATGTTGAATGCTGGGATACACCAATTAATGCTAGTATATATGCTGGGGGGGGGGGGGGGGGTCTTTATTAGTGCGCTCGATTGCATAAGTGCATCGATTGTTTAGTGCATCCACCCTTCCATGACCCAACGTCAGATGAGAGTAGTCGTTGGCGGAAACTTTTCAGAAAATGTCGGGGTTGAATCAAGAGTCCCACAGGGTACTGTCCTAGGACCTCCACTGTATACTTATGTCACAACAACGGCCCGCCTGACATCTTCAAATCAAAGGTTCGCATCTTTGCTGACGACTGTCGCTTTTATAGAGAGATCAAAGCATCCGGGGGCTGGGGGGCTTCTGGGTTTGAGTGTTATAATTATGTAGACTGCGGACACTCGAGCAGTCATTTGCACGAGGGCTACCTCCTCCCAGCGATGATTGCACCGATCCCACTTATGATCTAGGGATGTGTTCTTTGAACGCTGAATGCTGCGCACACACCATACGGAGGTTGGTTTTTCGAATGTTGAACGCTGAGCTCGGATGCACAATGCCCGCATTTAATGCTGCGTTATATGCGGGAGGGGTCGCCTATTTATTAGTCCATCGATTGCATTAGTGCATCGATTACATTAATGCAGCCAGCACTGGCTGAAAAAGTTCCTGACCCGACGCAAGATGGGGGTAATGGTTGATAGAAACTATTAAGAAATTTCCCGGTTGAATCAGGAGTGCCACAGGATACTGTACCATACGGAGGTTATTCGAATGTTGAGCTCGGATGCACAACGCCCGCAATTAATGCTGCGTTATATGCGGGAGGGGTCGCCTATTTATTAGTCCATCGACTGCATAAATGCATCGATGCGGAGTGCCATATCCTGTCCTAGGACCAAGCTTATTCTTATGCCACATTAACGGCCCGCATTACAGCGTTAAATCAAATGTTTGCCTCTTCGCTGACGATTGCCTACTAATTAGAGAGATCAAAGCATTTAAGGGGGGGGGGGGGCGGTGGCGGGGCGCCTAGGTTTGAGTGTTGTTACAACCAGAGTTGGATACTCGGACTGTCGTTTGCACGAGGGCTACCCCTCTCGGCGATGATTGCATCGATCCCACTTATGATCTATGGTTGTGTTCTCTTCAAACTCCAGATACTGTCGAAATCCACATGCTGAGTGCTGCGCTCACTCCGCACGAAGGTTATGCGAATGTTGAACGCTGAACTGGAATACTAAAAGTCACCAATATTGCTTCAGGCGAGAGGGGGTCGCCCAGATATGAGCGTTCTTAGAAGTAGACGATAGCCAGCCGGTCCCAAGAAAGGTATACCTCAACCTCGGATGAAAGCACAGATTCGGAATATGGCGCACTGACTTTTGTCGAATGTTGAACGCTGAACGCTGAGCTAACTTCACACGAATGTTGGTCGAATGTTGAACGCTGAACTGGGGTAGTAAAAATCATCAATATCACCTCGGGTGCATCCCACTTATGATCTAGGGATGTGTTCTCTTCAAACTCCAGATACTGGCGAATTTTGAACGCTGAATGCAGCGCTCACACTATATGGAGGTTATTCGAATGTTGAACGCTGAACTCGGATGCACAATGCCCCCAACTGATGCTGCGCTATATGCGGTAGGGGTCGCCTATTTATTAGTTCATCGATTGCATAAGTGCATCGATTGCATTAATGCAGCCACCACTGGCTAAAAAAGTTCCTGACCCAACGCAAGGTGGGGGTAATGGTTGATAGAAACTATTCAGAACATCTCCTGGTTGAATCAGGAGTGACACAGGATACTGTCCTTGGACCGAGCTTATTCTTATGCCACATTAACGACCTGCACGACAGCGATAAATCAAAGCTTTGCCTCTTCGCTGACGATTGCCTACTAATTAGAGAGATCAAAGCATTTAAGGTGGTGGGGGCGCTTAGGTTTGAGAATTGTTACAAGTAGAGATGGATACTCGGACTGTCTTTTGCATGAGGGCTACCACTCTCAGCGATGATTGCACCAATCCCACTTATGATCTATGGTTGTGTTCTCTTCAAACTCCAGATACTGCCGTATGCCAAACGCTGAGTGCTGCGCTCAGTCCATACGAAGGTTATGCGAATGTTGAACTCTGAACTGGAATACTAAAAGTCACCAATATTGTTTCAGGCGAGAGGGGGTCGCCCAGATATGAGCGTCCTTAGAAGCAGACGATGGCCAGCCGGTCCCATGAAAGGTATGCCTCGACCCTTGGATAAAAGCACAGATTCGAAATATGGCACACTGACTTTTGGCGAATGTTGAACGCTGAACGCTGAACGCGAACGCTGAACGCTGAACGCTGAGCTAACTTCACACGAATATTGGTCGAATGTTGAACGCTGAACTGGAGTAGTGAAAGTCATCAATATCACCTCGGGTGAGAAGGGTCGCCCAGATATGAGTGCTGTTAGATGTAAACGATTGGCAGTCGGTCGCATGAAGGGTACACCTCGGGTGAAAGCACAGATTCGGCATGTGGCACACTGATCAAATGTTGACGAATGTTGAACGCTGAACGCTGAGCTAACTTCATATGAATGTTGGTCGAATGTTGAACGCCGAATTGGAGTAGTAAATATCCTCAATATCGCTTCATGCGACACGGGGTCGTCCAGATGTGAATGTTATTACATGTGGACGACGGGCAGTTCGTCGCCTGAAGTGTCCACCTCGGGTGAAAGCACAGATTCGACATATGTATGTTCTCTTTCGCCCAAACACAGATTTTTGCCGAATGTTGAACGCTGAACGCTGAACTTACTTCACGCGAATGTTGGGCGAATGTTGAGCGCTGAGCTGGAATACACATATGCATCAATACCAATGTAGGCGAAAGGGCGCCGCCTGGGTTTGCGTGTTGTTACATGTATTATTTTTCATACTATGGACACTCGGACAGTCGATTGAATGAAAGCTACCCCTCCAATGAATGCACCGATTCCACTTACGACCTGCGGTTGTGTTCTCTTCCAACTATGGATATTGCAGAAAGTTGAATGCCTTGATACTCAAAAACACCAATTAATGCCGCTATATGCGGGGAGGAGGGGGGGGGGGGGGGGTACAAGTCTTTATTAGTGCGCTGGGTTGCATAAGTGCATCGATTGCATTAGCGCATCCACTCTTCCATGACCCAACGTCAGATAAGAGGAGTCGTTGGAGGAAAAATGTCCCGGTTGAATCAGGAGTCCCACAGGGTACTGTCCTAGGACCTCTACTGTATACTTATGTCACAACAGCGGACCGCCTGACATCTTTAAATCAAAGGTTCGCATCTTCGCTGACTATTGCCTCCTATATAGAGAGATCAAAGCATCTGGGGGGGGGGGGGCTCCTTGGTTTGAGTGTTGTTATAATTATGTAGACTGCGGACACTCGAGCAGTCGTTTGCACGAGGGCTACCTCCTCCCAGCGATGATTGCACCGATTCCACTTATGATCTAGGGATGTGTTCTCTTCAAACTTCAGATACTGCCGAATTTTGAACGCTGATTGCTGCGCTCACACTATACGAAGGTTATTCGAATGTTGAACGATGAGCTCGGATGCACGACGCCCCCAATTAATGCTGCTATAGGCGGGAGGGGTCGCCTATTTATTATTACATCGATTGCATAAGTGCATCGATTGCATTAATACGCCCACCACTGGCTGAAAAAGTTCCTGCCCCAACGTAAGATGAGGATAATGGTTGACGGAAGCTATTCAGAACATATCCCGGTTAAATCAGGAGTCCCACAGGATATGTAGCCCTATGACCGAGCTTGTTTTCAGTAATGCCACATTATCGACCTGCAGTGCCTGACAGCGTTAAATCAAAAGTTTGTCTCTACGATGGGGACTGCCTTCTAATTAGAGAGACCAAATCATTAAGTGGGGCGCCTAGGTTTGAGTGTTGTTATAATTATGTTGGATACTCGGACAATCGTTTGCATGAGGGTTGCCCCTCCCGGCGATGATTGCAGCTATCCCACTTATTATCAATGGTTGTGTTCTCTTCAAACTCCAGATATTGCCGAATGCCAAACGCTGAATGCTGCGCACACTCCACACGAAGGATAATCGAATGTTGAACGCTGAACTGGAATACTAAAAGTCACCAATATCGCTTCAGACGAGAGGGGTCCCCCAGATATGATTGTTCTTAGAAGTAGACGATGGGCAGTCGGTCCCATGAAGGCTATATCTCGGGTGAAAGCCCATATTCGTAGCTGGCACACTGAATTTTGAGGAATGTGGAACGCTGAACGCTGAGCTAACTTCATACGAATATGGGTCGAATGTTGAACGCTGAACTGGAGTAGTAAAAGTCACTAATATCACGTCAGGTGAGAATAGTCGCCCAGATATGAGTGTTGTAGATGTCAACGATGGGCAGTCGGTCGCATAAAGGATAAACCTCGGGTGAAAGCCCAGATTCGACATATGGCACACTGAATTTGGGGGGAATGTTGAATGCTGAACGCTGAACGCTGTGCTAACTTCACACGAATGTTGAACGAATGTTGAACGCTGAAATCTGTGCTAACTTCACACGAATGTTGGACGAATGTTGAACGCTGAACACTGAGCTAACTTCACACGAATGTTGGTCGAATGTTGAACGCTGAACACTGAGCTAACTTCACACGAATTTTGAACGAATGTTGAACGCTGAACACTGAGCTTACTTCACACGAATGTTGAACGAATGTTGAACGCTGAACACTGAGCTAACTTCACGGACCTCTTTTTATCACTTTTATTGGAGAAAAAAAATTCGGCGAAGTATCTCTTTTTTAAAATTTTAAGTTCCGGCGAACTGTCTTTTCCGGCGAAATGTACTTTCGGCGAAAAGCCCAGTATTCTTCCTCTTTGGGGTTCGGGTGGTACATTTTTTTAAAAATAGGGAATGTATTTAAATTACTTACCTGTATCACAAGTCCGGTGTATCCACTCCATGCATTGTTCACATTCAATGGATGCTGAGTAGTGGCCATCTGGTCTGCCTTCAAGGGGAACAGATGACGGGGTGATTGGAGGGAACCCCCCCCCCCCCCTCCAAAAAAAAAAAAAAACCACACACACACCCTCTCCCAGACACACACCCTCAAGCCCTTAAAAGGACTGTTAAATCTTTATTCATATGTTTATTTATATAAAATGTACACTCGTCCCCAGTCAGACATGCTTCTTTCAATCCTTTCCTGGTGTTTGGTGGTTTCCTGTATATGTTAACAGAAAGGTAGGTTGCACCAATTCCTCCTACGCTTTGTCTACCATTTCCATGCGTCTTTTTGATAAGAGTGTTGCAAGAAAATTTGAGAATGTTCCATTAGAAAAGTTATAAGTAGAGAGAAAGATAGGTATCCGCTATTGTATATTGTGACTGTTGTGTGATTGTTGCTAGTATGATCGGAATGGAATGTTTTTAGCGCGCCGAAGGCGCGCAGGGATTGTTTGGGGGCAAGCCCCTTTCGACCCACTTTGACTGTGTCATGTTTTTCTGTATACGTTTCAGTTCTGAATCATGTCTGAGCGTGTTAGAGGAGGAAATGGAGAGGAGAGTCTTTTATCGTCGTTTGTGCTTTTTGATCTTCTTCTGTGGAGGAGGTGGTTGTGAAGGCGATAGGATAGTTGCGGTAGTAGTTGGTGTTGTTGGTGTTGAGGACTCGTTATGTGGTGTGGTTGGTTGTGGAAATGTCTGTGGAAATCTCCGAGCCAGTGATTCATGTATTTTTTTCTGCTTTTGTCCTGGCATCTATTGCTGCTTGTATGAGTTCTTCCACGGATAGGTCCTTTACAGAGTCTTGTGTGTGTTCGGGTAGGATTAGATTCCTGGTCCTGGTTTTCTGGTATCGAAGGAAGAGGCGAGTGGGTATCGGGAAGTGGCGACAAGACAGCTTCCATTTCCATCTCAGTCTCCACAGAGTTGTCCACATCTGGCGTCTACAGCTGTGGAGCTGGAGGCAAGATGGGTGTCTCTGTGGGAGTAGGAGGGGAAATGGTGACTGTCTCTGGCTCCTCCTTTTCCTCACTCTTCTCTCTCTTCTTCTCCAAGAAAGCCTCCAAGCGTCGGGAATCCCTCCGCGACTATTTGCTGATTGAGTTCAGAGGTGCGAATGATCGGGCCACAAAAAACGTTGCTAGTACAGTAGGGAACGGAATGTTTTTTTTGCGCGTTGAAGGCGCACAGGGACGCTATGGGGCAAGCCCCTTTCGACTCTCATTGGCTGTTTATGATCATTTGGGTTCATGTCAAAAGAGGAAAAGGTTCAGGTACTCAGTAGCTTTCTCTGGCTAAGATGTCACGGGTGGAGGGTTGACTGATGTTGATCGAACCCTCGGGTGAGGACCAGTGTGGGAGGCTGGGTCCTCTCACAAAGGTACTACCTCTCCCCGAAGGTACTGTGGTGTTTTATTTTCGGGCAAGTATAGTCTGACACTTCGGAGATGATTTCGATGGCGGGCCATCATTGGCAAGTATAGTCTGCCTCAGGCTGTCTTAGTCGGTTTTCATGTTCGTGGAAGGGCATCTCTGGCAGGATAACAACAACGACCCCTTTCGGGGACCACCAGTAAGAAGACCCGAACTTCCTTGGTTCGGGGACAGGCCTGCAATATGATCCTATTTGGCTGGGACAGAAAATGCGCAATGTGGACGTTTACAAAAAGGGCAGAGGCGGGACGCAGGACCAACGCTCGCCTCCCCTGAAGTGGTCGACCACTTCTGGGGATGGAGCGGAGGATGTTCAGGAACCATGGAGGTTGCAGTTTCCATAACGGTTATAGTTCGAAAAGCATCTTCTGTGTACCTGCTAAGAGAAGAAGGCAGAGTCAATTTTCATTAAAATATGTAAAAAATAAAAAGTTAAAATAGCATTTTTAATTTTATACAGTTTTAAATATAATGTAATTTTAGCTGAGTCGGTGGAGACAGCCCTTTCTGGTAAAAGGCCACAGCTGATCTGTTAATCTGCCTGTTAGTTCATATTCTCGTTCCCTATTTTATCTCGAGGATTCCAAATTTTAGTGATTTTAGTTGAGTCGGTGAAGGCAGCCCTTTCTGGAAGAAGGCCACAGCTGAGCTGTTAATCTGTCTATTAATTCACCTTCTCGTTCCCTACTTTGTTTTCAGGCTTCCGATCATTAGTGATTTTAGTTGAGTCGGTGAAGGCAGCCCTTTCTGGTAGAAGGCCACAGCTGAGCTGTTAATCTGCCTGTTGGTTCACCTTCTCGTTCCCTATTTTATTTTGAGGCTTCCTGTTTTTAGTGATTTTTAGCTGAGTCGGTGAGGGCAGCCCTTTCTGGTAGAAGGCCACAGGTGAGCTGTTAATCTGCCTTTTTTATTCACCTCCGCGTTCCCGATTAGATCCTATTTAGGATTTAGTTGAGTCGGTGAAGGCAGCCCTTTCTGGTAGAAGGCCACAGCTGAGCTGTTTATCTGCCTGTTAGTTCACCTTCTCGTTCCCTATTGTGTTTTGAGGCTTCCGATTTTTAGTGATTTTAGTTGAGTCGGTGAAGGCAGCCCTTTCTGGAAGAAGGCCACAGCTGAGCTGTTAATCTGTCTGTTAGTTCACCTTCTCGTTCCCTACTTTGTTTTCAGGCTTCCGATTATTAGTGATTTTAGTTGAGTTGGTGAAGGCAGCCCTTTCTGGTAGAAGGCCACAGCTGAGCTGTTAATCTGCCTGTTGGTTCACCTTCTCGTTCCCTATTTTATTTTGAGGCTTCCTGTTTTTAGTGATTTTTGGCTGAGTCGGTGAGGGCAGCCCTTTCTGGTAGAAGGCCACAGGTGAGCTGTTAATCTGCCTTTTTTATTCACCTCCTCGTTCCCGATTGGATCCTATTTATATGCTAGTTACAATCTATTTTAGTTTTTCCTGTTCAGTCGGAGAAGTTATTTCTCTATGATTGGGCGTGTTTGGGTTTATGTCGGCTTTCGCAAATTGCTTCAAGCTCGGGAATTAGTCGGCTGTCGGCTAATCGGTCAAGATTTTTCGCAGCTAGGGAGGCAAGGCGGTCTTTAGTGGTGGGTTTTGATAGGTGTATCCCATGGGGCACGGATGACGACCCTAAGCGCGTGATTTTGGACCTTCTGTAGCTTCCCCATATTTGTTTGATTGAGCTCAGTTAAGATGATGGCCCCATACTCGAGTATTGGGCGCACAAAGGCTTTGTACAGTTTGAGTAGAGTAGCCTGGTTGACTCCCCGTAATGTTCCCTTTAGCATCTTTAGTAAATTAATGCGTTTGGTAGCTTTACTGGCAATATCGTTGGTGTGTTTATTAAAGAATAGATTTTGATCAATGGTAATGCCAAGGAATTTCGCCGCCTTGCATTCTGGGAGGACTTTGTCCATTAGCTTGAGGTCAAAGTCACGGTTTTTTATCTTGCGGGTAAAGGTGATTCGTTGGGTTTTATTGGCGTTCAGCTTTATTCTCCATTTGGCACAGCAGTGTTCTAGGTCGGCGAGAGCGCGTTGCAGAGGTTTTTGGAGTAGCTTGACCGTGCTATTAGAGTCCCAGAGGCCCTTATCATCCGCGAATTGTGAGACTTGAACGCGATCCTCGGCGAATTTGAAATCCTTGACGTAGATGATGTACAGGAGGGGGCTGAGGACGGACCCTTGGAGGTTCCTGCCTCTAGGGGGACACTGTCGGACATTTCATTGTTTACTCTGACTTTAATTTCACGATCATTTAGGAAGGAGGAGAGTAGTCTAAGCAGTTTCATGGGGAGTTTCATTTTAGATAATTTGAGGCGCATTCCGTTGTTCCACACAGAGTCGAATGCTTTTTCGACGTCTAGCAGAATGGCCGCGCCTATTTGTTGATTGTCAATCGCGGTTTTCATTTGGGTGACTAGACGGTAGGTTGCTAGTATAATGATCCCGGACGGAATGGTTTCACGCGCCGAACGCGCGCAGGGCCTGTTTGGGGAACAAGCCCCTTCCGACCCTCAGTGACAGTATATGGTCAGTTTTCACATGTCTAGGCGTGTCGAAGGAGGAACGGCTTCAGGTACTCGGCAGGTGTCACCGGTTGCGTCGTGATGGTCTCTTGGCTGATGTCGGTTGAACCCTCGGGTGAGGACCAGTGTGAGAGATTGGGTCCTCTCACAAAGGTACTACCTCTCCCCGAGGGTGGATTTTCAGGCAAGTATAGTCTGCCACTTCGAGGATGATTTTGAATGATGGCCATCACTGGCAAGTATAATCTGCCTCAGGCTGTCTCTGTTTGGCTGGACTCTTTGAAGGAAAACAACAACGACCCCTTTCTGGGACCACCAAAAAGAAGACCCGAACTTCCCTGGTTCGGGGGCAGGCCTGCATTGTAATCCTATTGGGTTGGGACAAAAGATGCGCGATGCGCTTACAAAATGGGGTAGAGGCGGGACGCAGGACCAACACTCGCCTCCCTTAAAGTGGTCGACCACTTTTAGGGATGGAGTGGAGGATGTTCAGGAACCATGGGGGTTACGGTTTCCATATCGGTTATAGTGTCCATAGCGGTTATTGGGGTGCTGGTCAAAAAGCATCTTCTGTGTACCTGCTTAAAAGAAGAAGGCAGAATTAGTTTTCATTGGAATGTTTAAGATATAAAAGATAAAAAGATATAGAAGGGTAATTGTAATATTTTATTATAATATTTAAAGGATGTGAAATGTGTCGGTGTTTGTGTGCATGTGTATAATGCTTGTACGTGTTCTGGTTATGGTGAGCGTGACTGTTGAGTTGGTGTTCCTTGTCAGTGTTAGCTTATTGCCGAGTGGTTTGGTTCAGCTATTGTAGCATGCCTTAAGAAGGACATCGTACTGTAGGGTCGCGGTAGTGTTGCTGACAATAGCTTGGCCTCCCCAGGCTTTCTCCGTGATGGTTGCGTGATTGCTGAGTTTATGTTGTATGAGGGGTCAAAGTGGTTCGGTTCTGCGTATTGTAGCATGCCTTAAAAAGAACATATCGTACTGTAGGGTCGCAGTAGTGTTGTTGACAATAGCTTGGCCTCCCTATCTTTCCCCATTGTAAGTGTGGGTGGAGGCAGAGTGGTTTGGTTCAGCTATTGTAGCATGCCTTAAAAAGGACATATCGTGCTGTAGGGTCGCAGTAGTGTTGCTGGCAATAGCTTAGCCTCCCCAGGCTTTCTCCGTTTTGATTGCGTGATTGCTGAGTTTATGTTCTGCGTGGGGACTGAGTAGTTCGGTTCAGCGTATTGTAGCATGCCTTAAAAGGACATATCGTACTGTAGGGTCGCAGTAGTGTTGCTGACAATAGCTTGGCCTCCCTATCATTCCCCATTGTAAGTGTGGGTGGAAGCAGAGTGGTTTGGTTCAGCTATTGTAGCATGCCTTAAAAAGGACATATCGTACTGTAGGGTCGGGGTAGTGTTGCTGACAATAGCTTAGCCTCCCCAGGCTTTCTCCGTTTTGATTGCGTGATTGAAGTGGGGGCAGAGTAGTTCGGTTCCGCGTATTGTAGCATGCCTTAAAAAGGACATATCGTACTGAAGGGTCGCAGTAGTGTTGCTGACACTAGCTTGGCTTCCCTATCTTTCCTCATGTTGTGTTTGCGTGCTGCCTGATTTAAATCATTATTTCCTATTTTAGTGGTTTTTAGCTTTTGACGTTTTGGGGTTTTTGTCTACTATCGCAAATTGCCTGTAATTCGGATATTAGCTGGCTATCGGCTAGTCGATCGTGGTTCTTCGCGGCCAGGGTGGCTAGGCGGTCTTTGATGGTCGGGATATCGGCCTTGTTGTGGAGTGTTTTGATGGGTGTGTCCCATGGGGCGCGGAGGGCGACCCTAAGCGCGTGATTTTGGACCCTTTGGAGTTTCCCCTTATTAGTTTGATTGAGGTCACTTAGAATGATTGCCCCGTATCCGAGTACTGGGCGCACAAAGGCTTTGTATAGTTTGAGTAGGGTAGCCTGGTCGGCTCCCCATGAAGTTCCCTTTAGCATTTTCAATAAATTAATGCGTTTGGTGGCTTTTTTCGCCATGTCGTCGGTGTGTTTGTTGAAGGACAGTTTTTGATCAATGGTGATGCCCAGGAATTTCGCCTCTTTGCATTCTGGGAGGGTGTTATCCATTAGTTTTAGGTCAAAATCACGTTTGTTTGTCTTGCGAGTAAAGGTGATTCGTTGGGTTTTATTGGCGTTCGGCTTGATTCTCCATTTGGCACACCATTGTTCTAGGTCATTGAGAGCGCGTCGCAGGGGTTTTTGGAGCAGATTGGCCGTATTGTTAGAGTCCCAGAGGCCCTTATCATCCGCGAATTGGGAGACTTGAACACGATCCTCGGAGAAGTTAAGGTCATTTACATAGAAGATGTAAAGGATGGGGCTTAGGACGGATCCTTGGGGGGTGCCTGCTTCAAGGGGGACACTGTAAGACATTTCATTGTTCACTCTGACTTTAATTTCGCGATCATTTAAGAAAGACAAATGTAATCTGAGCAGTTTAATGGGTAGTCTCATTTTTGATAATTTGTAGCGCATTCCATTGTGCCAAACAGAGTCAAATGCTTTTTCGACGTCTAACAGGACTGCCGCGCCTATTTGCTGATTGTTGATAGCGGTTTTCATTTGCGTGACTAGTCGGTAGACATGCTCGATGCCTTCTTTACGGTTTCTATAGGCTCTTTGCCATTTATTGAAAAAATCGATGTCTTCAAGGTTCCCCCTGAACCGATTGGTAAGGATTCGTTCGAATGTCTTACCAATGCAGCTGAGGCGGCCGATAGGGTGGCAGCTGGCTGGATCGGAGGCGTCCTTGTCAGGTTTTGGTATCATGACACCGATGGCTTTTTTCCAACATTTGGGAAAGTAGCCATGGATGAGGCATGCGTTGAATAGTTTGTTTAGTTTTTCGATTAGGGAGTTTGGGCTTTGTTTTATAATTTTGTAGCTCACTTCGTCTTCTCCGGGTGAGGAGGAATTTTTGCATTTTTTTATGACGTTAATGATTTCATCATTGGTGATAGGGGTGACAAGATCATCGTCGTCCCCGTCTTCTGGCTCGTTATCGAAATTGGGGCCACGGTAGATATCAGGGTGTTCATTGATGAAGTCATCAATCGCGTTGATGACGGCGTCATCATTGCCCGTGCCTTGATACGGGTTATGCGTTTTTCTTAGGAGGTCTGCAAAGGTGTCGGCCTTCTCTTTGTCGGTGCGAGTGAAAGAGCCGTCTTCCTTCTTAAGAGGTTTTGCTGAGGCTTTTCCGCCCTTGTTTTTTGCCCAGTAAGAATTTTGAAAGAGTCCCAGAATTTTTTAGCATCTTGGGTCCCGTTTCGGTTGGCTGTTTCCTTTTTCCAGCTGGTTGTTTTTCAGCTTTGGGGGCTTCTTTGACTTCGCCGTGAAGGCGGTTGTATGTTTTTTTAGGTCAGATTTCTTGCTGGGGTCAGTTTCTTTTTTGACAGCGCGAAGAGCTTTCCGTTTAGATTTGATTAGTGACAGAGTGTCACCAGAGATAGTGTTTCTCCAGGAGCGTACTTCTTCTTTTGGGCATATTTCGTTTAAGGTTGAGTTAATGATTTTCTCAATGCTCTCGCATTGGGTTTCTAGTTCCGCTGCACTGGATGGGGGGGGGGGGGGGGGGGGGGGGGGTGTTAGTGAGTTTGACATCGATGATGTCGCGGTAGAGGTTCCAGTTAATTTTCCTGAAGTTTCTGCGGAGAGTGGGGGGTACCTGAGTGGGCCATTTCCTAACTGCAGGGAGGCATGGACCGGGAGGTGGTCGCTGCCTAAGTCTTCATCGCCGACCCAGTGGTCATCGATGCGGTTTATCAGGGAGTCACTGGCGATAATTAGATCGAGGATTTCGGATGAGAATAATGGGTTGTTACTGATATAAGTTGCTGAGTTGCCATTCATAACCACATGAAGGTTATGTTTTTTCGTGATTTCAAGGAGGGCTTCACCGTTGGGAGTGGTTTTGTTGCAGCCAAAGTACAGGTGTTTGGCACTAAAGTCGCTGAGGAAAATGCAGTGTTTGTATTTCCTCGTAAAGAATTCGAAGACAGCGTCAGAAACAATTTTGCTTGGGTCGTTATCATAACAAACAATCGCGATGTTTTATTGTCAACAGTCATTTCAGTAGCAATCACCTCTGCATGGAGGTAATTAGTTTCTATGGTTTTGGTTTTGATGTTCTGCTTTATTAGAAGAGCGACACCGTCACCTGTGGTGGTTAATCGGTCTCTTCTAATGGTGCAGAACCCGCTTATAGAGAAATTTTTGCTGGGTTGAAGCCAACTTTCGCAGATACAGATAATGTCTGTGTCTTCGAAATATCGGCTGATCTGAAGTTTTTTTTATTGTTAACGCTTCTAGGGTTCCACACGGCTATTTGTAACTTATTCATGATGGGGTTGTAGTTTAATTACGGTGTTTTGTTGGAGGTTTTTTTGCGTCTTTATTGGGTGTTGATTGCGGCTTTGATTAGGGAGTCGGATATCCGTGTTTTGAAAAGCCGGGACGCTGACCGGCTAACATCTTGACAGATATCCGATAGGCTGGTACTCACGTGTTTGTTTAGTACGGTGAACAATGCTCCCGCAACTAATGAACAGATTGTGTGTGTGTGTGTGGGGGGGGGGGGGGGGGGGGGGGAGGAAGCACTGTCGGGATTTTTTAAGTTAAGGGTTTTTAACTCGATGTTTTGTTTGACTTTTTTGTAGTGGGGACACCCGCGATAATTACTCACATGGTCCCCTTTGCAATTAGGGCATAATGGAGAGTCTGACTTGCATGCCTGTGTGAGATGATTGCCTCCACATCTCATGCGGGTCAGATTCCCCCTGCATTTATTGGCTAAGTGCCCGAATTTTTGGCACTTATGGCACTGGATGGGTGGAGGGGTAGTTCTATACTCCTCCACCATATGTTTTCTGCCGTTAATAGTTACTCCATTCTTGGTTAGCTTTTCTTTAACTTCTTTGCTTGGGCAGTTCACCTTAAGTCTCCACGTGCTTTTGCCCGTGGCCCTAGATGTAAACCTTTCCCATTCGCAGTTCGGCAGTCCCCTGGATATGGCATCCTTGTGGGTTTCTGGGTGAACCGTAGCTACGACTATTATGAAGGGGACTGACTTTTTGACGGGAGGGGAGGGAGTCGCTTTCCCTTGTCTCCTGTTTTTTGTAAGCGGACGATCTGCGTTTCTTTTGACCGCCTCAGAAAAGTTTAGTTTCATAAGAGGAGTAGGCGTAGTAAGCGTAGGTGATGTATTTGAGGCCGGATTATTCGGAATTGGCTGACTTGGTGCCTTAGCTGCTGGACATGAGTAGCTGCTCGAATTACTGGAATTATTGGAATTACTGGAGTTATTGGAATTGCTAGCGTTACCAGGTGCCTTTCCTGAGATGTTATTCTGATCAGTCAAACTAGGGACCAAGATAGAGCCAGGAGGGCACAGACGAGGAATGAGACTCCGACACCTTTTGACTTTGCGCTCAGTCAAGGTGTCAAAACCATCCTCGTTTGTGCTCTCCTGCTGCTCTATATCACAATCTGAATTATCTCTTTTTGGGTTGTTTTCTTTTTTGTGGTGTCCTACCACATGTGCGGGCTTGAGCTCCGGAGAGCGGGGCCTTGGGCATGTTGTTGCCACTGTCGTTAGGGTAGTCAGGGGCTGAACAGCTGTGATAAAGGCTTGTCTGGGTTGAACTCCTTTGTGTTTAAAGGGTCTTTAGGATCATTGGTGGGGGGTGTTCTGTTGATCCTGGTCCTCCCAGCATCCCGAGCGACCTCTGCATAGGATCTAGGACTTCCGCCCTTCTCCGATTCAGGGGTTGCTGGGGTTGCCGAGCCACCAGTTACATTGACTGCGTTGTTGTAGTTATGACTGTCTCCTGTTGCGGCGTGGCGATCTCGTTGACTGATGTCGGTTGAGCCCTCGGGTGAGGACCAGTGTGGGAGGTTGGGTCCTCTCACGAAGGTACTACCTCTCCCCGAGGGTGCAGTCGATCTAGATTTTCGGGCAAGTATAGTCTGCCACTTCGGAGATGATTTTAAGTGATGGCCATCACTGGCAAGTATAATCTGCCTCAGGCTGTGACCTCGATGGACACTGAATTGAGGACTCGGACTCGGACTCGGACTCGGACTCAAAACACATACTGAATCGAGGACTCGGACTCGGACACAAATTTAGTGTTCAGATTTTTTATTGAATTACCAGTGATTAACCACACGCAACAGCGATCTTGTCGTTGTGATGATTAGCAAAACTCGTTTAACTGTTAAGCTGCCGTAACATATTCCCAATAGCCATCGTACTTTATGGAATGTCCCTATATTTTTATATAAAGATTATCATTCATTTATTTAGTTGGGATAAGCTGACTTTTTGTGAACTATCGATCGACTCCCTTCCATCTCCATGGCTTCATTTAACCATTTTCGGCGACTAACTACCAAACTCGACCACGTCAATACTCAAAATATCCGTTCAATGCTTTTCCAAACTTGGAACCTTGGAACCAAGGACCTAATATTATTTTGGTGTGGAATATCCTGTGGGTCCAGTACATGCCACATGGATTTAGTGTTGAAAATGTGTTTCCAATTTAAAACGTGTATATCCTGGTATATTCGGTACGGCTGTACGGTATTCCGTGATCTACGGGTGGCAGATTTTCATCTTCGATGACAGTTAATGCTTTACATCTACCAAAATGTGAGAGTTGAGAACTAGAAGTATACCTCTTTTTATCATCGAGATATGAGGTATTGTTCTGGGGAGGCAATGTATGAATTGGCAACACATTTTCAACATAAAATGGATATGGTGTACGTTAGAAGCAGTGGGATTTGTCACCCAGAAAAAGATATTACGATCTTTGGGTCCAAATTGGCAGCGCTTCGTGACATTTTACCCCATAAGCGTAGACTTTGCCTCCTCCCTGTCGCAAACGCGCCCACCCATTCAGCCAGGTACACCCGAAACGTGAACCAATTTCCTCCTTAATTACAAGGTTGGAAAGGCAGCTGGCGTGTGGGACTCAATATAGATTGGTCATAAAAATTATTTTTTCAAACTTTTCCCACCAGTGCGGGGGGGGGGGGGGGCGTCACATTCTCCCACACCCACCGCGACATTACGTGCCTCGATGATGCCCGCGGAATCACTTTTCGAGCAAAATCTTTCAGCCCCCCCCCCCCCCCCGCCCCAGACCACTGGACGCAAACAGACAGCAAGTGATTTTTATCAAAAATGTATGAACATTTAGACCATAGTACTCACACAATTAATAGTTTAGAAGACTAGCAAATGGTATGTCGTCCATCTGAAACACTTGCGACTTCACTTAAGGCTACACCCAGCTGCTATATCCAGTATATTTTTGGCAAAACGTCTTGTCATAAAAAATCGACTGGTATCTGAACATAGGCATACCATACATCAAAATTAAGGTTGTGTTGCATAGAACATGAATAAATGTATATCACGACTACACTGGCAGAAATGGGTTCCAATGGTTCCTGAAAATCGGCTACTGAGCTTCCATCATAAGTTCATTACTGAACATGTTGAGAAGTTATATAAAAACTATCTGCGGCTAAAGATGTGTTGGATGTCCCAAAACAAAACCAGGACATCAGACAAGTTAAATTTGCAACATCTTTCATGTTTTAATAAAATATTCAAAATACCAAAAATCAAAGAATTAGAATAATTAGAATACTTTGTACAAACACGAAGTGTTGCGAGGTTAATTTGTCTGATGTCCTTAATGATTGATTTGATACATATTAAAGGGGGGTATTTTATTAATTTCGCTCTAAATAAATTATCAGTTGAGTTTTTCTTACTAAATGGTTCAAGCTTTTTGCGTTTAACCAATGAAATAATTGCATGGAATAGGTCACTCCCTCTTTACTGACATGTTTCGGCAGCCGATTTTCTTGCGTTTCGGCATTCATGCGGGATTCAATATCCAAAATTCAGTCTAAAAACAATTTATTTTCTCCTTGCATAAAATATAAACGTACTATATGTTCATAAATGATGATTTGACACCAAATTATTTTCCCTTCTCTTTTCGTTTCGGCACATATACACAGATGGTATGTGGCAGTGAAAAAAATAATAGAAATTCTAAAACAAAAAAAAAAAAACATTTTAAAATAGAAAAAACCCGCTCGGTTTATCTCTATAGAATACAGGAAAATTACCAAAATCCCTGTTAATTGAATACTCTTGTTAATTGATTTTTTTTAGGGGGGGGGGTCTATTCAATTACCAGGGTTCCACTGTATCCCAATTGCGTTTTTGGGATCATCACCAGGGGGGGGGGGGGGCACTAAAAGTTTGCAAGACGTGACGTCTTTTTTTTTATTCAGCTCTTTTTTACACCCACCCACCCCTACGTGCAAATTTTCTACTACCGTTCTCAGACACCCATCCCCACTCTCCCATTAAAATCCAAAATAAACTTATTAACTTAGTAGGCACAGCTGTCTTTAGGGGGGGGGGGGGGGGTTCATAATGTTCTTAAACTGGTACCACCAATTTAAACCTCTGTGGGCCCCAATCTACAAATAACAAGCTGTTCGTTATCAGGCTTGGCCAGATCAGGTGGACATATATGACCAAAGGGTCTGTCTGCAAAGTGGAACCACGCGTTACTTCCACTGGGGAATCACTCACTCAGGTGTCTACACAGGTGTTAGCACTTTCTGATAAATAGAAATTACCGTCCCCTGGAACGCCGCCGTGGCAACGTCTCGGAGAGAGTGAATATTTATTTGCCAGAGGGCGCTGGTCAACGGAGGGCCAAGGCTGGGGTTGATCAACTTTGCCTGGGACCTAAGATACTCTTTTACCGGGGACAGGGGATTTTCACTAGCTCACTTTTGTAAATCGCAATTGCTTATTCACAAACCACAGAGTAGCGCCGCGCTTTAGTCAATTGCTTTCAACGGTAATGAACTAGCATGGGCTAATTTCTTGGCGGGGCTGAGGTTCCATCAATTCCTAGGGTACTCAGGGCTTCTTCATTAATAAGATAAAGACTATTAACAAACCAACAATTTTTATATATAAATCTTCTATACTCTTATTTACAAATAGCCAACAAATCCTAAATAAATAATCTCAACACTACTGAAATGAGTTTTGTGACTAGTCACTGAATCCCACCGAAAACAAGTACTAAAATATCATCTAAAATTAAATTGTTTCCCAAATTTATATTCGTAGAGAAAGGTCGAAGCTGCGACTACTGGTAAGAAATCACGAGATCTTTCACTCAACCGCTCATGCGCGCATTTATCCTGTTGCGCCTACCACATTATGGGGAATTACCTTTAATACTAAATTTCACCCTTTAGAATATCTTATCACCTACAATTCCTGCTAATAGTGCTTCTAACTCGCAATAATAACAACTGATCATCTAATAACACAGATTCACTAATACACTTAAAACTGTTAACTAATAACTATGTAACTACGACGTGTTATCACAACTAAATACTACAACATATACTCATCGGTTCTTCTTCGGCGTCTCCCCTCGATGCAAATCATCAGATCGGGAATCCTGTCGTCCAAATGACGGCTTACCGGAACCACACAAAAACCTTAACTCTTTACTGCACCGCGTGAACTAACGATTATTCCATCCTAGCGAGTCTGTCTTGAGGTAAACTCGAGGGGTCTTATATAGACGCGCGCATCACCTATTAAAGACTTGATTTGGGCAAAGGTGCTAATTTACAAAAGACGGCTTTGATGACTTGCAGTGACATGAACTGACTTTTCAATAAGTTCTAATTTGGAATGCATTGTTTATACAGTCCCTGCATGACAGCGACTGAACAAAGAACGCTTTCCGAATACGAACTTAATTAAATTAATGCGCTTACCCAGTTTACTCACACTGATTATTAAAAAGTTTCTTTCTTTCATTTATTCTAAATAACTCTAATTGTTTACTTATTTCTAAAATTTAGAATAACCTTAAAATAACAACCCTGTGATATATATACGGGAACAAATTTTCATTTGAATTGTTCTGTCACTATTCTCAGGTGTTTTCTACTTTCCTTTTCTATCCATACAAATTCTATTAATAAATAAATAACTTGGGTTGAATTTAGTGCATCAGAGAGAATTTTCCCAAAATACTGTCTGCACATTTTCTACATTTCGAACAAGACACCCACCCCCTACTAACGTGTGACATTTTCCCAGATTAAGCCCAATATTCTCACATATAAAGCTTTCTGATGTTGTATTTATGTTAAGAGTGTGATGTACAACATCATCTTTAAGGTTTGAAACACAAATGATGGTATATATTAGCTGATATATTGATATATTTTTAAAAAATGAAAAAAATTGCACAAGTTGGAAATGCACATTTTTGGCGCACTCAAGAGACCCACCCACCCTCACGTCACGTCTTGCAAATTTTTGGTGCCCCCCCCCCCCCCCCCCTGTCAGCACACACTATTTATGGACTAACTAAACTAAGATACCTTAACCTGCTACAAAAATAGAAATCGGAGGCCCCAAGTGCTAGGCAATTTAACCGCAAATGGTTAAATGAAACAACGTATATAAAGGCGTCGATAGATAGTTCTTATGAAATCTATTAATTCTAACTTTATAATTACTTAACAAACTCTAGGGCACTCCCCCAAGTACGGTAACCACCGGAAAAATGTCACGGCAGTTTGACGTGTTATCACTCTGGACTGACCTCACAGGGATGGTTAATTTTTATTTTCGGCACAATAATTAATAAAGATCGCTATAACGTGGTAAATCACTGGTAATTCAACAAAAAACTAAGCACTTCACTTGAGTCCGAGTCCTTGATTCAGTATGTGTTTTGAGTCCGAGTCCGAGTCCTCAATTCATATTTAAACTGTGATCTCTGTTTGATAGGCTGTCTTTGAAGGAAACAACAACGATCCCTTTCGGGGACCACTAAGAAGAAGACCCGAACTTCCCTGGTTCGGGGGCAGGCCTGCATTGTAGTCCCATTGGGTTGGTACAAAAAGATGCGCAATACTCTTACAAAAAGGGGCTGAGGCAGGACGCAGGACCAGAGGGTCGAAAGGGGCTTGTCCCCCATACCGTCCCTGCGCGCGAAACCATTCCATTCGAAGGCAATCATTACGCAGGACCACTTTTAGGGATGGAGTGGAGGATGTACAGGAACCATGGGGGTTACCGTTTCTGTAACGGTTGGACTGTCCGTAGCGGTTATTGGGGTGCTGGTCAAAAAGCATCTTCTGTGTACCTGCTTAAAAGAAGAAGGCAGGATTAGTTTTCATTAGAATAAAAGATAAAAGTAGCACATTATGTTTGACGGCAACCGCATTTTGTTTGGATGCCTTATTTACATTGAGTAGTAAACCAAGTAAACCGGAATAGCTCACTAAAACATACCCCAAGTAAACCAGAATAGTTCACTGAAACGTATCCATGCAGCGCAAGCGTGGTTGTTTCCCTTGGCTGGTTCTGGTTTAAAAAGGTCACATAAATAAATAAAGCATGGCTGGGAAGGACACTGAATTTGCAGAAGACCATGAGCATTTTAGATTTATCAACGAGAAAGCTGTCGACGATATTTCATTGGAATTTTTCTATCAGCCACATACAATCACTCTTCTCACGCTTTCAATTCTGGGACTTGTTTATTCCGCCTTCACAAGGTGAGAACACCTTTTTTTAAATTCCACACATTCAGTTTCGTTTCAACATATCAATGAGGACCAACCCACCAATCATGGCATCTTGACCATTCCGTCCGTCACAGACTGTAATCGTCTTTACAGTTTACTTTAGACTCTCTGGGCGCCAGTACTAATAGACTCTACTGACACTGAGTAGTGAGTACATATCCTGTCGGTGCGACGATTCACCAAAAAGACCACTCAGCACAATGTCAATGAAGCCAAACGATATCACAAAGTAGCACAGTAAATATCACAAAAGAAACCCAAAGGGAACACTAATATACATTAAGGTGCTAAATAGGAAATGTCAATGGAAGTCGGTCTCCCTGTATACCGAATCTGACTTCAAATACCAAATCTGACCTCAAATAAATTAATTATACGTTTTTCCAAATGGAATTATCGGTTTTGAGTGGGCTAGTGGTATATAATTATTTTAAAATAAAACTGTCATAGTAAATGTCCATGAATTTCATGTAACGGTAGTTGTTGATGAAGCGGCGCAAGTTCAGTTTTCGAACATCACCTAATTTTCTCTGGAACAGGATGTGGAACAAGAACGGTTACCTCATCTCAGGAATGCAAGAAGAGAGAGAAAGCACATTAAACCACGCAAGTGAATAAACTTTATTCAAATGTTTGCCCACCATAACAACACACTAATCATACCTTTTAACCCCCGTGCCTCTCGTCTATATAATTTTTTAAAATGTGTCTTGTTCTCGCCTTGAATTCACAGGAACAGTTACTGCCGACCGAACGATTCTCTTTGCAGCGGGAGTAAATTTCAACAGCCAAATATTTCTGCTCGACAGGTTTTATTTATTTTTTGGCATTTAAGGTCACTTTCTGCAGCTATGGCTGATTGTGACCACGACAAAGGTATAAACCATATCCTTTTCCTGAGAATTGGTAGCCCGCGTCATACATAAAATTAGGTGATGCTCAAAAACTGAACTTGCGACGTTTCACCAATAACTACAATTACATGAAATTCATGGATATTTACTGTGACAGTTTTATTTTAAAATAATTATATATCCACTAGGCCCACTCAAAACCTACAATTCCATTAGGAAACACGTACAATTAATTTATTTGAGGTCAGATTTGGTATATAGGGAGACCCATGGAAGTTTGTTTATTTCGAAATTCCACCTCTGTCTCTGATATTCCTCAAATGCAAATTAAATAACAGGCATTGCACACTTGGATAATAAAAATACGCCCAAAATCAAATATATAAGACCATAATCAAATATTACCTATGAGATATATAAATAAAAAAAGGTGTGCAATGAATGCCTCTTGAAGTTTAACACTAAAAATTAGGCAACGCCTATTTTTCTTATGTACAAAAGGTTCATTACGTGTACACTCCATATAAAACCACACTTCGCGTACCCCACTTTTTGTGTAGAAAAGTAGGGTCCCCCAAGTGCGGTAAGGAGAGAAGCATTACATAGTCAATTAGTGCTCGACGAGAAATTTCTTCCAGAGTCTGAACCTGATTAGCAATATTAGTCTTCAGTCAGCGAATTTCTAAAACCTGCATTTCATAAAATAATGACATAAAAATACTATATCTGTCTTTTCCAGATCATTGTATCCCGGAATAATGTCTGATTTTAAACAGTTCGCCCAGTATTTTTTGAGATATTGAACTTGTTTCCGTATTAAAATAAAATGTTTTGCCGATATGTCATTTGGATCCCCCCCCCTGTATAATTAAAGGTAAGTTTGTCGCCATCGAACATGAGCTTTTCCACCTTCATTCTCGAAACAGTTCGTTGAGACATTTTTAAATAAAATTACCAAATAGAGGAAGTATTTTAAAATAAAACGTATTCTGTGCGTTGTTATGTTTTTTAGAACAATAATGTGACAGTCTCGGCGATACATCCTGTCTTTACGAAGTGTGGCCCCTGTTTTTCAGACTCGGGATCATTACGAACCCTCGATATGATTTAATATCATTGCAGATAAGCTGCTTCACTTTTACCTCAGTAATTATTTTTGACGAACTAAATTGAGAATGGAACAGAATTAATAAATAAATCCATCTACTCCTTCTGGTCATTTTCGTAACAACTCGGGTGGATTTTTCAAATTAAGTTCAGTCTTCGGAATCATGAAATTTTAGAAGCAAGGGACGGACGAATCATGGCCTACAGTAAACAAATTTATAGTGCAGTATAGGAAGTGGATTGATACTAAGACACCCACAATGGGATTTTCTTGTCAACTTCCAATATCTGAAAAAAGGCATGAAAAATTGGTGGCGTCAATGGGGGCCAGTAGGCATTTGCCCCTTAAACGTAGATTTTGCCCACATTTGCTTCCCATGTCCATAACACACGTGACACACTCTCTCTCTATCTCACTCTCTCTCTCTGTGCCCCCCCCCCCCCATCCCCTCCCTTCTAGTGCTGGGCGGTATTTCGGTATACCGATTATAGTCTGTATCAAATCCATTACCGTCAGTGATATCTTCAGATTTTTTTTAATCGGTATACCGAAAACACGGTATTACAGCGATATTTACAGCAGCAACTCCTGTGGTGAGCCACTGAGTCAACATTCCCCAGGTTTTATACTGTCCTTCTTCAATTTGTGAATTACAACTTGAAAAGGGCGGTGAACTCAGGTGAACTTGTTTCATTTTAACAAGAAGAAGTTGCAAATTGTTCGATATTTTGGGGACAGAGCTAATTAAAAATGGAAAACCTTGCCCTTGGGCGATTTTGTGTGAAGTCTTGAAAAGTATCTCAATTGCACATCAAGGGAGCTAACTCTAACTTTCCAGGTCACCAAGTCCGACTTTCATTCAAAATTGCGATCAAAATGGAATAAAAGACGACATTAAATTATTAATCAAGTGGACTTTTTCACAGTTGTCAGTAATATTCCCCACAGAGAACTCTTCCTGGCAATGGGGCTTGTTCATAAAGCTCCCAACAGAAGTTGGGCCGGTGTTCATCACCGTTAGATGTTTGGTTGCCGTTAACAATTTAAGAAAAATGTCAGTGGTTGATTCTGCGTTTTTGGGGACGATAATACTGTATACCGCAGTATTTTTTATGAATTACCGCAATATTTTATTTTCCAAATACCGCCCAGCCCTACTCCCTTCCCGTAACCCTGGAGTATTCACGCCTCCCGTGAGTCAGCGATCGAAGGTATGGTCTCTCCACTTTTAAATCTGAAAATCTGATCCGCCGAGCCTGGAAAAATTCTCCCTTAAAATTTTATATATTTTCCTTTTTTTTATAGCTTGTGGCCCTCATTGACAGGGAGCATTCCAATGAGGGGGCCATAAACTATGTGACTGAGACAAAATATGGAAATTCACTATAGCCCTACATCCAACGCCAATGGCCGAATTTGGCCAGCACTTAGGCTATACAGAAACCTGCATTCAACTTTTATTATGTTTAAGTTTTTGTTTCAAAAACATAGCTTATGACCCTTCATTGGAACAAGCTAGTGGATATTGAGTCGTTCCATTGAGGGGTTCCAAGCTCAGTTTTGAGACAAAAAATTTCAAATTTTTGGTTGTTATTAAAGAATTTATCTTGCAAGTGCCACCTGGTCCTGTAGGTTGGTGGAGATTATTGGATCACCAGGTTTATCTTCCTAGAATTTGTACGTTTTTTCTTGGAAATAGTATGTTAATTTTCATGGCTGGAAACTGGGTAGACTGATAACATTTTGGCCAGACGCTGTCATCTGTATGTTGGTGTTTTGGTAATAATAATTCTCCCCAGCCAGCATGGGTTTCTTTTCAATATATGAGTCAAATGCTTCAGCCCTTTGACAGATTAATAAGTAAATTAGCCTTAGAAAATGTGTTGAAGATATGACATACCAGCATACAATTAAGCTCAATTAGTTACTTCTGTTCAATGGAGTGTTACGGTATGGAAATATTATTGATATTGGTAACAGAAAGAAATCTGAGAATCAGCAACAATAACTATGAATTTAACTATTCTGAAATTTAATTTAAAAAAATTAATATATATAAAAAAAATGATACAAAGATCTTTTACACTAATTGGGTTACAGAAAATAAAAACAATGGTACTTATCAATTATAGAATTAGTCCAAAGTACAGTTTCACAGAATCCAGTAATCCAGTCGTGAAGTATCTTCTGAAGAAAGTTACCAGCTGGTAGATGTGGTATTAAATCCAACAATGTCTCTTCAGAAACAGTATCCCGTAGATTTATAATAAAATTTTCACTTAGAAATTTCAGCAGTCTCCAATAAAATATAATAAAATTCTCCACAAAATTCAAATGGAGTAAAAATCCAAGAAGTATTGGCGCCACAGGTAATTTCCAAACAATCCAGTAGAATCCTGGCTTTTCACAAAATATTATTCTGTTTCACAGAAAGTATAAATTCTCTTTTCCAAGACGAACAAATTCTCTTCAAAATTCTCTTTTGGAATCAATCTTCCAAATTCACAAAGAAGTACTGCTTCTATAATAAATGCACTGTTCTGAAACAATAATATTCTCCAATGGAAATAACTGAAGTTAGTCTTTCTGAAATGGTTTTCTAAAAAATGAGTTTTTGAATTCTGTTGACAAACCTTTATATAGTAACCAGATAGAATGTCCCAGAAGAGGAAGTTTCTGCAATGTTCTATTTGTTTCTGGGGGATTCTGTTAAAGTTCAAGTAAACAAGGTCATTGACCTATTTAAACAATTAAACAATCAACAGCTATATGTACAATATATCAGTGTAACAAAGATGTAAAGAAGGTCACTGAGTGCAGAAGAGTTAAACCAGTCAGAAAATGCAGAAATAAAAAAAAAATCTTTCTCACATAATTATCAACTTAAGGATATATCAATCTCAATATAATATGGGGGCTATAACACACCCCGCCTTAAAAGAAAAAGTTTGAAGGTACTGAAAACTTTTTACATAATTTTAGCAGACCCTGACTGGTTTACAATACACACACACCATAATCTTCACAATTTTTTTTTTTTTTTAATAAACATATATACACTTGAAGTGAATAGGGACCGATCATATCATTTTAAATTAGGATATTCTGGAAAGAGCATCAGCTACAACATTATCTCTTCCCGAAATATGCCTAATCTCTAAATTATATTCTTGAAGGGCTAAGCTCCACCGCAATAATCTTTGATTCTTGTTTTTCATTTTATTGATAAATGTTAAGGGGTTATGATCGGTGTAAACTGTAATTGGACATTGGGCGGTTCCGAGATACACATCAAAATGGGTTAATGCCAAAATTAGAGCCAAAGTTTCTTTTTCTACTGTAGAGTAATTCTTTTGATGTTTGAGAAATTTTCTGGAAAAATAACATACAGGGTGATCAATACCTTGGGAATCTTCCTGGGCAATATACCCACCTGCTCCATTGTCACTTGCATCTATGAATAATTTGAAGGGCTTTTCATAACTGGGACTGGCCAAGACAGGGGAATTATTTAATAAAGTTTTTATTCTGTTAAAAGATTTCTGGCATTCCTCAGTCCAAACAAACTTAACTCTTTTGCTCAATAAACTGGTCAAAGGGGAGACAACATCTGAGAAATTTAAACAAAATTTTCTATAATATCCAGCCATGCCTAAGAATCTCATGAGCTCTTTTTTAGAGTTTGGTACTGGAAAATTTACAATGGCATCAACTTTTGCCGCAATCGGCCTCACCTGCCCCTGACCCACAACATGACCTAAATAATTTACAGTTGCTTTGCCAAATTCTGATTTTACCAAGTTAATAGTTAGGTTGGCTTGGGTCACTTTGTCAAAAAATTCTTGAATATGCTTTAGATGATCAGCCCAATTTGTATCTGTGTGTATAATAACATCATCAATATAAGCTTCACTGTGATCTAGGTTTGCAATCAAGTGGTTAACCATGCGCTGGAACGTTGCCGGAGAGTTTTTCATGCCAAAAGGTGTAACTTTATATTGATACAATCCAAATGGTGTAACAAAAGCAGATATTTCTTTTGCTTTTTCTGTTAAAGGGACTTGCCAATAACCCTTTAACAAGTCAAATTTTGTCACAAATTTAGCATGGCCAAGTTTGTCAATGCAATCATCAATTCTTGGAATTGGATAATTGTCTGTTTTGGTGAGGCTGTTCACTTTTCGGTAATCCGTACAAAATCGGTAACTCCCATCAGGTTTTGGGACAAGTATACAGGGAGAACTCCAGTTGCTATGGCTAGGTTCTATGATATCATTGTCCAGCATATACTGTATTTCCTTTCGCATGATCTCAGCTTTGAAAGGGTTCAATCTATATGGATGCTGTTTGATGGGATTTGCCTCTCCTACATCAACATCATGAAAAATAACAGATGTCCTACTAGGCACATCGGAAAATAAGTGTTGATATTTGAAAATTAAATCAACTAAATCCTTTCTTTGGTCAGGCAGTAAATAATCAGTTTTATTTTGTAGATCTCTCAGGACATCTGAGTTCTGTAACTTTAGAGGTACATTTTCGCCGCCTTCATGAATATCCTCTACAGGATTTTCCAGCTCATCCATGTGGGTGACTGTTGAGACTGGTAGAGAGTTTGGTTCTCTCTCATAATATGTTTTCAACATATTTATATGGCACAGCTGAGTATTTTTGAGTCTATCGGGAGTCTCAACAACATAATCAGTATCACTGATCTTGTGCTTAACAATATAAGGGCCTGAATATCTTGCTTGTAAAGCATTGCCCTTTAAAGGGAATAATACTAACACCTTGTCCCCAGGTTTAAAGGTGCGAAATTTCGCCTTTTTGTCATACCAGGTCCTCATATGACTCTGGGCTTTCTGTAAATGTTTATTTGCCATTTCTCTGGCCTGGTGCAATTTTTCCTTAAAAGTGGACACATAGTCCAGGAGAGAAATTTCAGGTGGCTCTTCCTCGAGCCATTTCTCCTTCAAAGCAGTGAGTGGACCCCTCACTGAGTGTCCAAACACTAATTCAAAAGGGCTGAACCCCAGAGATTCCTGTACAGTTTCACGTACTGCAAATAAAAGGAGATGTACTCCTTCATCCCAATCCTTCTCATTATTCTCCCCATAGGCCTTTATTATGGTCTTCAGTGTTTGATGAAAGCGTTCTAGAGCTCCTTGACTTTCGGGATGATAGGCACTTGATGTGTACTGCTTAATTTTGAGCTCATACATCACCTGCTGAAAAATGTTTGACATAAAATTTGAGCCTTGGTCCGATTGCACTGACCTGGGTAGACCGAAAGTCGTGAAAAATTTTATCAAGGCCTTAACTATAGTCTTAGTTTTAATATTTCTTAGAGGAATAGCCTCAGGAAATCGTGTAGAAGCACACATGATGGTAAGAAGATATTCATTTCCAGATCTTGTTCTAGGCAATGGGCCAACACAATCAATAATAATTCTACTAAATGGCTCCTCAAAAGCAGGAATTGGTTGAAGGGGAGCAGGAGGAATCTTCTGGTTGGGTTTTCCTACAATTTGACAGGTGTGGCAGGTTTTACAAAATTCGACAACATCCTGTCGAAGCTTGGGCCAGTAAAAACATCGTTGAATACGAGAGTAGGTTTTCCTAACTCCCAAATGTCCAGCCATTGGATTTTCATGAGCCAGGCTTATTATTTCATTCCGGTATTTAGTGGGGACAACTATTTGATAAATAACCTCCCAATCACTATTGGAGGGTACTTCTGGTGGTCGCCATTTCCTCATAAGTACACCAGATTTTCTGAAATAACAGACAGGGGAGTTTTGGGCTTCAGCCTGTGTTAGAGCCTTTTCACGTGGCTCGGCAAGGTCAGGATCACTTTCCTGTTCCTGAATTAAAGATGTCCGGGAAATGACATTCAAGGAGGTCCCCCTATCACTCTCAGGTGTAGTGGCCTCTTTACAATGTCTGGACGAGTCATCACACTGACTCAAAAATGTCTGAGACAAATCAATGTCTTCAGAATCCGTAATTCTGTGACAGTTCTTATCCTCAGCTTTGCTGTTTAAATCAACACAATTGAGGTTGTTATCAACCTCAGTTTTCTTTGCCATGGACCGAGTCACAGCACATGCTGGAAAGGCAAAAGGAAAACATTCCTTCAAATTAATAAAACTTTCATCTGTGCTCGGCTTATCCACCACTTGAGGTTCTACAGTGACTTTGTCACCAGCTAAGTCATTTCCCAGTAATAAAGAAATACCTTTTACAGGTAGAGTAGGTCTGATTCCTACTGTCACAGTCCAATTTACTAAGCTACTTCTTAAATTTATTTTATGAAGTGGGACCTTTAAAGAGTTTGACTCAATACCTGATATTAGAACTTGTGCCCCTGTAGCACTTTCTTCAGAAAATGGCAAAATGCCTTCTAACATTAATGACTGAGTAGCCCCTGTGTCTCTCAGTATTTTTATTGGTAAGGAACAGTGCTTATCCCCATCAAGGGAAACAAAGCCTTCAGAAATGAATGGCTTATAATTTTCTAAAGCATCTTTCTTTATTACATAATTTTCAGGGCATGAAGCACATGCTAGTGCATTCTGTGAAGTAGAGGACTCATTTTTCCTTTTTAACAGCCAGCAATCAGATAATAAATGACCTGGTTTCTTACAATAATTACAAGTTTTAGTTGAACTGTTGGGTCGTAATGGTGTAGGGCTGGCATTAGGTGACTTTTTCTCATTAGGCTTCCTATTAAATTTGGGTGGTGAAAAGTTTGGAGGATTGGAAGGATGATTGGAAGGATGAGATTTATCTGAAGTTGGTCTAGGTGCACTTTGGAAAGAATTCTTGTGAAGCCAAAAATTTGTAGAGTTACGACTCATTTTATGAGTTAAGGCATAGTCTTCTGCCAGTACTGCTGCTCTGTTCAAAGTGTCAACTTTTTGTTCATCCAGGTGGGCCTTTATATCTGAATGTATCTTTCCTTTAAACTCCTCAATCAGCATCATTTCCTTTAATTTTGTAAAATCTTTCCCTATTTCTTTTGAGTGGCACCACCTGTCAAATAAATTTTGCTTTTCTCTGGCAAATTCCACATGAGTTTGATTTTCGTTTTTATAGTAATTTCTGAATTTCTGCCTATAGGCCTCTGGAACAAGTTCATATGCCTTAAGTATTGCCTCTTTAACAGCGTCATAATTGTTGCTTTGCTCAGAAGATAGAGCAGAATAGATTTCTTGGGCCTTCCCTTTCAAAACACTTTGCAATAGCAAAGTCCAGACATCCCTTGGCCACTCTAAACTTATTGCCACTTTTTCAAAATGTGAAAAATATTTATCAACTTCTTTTTCTTGAAAGGGGGGAACTAGCCTAACATGTTTAGTTGCATCAAATCTACTTGGAGAAATTACATTTGAGCCTTGACGTTGAGATTCTAATTCTTTTATTCTTATTTCCTTTTGGGCCTGAATTTCTAATTCTTTTAAGTGCATTTCTTTTTGAGCTTCTATTTCCCTTAATTTTAGTTCCCTTTCTTTTTGAGCCTGAATTTGTTCCCTTTCTTTTTGAGCTTCTAATTCTTTTAATTTAATTTAATTTTCTCTTTCTTCTTTTTGGGCCTCTAATTCTTTTAATTTCATTTCATTTTCCTGCCTTTTCATTTCTTGTTGCATTTCTAATCTCTTTAGTTCTAATTCTAACTTTTTGAGTTCAAGGGCATCAGTAGGTTGTGGTTCAGAGACAGGTGACCCAGACTGAGGCAACAGACCCTCCTCAATATAATGATTAACAATGAGCTGTTTAAGTTTATGCTTGTTCAGACCAGGGGTGGCAGGTAATTTTAGACACTGAGCAAGTTGAAATAAATCCTCCTTCTTAAGAGATTCTAAAAAGGCCAAACTAGGAGATCTTTCAAATTCAGAAATAAATTCTGTCACAATAAATACCATGATGAAAAGGTTTGCTGGTTCTCAGAATATAAATAATAATACTGAAATTTTCTAAGAAAAATTAAATGTTTTGAAAGTGAGCCAAAATAATAATTGCAATTTGCAATTTTCTCGTTATCTAATATTCAATCTCGGCAACGAGCCCCCAATTTCTGTTACGGTATGGAAATATTATTGATATTGGTAACAGAAAGAAATCTGAGAATCAGCAACAATAACTATGAATTTAACTATTCTGAAATTTAATTTAAAAAAATTAATATATATAAAAAAAATGATACAAAGATCTTCTACACTAATTGGGTTACAGAAAATAAAAACAATGGTACTTATCAATTATAGAATTAGTCCAAAGTACAGTTTCACAGAATCCAGTAATCCAGTCGTGAAGTATCTTCTGAAGAAAGTTACCAGCTGGTAGATGTGGTATTAAATCCAACAATGTCTCTTCAGAAACAGTATCCCGTAGATTTATAATAAAATTTTCACTTAGAAATTTCAGCAGTCTCCAATAAAATATAATAAAATTCTCCACAAAATTCAAATGGAGTAAAAATCCAAGAAGTATTGGCGCCACAGGTAATTTCCAAACAATCCAGTAGAATCCTGGCTTTTCACAAAATATTATTCTGTTTCACAGAAAGTATAAATTCTCTTTTCCAAGACGAACAAATTCTCTTCAAAATTCTCTTGGAATCAATCTTCCAAATTCACAAAGAAGTACTGCTTCTATAATAAATGCACTGTTCTGAAACAATAATATTCTCCAATGGAAATAACTGAAGTTAGTCTTTCTGAAATGGTTTTCTAAAAAATGAGTTTTTGAATTCTGTTGACAAACCTTTATATAGTAACCAGATAGAATGTCCCAGAAGAGGAAGTTTCTGCAATGTTCTATTTGTTTCTGGGGGATTCTGTTAAAGTTCAAGTAAACAAGGTCATTGACCTATTTAAACAATTAAACAATCAACAGCTATATGTACAATATATCAGTGTAACAAAGATGTAAAGAAGGTCACTGAGTGCAAAAGAGTTAGACCAGTCAGAAAATGCAGAAATGAAAAAAAAAATCTTTCTCACATAATTATCAACTTAAGGATATATCAATCTCAATATAATATGGGGGCTATAACAGGAGTGTTAAATTGAATCCTTTGTTTGTCGTTAATCCCCAAGAAAATGTTAAAAGAAACAAAACACTTGCTATGTATAATCATATCACATCCCCCAAATATAAAAATATTCACAGGAAAACATTTTTAAAATCTCCTGAAATTAATGCTTGCGCGGTCTCGAGTCCAATGATATTAGCTTCAAATACGAGACTTCATTAGTTGAAACTTTAGAAATTTAGTGCTTATCACGATGTCTTGATCAAGTAGTCCAATAATATTAGCTAATGTCCGTTTCGGCTGAGAATCAGAATGTTTTTTTCAACAACAATGACTTTGATTAAGCGAGTTCAGACTATTTTATGTCATGTAAATCCAATAGATGGAATAGCCACGCTGCTTCACGAGATCGTCAAAACTACATTTTTTTCAAGATTCATTAGAACATAAAACATGAATTATTGGACCGATTTTCACATTTAAAGTATTATTTTGATACAGAAAATTCCCCCCCCCCCCCCCAAAATATTTCAGGCTCAGAAAAAGGATTTAGTGAAGAGAACTTATTATGTAAATTGCGAGGTGTTTTCCCAATCAACACTGATTAGTGAGTAAATACCTGCTGTTATATAATCATACATAACACACTCAGTCGATATTGGGATAATTTTTTTTATATGGAGTATACATGTAATGTTCCAATCAGTTTCCAGGATCTAATGAATGCATAATATATTTATCTTCACGTGTGCATGTGTTTTATTTATCATTCACTCCTCGTACAATCAAACCAACTTCATTTGTAATTCAGGTAAGATTTAAATCTTGTCACCTTCCATTCCAAAAATATGTCACAGTCCACCACAGTGAATAAAGTATTTGTCAGTACGAGATAGAAAGAAACATTGTAGTCCGGCCGCGAGGCACTGAACCTGGTTTTGTTGTATTAAGTTTTTTTCTCAGCAGATTATTATTATTCTATAGGGTCTCCTTGATGAGATTTTTCTTACTGGACAGCTGACAGTGTTGAGCAATTTTTTTTATTCGACAGAATCCAAGATGGCCGCCAAGGTGGCCGCTATGAAAAAATACAATATCACCATATAACTTGGATCGGAATTTTTGGTAAGATAATATGGAATTTTGAAGATTCTTCTTTGTGATTCATCGTACACATATATAATTGTTACTTACTGGCCAAAATAAGATTACCAAAATCCAACATGGTGGCCAAGATGGCTGCCAATGTGTCACACTTTTCTCATTTTTTTGAGATTTCACCACATATCCTTCATATTGTTGCTAAGATGTTGACAAATGTGCATGCTTATATAATTCTATTTACCAGAGGGGCCATTTCTGCACACACTGGTACTCTAATATCCACCAGAGGTGGATTGTTGCTCACTGTATCATGTTATTTATAAACGCTGATATAACCTAGTCAATCCGAAAAAAGTTGCGAATTATGTTATGTCCGTCGGAATTAACTGATATTATATTATAAACAATGTAAGGTATATACACATATTGGCACATTTTCATGAACCTACTGTTACTCTCATGTGTCATATGAAATATATTCTCTCAAAACCCAAGATGGCGTCCAAAATAGCCGCAAATATGGCAAAAAATCATCATTTCTTACAAATATAGGCGGCTATTAGGCGCTATTATTTTGAAATGTCCAACCATGAGTACCGATATGAATTAGCCATATGGGGTGATGCTCTTTTGTTATATATGATCAAAGGAATTGTTTGAGAAGCCCAATATGGTGTCCAAAATGCCCCCAAAATTGGAAAAGTAACAAAGCAATTACAGTCTACACTCATCTGCCCATAGTCCAGTCGCCAATACACTTAACCTGTTTTTTTCTTGGTGTATTATCGTATCACTATATCGTAAACTATTTGGTCTCCTCGTGCGATTCCTTTTACTGGGCAGCTGACAGGGTTGATCAATTTCCTTATAACTGCCAAAACCTAAGATGGCCCCAAATTCAAGTTTCCGCCGATACCACTGAAAATATTAAAATTGAAAGTCAAAAATCTTTACTAAATAATTCAGTACAGCACGCCATTTCCAACTGATTGTGTGGGTCACAAAGTGGGTCAGCTTATCCCCAGATTTTCCAGAAAAAATCAAAATGGCTACCAAAATTAGTAACATTTTGCTATTTTCAGCAGTAGTGTTAAAGACTCCAAAACGGAGGTGGGAACTGAAATGTACGAGAAATTATAACAAAGAGTTGTTTGCAAATATCATTGGTGAAGTACTTTATAAGGACCACACAAGATGCAGTGAATATCAAGTTGAATGACTGTGTAGTTCCTTAGATTGACTCATCACTACGCATTACTGCCAGCGATGTCTGTTCATTGCAGCAGTCCTCTGAAACACTACATGCACAGAAAATGGTACACACCATGTTTGCTGCATTACACTTACACCTCGAATATTTGCATGGCGTTTTACTCGAACATGTGCACCTAATCATCTTCAGTATTTCATCAGGTGCTAGCTTGACGTTGGACGCAACTGTCACAGGGTTCAAAGATTTTGTATTCACGTCTTTCTCGAATCCAAATACAGTTGGGTCCATCTGCTGTGGGTTAGGTTGAAGGACATGCTTCCATGTACAAGTTTGCAAGTGGACCCGTTTGACATTCTTAGTAAAAGCCTCTGTTGTGGGTGGTAGGCTGCACAATTTAGGAGCAGATGTTGCAGTCGGATTCCCAATTTGTGTTCTCCATATGCACAAATGAGCATCGGACATTGATGTTGATTTAGGAGATCTATAGCATAATGCTATGAACTTGGTGGCTTGTTCTAGAACATCCGATATCTCCACGTTATTCTCACCAAGTGATTCCAGTGTCCCACCAGTTTGCAGAACCTTCAGTACATGCCCTTTGCCGATACCAAAGTATCCCCCTACAGTATCACACCCAGAAAGTGCGTGAGCAGCGAGCAATTGAGGAACAATTTTCTTGTGTGTATCAACTGCGGCAGGTATATCTATCACCACCCGTCCATGGATTGGTGACTCCATTGTCATTGCAACCGTCAAGTGTTGTTCAAGGTAGTGATGCAGCAACAACAAATCGATGTCAGTGTTGTCAGCAACAACCACAACGTTATTACTTTCAGCTGCAGCAAACAATATTGCCTGTTGAACGATAATGTTGTCAGCTTCCTCGTGACTAGTTGCCATATCTACTCTATCTGTCACCGATCCACAACTAACCTCAACTGGAACATCATGTTGGCCAGTAATTACAAGTTTGTGAGTTTGTGTGTTTTGCTCAGCAAAACTTTTGTCCGTGGTGAGTTAATCACATATAATGGAGATCAGTTGCTTTTTGTTCTCCACTACGGTCAGCACATGTTTTTGTGGTGGTAGCAAGGAGGTGGGTACAAGTTGAAACACCCGGCAGCTATTGGCCTTTCTGTGTGCCCTTGTCACGCACTTGGTGCTGTAGTCAACATACCTGTCAAATACCAAATACACATCACTTGATCGCACCTTCTGTTTGAGG
The DNA here is from genome assembly GCA_031216915.1 of Pictodentalium vernedei. Classification (NCBI taxonomy): domain Eukaryota; kingdom Metazoa; phylum Mollusca; class Scaphopoda; order Dentaliida; family Dentaliidae; genus Pictodentalium; species Pictodentalium vernedei. Next base: position 271,811,600 of record CM062293.1, read on the forward strand.
TTGTCTTTAAATGCTGTAGTGAAGTCTAGAACAGTTGCCGGTCTGGTTTTGGTAGACACAGGCCAATGGGGTATCCAGAGCAGTGCACAGCCATCGATAACAATTGCAGATTTCTTATTCACACCAGACATTCTTTTTGGTTTCTCAACAACTGTTTTATTTTTCAATACTGATTTTGATGTGCACACCCCCGGATTCATCAAATATGGCGGTTGGTAGTGGTGACAGTTCAAAGGAAAGGATATGTTTGATATCTAATTCATGTGAACTACATAAAAACGCTAGTGATAAAAGGCGAGACAAAATTGTAAGTTTATGAGGTGTGTAGTGAGACACAATTGCGCAGTTGCAATAATGCATCCTCGTTCTAAGAAATCAAAGAGAAAGAACAGTTATATGATGTAATCTGAGTAATCTCCAAACGCGTTCACATATAAAGAGCATTGTTAGATATGAATAGCATTGATAGATATAAATAGCGGTGTAATATCCGTTCAATTTCTACCAAATACCCAATGCGGATGTAGTTACTATATCGAAACACAATTACATCATGTTTTGTGCTTATATAGTGAGTTAAGATGAAATAATCTTTCGGATCTGTAATTTCCACATTAATTTTCGACCCCTTCTACAGTACCTCACTTTAAGGCCCAATTAAAACAAATGCTCAATGCTGTCAGCTGTCCAGTAAGAAAAATTAGTAAGAGGGGTGTCTGAACTAATAAAAACTGTTGAGAAAAAAAACTTAATGCAACAAAACATGGTTTGGTGAAAAAATGGCGTTTGGCGGCCGGACTATTGATAATTAAAGTCATTTTAATATTTTTCTTGGTAATAATTTTCAGTATTTTTTCGGCACACTGAGGGGTATATTTGTATTTTTTATACTTACCTCCCAAATTATCGATGCGATTTCATGGATTCATCGAGAATACTCAATAATTAAAATGGACAAGTAAAGGGACCGATGTCTCTCTCGTTGTATTTCATCCAGTTCATAAAGTATTTGTCAGTACGAGATAGAAAGAAACATTGATAATTAAAGTCATTTTAATATTTTTCATGGTAATAATTTTCAATATTTTTTCGGCACACTGAGGGGTATATTTGTATTTTTTATACTTACCTCCTAAATTGTCGATGCGATTTCATGGATTCATCGAGAATACTCAATAATTAAAATGGACAATTAAAGGGACCGATGTCTCTCTCGTTGTATTCATCCACGCGGGACATTTGGTTTTTGAAAGTGAAACATTTGGAACTGTGTTCGAGACGAGAAGCTTTTCAAGTGTGTTTGTCAGTCCTGTTGGCAAAAGAAAAAAGATGGAACTTGAAGAGTCTCAAGATGTTGGCTTGTAGTATGTTATTGCTGTAGAAAACCCACTAGCCCCACCTCACCACACCATAAAAATCACAACACTCATAAAATATATACGAAGTTAGCCACGCCTAGAGCCCTAGACTAAAATTGTCTTTTTATCGAGTACTTGAAAGATCAAGATCGTTTCCTGTGCTTCAATAAATTCTTTAATATTATCCTTCCTGGAAATGAGTTTACCAATGGATGGCGGAAAACTGTGAGGGACTAACGTTAAGGCATATCAGCCTGAATGTTTGTTGGGAAAGGCAGAGTGGGTAAAGGGGCCTGTTTGGTAACTCAGGGACACAACACTTTGGGGAGGGGGCATCGAGGGATTTAGGATTCTTGGGTTAGGCCCCCTCTCATCCAAATATGGCCTGAAAGAGTGTATTTTTATTTCTTTTTGGCTTGATATGTCCTTTAAAAGTACGTACAAAACCAAAAAATTAAAATCCGGTTTTTGAACCTTGTTGGGACCAGGGCTCTCAGCCTCTCACCCAATCTAACCCTCGTGCCAACATTTAAGCAGGGTTGTAATTTTGGACTGCATGAATCTTGAAGTAATAACTGTATGAACTCAGCTTGACGTAGGCCTACTAGTAATAAAGCTATCACTTCAGTAATTGTGCAGCCAAAAGCTGTAACTATAGGTCAGTGGATCCTCACTGATGAAGTTAGAAATTTGAAACATGCTGCAAAAAAAAGCCATTTTGACGGCAAAAAATAATGTGTTTTTGTTTTTTTTTTTATCTCAAAAGCCGCCATTTAATAACTGATCTTAAAATTTTCTTTGCATGCCTTCCGCATTTACATCAGTACCGGGGTATCCAGACACTTTTGAGAATAGGTCTGTCATAGGATTATGGCCCCAAATTTCCTCTCGATGGCACCGGGGAAAGGTGGGGGGGGGGGGGTGGGGGGGGGGTGAACTATCGTTAAGGCATGTGCAGTATTGTCCACCCGCATGTTTGTTAGGGGAAGTGGGTGGGATGGGGGTGCACTCATGGGCTGTTCACATGCTATTGTAATACTCTCATCCCCATGTCGTGCAGAAGAACTGGTTACCTTTGAGCTCTCTCTCTCTCTGAATAGCTTTCTGAGAAACTATTCCGGAGAATGCCACCATCTATTCAACCAGTTTTCAATATTGTGTTTATGCTACAGTTATTGTGGGCTGATATGACCTTTGCCCAGGGGTAAATATCCTGTTTTTTTCCACCCTCACCAGGGCCCTCGGAAGCACTAAAATGCAGGAAAGCCTAGATGCCCGAAACAAAGTCGTTGGGAAAGGAGGGCTGATAATCATTTCTGGAGGTAACCTAATAAAAACTGTACATGTACATTACTTACCCCTGGAGGGTTTTATTTGGGCAGCACCAGGGGCCGAAATTCGGCCCCATTCCCAATCGGAAAATGACTTTTTTCCCCAATTTCCAAAGATAAACTCCCAATCGCCGACCAACAATATTTCTACAAAATGAAACTTAATGAAATAATGGTTCAAAGAAGACAAGAAAAAAGTTCCCGTTTGTGTTATTTCAAATGAACCCCCGCTTCAGAAAGAATCAACTGCGTTACGAATCATTTTCTTAGCGGCAATCTGTCTTTTACACAAGCCGGCCAAATGAGTGTCCAAAATAACTTTTTTTCTTTGCGTAGCAAAATGGTACACATTTCCAAAAAATGAATAGCATTTTGTAAAAATTACATAGCTATTTTTAGCTCAACTTTGGCGAAGCCAAATTTGAGCTTTTGTCATGGCCTGTCTGTCCGTCTGTCAACAATTGGATACGGCTCGGGCTAGAGGCCGTATTTATGAACCAATCTTTACGAAACTTCTTGGGTACCTTTGTTATGACCGTGGGACGAGAATGAGTGTTTTTGGGTGCTGTCCAAAATTCAAGATGGCTGCCAGCCGCCATTTTGTTCCGACGATGCAGAAGTCTGTTTTTTGTACAGAACTTCCATATGAAAGCTCCGATTTGAATAATTTTTTGTATGAATGTTTAGTACCATGAGATACATTACATATCGTACGGGTTTTTTTCTTGTGCTTAAATTATACAAATTAGACTAACTTTGATTTATTTAGTGTTACTTTCAGCACTGTCAGTGCAAATGTCAATACGGCTCGGGCTAGAGGCCGCATTTATGAACCGATCTTTACGAAACTTCTTGGGTTCCTTTGTTATCACCGTGGGACGAGAACAAGTGTTTTGGGGTCCGGTCCGAAATTCAAGATGGCCGCTGGCAGCCATTTTGTTCAAAATTAGGGGCAATCAGATTTTTGCGCAGAACTTCCACATGAAAGCTCTGATTTGAATAATTTTTTGTATGAGTGTTTAGTACCATGGGATACATCACATATAATACAGGTTTTTTTCTCGTGCAGAAATTATGCAAATTAGATGAACTTTGATTTTTTCAGTGCTACTAACACACAGTAAGTACACATGTCAATACGGCTTGGGCTAGAGGCTGTATTTATCAACTGATCTTCACGAAACTTCTTGGGTACCTCTGTTATCACCTTGGGATGAGAATGAGTGTTTCTGAGAGCGGTCCAAAATTCAAGATGGCTGCCAGTGGCCATTTTGTACCGAAATTAGGTCTAATAAGTTTTTTGTACACAACTTCTATACAGCTCAGGCTAGAGGCCGTATTTTGAACCGATCTTTACGAAACTTCTTGGGTACCTTTGTTATCACTGTGGGATGAGAACGAGTGTTTTTGGGTGTGGTCCGAAATTCAAGATGGCCACCAGCAGCCATTTTGTACCAAAATTAGTGCAATCAGTCTTTTGTACAGAACTTCTGTATGAAAGTTCTGATTTAATTTTTGTATGAATGTTTAGTGAAATGGAATACATCACATACAGTACAGGTTTTTTTCTCGTGCAGAAATTATGCAAATGAGATGAATTTTGATTTATTTAGTGCTACTTATACACTGTAAGTGCACATGTCAATACGGCTCGGGCTAGAGGCTGTATTTATCAACCGATCTTCACGAAACTTCTTGGGTACCTTTGTTATCACCTTGGGACGAGAACGAGTGTTTCTGAGTGCGGTCCAAAATTCAAGATGGCTGCCGGTGGCCATTTTGTACCGAAATTAGGTCCAATCAGTTTTTGTCACAACTTCTATACAGCTCGTATTTATGAACTGATCTTCACGAAACTTCTTGGGTACCTTTGTTTTCACCTTGGGACAGGAATGAGTGTGTTTTGGGGTGCCTTTGTTATCACTGTGCTATGAGAACAAATATTTTGGGGTTCAGTCAGACCCACTCTGGGACTCAAAGATTTCTTTTCTAGTTTAGCATCTGACTGTCACCCACCTTTACAATACTTTACCTATACATTTGTTACAGGCTACGGTCAGTATTTATGTACAGACCGTTACAATACTTTATATGTCCCTTTGTTATCAGGTCATTACCTAGATGTTTGTCATTGCTGTGTCACATACTATACATGTACATGTCTTGACAAGTTGAGCTACAGTGTCAATGACACTTTCATTGTATACTAGAGTTATGTTATGCTGTTTTGTATTGAATTTTTCTAAGTAGATAGAATAGTTTCCATCCATTTCTGGGCATTTCCAAATGATCTGCAACACATGAAACATTTACTGTGTTTTTTTTTTTTAACTGAACTCCCTTTAAGGGTTGCATGGACTTGGATATTTTCAAATGGCGTCTTGGTTGTTTAATAGAGTTCTCAAAATGGAAGTCTGGATTTTTAATTTGATAGGCTTGAAGTTATTTTTAATGGACATTTTATGCAAAATGTTGTAAAAACAGGAAGAATTTAAACCAATAGAATTCATCTTACATATGAAGTTGCTAATGATGCTTGATGAAGAGTTAATCTGAGTTATGCCTGGAATGTTCCACAATCAGAAGTAAAGCATCAGTGAACTAGTTTTCAAATTCATTTGCAAATTTTCATTTACATTTTGTGATACAAGATAATCAATTGCAGCCTAATAGGCTGCAGTTGATTATCTTGTATCGCAAAATGCAATACATAATTGAACATTGTGTAGCTTTTTGCAAGTTTTGCATAGCAAAAAGCGAAGCGACACTGCTTATTTTGAGCTCTGCTAAAAATACACCACAAGTGGAGAATGAGACCGTATAAGACAAATAAACTGTAGAAGCTAGGGTGCAAAAATGAATTTTTTCTGGCATTGTAAGGTGTAAGTAATATATACCTAATGTCTGGTTGCGACATTCTAAATTTAACCTCCAAAATTAGATTCTTAATGCTAAGCACGACCAGTCCGATTTGCGGTTTCATTTTAGTGTGACCGGCACACACTTCACTTGGTTTACTTTCAGTATCACCATGGTTACCACCCATCAGCAGTTTTGACAATCAACAGACGACGTCATCAGAAAAAGGGTTTCAACTGTGGATTTTTATCATTTTAAAAATTTCACACAATGCAAAGTACATGTACTTCAGAAAAAAGGTTTCGAAGTGCATTCCAAATGATCAATCACAGTCAATCACAAAATTTCTGTGTAAAGGAGATTTATCATCGAATGGAAAATCAAATGTGCCACGCGAAAGTAATCCCACTCCCAGTTCATCTTCTCTGGCTGAAGTCAGTGAGGGTTCGGTCACGCAAAATGTGGAGACTGAAAGTAGTGAAAGTATAAAATGCTTTGGCCCTGGATTCTGCAACTCTACTGGGTCCAGAAAAATTGTTTTATAAGGTGTGTATTATACTAGAATTACAATTGTCAAATGAAAAAAACATTCACAACACATATAGGATTGTGTATCTTGAAAAATCCCCAATTTTGGCTTTATGCCGTGTTTTTTCTCATATTTGTAGAGACCCGGCCATACTCCCAAAATAGCTGGATAAAACCCTGGTCTGACTAACTATTTTGATAAATATTGTCATTTAATAAAACAAAGGAATGCCCCGCAGTGGAGAAATAATAAAATGTTAGGAACCGAGAGACGTATCTACATGTAGGATCATAGGCCAACAGAGAATGCATGGCATAGTCGGCAGTCATGAATATACTCCTACAAAATCTTCCCCCCCCCCCACACACACACACACAAAAAGAAGAAAAAAACACTGCAGTATTAATCTGCCAGTGCCTCTTCAATAGCGTTCTTCAAAAGATATGCCAAATTGACTAGTTATTAGAATATTGTGCTCATTTGTTGCCTGCATGAGAGCGTTCAACTGGCCTGTGTGAAGTGTATCCATCTTCATAAGTCAGGTGCTTCTTCAAACATTAAATTCTGCCCCCAACAAAAACAGGGCTCAAAATACCCTTTTTTCTATGCGTAGCAAAATGCTACACATTTCCGAAAAATGAATAGCATTTTATTTAAATTGCATAACAGGTCTTGTATACCGGCGTTATGCCATACTGTTTTGTTTTGAACTCTTCTGAGCAGATAGAATAATGTCCATCCATTTCTGTGCTTTTTTCAAATAAGCTGCAACACACGAAGCACTAGCTATGTTTTTCAACTGAACTGCCTTTAACAGCTGCATGGACTTAGATATTTCCAAATGCGTAACATTTCTTAATTTGATAGGCTTAAAGTTACTTTGACTGGGTATTTTATGCAAAATGCAGTAACAATGCAGGATGAATTTAACCAATAAAATTCACGTTACATACAAAACAGAGGGTTAATCTTATATCAGGAGTAAAGCATCAGTGAACTGGCTTGCAAAGTTTGTTGCGCAAATTTTCATTTCTACATTTTGCAATACAAGATATTCAACTGCAGCCTAATAGGCTGCAGTCGAATATATTGTATCGCAAAATGCTATACATAATTGAAAATTGTGTAGCTTTTAGCATGTTTTGCATAGCAAATAGTGATGCGAAACCACTTATTTTGAGCCCTGAACAAAAATATATAACAGGCGCTTCTTGAAAAAATGATATAATGTTTTTATTATTAGTGTAAATTGCATTAATTCAGGCATCTGACAAGGTAGTTAATACGTCATTTTTCGTTTCTTCCTGGGTTCCAATGTTTCCCCGGTAAGATTTATATTTAGACGCACCTTTTTCACTGCAGTGGACTGTGACATATTTGTAGAATGGAGGGTGACAAGATTTAAATCTGACCTGAATTTCCTCACAAATGAAGTTGGTTTGATTGTACGAGGAGTGAATGATAAATAAAACACATGCACACGTGAAGATAAATATATTATGCATTCATTGGAGCCTTGAAACTGATTGGAAACCATTTGTACATAAGAAAAATAGGCGGTACCTAATTTCGAGTGTTAAACTTTGAGAGAAGTTTGTTGCACACCTTTCTTTTATTTATATATATCCTAGGTAATATTTGTTGTATAATATAAAAGTTATTCTCAGAAAATATTATTGTTTTATCAGTCAGTGACGAATGGGAAAGACGTGCGATCGCTCTCGCGCAGCATCGCTCACGCAAAAACTGTCCAAGGTGCACGAATAATCGCTCGCCTCTGTTCTTGGGTGTTTTTTCATCCTTTTGAGTTGCGTCAATAGAAACATTCAATTAAGTTTTGATGTTGGGGAAATTTTTAAGAATCACTCACAATTTGATGCGTTTAAAGTACAATTCCAAACAATTTCCTTTCCATCATTATGAACATGACACACAGTTCTTTTATACATCCACACACAACACGCTAACAGTAAGAGGGTTGTACATTGACAACTTGCCCAAACCTTACTCCTGCCACAAAACGAACACGCATGTTCAGATATAAAAAACAGTGGTCATTCGGAGATCTGAGAAACGTTTTAATACTTCCGTATTTTATTTTATCAAAGACATGCGGATTGTTGCCCCGTTCCTTATTTTCATTTATACACGTGACACCTGTTGCTCCAATTCACCAGTGACACAAATTAATGTGCCTGATTTGGAATTTACGCATCCATTTTCCAGGATTTTAATAATCTGCCATTTAAAACCAGAACTAATTTTAGTGGGTTACATATATTTTCACCGTCAGAATTTCCATCCGTGTTCAGTTGTATTCATACATTCGTTTCGAAGGACGCTTGTCAATGGAAACTGCAAATAAATTTGTGTACATGCCATTATATACATGTATAGTTCACTTCAGATCATCTAGATCTTACAAGTTAAAAGTTCATTTCAGGAATTCCGGTAATACATTTAAAAAACAAACACTAGATTTCAAGCTTGCAATTTTATTCTGAACCACAGGCAAACAATAACATTAACTTAGCTTAATTTAGAAAAAAATACACATTGAATGCACAATTCAACAGTATTAAAAAAATGAATGTACAATTCAACAGTATTAAAAAAATGAAGTTAAACATTGAATGAAAATCACTCTCCTCACATTTTTCACTCTCGCAAACTTTATTTGAGGTGAGCGATTTTCCACACTCCTCCATTTTGCTCCCATTCGTCACTGATCAGTTCTGGTACGAATACAGTAGCAGACTTTCAGGAACCAGTGGTGCCTTCTGTCAACTCGATTAGTTGATTTCATATATTTTTCATGTTCTCTACCTCCCAACCTTCAGTTTGATGTATAATTTGTGTATATTTAATTTGAATTTAAGGAATATCAGAGGTGGGAATTTCAAAATAAACAAAATTCCATTACTTATATAGCACCTTAATATGCTATGCAAAAAATTATGTACGTATGTCACAGGCCTTTGTTGGCTTTGATGTTTTTACATGTACAATAAAAATAGAAAAAAGAACAAAGTGTAAAAATCCACCATTTACCTTCAATAAATTGACCTATCATGGTAATTGATGGGTTCTCCTAAATACCAGAACACCACAGAACTGCCCAGATCCAGATGCCCCACCCCACTCTCTCTAAATCACACTTACCCAATGTTTGGGAAGCAAATATTTTACTTCCTGTAAAATTTAGACTTTGCAACCAGAATAGAATTGAATCCATTCTCAAAGTTGGCATCATCTGGGGGAGGGGGGGGGGGGGGGTTGTATTTAGTATTTTTCTCCTATATACCAGATCTCTCTCTCTCTCTCCTCCCCCTTTTGAACTGCAGAGAATTCCCCAGAACTGCCCTCTAAGCGGTCACCCTTAATACCACAGGTCCCTCTAAAATATTTTTTTATAACTAAAATATTATATTTTAAGGCTCAAGTCCGGCTCTTCCCTATGGGGAGGACACATGTAGGCTGAAAATTTCCTAGGAAAATGACTAAAAAACCTCCATTTTGCACACAAATTCTAGTAAAAAGCAAAAAATTCTGACAGAGATTACCATGGAGGGGGTCAACCCCTGCCTCCTCCCTCTGCTATCGTCGAGCTTGTAATATTTATAATCTCACTCCACGTACAGTATGTGGAGGGTAGAATGACACTACATGTAAATAGCCATGGGGTAGAATTCCTATCCAGTGATTATTTTTTAAAAAAAAGCGGGGATATCACCAAGAGTATGTAATTTGAAATATTTAAACTATGCTGAGGTGTGTAGGTAGCATCTGTAGATGTGCATACATGTAAAGGTTTCAGGATTTTGATTCGGCCCTTTGTGGCTCCCACAGTGCCACTTTTGTTGTAATTGTTAGAAAATCAGTTTACAGTGGAGTTCTGATAGGGGTCTAATTTGAAACGTTGAAAGCATGTTAATATGTCCCAGTAGGATCTTTAGATGTGCATAAAGGTTTTGGATCTTTGAATCGAGGTCCCATGGGGCACCTGTAGTGCCAATTTTGTCGTTTGAGAATCGGTTTGTGGCGAAAGGCTCCTATGGGATTTTCATTCAAAACGTTGAAAGTGTGCTCATATGTTCCAGCAGTGTCTCTAGATGTGCATGAAGGTTTCAGATTTCTGATTTGGCCCTGTGTTGCACGCATAGTACCACTTACATGTATGTCATTAGAGAATCTGTATCTGGTGGAAGGCTCCTAGGGGTTTCAATTTGAAACGTTGACAGTGTGTTAATATGTTCCATTAGGGTCTCTGCATGTAGTTGTGCATAAAGGTTTTGGATTTTTTATTCGGCCACTTGGACAACCGTAGCACCATTTCTGTCATTAGTGAATCGTTTTTTGGCAAAAATCTCCTTGAGGTTTTAATTCGAAACCTTGAATGTGTGCTCATATGTTCCAGTGAGATGTCTAGATGTGCATAAAGATTTTGGATTTTTAATTCGGACCCAAGTGGTTCTTGTAGCGCCACTTTTGTCATCAGAGAATCGGTTCCGGAAAAAGCTCTTAGGTGTTTAAAATGGAAACATTGTGTGTTCATATGTTCCAGTAGAGTCTCTAGATGTGCATAAAGGTTTTATAATTTTGATTCAGCCCCGTGTGGTGCCCATTGTGCCACTTTTGTCATTAGAGAATCGGTTTGTGGCAAAGGACTCCTAGGGGTTTTATTTCGAAATGTAGTTCATATGTTCTGGTAGAGGGTCCAGATGTACATATAAATTTCAGATTTTTGGTTCGACCTCATGTGACATATGTAGTAGTACTTTTGTCATTAGAGAAGAATCAGTTTCCGGCAAAAGGCTCCTAGGGATTTTAAATCAAAATGCTTAAAGTGTGTTCGTATGTTCAGGTAGGGTCTGTGGATGTGCATAAAGGTTTCAGATTTTATATAATACCTTTTCATTTCTGTCTGTATCAAGCATTAACCAATAATCAAGAATGCAAATGTGGGGATATACCATAGTGTGTTAACATGTTAAATTATTTTAACAAAGTAAAAAAAAATTTAACTAAGTTATTAACGTTTAACTTTGAAGCTTCATAGGTTGCATCAGGAATGATTTTGTACTCATCGCGAATCATCTATAGTATATGCATCTGTCATCTATTCTTTTCTCTCACTCAGTTAATTGAAATTGTCACATTGTCAACCCTTTCATAGTCATGTCGTCCGTAACTTCACATATGATAGCCTCAACAGTCAACATGGCCACACCCAATATCAATTATCTAAGCAAGATGACATCAGCGATGCAGAAACTAACAACGTCAATAAACACCTATGTGTAGCATTGCGTCGTTATCTTGTGTTTACCCAAGCTAAATCGCGTGTGCTGATGACGTCAAATTTTGCGCCATTTGACGAAATAGAAGAATACGAAAAAATTTGATGTCCGTCAATGATAGACGACTTGTTGATTTGGTGGAGAGACCATGAAGCCCTCCTACTAACATTGGCCCGCCGATATTTGGCAATACCAGCAACATCAGCTTCATCAAAACGCCTATTTTTCATATACATGTACGGGCTGGTATTCGAGCAACGGCAGATTCTCTTTCTAAGGATACAGCCACAGCGATTATATTCTTAAATGAAACATCGCAGAATGTTACACTTTACGATAACCTGAGAGAACTATATTAACTCTGTACAATCATATTCAAGTTCAAATCAATAAAAATGGCCGTAGTTGGTCAGTTATACTACAATTTTGTTCATTTTAACAGTTAACGTCATTTAACATGTTAATGCAGAATTATTTAACATGTTAAGGAAATTTTGTTAACTCTTTCCAGCCCTGCATACAGAGCACTTGTAAATTCTCAGGTCATGGACCACCAGGTTCCACAGGATGGTTCATGAGCTGAAAAGTTGCCATTGCTAGATTAAACTAAATGTAAATATTTGTCAGTGGAAAATCTGCACCAGAACGATTTAGTAGCCCCTTTCCCTGTATTACAGAACGTTTATTCTGTTTATCCCCATGGTTATGTCCTCACCCTGGGGGTGTTGGGTCGTTTTAGTCTTGTATCTTCTATCCGATGTACTGTTTTTTCTTTGTACGAAGATCTAGCTTTGCATCTGGTAGCATTTAAATTGGTTACTGACTTTGGGCCTTTCTGGGTGCCTGATGTCTTGTTTCCGTTTTTTTCCTTTGACGTTTACATTGGCAATGTCCTTAAATATATGTAGTATTTTATATTACTGTAGGATGCATTGATTATTATTCCGGTAGTGTAGCTCATAAAATTGGATTTTGTCCACACTTAGGCTCTATCGGGATGCCCTTGGGCTCATAGTGTTCCCTTTGGGAACTTAGGCATTTTCTCAAAAATGTTTTCGAAAATTTTTGTGTAAATTTTCTAATTTAATTTTGATTGCTATTAATCATGTATCTTTATCATATATTTTGTTGTGGAGTTTGTAGGAGTGCTATCGACTTTATCTTTGGATTGTAATTATCAAAGCTTACTGCTCCAGAAGCAAGACGAGGAAATCTTCCTCGGATTTACATGCCTGTTGCCTTGCCTGTAGGCGATGCACTCCTGCAGATTCTTGTCCTACTTGTGTACATTGGGATGACAAATGTTGGAGACAGGTGTCGCGGTACGTTGTTGGTAGTGAGGTTCCTATGCCGGAGCAGGCCTGGCATTCTAGAAAATCAAGGAGTGCAAAAAATTGCCCCCTTCGGATTGCCTAGGAGTGCATTTGCACTCGCAAATTTCAGTGCATGTGCAGGAATGCTATTTTAGCTTAAATACTCTTGGAAGTTATTACTAAGGTGAGTGGTGATTGTACATGTACTAACTTATATGTGTCCAAATAATTACTGTTGATTTGTAACTATTTGGACACATACAACTTATCTCATTATTATCTATGGCAGAATAAGTGCTATTTAATTAAAAAGTCTTAAGCACAGTCACGGTGACATCTGGGAAAAAATGCAGGCATGTGAAAAATCACACTCGCAGTCGCTGTTTCCATTTCACAAGTGTGAAAAATTGTAGGAGTGTGATTTTTTCCAAAGCTCAGAAATAGTTGCTCACATTCTTTACTTTAATCGTAATCAGAAAGAAATAGACTGTCATTTGATAATTTTTCCTGTTGTTTATTCAAAGCCCACGGGTATGACTTGGAACATGGCATGATAGTGCTCAAAATACAGATGCCATATCCATGAAATGCACAGTTTGAAGTGAAAAATAAACGACCTCTAAAACTGTTCCATATCAAAATAAGTTCCGGTCAGTAGGCTGCAGT